>CM041776.1:445226183-445826183 GCA_023374045.1 Limonium bicolor
ACCGGTGTGTGCGAGTGACATCACCCAGAGAGCCGTGGACCGCAGAGCCCTTTGTCATTAGACCGGTGTGTCTGTGGGTGACTAAGGAAATAAGGTGATACTGTCCGAGGAGCCGTGGACCGCAGTGTCCTTCGTTATTAAACCGGTGTGTCCGCGGGTAGTAGACGTTGGCTGGGGTTGGGGATCGTCAAGTCCTGGTCTTTAAGACTGCTTCCCTGTGAACTGTCAACGTTAACTATATGTGCATACATGTGGAATGATGTGTGGGTATCCTCGCGAGATACTAACATGTAGATAGGGATGCGTGGAGTATCCCTTGCAAACACCTTTGAGTACTTTATGAGTTTTGCACCTTGTCTAGTGCTGTGTATGAGTTTTGCACCTTGTCTAGTGCTGTGTATGAGTTTTGCACCTTGTCTAGTGCTGTGTATTATGAGTTTTGCACCTTGTCTAGTGCTGTGTACATGAGTTTTGCACCTTGTCTAGTGCTGTGTACTATGAGTTTTGCACCTGGTTGAATATATAAATAGTACCGCTGAGTACTTTTGTGGATGAATTGGATGTGCACCTTGTTTAGTGCTATGAAACGAATGAGCTTATACCATGAGTTTGACTACTTGATATATGCTGTATGTATAGACTAGGTCTGAACCTAGTGGGAGTTACTCCCTAGCAATGGACTGTTTGGTTACTTAGTGGAACTTGATTCCTTAGGTGAACTGTAGAGGATTAAGGACTTCGGGACGAAGCCTTTTTAAGGGGGGTAGACTGAAATACCCCTAACCTTTAAAATTAATTAAATGATCTATTAATGATCTAAGATGATTAATAAACATCTAATTACTATTGGGGAACAATCTAAAAGATCTCAACAAGGCAAAACACGCCTTAAGATCGGTAAAGCCAAAAATGTGCTTTAAGACACCATAAAGGTTGTATGACCCAAATAGGATCCAAAGTGGATTCCTAAGTATTATAATGAAGCAAGGAACACAAAAAACCATTCTCAAGGAGAACTAAGCTCAGGAACACCCTGTGACACAAAAATGTGCGCTAAAACACCTTAAAGCACGTTTTTGTGAGATTGCCTAAATTGATTTTTAATGGGCTTAAAGATTATAATTACCCAAATAATATATCATATTATATCATATTAGGAATTTAATTCCAGAAATTTACGAATTTTTACAAATTTAATATTAAAAATAATAAAACCCTAAAGTGGGGCCCGCATGAGTCAAATTGACCAAGTATGGTCAATGGTCAAATAATGACCCATTGACCTCAAGGAAATCGGCTGGAAAAAGAGAGGAGACAGCTTACAATCATTATGGGACAAATTGCTACCTAATATTCAATTTGCAATAGTAAAACTACTTTTTTCAATTATTCAAGCCTTTCCACTCTCTTCTCTTGCTCTTGTCCGATTCCCTTCTGCCCAGCCGAGTTCCTCTCCTTCCTTGAAGCTCTCAAGTCTGGTTCTTGAGCATGGAAGGCAAATCTAGCTCCTAAGCTCTTAAGGTAAGTTTTTAAGGTCATTTTTAGCCCTTTTTCTTCATCTCTTCACTACCTACACCTAGATTTCGTGGCTCATCAATTCCTATGGCTTATTCTCAGTGTTCTAAGGTTAGAACAAGAGCTAAACTCGGTTGAGACAAGTAGAGGGACCAAGGTTGCTCAAAATTGCATTTTAAGGTAAAAACATACCTTAAGCCTCTCCACTCTACATCCGGTTTTCTTCCTTCAATTTTTATGAGTTTATACACTCATAATATTCATATTTACATGTTCATTCAGTTGGTTAGCCATTTGGAGCAAGGGTGACCAAGATCCAAAGGAAATACCCTCTTTTAAGGCATTTTTCCAAGGTAAAACCTAATAACAAGGTAGCTTGTTGTGATCTAACTATTTCCTATGTCAATATGGTGGATCTAACACCTTGTGGTGTGTTTGGTTCAGGTCGAAACCACCTAGAACTTCCCTTGCATTTTTAAGGTGATTTTTGCCTTAAATCTTACATTAATTATTCCTTATGGTTAAGCTCAAGCTTGGAGTGTAACCATATCTTGTTTTTGTGTATTAAACATGTCTAAATCATGTGGTGAATTTTCCTACAAGAGGCCGAGTGCATACAAGGAATAACCAAGGTAAAACACCTTAAACTTATGATTTTTATAATTTTTAAGCATATATATATAGGCCGAGAGTGAAATTACATATATAGGTCATATTGACCTAAAAATGGAAAAAAAATGGCTAAGATAAATTAAGCTAGTCATTTAAGAGATTTAATTAACATAATGGTCAAATTATGACATTATGTGGAAAAATAATTAAACCAAAGTGAGGCCGAGAATATATGCTATATTTTGAGACATATTGTGTAATTTATTTTGCAAATTCAAGGTTGTAATAAGGCCATGTCATTAGGCCATTTTAATTTAAGTTTATAAGCTTATTTAGTTTTATTTATGCTTATAATTAAAATTGGGGCCAATTCGTAATTACTAGGAAATTAGAAAGCCGTGGGCTTAATTTAGAGCAATTTAGGGTTTTTAAATGAATTTAATAAAAATTATAACATTTTATAAAGTTTTGGGTCAAAATTGTAAAAATAGAAAAGTATAGGTTATTATTAGTGATTACCGAAAAATTGGTTCCCATTTGGTATTAGAAGTCAAAGTTGACTATATAGGAGACTTTGACCAAGTTTGGAAAATTTAAGAAATTAAAATACTACCTTATATTAAGATAAGTATTAATTTGTAAAAGATTTAAAAGAGATGGGGCTATAATGTAATTTCCGAAAACTTGGGGTACTAAATGGAGTTTAGTACAAACCTTAGGTTATTAGGAATTTTTAGAAATTTATTTGGTTAAATTTGGAGTTTATATGAGTTATATAAGTATAATATAAGATACTTTATAACATTGTTACAAATGGGTAACAAAGGGGTGAAAACCGAGATTTAAAGGAGTATAAGGTTAGGAATATTTATAACCTTTTGGTATAGTTTGGTAATTTTTGAAATGATGTATAAGGTTTTAGAAAGATATATAATATATGGTTTAAGGGAATTAGAAAACTATGTATTATAAATTGGGATGGAATTGTGATTTATAGAATTTTAGTGGTGTATAATGGAAACCGAAAATATAAGGGGCTATTTGGTATTTTATAAACAAAATATAACTATAGGTTATAATTGTTTTAAATGACTTAAATGTCATAAGATAGGTTATATAACAATAATATAACATTATGTAAATGTGTGGATTTTGTAAATACTTAAGAAAGAGGTGCTGTTCGGAAATATTAATATTTTTGGATGAAATTATAATATGGTTTTCAATGTTATAAGAGTTATAACATTTATAATATAAGAAGTATTCATTAAAAAGAATGGATATATATTATAAGACTGTAACACCCCAACTACCACCGTACACATAACATCAAACTGCAGCGGAAAATTCAACTCATCACATTACTTATTTCAATGGTGTTACACGCCGTTAACCACCCACGTGGCTAACAAGGCTAATACACGTACTTTGTATTGGTCTGATGGACTAGATTCCCGAGCAACTACATGTTACAATTGCTTCCCTTAACAACAACCCATATACTTTATACATTCCTACCGTACCGAGTATTTACAAACTAATGCCGATAACAATTTCGGTCTTACTACGCCTACAATGCTTACGCCATTTAAATGGCTACCCATGTATAAACATCTACCCCGTCCTACTCTCGAACGGCTTCCAGGTCCTTGTACCTGAAATAGAAAAGGAGAGAAAGGGTGGCCCCCAAGGGGCTCAGCACCTTTGCTGGTATGGTAATCCCGCAGCCCACATGCTACCGGGCCACGCACAACTAATTGTCGTCTTAGCATGCGATTGATTATATTTAATCATGCATGCACTGTAAACACACAACACAAAACGTTTCGCCTCAATGGGCTCAACAAACGGATAATGCATCCTTACTTGATGAGTCACTCGTGGTATTCATTTCCCTAGAGTGTTCCTCCTCTAACGGAGCTACTTCCTTAATAGACGACACTTACCCTTAAATCGGGTTATCCTTAAACGCCTCTTGGCACAAATGGAATTCATTTCCATGATCTACACACTCCATATCTTACAACATATCACATTCACATAACAAAAATAAAACACCTTTCTCGTTCCGACATGATGATAGCATCGCATTCATTTTTAAACACCTAACGTACATATCATAGCATAGCGGGAATTCGCATAGCACAATAACAACACAAAACACCATAAGATCGGTTCACACAAGGAACCTTCCACCATAGTTAGTATACATTGAGCCTAGAGATTATTGCCAATCTCATGCTAAGCTCGTTACCAACCTCGTTACCGTCCAGTTATATCGAACGGTTAACTTAAACCCAAGTGTGTCGGATATAGTAATCCCAAGCACCGAAATAACATTTGTATGCCCCTGTGGCCCGACGTGAGTCAGTAAACTAGCTTTGGATAAGCTAAGGGAAGGTCGAAACCAAATTGGAATACAACCTATACATACACCAAGAGAGCCGAACCGGATATGACATCGACTCCCGTTCTCACACGCGTGGCCGGAACATGACCGGACTCCTCACCCCCCATTAGTACATATATACTTATAAATAAGTAGTTAGAGATCCATTATGGAGCCTACCACATCCACACACCATACGGTATAAACCGAGTTAAGCACACAAGGGAGGTTCACACACTTGCATACAACAACAATATCCAACTAACTCACACATAGCCGTGGTTGAAACGTTCCCAAGGTTTGGGTCGTTAACTCCGAATACCGATCTCTCACGTGTTCCTAGTTCTAGTTAGCTAGGGTTTAACACTTATTTGAGGTTAAACGGTACCAGAGACCAGATGCGCCACAAAAATGAATTACTATAAACTCATTACATATTTTAATCTTACAAGGTGGCAAACACTCAGAAAAACACATTGGCATACAAGCCGGTGTAATCCGGTAGGACACAGGTTGCAAGAAAACCATACCTGTCACCGGAGTCCACTCTACCATGTCCACTTACGTTCCTCGAACAATTCTCGAACAACTGGTACATTACAATTACTTTCATTAACATTGGGGTAACATGATTGCTTAACAACTAACGCCCATAGTTAACCCCGTCATCCGTGTACTTAATTTATTTATGTGATCTTGAGTTCACAACTTACACATTCACTCTCACCCTTGTTTATACTTCCAATGGCCTTTAAAAGTCACCAAACAAGGCCTAAACATTATCTAAAACCATTATCATTCACTTCCCCATCTTAAACACACTTAATAACACTCTCTGGTGCATTTTTAGGGTGGTCCGGGTTTGTGTCCGAGTTTACAAACCCGGACCATCTCATCGCAATACTCTCTGCCCAATTTTTCACCTGGTCCGGGTTTGTGTCCGAGTTTACAAACCGGACCACCTACAGAATTCACTCTCTGGTATGTTTTTGGGGTGGTCGGGTTAGGTTCTGTTGCAAACCGGACCACTCCAGTATTAGTCCAGAACATTATTTTTCAGCCATCTTCAACCACCAAACCAAGCCTAAACCTTTTCTAATGTCTACATAAATCCTAACATGTTTTAACACCATTTGGCACCTCAACCTACCTCTTCTTCCTTGTCCAAACCATCCCAATTCTTGCAAATTCATCCACACTTGTGATATCTTTTTCCTTAAGTTCCTAAGTGGTGTCACCTAAAATGACCACTACACTAGAATGTTTCCTCACCTTCAATACATCATCTCCCAAGCATCTCCCGACTAACCAAATCTGCGTGCACAACCTAAAATTCTTTCTCAAAACCGACCGAAAACATCGCCTCCTATACAGCAACATTACCTAAACCTTAAACAAATTCTCCAAGACTTTAATACCTCTTAAAAACACTCGTGGATTCTAGAACTCCCAAGACAATGCCTAAATCCTTATAGACCTTATAACACCTTAACGCATGTTTCTTCCTTAGTGAAACATGTATCCATTCCTAACAATTCCTAGTTCACCCAAGTTCATTCTAAGAACTTAGAACCCTTATACATTTACAAATTTGCCATGGGTTCTCTTAGCACATCATCATTCCAAAACTCATAGTTTTCACCACTAAACATTCAAGAACACCTAAATCCATCAAGAACACTATCACTCACAAAACTTCACCAAATTTAACTACATCACAATATAGTGCATAATTAAACTTGTTGGCACTTAGGCCCTTAAATAACATGGCTCTTAGGCCCTTAAATTGCATAATCCTTAAACATGAATTCCACATATATAAGCCTTTGACTGCAAATACACCCAACAATACATATGCCATGTAATAAAATCCTTGAGAGCATTTCACTAGGTCATTCACCTTTGGCTCCTTAGATCATTTTAACAAGCAATATAAGCTCATTTCTCCTAAGGCATTATACCACATTAGGTTAGTATGTTTACCTCTTTTCCACACAACTTCTTTCTTGTTTCCTTATAAAACCGGTAAGGCATTTCATTCCTTGTCAACAACTAAACAATATACCAACATTGAAATGAGTATATAAGCTTTAAGCTTCATCTCATTGTAAACCCTAGTTACATATATTGTTTTAACACATCAAGGTGATTGTTTTACCTTTGAATGGAAAGAGAGCTTGAATGAGTATCAAGAGAGGACTCCTCCTAGCCCTTGGAAGATTCAAATGAAGCTAAAACAAGAAAGAGAAGACACCATTACTAGGTGCATTTTCGGCCAACACCAAAAATGAAGGAAATGGAGTTTTCTTGGTTTTTCCTTACCTTGAAGCAAAGGTGATCAACAAGGCATAAAAATATAAGCTCAAGCTCCTTCCATGGAAGTTCTCCTTGGCACCGAAATGGTGTTTTTGATGATTTGAAAAGACAATGTTGTAGAGCTTGCTCCAACTAAGAGAACGGTAGTCTCGGAATTAAATTCGGAGCATGGAGCTAGGAGATACAAGTGGTCAAAGATGGAAAATAATGGTGGTGTTGGTGTTGCTGTAGCTGTTCGTAAAAGAGAGCAAGAAGGGAGGTTGGAGACGTGTGAAATGAAGAAGGAAGGAGAAATGAAGATAGAACTTGCTTTTGGAGATATTAAGTAGTTAAAGTAAATGGTATTCTACTTTACTACTTTAGTTAGCTTATTTATTTGTTAACTTGCAAGGTGGTGACTCACCTCACAAAAACCGGTCCCCAATAATATCTAGGGGTGTTTTAGTCTTTATTTGTCAATTTAATTACTTATGATTACATATGTTACAAACTAGCTTATAAAAATCACTATTCACAAAACAAGGCACATAGAAGTGAAATTTTGATTTCCCATTGATATAGACTTCCAAATGTGATACTATATAGTACACATGTTAATTAAAGAGTAATGATGGACATCTAGCCATACAAAACTCATTTACAAGACAATTTTTCAAAAATGTGCTTTAAGACTCCTTAAAGCACATTTTGTGTTTTAACTTGTTTTCAAGCTTGGTTTTCTTTGGTAATTGATTTAATATGCTCATTAACATATTTATAAGGTATAGGTATGACCATTAGGTCTTATACAAATTTATCCCAAGCTTAGAGCACATTTTAGCCCATATTGACCTTAAGGTATGTTCTTGTGTTTTGTTTGGTTTCGTTGCCTACCAAAGTTTCCTAAGGACTCAATTAGCCTTATAAAGTCATAATTAAATATTATCAAGTCTTGGTAGGCTCTTTGGGGCCTAACCAAGTTCACTCCAAGCTTAGAGCATGTTTTTGCTCACACCGTGTCTTAGTGTTTTATTGTGTTTTAACTATGGTTTAAACTATGCACTGATGTTCCTAAGGCACTTTTAGCCTTTAGATAACATATTTAAACATTTAAACAACATACCAAGGTTTGGGGTATTTCAAAGACTTACCATGTAATGAATAGTTCCATAATACATGTATATAAATAAATATATGTTATGGTGACAGGGTTTAATAACTATAAATTATCATAATTAAAATGATAATAGATGAGGAGGAAGGAATTATAAACATTGGATATGGGATTCTAATGTTAAGAAGTTTACATGGGATAATAAGGATTTATATGATTCAAAAGTATTGTTTACGTATGAATTATACCACATTGGAAAAAAAAGAGACAAACCTTAGAAGAATAAATACTAAGGTGAGATGTATAGTGCATGACAAAGAATCATACATGCAATAAAGAAACAAACTATACGATATACGAATATACATCAAGTTACATGCAATAACAAAGTTCAACAATAAGTATATTAATATACAAGGCAAGACTACGCATGTAATAAAACGTTACCAATCTCGAGTTAAGCTGAAAACCCGACAAACATTGACAGTTTATAACGGGGGATTAACCGGGAGGTATTAGTGACGGTACGGGGTACCGTAGAGTTGTACTGTTATACGGGATGCTAATCAGTAGCATTATGTGTTGTTTAGACTGCTAGAGACGACACACGGAGCATAGGACCTTGCTGATTCATACTCCACCGTAATACAATCCGGGTGAATGGTATGTTATTTATGTGGCTTGATTGTCTCTGAGGATTTCCTCAGTTCAGACATTGTGTGAAAATCTGTGATAAGATTGAATGTCTGCTTGTGAATTAATATGCTTGAGTTGCGTATTAATGCTGCTTTATTATTATTACTGTTGTGCGATAACAGTACCGTTCGTATATATGAACATATTATAAAACGAACTAGCGGCAATGATGCTATCTTATATGTGTAATATAAGGAACGTAAGTAAAACGTTGTAGCATTAGGATAATAAGATATATAAAATATCTGAGACTTATATACGGAGCATTGGCCTCTTTAACGCCGCTCTCGTATCTAGCACTGGATCCCGAGTCGACATACTCAGGATTGGACTACGACCTTGGTCTGCTGTGTTAGAAAAAAAAAGAATAGTAAAGCGATGCGATGGTATAGATAAGTTTATCAAGGATGTGGCTCTTGCTGTGAACTGTGATCCATTAACGATACTAGGACACCGTGTGGTAGCCGTAAGTATCTGGATAAATTTCCAACGAACTACAGATTGTTTGTAGGACGAAGACTCTACCGCTGGAGTGGTTATTGCCGTGGGTGATCCGCCATAAGAGATGGGTAACTTAGAGACACGTCGTTCTAACGAGACGTTGTCATCAGACATGACTAAACAATTACGAACGACTATATTAACTCGTACATTAGGCGAACATTATTTGGGCTTGCATGCCAAAGACGAGAGTTCATACTCGTTTATAATTCTTGTTACTTCGCCTTGTTGTTCATTGGTTGTGCTTTGTGGTTATGTGTGGTATGTTGGTGGATTTGTTTGAACGAGCCATTGTGCTCATATTGTGTGTTGTGAACTGGTTGTGTCGAGTCACCATACTCATGTGTGGATTGTGGTTGGGTGTTTGGTCGAGTGAGTCGCTGAACTCAATTATGAATTATTAAGTGTTTGTTGGAATGGAGTCTCTGTACTCATATAAGCGCTGTAAACGCTTTCAGTGGTTTATTACGATGCGATGTGTGAAGTCGGGGGCTTGTTTGTTATTTGAGATTACTGCAATATATATTGTTGTTTTACAGTTTCAACATTGAACTATTTGTACGGAAACGAATTGCATGCTCTCGACCAAATAACTGAATGGTCCGAGGGTGCATGACAGTCAGGTAATAACATACTCAACAGGGGCTGATTCCATACCACAAACTACCATTTTTGCAGGTATGCAACTTCCGGTGTCGGCAAAGAGAGTGACGCGCTGGGTAAGTTTGATTACAGTTATTTAAACATGCACTGTTGCATTTTAATACGAACCTAGAAACATGTATAGGTTTTGGATACGTAGAAGGCTCACTGTGAATGTAATTTATATTGGTTTTGGGAGTTTAGATCTATCTCTTGTTGTCACTGCGAGAAAATGTTTCGTATTTAAGAGCTTATCAGGAAGCACATTATTACTCGTATGAGCGAGCAAGAACAGTGACACCAGTAGTCAATTGTTGAGATTACCGCTGCGATTATATTGTTAAGTAAGATGATTAGGAGCCGAATAGAGTAGGGGTGTTACACTGACAGTTGTTGAGAGAGTATAACCCTAGTATTGAGTACCTTGGTGACTAACAATCTTAGACTCACTAACTTTGTGGGCAAAGTTCTTTAAGGGGGGTAGATTGAAATACCCCGAACTTAATTATGGTGATTAAATTACTCTAATACGATATTGAGGGCCTATTAGTGCCTAATGAATTTTGGTAAAAAGAATAAATCCAAAAGAAATAATAAAAACGCTTAAAAAGCGAAAAACGCTAAAACGAGCGTTAAGTGACCTTAGGAGAAATACAACCTTAAATAGGGTACTAAATGAATTTAAAAGGCTTAATAATGCCTAAATAATATATGGAAACAATTCCCGAAGAAAACGGATCCATAAAACGAATTAAAAACGCTAATAAAGCTTTAGCGCACGTTTTTTAAGGAAACCCGAAAACGTGACTTTGAGTGGTCAAACGAACCCGTAAAAAATTATAGTTCATTAAATAACTATAAATAAACATTAATGGGAGTATAATAGCCATTAAAATTAAAGAAACGAGAAAT
This sequence comes from Limonium bicolor, assembly GCA_023374045.1. Taxonomy (NCBI): domain Eukaryota; kingdom Viridiplantae; phylum Streptophyta; class Magnoliopsida; order Caryophyllales; family Plumbaginaceae; genus Limonium; species Limonium bicolor. The sequence continues at coordinate 445,236,860 of CM041776.1, forward strand.
TCCGGAAAACGGGCCCGGTTAGTGAATAGTGCTAAACCGGGTAAAATAACGAGCGTTTTCTGTAAAAGATGAAAAACGCTCCAGCTTGTAACATTTAAGTGGGGCCGGTTTTAATAAGGAGAGCAGCCCTCTCTATTACTAGCTAGCTAGTTAAATAAAAGAAGAAGAAAAGCAAAAAAGGGAAAAGTTTCAAAAGTAACTTCCCTCTCTCTCCTCCCTCATTCCTTCCTTCCTCTTCTCTTTCCTCTCTTTCTTTCTTCCCCACCGATTTTTCCTCTCTCCCTCTGGTTGCTGTCGTTCTTGAACTCACCACCCACATCCATGGATTCTCCACCTTCTCTCCCATGCTTAAGCCACATAAATGCTCCAAATAAAAAACAAAACACATATTTGTGTTCCCCTCATCAAGCTCCACACATCTCTCTTTCCAAAATTCGAAAAGGATGCGTTTCATTTTTATGGGTTTTCCCCATTTGAAGAGAAAAGCACATCATCTTGTAGCTTGGAGTCTCCTCTTTCTTCTAAGGTAAACATTTCATCGAAAAACGCATGTTTACTCTTCCTCCCTTGGTAGCCAATTTTGGCCCTCTCTCACACCTTGTTTTCTTCTTGATTTTGAGCTCCATTTCAACCCTCCAATGGTGGATTAATCCCCTTCTTGATTCAAGGGTGAGAACCCCTCTCAAAAATCTCCAAAGGTAAACCCTAACTTTGTGTACTAAGCCCTTTTGGTTGAATTAAGATTTCCTAAGGGTTTAGATAATTAATTGAGTATATTTTTGTGTTTCTTGAATGTTGGGGTGGAGTTTGGCAACTCCATCCCTACTTGACCGATTTTGAGAAGAGGAGAATCAAAGAGGAACTTGTGAATTAAGGTAAGCAATCTACCTTAAACTTGTTTTAATTGCTTTAGGAATTGGGATGGGTTAAATTTAAATAATGAACCCAAAATATGTGAATTAATGTAGTTGATTGGATTTGAGGATGATTGTGGACTTGTGTTGATTTAAGGGCCTAAGTGCCATTGTATTTGAGATTTGAGCAATATTGTTGTTTGGTAAATTTTGAATTGAGTTTATGTGCTGGTAGGACCCTTGTAAGGGTGTGGCTAGTTTAGGATTGAAAATGGTGAAAAAGAGGTGTTTGGACATGTAAGGTTTATGGGGAGGTTATGGCAAAATTTTGGTAGAAAAACAAGTGTTTAAAGATGACTTAGTGTATTGGAGAACCTAGTGTTTGTAGTGTTGGTTGGAGTGTAGTAGTAGCCTTGAAATGACATTTGGAGAACTAGTAGAGGAGAGGTGAAAATCTGTAGCAATGGAGTATGGAAATGTTTTAGAAAAACTAGAAAAGGAATTAGTGTGCAAGACTTAGGAAATGAGAGTTGGACTTGGGTTTTAGAATGGTGTATATCTAGGAATGAATTGGTATGGTCATTAAGTGATTTGGTGAGGTTGGTAAGAGGTAAAAACAAGCAAGAAGGAAGTTAGAAATGCAAAAGAGTGAAAAATGCAAATGAGAGAACTTGGATTGTTGAATTTGAACAAGAATTGGAGTAGGGATTTAACCAAGGATTTAAGGTGGTTTAGAGCATGTTTTAGGGTGATTAATTATGTGGAAAACTTGTGGAAAGACTAGGGAAAGATTAAGGGTGGTTTAAGGATTGATTAGGGGCTGAAAAATAATGTATGTTGCAGGTTTTAGCAGGGTCTGGGACCTAGTCCTTGGACAGAGTCCCGGACCACCCCTTAATATTAGGCCGAGAGTTCTTGCAGTACTTGGTCCGCGACTTGAGGGATGGACAAGGTCCCGGGCCACCTATTAAAATCATGCCGAGAGTGAAGTACATGCTTGGTCCGGGACTAGAGAAAGGGAAAAGGTCCCGGACCAGTGTAGGAATTCCACCCGAGAGTTTGGTTATGCATTGGTCCGGGACTATAGGTAGGGACCAAGTCCCGGACCACCCCTAGAATTCAACAGAATGTGTTTCCAAGGGTTTAAATGATGGGGGTTTGAATGGTATTGGTTTTAGATGATGTTTAGGAGTTGTTTGGTGACTTGTAAAGGTCCTAAGAAGAATAAACAAGTGTTGGGGGTGAATGAGTAAGTTAAAAGGAAATAAGAACACTTAAGTAAACCGAGATATCGGGATAACGGGGTAAGTACGAGAGTAGCATTTTTGTATGTATTGTAGCACCTTAATATTAATTGAACCATTTGACATGTAAATAGTGGTTCAAGAGTAAGACTTGAGGAACAAGTGTGAACCGAGGAACGAGGGAACACCCGGTAAAGATGACCCCGGTGAAAGGTATGATTTCCTCATGCTCTGTATCCTAACTTAGTTACCCCGATTTGTGTGCTTGTTTGATTGTGTGATCACCTAACAAGATAAATGCACGAATCAAATTGTGTGTACTCTCTTGTGTTTGTATTGTATCGTTTGTGGTTGGATTGTATCCCGGTAATTACAGCTTGTATAATTCATGAAATGTGGATTGGGAATGAATTTCTTGATTGTGTTTGGTTGTGCGACTCATAGTTGAGTCTTGTGTGAGTGGAGACTCGTAGAGGGAGTCAAGTGCGGACTAATAAAATGGTGGAAACACACTACAACTATTGAACCTTTACGCGGCAACCTAAACCTACGAACACACTAGAACGCGAGAAAACATACGGGAGTAGCAACCTCCCGATAACGGTTAGAGAACCGAAACCACTAAATCCACACGATAAATATTAGTGGAAGTATATGAGTAACCTCTAACTAGAGGATTGGAAAGTTATTCGGAATGCGAACCTTGAGTAAAGTAATGAATGGTAAGGGATCACCAAACCCCTTAGAAATATAGTCGAGCCCCAATGAGAGGAACCGACTAACATGAGCAATGTCCCGAACATGAGAGTATTCAATAAGTTGGTTGAAACCTTAAATCTTAGAATACTAGACGTTGAGGAATTCCCTAAGCCATTAGATGCTATCGAGGGAGATACTTCTAGGCTAATCCTTGAGATCATGAATTCACTCCGAGAGTGGAGTTTTGGGAATTTGAGTAGTCCGGTAGTGAACCGGGCATTTGAGTATTGAGGAGTTAACTGTATAGCCCTATTTGTATTTGAGCCCGGTGGTGGGTCTTGTGTATGACCCTGCCCAGAGGTCGTGAGATCGACTTAGCATATACCTTGAGCATTGAGTATTGACTTGGGAACTTGAGTATTGAGTATTGAGTATTGTGTATTGAGTAATGAGTATTGAATCGAGTATGTGAGTGTTGAGAATTGAGTTGTGACTTGTGGGACTTGAGAAATTGAGTTGAGTGTTGTAGACCTTGTTGAGATTGTGAGTAAATGTACCCAAGAGAGCGGGTAGAACATGAGTAATTGAGTAAGGCATGGTGAGGTATAAACCCTCAAGCCTAATTAGAGAATATATTAAACTAACCCCCTTGAGTGTGTTGTGTTAGTGCTTATGTTCAATGTTGAACTTGATTGTGAATGTACATATATAATGTATGTGGTATGCATGCTGTTTGTGAAAATGAACCGCATGCTCTCGACTAAATAGTCGGCGTACCCTCGCTAGTACGCGGGGTATGCGGAAGTCATATTCAGCGTAAGCTGACCCCCTAGGGGGAACGTTTTTAGTGTGCAGGTACCCGAAGCGAATATGATCACTGTAAGAGACCGACAGCTAAGCACAGAAAGACTTGGGCATTGTAGATACTCGGTATAGATCGTAATTTGAAGTTGTATTGTATAATATGGGATTGGAGTTGTATTTGGTTAGATTGGATAGAGTAACAGAAGTATGATTTGTATAGTGTACTCGGTATAAGACCCATCAGACCGATATTGTAATTGTTGTTGTATTTGAGTTGGATTTGGCCTAGCTAGTCACGTGGGTGACTAGCGGCATTGTACCACCCCCGGTTGTGGTTTGAATTCCGCTGCATTATGGTTGGTAATTGAGACGGGTTTGGAGGATAATGGTATGATTACCGGTAGGTGTGTTACAGTGGGTGTAGATTTTTGTGTGAGCAGATGGCTCCAGAGTTGCTTCGAAGCTTTATGAAGGCTCCGGCATGGCCTCAAGGATCAAAGATGGCTCCAGCATGCGTTGATGGCTCTAGTATGCACTGATGGCTCCGGTGTGACCAAGGGTCTCGGGGTGGTTGGTGGGTTTCGATTTGGATTGAGATTTTCGTGATTGTTGGTGGTTTTGCTTTAGTTCAGATTTTGAGTCGAATGGTGGGTTGATGCGATTGGTGGGTTGATAGCTCCGGTGTGGCCAATGGTCTCGGGGTGGTTGGTGGGTTTTGATCTGGTTAGATTTGTTCGGGATGGCTGATGGGTTTTGATCTGGTTAGAGTTGTTCGGGATGGTCGGTGGATTTTACTTTGCTTCGGGATTTTTTGGGTGGTGTGGGGACTCCAACAATGGATTTATCATGGTTTGATGAGGTTTTTGATGGCTCTGGAAAACGAATGACTGTGATTTGAAGAGTTTGTTGTGGGATTTGTGGTGGGTGAATGGTTTTACATGGGTGGGTGAATGGCTAAACATGATTTCATGGCTTTGGGGTAGTGCCCGTCATGGTTCCAGATCCAGGGATGGCCCCAGGATGACTTTGTGTCGGTTGAGCATGATGACGTATTAGTTGGAATGAGAGGGAAATGGAGGTCTTGTCTTTGAGGTGGTCGCACCCTGGGCGGGCTGCCTACGTACTCAATTTCGTATTGAGATCAGACCTGACGTAGTTCGAAACTTTGTGGGTGAGGCTTTGATGAGGAAATGACTCCTGTGTAGCCGTTGGGATAGTCTTAATGTTTGAGGATGGATACCGCATGGCTCCCGCTTGGTAGTGGGAGTGGTGCCAATGGGGTTCGAGTATGACAGCGAGTGGCTCCTACTTTGACTTCTTTTGATTGGAAGTTATGCTTCAATGACTACAACTAAGGTTGACTTTCAGTGAGACTATGCATAGTTCTTACCGGTCAAATGTTGAAGATGAAATGATTATGATGCATGCAGACACTAAATGTAGATGCAAATTGCATACGTACTTTTTGGAGAGAGTGTATGGTCCCATCTTTATTAATATGAGGTTTACGGATATAAGACATCTTCGGTTCGATCTTGAGTGATTGTTGAAATAGAATGCGTGAATCACTTTCCTCTCACGGAGGGATGTGGGTCAATCTCTCATGGGGTATGACTGTGTGTGCTAAATGGTGTAATGATGCTCTTTATGCTTAGAGCAATATTTTTCAAAGAATTTCTTTTCGAGGTTTTTGGACTTTCCGATTCTCACAAATTCCTCACCTGCAACGGGGTAGGCTGTTATATTTTGGTGCTTAGATCAGAGAGTCACTCGCACTCAAAGGACCCTGTGGGGTAAGATCACACTCACTCGCTCATTGTCCCTTTGGTATGACGGGACATGTTGATAACAAGTACGAAGCTTATGATTCATGTTTCATATCCGATACTTTCAGTTAATGCTCATCGACTTATGAGTCAGAGGTCTTTTATTGGGTTATAATGGGGCTGATGGGTATGATTGATGTCACATGGGACGGGAGGATCAATTTGGGAATTGTGGAGCTTTTTGTGCAATAGAGGATATGTTTTGCCTTCGCCATGGGTGGAATGATTAGACAGGTTTTGATAACCTTTTATTGGTTTCCATGGGACATCATTGGTCCTATGGATTTAGATTTCTCCTTCGTGCCTCTTCTGGTGCACGGTTTGAACTTTCTTCTCATTTTTGTTTTTTGAAAATGCATTTGGCGCATCAACATTCTCAAGCGTTCTTTGCTTTGTGTTTGGGCTTTCAGCTTTGATTGAGCTTTTTTGGTGCTCTTTCTTTGGCTTTGGAGTTGCATTAACTCACTGATTTCTTTGAACATTTCATTTGTTGTTTTTGTGAAAGATGGTGAGGAGAGACCATGGCTCCGGCTCCTTTGAGATCCTCTATTGCAAGGGCAAGTGTGTATATGTACGTGGGTTGGCATGTTGTGGAGTTCACAGAAAAAGGTATATCGTGAAAGGCTTAGTGAGGCTTACTAAGGGATTATGTACAAGGCAATCAAAGCTTTTTGGTTTTGTGGAGATTTGTTCCTAAGTGCCTCGTCATTCTCATTAGTCAATGATTGTTTTCTGACTATATCGGATCTTGACATGAATCACAGCTTATGTCTTGTTTATCGACATTATTCTCACTTTAGCATTGTGGCCTCTCCTTGTGCTAAAGGAATGCACAAGTCTCTCATGGTTTTACCTCTATTGGATATCTCTACCTTCCCTCATCGCTTAGTGGATCGTCCAAAACGCTAACTCAAAATTCAAGGGAAAACACCGCTCTTCGCACACTCACTTTGTTTGTGGTGTTGATTTAGATTGGACCCTTGTGTGAATTTACGGGTCGAGAGTTTAGTGGTTCAAGCATTCTACTCAATCAATCTCTCAAGATTTTCCTCAAAGATGTTGTTCCGATAGGGAGCATGCAAATGCAACTATCTACAATGCATTATACAGTGGTAATATGGAATTACTATGTACAAGATGCATGAAGTGGTGGTGATGACAACAATGCTGACTTTGGATTTGAATGAATGTTTTTTGTTGTATTGTATGCAATGCATGAGTGATAAGGCTACACATAGTCTCACTTGAGTCCGTTTCAGTTGATGGTTCATGAAACTCATCTCATCAATGTCGGTTCTAAAGATGGTCTAGCTATCGGGTGTGATGTGGGAGAAGCTGTTTTAGAATGTATTCGGTTGATGATTGGCTCCTGGAGTTTAGGAATTTTTAGGGAGTGACAACTCCCGCACGGTAGCCCCACGATATGACAGTGACTGCATTTTTTGGGATTTTTGGATGTATGCAATTTTTGGATGTTTGCATCTTTTTTGGTATGCATGTCGATTAGAGGAATGCAAGTTTAAGCTACCCAATCCTACCCCCATAGGACTATTCCTAACAGCTCAGAATCACAACCAAAAGCGACAAATAAATGCACACGTAAGGAGAAGGAAGAAGTTAGACCCCTAATGGGCCCACCTACCTGGAGTTCCTACAAGTTAGTCTAGCATAATCACACAATGATATAACACACATGGAAAACGAGTCCGACTGTAAGCTCTTCACTCATATCCTAGCTATCCTCACCAAACACACTCTAAGTGTGGAGTAGAGTAATCCTATGGCTTTCGAATGAATCTCTTAAAGGTTTTGAAATAAGTTGGGCAATCCTGACAATTTTAAATGGAGTTCAGTCTTCCTTGAGTTTGAGAAAAACTTACTCAAGTTTTCCCCAGCAGAGTCGCCATTCTGTGGAGGGTGATTTTTCGATATGAGGGGGGGGGGTCAATCTAAATATGGTCTGACTAAAAGCCTAGATCCTAGAAACTGCCATTCTGTGGAGGGTGAAGACCGTTATTTATGGTATCCCTCAAATACCTACTATATCGTCCGTCTTTCCCAGAAAGCATAAGGGGAATGCTAGTGAGCACTCTACCCGCTCTCAATGGGCTCCACGCGGGCTTATGCCTCTATAAGGCGAATTGACTAGAGTCGCCACCTAGTTTGACCTAAGGAACTAGGAAGGGAGGAGAAGAGTTCTAAGAACCGCTGGTTGACTCTAAATTTGTTGCCTAAGGATAGGACTTATCTGAGCAGATCCGAGATTCTATTATGGGTTCACACTGGGTTACACCCCTTAGAAGTGGCAACAACCACGACCTTGGATTGGTGCCCGAGGAAACCTCGGTCTCCAATTGTCGGGATTGACTTCTTTCAAAACCTTAGTAGAGAGATTCATTTAAAAGCCAAGGATAGGATAGGAAGAGAGAATGAGTGTTGATGAGTGCCAAGAAGGGCTTGACAGGTTTGTGAGAGTTGATTAAATACAAATGACGGGTTAGGCGAGCTTTTCTGCCAAGCTAGCGCCAAAGTGGGATTGGTGGATGAAAAGAAAAGAAGGAGTACGGGACGGAAGGAGGAAAAAAGGGTTTTTGATTGGAATGGGGTCGCACCCTTGGTGGGCTGCCTACGTACTCAACTTCCTGTTGAGATCAGACCTTTCGTAGTTCATGATTTTTAGGATTTTTTTTTATGTTTGAGGGTTTTTAGAAATGCTTGATGTGTGGGGTGTTGTAGTCTGTGAGACGCTCGGGTCTATGAGACGTTTGAAATCTAGAGATGTCGAAATCTGTGAGACACTTGGATCTGTGAGACACTCGGGTTTGTGAGATGCTCTGGTCTGTGAGATATTCGAATCATTGGAATAACAAAGTCTGTGAGACGCTCGGGTCTGTGAGACATTCGAATGTGGGGAAAATTGGAATGAAGTTGAAATTGAATTGAAATCGAAGTTGAATTGGAATTGAATGAATTTTTATTTAGAATTGAAATGAAATTGAATTTGGAATTGAATTAAATTTCTGAATGAATGAATGATTGAATGAAGTTTTTGAATCGAATTGGAATTTACAAGTCGGGTTGAATTTGGGCTGAATTGAATTGATTTTAGATTTGAGATGGAATTGAATCAGTTTTTGGATTGATTGTGTGCTAAATTTGAACTGATGGGCCAGGTTTGGGCCTTAGAAAGTGGGTCGAGTTTGGGCCTTGAAATCTGGGCCGAAGTGGGCCTTGATAATTGGACCAAAAGTGGGCCTTGATAATTGGACCGAAATGGGCCTTAGAAACTGGGCCGAAAGTGGGCCTTAGAAATTGGGCAGAAACGGGCCTTGGAACTTGGGCCAAAATGGGCCTTAGAAATTAGGCCGAAAATGGGCCTTGAAATTTGGGCCGAAAGTGGGCCTTGAAAGTTGGGCCAAAATGGGCCTTAGAAAATGGGCCGAAAGTGGGCCTTGATAATTAGACCGAAAGTGGGCCTTGAGATTGGACCGAAAGTGGGCCTTGAGATTGGGCAGAAAGTGGGCCTTGAAACTTGGGCCTTGGAGATTGAGGTTGGAAGATGATTTGAATCTATGAGACAATTGGAGTTTGGGTGGAGTTTGTGTCTGGTCTTGAAACTTTTGGAAGCATTTCAATGGTTTTGTGAGGTTAAGGTGTAGTATCTGATGTTGGGGTGTGAAGGGGTTTGATTTCAAAGAGTTCACAAAGAGTATCTGATTTTAGAGTATGAGAGGGTTTGTTTTTGAAGAGATGAGTATGAATTTACAAAGGGCTTGTATGGTTGTAAATTACAAGGATTTTAGGCTTTAAAGATGTGGTTTGTGTGCAGGGTGTCACCACCACCAAGGATCTACTAAGTGTGGGGGGCACCCATTATCCTAATGTTTGTCCTATGAGCTTTCTAAAAATGACCAAATGAGGATCATAACAATGTCGCAAGTAAATCAACTAGAGATAGCATAATGAAACAAGATTTAGCAATTAAATGAGTTGGTCTCGAGTGAAGATCAAACTAGAATCATGCTTTGACTCAATTTCTCAAATCGAATCTATACATAAGGAGCAAACAGTGATACTAGAAATGTAAACATGTTGGTCATGATCAAGAAGAGGTGTAGGTGATAGGAAACCAACCTACGGGGTGGCCTGCCCCCGGTTTATTATTTAATCAAATATAAGACAAAGAAATCCCGGCTGAATCCGCAGTCAAATGTTCATAATCCCGTCTTTGCAAGCCCCAAAACCAACAACATGGTTCATTAGCAAAAGGTCCACGGTAAACTCCACGCCAAGCAAGTCGTGCTCAAGTCTCATTCGTTTTGCATGTACCTCGGTAAAAACATGAAACCAAGGTATGAGTAATGCCTACACCGAGTACGACATAATGAGATCGTAGGCCCTCAATTGACCATCTCGAATCAAATCATTAAAGCCCAGGAACATGCAATGAACGAGACAACAAGTAAATTGATGATTAAGAAACCGGGCCCAATAGAGAGTAAGCCCGCATATACAACAAGCAAATAAGATTCATGAGTTTAAACTTGAACGTGAATACGGTATCATAAACAATCGATTCTAAGATTAAACTTATGAGTATTTTACCCTCAAATCTGGCCAACAGTGACTCGAATAGTGGTAAAAAATGATGGCAATCCACTATGAAATGTGTTCAACAGTCACGAATCAATTCATTGTCAAACCCAAATAGTGATATTTGCAAGAATGAATGAATGAACAATAAACAAATGAAGAGCCCCGGTAAACAGAGAGCTGCTATGGGGGGTCGCATCGACGCCGCCTCACTCGAGCTGATAGGGATCCGAAGAGATACACCAACTGTTTTTCGCATTTGAAAGGAGAGCCCTGGTCCTAGCCAAAGTCCAGCTCCTTAGTCCCGAGCAGTTTCCCGTTCCTCAAGCAATATGTACATGTCAAATAATACAACCGAGAGATAGGCAAGATACATTAGTCAGAGAACGGAGGAAGGTTGGGATTGTGCATTGGGATCATACGACCCCTCTCAATGGGAGGAAAGGGGCAATCTAATCATCTCCCACACCCCAACCGAGAACATAGAAAAAGTTTCAAGCTGCCAACAAATGCTAAAATTGTAAGATAAATCTGAGATTGGGGCTGCTACTCAGACTAATTCAACATCTTAGATTACGACTCAAACCGAAGTGTAGTATCAAAGGGGTGGGGTTGTAAGTCATGTGGGATCATACCAAGAAGGGTTTATATCATTTCCCGTCTAAGATGAAGAATTAATAAGGACCATCCAGCCAATGAATGATTTATCTAAACAATTATAATATTTGGGCAACTATCACTCAAGTCATGTTCTTATCTAAGCGCAGTGGGACAAAGGCTAGCCTCAAACAAATTTCCAAACCAAATCGATGCTCAAGAGACAAGTTTAAATCTGAAGCAATTTTAATGTCCGAACCGCATTCAAGGCGTAAAGAAAGGAATTAGCAAAGTTTCTTGCAATAAAATGCAAACCGATGGGGTTTTTCAAACCCATGAGGCAATACCAAGCCCAAGGCGCAACCGTATGGTCAATTGCCAAGCCCAAGTCGATTCCAGCCAAGTATGTCCAACTCAGTTTCACCAATTTTGTGGGTACCTCAGTCAAAACAAGAATCAGCTCGTAAGAAATAAAAACAGAAGCAAAAAGATTGGCAAAATATAATCTCTAGACGTGGTATCAAATTACACGGGACTACTACTGCTTGCAAATATTAGTACGGAAGGGGGGAGGGGATTAAATATCCAAGGCAATTAAATTATAGTAAAGTTGAAAGGAAGAATTTCCAAACACAAATGTGTTGTCTCGAGTCCAAACGCATCAGCGTAGCCCAAGGTCAAGTCCAATCAAAGCAAGCGGATTCAAGTCAAATAAAACAAACCATGTCTCATAATACCTCGGTCAAAAGCACAAAACCAGAGAGTGAGTAAATTGAAGTGAGCAGATAGTGCAAGAACAAAGTCAGCAATAAGTACAAGCCAATCCCAAGTCTTTTGGCTAAATGGATACGTGGGATTTTAACTTTTAAGTATGACCACACATGAACAAGTCACAAATGTTTCTCACAACGCTGAAAATCAGTATAATCTGATTATAAACGGATAAGTTCAGCAGCAGCGGGTTCATAGAATGGCAAGGGAATTATCTGAAACTAATTGTCTTCAAGTGGCAAAAAGAAAGATAATATTCCTTGCAGCAACAAAACAGAACCAGCAGTTCCTCAACCAGCTCAACATTCAAACTGATATTCATACCAGCAACAAAACAGAACCAGCAGCTCCTCAATCAGCTCAACATTCAAACTGATATTCATACCAGAAACAAAACAGAACCAGCAGTTCCTCAATCAGCTCAACATTCAAACTGATATTCATACCAGAAACAAAACAGAACCAGCAGTTTATCAACGTGCATAGAGGACAAAGTAATGCTGGAGCCAAACTGCCAAAGCAATTTCCGACCCATATATCAGCATGCAGAGGATGTCAAATGACGATGTCTTAACCAATATGATTTCCCAAACCCATGAGAAGAAACCGTGAAGCTAAAAAAAACATCGGTATGGTCAAAAAGCAACAATGTCAAGCGGACATAGTCCGTGTCTGATTAATGCACCTCAGTCATATAAAACAAGAAGCACAAGGGAGCAATTAATCATCTAACAAAAAATAGCCAGAAAGATTGTGATGTAGAAGTTAAAATGGTAGTATCTTGACCCACGTGAGCAGACCCAAGCCCAAGGAATCCACAAGCTCGACCCAGCTATCAAGTCCACAGTTGACCAGAACCGCACAAAGAGACTTCAATCCGAAATTCCAGTATGAGGTGCCTCAGTCATAATAGAAAACCAAAGTGTAAGGGATAACTCAAATTATACATACAGCGCAAAGGGGCAAATGCAATTAAAAAAATAGATATATATATATATATTAGTCAAATGCGAAAAGCGACATTAGCCCACGTGTGAAACAGGTGGCAAAACCCAAATGCCAAAACAAGTGAGTCCAGTCAATTCTCCAAACGGAAGGAATATAAGGGCCGGAAAAGGAATGGGGCCCGAGTCAATTCCTAGCGTTAGTCCAGTCAAGTCTCTGATTTTTGGTATGTACCTCATTAAGCAAAATAGTGAGCAAACAAACAGTATAAGCGTGATGAAATCGAATCGAATACACTAACCATAAAGGAGTGCAACAGATAGTAAATAGTCTAGCTAGAGTTTGATCAATCAGCAAATCAACATCCAAATGACCAAACTAGGCTTCCGATAATCCAAAGCAACATCAAATGTAATGGGCGATGAAACAAGACGAATCCAGCTGAATCGATAACTAATTACAACTGAACTGCACATGAGTAATAATCTGGAGAGAAGCGACCACTCTGAGCTACAAGAGTAGCTCTGAATTCAGCATTGAAAGTAGTACTTTAAATGCCCTGAATACGGAATCAGGAACAAGTCGAGCCAGCGAGTCCTTAGGAACTCGAATCCAAAGCCAGAATACTTCAGATAGAAAACGCTACATAACAAGACAGTGATGACATTATTCCATCAAGACTAGAGATGAATGAACAAATTGGGTATCACAAGTTGACCAAAACGACTTTCAGCATTTACTCTCTTGGGCATGGACAAAAGTAAAACAGAGGTGATCTCACTCACGGGCGATTGCATCAAAGGGAAACTCCTGAATATATGAACACCTCTCAAAACCAGAAGATAGTAGTGCAAACGATTTATATTTGGTATATTAAATACTAAGAAATTATCCTAGAATTCAATAGTTTAATATATCGTCAGGTTGCAAAAATCCCGATCGAAATAGTATAGTAATTAAAGAAGCGACCGGGGTGTCAATCCACGGGACTCGATGAGTAAGTCTAGCCTTAGGTATTGGTTAACTCGAAAGGGGGTTTGTTTTTGGTTTTGGGTTGCAAATAAATAACAGGAAAGTAAATAGCAGATAAAGTAAAGTGATAGTTTTGGGAGTGTGAACGGTACTCTAGGTTCAGGGAGTTGTTTCACTAGCTAGGTTCTGCATATTCTACTGCTTAAGTGGAGACTTGGATCGGCTTGTAATTCTCATTATCTATTCTGTATTAAGTCATAATTCCAGATAGCTCATCTAGACAGGGCATGTAGTTCTAGTCTAGATCTAGCAAGTATATCTAGATGGTTTTATCGCTCAGAATTACTAGTCTGATTGGTTCAATCCGGACTAAAGCTCCTAGTGACTAAAGTAATCTATCCGATTGCAATTATCACAGGTAACAGGTTAATAGGACCGTCAATGCTAATCACCTTATCTGATCATAACATGATTCGAGGGCTTATAATAACTTAGCAATGTTTATTAAAAGCACTTTAAAAGCATTAACCTGAACAATCCAAATTGTCTAACAAGCAGCAAAATAATGCAGAGTTTAACTAATTACAACATCCCTTCCCTAGAGTAAATCCTTTTAGCTAGACATAGCAGTTATAATCATAAATGAGAGAGAGTTAGAAGAAATCATCTGTTACGAAGATCTTCTTGCTCGCTCCGTCCTTTGTCCTTGCTCCGTGCTAGCTTGAAGGTTGATCTCGGTGATAATGGAGTGAATTGGGTGAAATGGGGCGAAAATGGAAAGTTTGGGCGAATTTGTGAGGTGTCCGGCTGTGTAGGGTCGGACACAGAGCCGGACGTGAGATGTCGGATCTGTCTGGGTCGGACGTGATCCGGACGTGGGTGGAATGAGCCTGTCCGGATCCGGACAAGGGTCGGACAAGGCTAAAATGTCGCGAAACTGAAACTGGATATGAGCGGAGGTTGACGAAGGTGTTTGTGAGATAGCAGATGAACTGTGATTGAATCGTGAATGAGTTATGCAGGTTTATGGAGGGGATAGAAGAATGAATGGAGATGAAGCGTATGGTGAGTGAGAGGATTAGAGAGGAGGGAAGACTGTGAAGTCTGGTGCGAATTGGAATGAAGGTAGAAGGGGGTTTATATAGGATTAGGGATTGAAAACAAAAATCAGTGGAAGTTTGGTAAAGGGTGTTTGATTGAGGCATTAATTGAGGATGGAGCGTAGTCAATAATAGTTGAAGTGCGCCGCTCCCCTGTTTCCATGTCGACTGTCTGTTGATAATTAGCCGAAAGGCTAATTATCAATGCGTGCCTTTTTATTTTTCAATTCTGTGTGACGTCCGGATCGTGTCCGGATCGTGTCCGGATCCGGACGTGACACAGAGTTTCAGATCTGGATCTCGACTCTCGGATCTGGAATTTTTAGTCATGTCCGGATTGCGTCCGGCCCAGTTAGATCCGGACAAGAGATGTCCGGCTTTGTGTCCGGCCAAACTGATCCGGACAAGACCAGTTTTTGTCTCTTCTCCTGATTTGTTCCCCATTTGTTGTGTTGTAATCCTTATGATGTATAATCTTTATTTCCTGGGTTTTTCCTGCATTTAACATATATAACACATCAGTTCTTATCAAAGCATCAATTTTAGGGAAAACACATAATAAGTGGGAAACATTGCCTGAATTGTTACAAATTATGAGGTATTTAGACCCTAAAAAGCCTATATGTTTCACACTTATCAACTTCCTCACACTTAAGCTTTTGCTTGTCCTCAAGCAAAATAGGAATAAGAATATCTCTAAAACCTTCAAATAATCTCAAATTTTAAACAAGTGCAGGGCGAAATCAAACCAAGTGATAAATGAAAGAATAATCTCGCTCTCTGAGGTAGGTTTTCACAAACAGTGAAGCAGGAACAATTTTTGTAAAAGCATAGAGAAACTAGATTGTAGAAAACAAGTTAACTTAGCTTGGGACTTTCCACCATTTTCATTTCTCTAACCTTTGGATGACAAGAGGTGTGAAGTAATGCCTTATTCCGCAATACCTTTCAACACCACGTACTCGTGATCAAAAACAAAAACTGCAATGAATTCTTTTCTTTCACATGCAAAAATATTCTTCTTCCAAGATTATATACAAAACAAACGAAATATTGTGAATTGCAGAGTTTATTCCGTAACCCAGACTTTTCTCTCTATCCATGTAACGGTGTTGGGCCAACTATCCCAGATCACGAGACCTTAGGTAGATAGGTGATAAGGCACCCTTAAGACTTAATAACCGGATAGACGAGGCCTGCTATTGTTAGGAAAAAAATTTTGATCAGTGGAGTACCTTGCCTTACCCTTTTCATTCCAAACATTCACTTCATTTCCAAAATCCCAAGCTAAAATAATCTGGTTTCCACAATTAGCCAATCTACCAGTTTTTAGTGAAAGAGAGTATTTTTAAATAAAACTATTTTTATACAAACCTCATCAAACAAAAAGATTCCTACGGTTTTCACTTTGGTTTAACAACACTCGTTGTGCACAGGCATTAGAGAAGCAAAAAGCAAGTGTGGCATTAAAGCACAATTAGCATGTTTTCAGGGAAAGGTCTCTCCTTCCTCACACTTAAGATGAGCAATGTCCTCATTGGTCAAAGATGAAAAACAGAGAAAAGAGCTTTCAAAACATGCTATACTCATAATAGATGCATATGCAATAATTAACCCTCAACGCAACAAAGGGGGAACATCAAATAAGTTAAAGGTGGAACTGAGACTCCCCTGGTGTTATGGATTGAGGAAGATGTTCTTCCTCACACTTGAAGTTTGGCAGGGGTCGAGAGATTCCTCATGAGTCACAGACAGTATGCGTTGTTTGCAGATTAAAAGTTGCTAAATTTTCACTGGTAAGTACAACCACAGAATAAGGTGCATTAACTCGAACTACAGATAATATTGGAATCGAATGAGGTATATTTAGAGAAAGAATACTCCCCATAGTTTGAGCTTAGCAGACATTCGCAAGTAGTGTGGTTCCATTTCCTGTACTTATAGCCGGTTGGCGCAGTAGAGATGACATGTAAAGTAATCATTTTAGAACGCTGCACTGCTCAGAGAAACAAGAATTTTAGCAATTTAGAATTTAAAATACTGCTGAATATATCTAATACCACTTCACCTGCAGTCCCATGTTTCCGTTAGGCTTAACAAACCAAAGTAAAAATAAGGCAAAGAAAAAAAGAAACGTACAGAAAAAAATCAACAAAAGAAAAGAAAGCAGTAAAAATAGAGGGCACTGAGGCGGTGGTGGTGGTGGTGGTGGCTGTGGCGGTCTCGCTCCCAACTGGGCAACGAGCATCTGCATGAGCTGGTAGTTCTGGGCCTGCTGAGTGGATGCATCTGCCATGTACCTAGCAGCCTCTCTGTGTAAAGCATCACTCGCTCTAAACGCTCAGCGAGGAGATCTGCTCTGCTGGAGGGTGCCCTGTGTCTGGCGGATTCTCTATAGTCCCTCCATGCGCACTGGCGATGCTGGACCTCCCAACTGCTGTACAGAACCGAACTGCTGCTCATACCCCGAATCTTGCTCCATCCTCTGCTTGCTGGAGCATGGAGTCCATCATGGTCTGTATCTCTGGGGGAACACTCATCACAGGGACTGTGGGGGGCGCCGTAGCAGTGGCAGGTGTGGAGCTGGAGCTCGCAGATGTACCCGTAGATCCTAGGCCCGAGCTGCCCTTCACCCAGCTGCCGTCGTCAGGCGCATGAAGCCCCATCTCCTAAAGGTCGTAAGGGAGATGGGTGTCTCACCCTCCCTCACATCTATATCAGTGAAGATCTCCTCGGGGAGGGTAGAGACAAGAAGATGATAGATAGTAATAGGGAAGATGGGGGTAATCTTCTTCTTCTTCGTCCACAGATAAGTGACGACCTTATGCAGCTGCCTAAACATGATGAAAGGGAGGGAGAGCTGATGGGCTGGCTGATGTGGTGAGGCTAGGAGGTAGTCTAGGAGGACACAATCCTCGTCAGAAGCATCATTCCCAGCCTGAGGCCGGATCTGATGACTGAGGATCTCAGCTAGGGTCCTCTGCTGAAGGGATGGGAGAATGGCATATGGTAATACAGTCTTGTTCTCCTCACCTCGTCGGCGAGTAGTACTCCCGACCTCTAGTAACCACCTAGACTTACTCTGCCTAAGTGCATCCTCCGAAAAATCTACATGCCTATCATGGTCGTCTGGGAGGAATAATAGAGCAGAAAAGGTCTCAGGGGTTACCTCCACCTCATAATGCTGTACGTAGAAGTAATGCTGTGTGTCGTGTCTGACGCCACAGCATTGGCGTAAATTCGCGGACCAGCTCTGGGGAGAAAACACCCACGCCCATGCGCAGGATACTGCTGGCGCCAATACCCTCGAATATGGCAGAAAGCCCGGTCTCAGCTACTGCCTCGTCTGTAATGCGTCTCTCTATGACGAAGGCGCCACCCCTGTCGTACCAAGCCCTGGTGGTAGCGGATCTGAAACCATCCTCTCGGAGTGGTGACTCGACCGGCTCTGACTCGTCGTCAGGGCGTGGGTTCCTCGAAGAGGAACCTCTACAGGCAGGACCACCTCGAGTGCGAGCCATCTATCAGATAAAACACACGCAATAAGTAAACAGAACTACAGTCACATCAAAACTCGAAACCTAATCGAGCAGCATGTTCTATTTGAACATATGCTTTCACACAGTTTATTTGCAGAACAAGGCTTTAGAATAGCCAAACATTGCACATTAAATCATTAAACAGGACAAGAATCTCCCAGGGATAAACACACAAAAATTTGCAGATTTTTAAACATGTCCGGACCTACGTCCGGGTCACCTTAGCCGGACGCAGTCCGGACGCGCATAAACCCTAGAACTATCGCGCCACGAACTCCAGTTTTCAAATTTCATCCAAAATCACACAGAATCGCACCCAGAGTCACAGATTTCACTGATAATTCACCGTTTTTCGCATTTCGACAACAATAAACATCGAAAATCACCCAGTTACTACCCTATCTACTTCAATTCGACAGAAAATGCTCCTAAGTTGGTAAAATTCGAAAAAACCTGTTTGGTATGGTTGCTGGTTTCGAAAATGGGAGAAAGCAGAGAAGGTGAGCGACTGGGCGGTGCGGTGGTGTTGCTCTGGTGGTCGGGGTTGCGCGGCGGTGCTGGGCGACGGTGGTGGTGTGAGTTGGCGGAGGAATAACAATGGAGGTTGGTGGTGTTTTGGTGGGTTCGTAGGCGTCGGACGGAGGAAGAAGGAGACCGAGAAGAAGAAAAGAAAAAAAAGGAAAAGAAAAGAAAACTTAAAACCGGCGCGCGTTTTAGTCTTGTCCGGATTGAGTCCGGATCCGGACTGGGTAAGTTTGAGTGTGACCGGATTTGTGTCCGGCTAAGTTGAGCCGGACACTTGAAAACTCCCTTTTTTTTATATTAAAAACAACACTCTAAAATGCCTCAATCAAATAAATTTAAAAAAAAATTAACACAAAGAAAAAAATGAAAACAAAACAACGAAATGCAGAACTTAAATAGCATGAGTGTTTAAAGACTCCCTGATCCTTGATGAACATTGCCATGATTCTTCCTCACACTTGAGTTCAGTTTAGCATTAGAGTGAATTACCTGAAAGATTATATCTGTAAAACCAGAAGAACTCAAGTGGAACCAGATAAAACCATTAGTTATAAAGTAAGAGCCATGGCTCTTTCGGTTTGCACAATAGTGATTAGCACTCTGCTAAATAAGAACAAAAGAGGAAAATAATTAATCAAACCAAGGAAAGATACAAACCGGTGGGTTGCCTCCCACCAAGCTGCCCGGAGTTAAAGTCTCTGGCTAGACTTTTCAGATAAGGTCAAGAAGGGCCGCCATAGCAGCTAGCAATAGTTTTCTTCAGTTGAAATACCATTGCTGGCGCGGCTTTTTGGATGCTTTGGGAGGTGGTGCTGCAATACAGATAGAAGAGATAGAATTTATGGAATTGGAGCTTTCAATTAAGGATATACCTGGTGCTGGGGCTGAGAAAAGGTATCGCCTAGGTACTTCTTCAATCGAGCACCATTTACTTTGAATACTTCTCCTGTCTTATTCTCTAGCTCATAAGCACCATAAGTAGTGATCCCTACAACTTTGAATGGACCTGCCCAATGTGATTTCAACTTACCAGGAAAGAGGCGCAGCCTGGAATTATAGAGCAACACTAGATCTCCTACTTTGAATTCTCTCTTATGAATCATCTGATCATGGATTCTTTTGTGCGCTCCTTATAAATTCGGGAACTGTCATAGGCTTGCTCTCTGAGTTCCTCAAGTTCAGATAGTTGAAATTTTCTTTTCTCTCCAGCAGTGTGCATATCAAAATTCAGGGCTTTCAATGCCCAATAAGCTTTATGCTCTAATTCGACTGGAAGATGGCAAGCTTTTCCATACACAAGTTTAAAAGGAGACATACCTATTGGGGTCTTGAAAGCAGTCCGGTATGCCCACAAAGCATCATCTAATTTAACTGACCAATCTTCCTTGATGCACTTACCGTCTTCTGTAGGATCCATTTCAGCTCACGATTAGTCACCTCTGCAAGACCATTAGTTTGGGGGTGGTAAGGTAGTGCCACCTTGTGAGTCACCCCATATTAGTCATTAAGGAGTCGAATGCTCGGTTGCAGAAGTGGGAGCCACCATCACTGATAATTGCCCTAGGCACCCCGAATCTGGTGAATATGTGTTTCTTCAGGAATTTCACCACTGTTTTGAATCAGCATTGTGGCATGGAATAGCTTCTACCCACTTGGAGACATAATCTACAGCTACCAGGATGTATTGGTTTCCATGAGATGAAGGAAAAGGGCCTGTGAAATCAATCCCCAAACATCAAAAAGTTCTACCTCAAGAATACCTTTCTGAGGCATCTCATGCTTTCTGGAGATGTTTCCCATCCTCTGACAGGGTCACAATGGGAACAGAAATGGTGGACATCTTTATGAAGAGTAGGCCAGTAAAATCCACACTCCAATATCTTTGCAGCTGTTCTTGTATAACCATGATGGCCACCTGCCTCTTTAGCATGACAGAATTCGATGACACTCTGGATCTCCTTATCTGGAAGACATCGCCTCATCAAGCCATCAGCACAGATCCTAAACAGATATGGATCCTCCCAGATATAATGGCGGGTTTCTGACAAGAATTTCTTCCTCTGATTATAGCTGTAGTCATGAGGAATTAAACCAGTAGCAAGATAATTAACTAAATCAGCATACCATGGTTCATCTACCTTTCCAATTTTGAACACCGTCTCATCAGGGAAGAATTCGTTGATCGGGATTCCATCATCAGGGATATCAAGTCTAGATAGGTGATCAGCAACTCCATTCAGCTTCCCCTTTTTATCCACAACTTCTAAATTAATTCTTGGAGAAGTAGGATCCACCTCAGAAGTCTTGGTTTCGATTCATTTTTCTGAAAAAGGTACTTGAGGGCTGAATGATCGGTGTGGACTATTACCTTACTTCCAAGCAGATATGGTCGAAACTTGTCCAGAGCAAACACCACAGCTAGCAACTCCTTCTCTGTAGTAGTATAATTTTTCTGTGCATCAATTAAGGTCTTGCTAGCATAAGTGATTACCCTCAGCATCTTATCTTTCTTCTGACATAGCGGCGCCAACAGCATAGTCACTCGCATCCGTCATGATCTCAAATGGTTCAGACCAATCCGGTGGGACCACAATAGGTGCTGAACAGAGCTTCTCTTTGATAGTCTGAAATGCTGTCAAGCACTCCTCTGTAAACTGAAATTTGATGTCCTTCTGAAGCAAGTCTGACAGGGGTTTAGCAATTTTTGAAAAGTCCTGTATAAACCTCCTGTAAAACCCTGCATGACCAAGAAAAGATCTTACATCTTTAACTGAATTTGGTGGGGGCAGTTTTTCTATTACCTCTATCTTGGCCTTGTCCACCTGGAGGCCTTCTTTTGACACCTTATGCCCAAGCACAATTCCTTCTTGTACCATGAAGTGGCACTTCTCCCAATTCAGCACAAGGTTAGTGTCCTCACAGCGAGCCAAAATCTGGTCTAATTGCTCCAGACAAACATCAAAGCTTTGTCCATAGACAGAGAAGTCGTCATGAACACTTCAATACTTTTCTCAATAAATTCATTAAAAATAGCCATCATACATCTCTGAAATGTGGCTGGAGCATTGCAGAGACCAAAGGGCATCCTCCTGTAAGCAAAGTACCATAAGGACAGGTGAAGGTAGTCTTCTCCTGATCTTCTGGTGCAATGGGAATCTGGAAATAACCGCTGTACCCATCAAGGAAGCAGTAGAACTCTTTCCCTGCTAACCGCTCCAACATTTGATCAATAAATGGTGGGAAATGGTCCTTCCTTGTGGCCTCATTCAAGCGCCGTAATCGATGCACATCCTCCAACCTGTGGTTTGCCTCTGGGGTACCAATTCACCTTTCTCATTTGGCACTGCAACTATCCCCCCTTTCTTTGGAACAACCTGGACTGGAGATACCCACTGGCTGTCAGAAATAGGGTAGATAATACCTGCATCAAGAAGCTTTAGTACCTCGGCCTTGACCACCTCCTTTAGATTTGGATTCAACCTTCTCTGAGGCTGTCTCACTGCCTTGTAATTTCCTCCATATGAATCCGTGTGTGCAGAAACCTGGATTAATCCCCTTGATGTCAGCAACTGTCCATCCCATGGCACTCTTATGTTTCTTTAGCACCTCCAGAAGTCTAGATTCCTGCAAAATAGACAAAGATGCAGAGATAATAACAGGCAGGGTGTTACCCTCTGCCAAGAAAACATATTTGAGATGGGAGGGGAGAGATTTAAGTTCCAAGGTAGGAGGCTTCTCTATTGAAGGTATGGGTCTTTGGATGGATCGTTCCAACTTTTCCACAGGAGGAGAGGAGGAACGAAAGTATGATTTCCCGTGATTCAGCTGCTGGACGACCGAGGCCATCTCAAGACTGTCTTTGTCATCCTCAATGGATCGACTTATTACCTGTTCTAAAGTATCAGAAAACTTAAACAACGAATCAAAAGAATCAATACTCCTATAGGTGTAGTCATCATCAAGATCATAAGAATTATCAAGTAAATCAGCAGAGAAAACAGCTTGAGAAGAAGTGTTTTTCCGCATAATCTTATTTATGTCAAAGCTTAATTCTTCATCATGGAATTTCAAGGTAATCTTCCCCTTGTCAACATCAATAACAGTTTTTGCAGTTCTGAGGAAAGGTCTACCTAGAATCAGAGGTACCTCAACATCTTCGTCCATGTCAAGGATCACAAAATCAGCGGGGAAGAAAAACTTACCCACACTAACACATTTTCAACCATACCTCTGGGTGTGATCGATGATCTATCAGCCAACTGGAGTCTGAAATGAATGGGAACGAGCTCACCTGCATGAAGCTTTTTAAACATGGTGTATGGCATCAGGTTGATGCTCGCTCCTAGATCGCAGAGACCGTATCCGCAATCCATGTCTCCAATTGAACAGGGGATGATGGGCTGACCAGGATCACCACGCTTTGGAGGCAGCATCTGTCGGAGAGCTGCTGAACAAGTTTCGGTCAGCTGGATGGTGTCCTTCTCTTTATATTTCCTCTTATTCGAAATCAGATCCTTTACAAATTTAGCATAATTCGGCATTTGCTTAATCGCATCAATAAGAGGGATATTAATAGTCAGCTTTCTAAAAACATCTAAAAATCTTCCAAATTGTCATCGAGCTCTCGCTCTTTGAGTCGGTTTGGAAATGGAAGTTCCTTTGCAGATATTTTCCCCTTTTTATTTTTAACAGCAGTAGAAAGAAGAGAGGAAGAAGGAATAGGAGCCTGGGTCTCCTCAGAAACTACCTCAGGAGGGGCGGGATGCCCTGATGGTGCACCGGCGGTGTTAGAAAGAGGCTCGGTCTCTTCATCAGTACGGCTTCCTGCCACTTGGTCTTTTAAATTCCTCCCACTTCTCAGGGTAACTGCTGCTGCTTCAGAATCCTCGCAGTCTTCGTCTGAGACCGACACTGCCTTCAACTGCTCTTTTGGATTGGTTTCTGGTTGGGAAGGCAATGATCCAGAAGGTCTCTGCTGCATGAGGAATTGAGTCAACTGACTCATTGTTCCTTGCATCTCCACCATGGCGTTCTCTAGTTTCTGGTTGATTACCGTTTGCTGTTCTTGAGAAGCCATCAGCTTATCCACCATCTCCTTTAAATTTGCATTGTTTGAGCTCAAAGATGGTTGCTGAGCTTGAGGTTGCTGTGGCCGGAATTGATTATATTGAGGCCTTGAAAAACCGGGTGGTCCCCCCTGATTCGTCCTCTGAGGCTGCAATTGATGTGAATTAAGTGCATTGTTAGGATTTCCATACCTCAGATTTTGGTGCTGATTCTGCACCCAGGGTTGCCTGTTGTTGAACTGGCCTATTACATTGGCCTCCTCGGTTTGCCTCATCTCGGCTACTTGTGGGCAGTCCTCATAGTCGTGTGCATCCCCACATTGAGAGCAGCAAGCTTCGTTTGTAGAGATTTTCTTGGCGGATTGCCTGGTGGTTGGCCCCATGGTGAGCTGTTCGAGCATCTTCGCCATGCTTCCCATCGTGGTCCTCATCTGTGCTTGCTCAGCGGCTAGCTGTTCCATCATTGGGTCTGGAGCTCGGGAAGAACTCTGACCTATTGAAAATACTCGTCCTCCACTGCTGCTCCATTGACGAAGCTCCTCACAGTAGGACTCCATAGCTGCCATGAACTCCTCCCCACTTTTTGCTAGCAGGTTTCCTCCTATGCCGGATCTTATCTCGCCTCTGTGTTCGTCTTTCAACCCCTGGAAGAATCCCTGAGCTAGTGAAGTGATGTCCTGACCATGATGAGGGCACTGTCGGAGTAGCTCCTTGAATCGGTCCCACGCCTCACAGACTGTCTCATTACCCTTCTGTTTGAATGCCATCAGGTCGGCAATCATTTGTCGTGTCCGGGAGATGGGAATGTACTTCTCGTAGAATTTGTCCATCATCTGCTCCCAGGTGGTAATGATGCCTGGCGGTAGTCTGTGGAACCATTTCGAGGCTTCTCCTGACAAGCTGTGCTGGAACAGGCTCAATCTGGCGTACTCCTCCAATCCTTGAGATAAACCAAGAGAGTCCAAGTGTACAAGAAAGCGATGTACATGGTCCAATGTATCTGATGGGTCTGCACCTGAAAAAGTACCTGCAGGGTGATTTCTAACCGCATTGGATTGGTGAGAAGGTTTTACCTTTTGCCAATCGGCTATAGTTCTGCAGTTAGATTGGGTAGAACCACTGGCCCTCGTCTTGGTGTGGCTGGTGGTCTGTTTATCCTTCCCATTGTGTACTGAGTCACTGCACCTCCTCCAATTTGGTCATGATTTGCCGCCATGTTGAAGTCAAGCTGCCTTCTTGCTCTCAGAGCTTGGAGGTAGACTCTTTCGATTTCAGGATCGAAGTTTGTGTCTGGGGGACCAGTTGAGCGCGTTCTGCGCATCCACTAGGCGCTTATAATCAGCCCGAGAAAAGGAACAAAATGAGTGAGTTTTAAAGTAATAAAAATGGCACACAAAATAAATTAAAATCAAAATATATTACAAAACAAACGATTATAAACAGTGTGTTGTGATAAGTAACAAATTAACCAAGGCTAGGGACTAGACAAAAGTCAAGTCCCCGGCAACGGCGCCATTTTGCAAACGATATATTTGGTGTATTAAATACTAAGAAATTATCCTAGAATTCAATAGTTTAATATCGTCAGGTTGCAAAAATCCCGGTCGAAATAGTATAGTAATTAAAGAAGCGACCGGGGTGTCAATCCACGGGACTCGATGAGTAAGTCTAGCCTTAGGTATTGGTTAACTCGAAAGGGGGTTTTTTTTTGGTTTTGGGTTGCAAATAAATAACAGGAAAGTAAATAGCAGATAAAGTAAAGTGATAGTTTTGGGAGTGTGAACGGTACTCTAGGTTCAGGGAGTTGTTTCACTAGCTAGGTTCTGCATATTCTACTGCTTAAGTGGAGACTTGGATCGGCTTGTAATTCTCAATTATCTATTCTGTATTAAGTCATAATTCCAGATAGCTCATCTAGACAGGGCATGTAGTTCTAGTCTAGACCTAGCAAGTATATCTAGATGGTTTTATCGCTCAGAATTACTAGTCTGATTGGTTCAATCCGGACTAAAGCTCCTAGTGACTAAAGTAATCTATCCGATTGCAATTATCACAGGTAACAGGTTAATAGGACCGTCAATGCTAATCACCTTATCTGATCATAACATGATTCGAGGGCTTATAATAACTTAGCAACGTTTATTAAAAGCACTTAAAAGCATTAACCTGAACAATCCAAATTGTCTCAACAAGCAGCAAAATAATGCAGAGTTTAACTAATTACAACATCCCTTCCCCTAGAGTAAATCCTTTTAGCTAGACATAGCAGTTATAATCATAAATGAGAGAGTTAGAAGAAATCATCTGTTACGAAGATCTTCTTGCTCGCTCCGTCCTTTGTCCTTGCTCCGTGCTAGCTTGAAGGTTGATCTCGGTGATAATGGAGTGAATTGGGTGAAATGGGGCGAAAATGGAAAGTTTGGGCGAATTTGTGAGGTGTCCGGCTGTGTAGGGTCGGACACAGCCGGACGTGAGATGTCCGGATCTGTCTGGGTCGGACGTGATCCGGACGTGGGTGGAATGAGCCTGTCCGGATCCGGACAAGGGTCGGACAAGGCTAAAATGTCGCGAAACTGAAACTGGATATGAGCGGAGGTTGACGAAGGTGTTTGTGAGATAGCAGATGAACTGTGATTGAATCGTGAATGAGTTATGCAGGTTTATGGAGGGGATAGAAGAATGAATGGAGATGAAGCGTATGGTGAGTGAGAGGATTAGAGAGGAGGAAGACTGTGAAGTCTGGTCGAATTGAATGAAGGAGAAGGGGTTTATATAGGGTTAGGGATTGAAAACAAAATCAGTGGAAGTTTGGTAAAGGTGTTGATTGAGGCATTATTGAGGATGGAGCGTAGTCAATAATTTAGTGCGCCGCTCCCCTGTTTCCATGCCGACTGTCTGTTCGATAATTAGCCGAAAGGCTAATTATCGTGCGTGCTTTTTATTTTTCAATTCTGTGTGACGTCCGGATCGTGTCCGGATTGTGTCCGGATCCGGACGTGACACAGAGTTTCAGATCTGGATCGCGACTCTCGGATCTGGAATTTTAGTCATGTCCGGATTGCGTCCGGCCCATTGATCCGGACAAGAGATGTCCGGCTTTGTGTCCGGCCAAACTGATCCGGACAAGACCAATTTTTGTCTCTTCTCCTGATTTGTTCCCCGTTTTTGTGTTGTAATCCTTATGATGTATAATCTTTATTTGGGTTTGGGTTTTTCCTGCATTTAACATATATAACACATCAGTTCTTATCAAAGCATCAATTTTAGGAAAAACATAATAAGTGGGAAACATTGCCTGAATTGTTACAAATTATGAGGTATTTAGACCCTAAAAAGCCTATATGTTTCACACTTATCAAGTAGCAACAGGTATATGGGTGAATCATCAAGTTATACTAATCCGCCAAAGAGAAACAAAGATTGACAGAATTAGGTATACATACCAACAAAAAAGGTCATAAGAAATACGAAAGCATAAATAGGCAGTATACCTGCGCTTGATTGAATGAGTTGAGGCTAAATACCAAATTGGAGAACGCAGATTTCCAAGCTTAAATTCATCAGCTAGCTAGAGAAACACCAAGTTCCGCTCAGACATTCGGTTTCAGTTTAAGTCTCGACTCATACCATACCTTGGCCGGAAATGCAAACTCAGGAGATTAGTTAACGCTAATAACAAATGAAAACAGTACATATAGATATATCGCAGAAACAATTATACACGGGAAATAGAGGAACTGTGGGCACTTAATCAGATTCATCAGGCACAGAAGAGATAGGGGAGACTCAAAATCGACCGCAAAACCCCTAGTCCACAAATCGATAGTGAAACAAACCGGTATAGGGTATGAACAGATTCAAACTCGATAGTGAAGAGAAACCCAAATTGAGAAAGAATATACATCTCATTGAAGGTCGATCGAGAAACAGAGGCGGTGGAGCATGCGTATAGGTTTGTTTTTTTGAATGGATCTGAAGAAGTGAAACCCAAATTGAGAAAGAATATACATCTCGTGGAAGGTCGATCGAGAAACAGAGGCGGTGGAGCATGAGTATAGGTTTGTTTTTTGCATGGATCTGAAGAAGTGAAAATAGACATATGAAGGAGAGTGGAGATCGGCGGTGGTGGGATTTCTTTGGTGAATGAGGGTT
This sequence comes from Limonium bicolor, assembly GCA_023374045.1. Taxonomy (NCBI): domain Eukaryota; kingdom Viridiplantae; phylum Streptophyta; class Magnoliopsida; order Caryophyllales; family Plumbaginaceae; genus Limonium; species Limonium bicolor. Next base: position 445,264,547 of record CM041776.1, read on the forward strand.
CAGATGGTGATTCTGAAATACCCCTAACATTTAAATAATTAAATATAAGTAAATAAATATTATTTGGGGGTTTATTAAACCCTAAGAAAGCATATAAACACTTGGGCGTTAAAAACGCACCTAAACTCCTTAAGGTTAAAAACGTGCGTTAAAGCCCGACCTTAAGATAAACAAGTTATATAAGCTCTAAAACTCATATGAAGTTAACCAAGGATCATTTTATGACCTTAAAAACGCAAGTACTCAGTTATAACTGAGTAAAAATATAAAATGCCCGGGAGTTCCCTTAAGGGCCCCTTAAGGTCCGAAAGTCCCGAAAATACCTTATTAAATAAAGTAAAGCATTACACTTCATTTTAAATGCATAATATCACTTTAATGAACATTTAAGATGATGTTTCCAAGATAAAATCTCAGTTAAAGACAAAGTGCTCGGGGGTTCCCGATGAGGACCCCATAAACCCACGGGAGTGCCTCAGAGAGGTACCGAAGTGGCACAAACCCCAATATAAATTATTCTAAGAGTTCCTAACATCATTATTTAACATTATAAAAAGAATGCTCAAGCTAAATTCTCAAAAATAAGCAAAGTACTCGGGTGAATTTCTTAACGCTCCTTTTTGCCCCGGGAGTGTCCCGTTAGCCCGAAAATTGAGTTACAAGTTTATATAACCCCATATAACTCAATGTAACACCTTAGCATATTATTATTGACTATAAACAATGTCAATAAACACTTGGAACTCATAGCGACTAATTATTTTTCAGAAAATCCTTAAAGCACAAAAATGCACCTTCGGGTGTCACAAAAATGTGTTTTACGCAATTGCCTTGAACTTTTTGAGGAGCCACGAGTTGATAATCTTAAAAGAGGATAAAATTACCATCTAAATCAATTAATGGCAGTACTAAGTTCATAGTACAAACAGGGGCGATTTTTGAGACAAAAAGATACCTAAATTCAGCATTTTTACCTTAAAACTTTCATCTTTTACCATGGTATAAATGTACCAATTAAATGCTGGAACCTATTACACCTATTAGTATGGTCTTAATAAAATATAGTGTAACAAAAATTAAGTTAAAAATCTGTTCCATCTGGCCTCCATCTCATGCGACATTTAGGGGCAGTTTTTGGCTAGTTTGGCTTAAAATTTTGTTGTTGGATGATGAATTGATAAGTCAGGAATTTGTCTAAGTTTACTAGACTAATTCATGCTTAAATTTCTACATTATGACATTAACTTTCCTCTTTAATGCTTCAATTACTCTTTATTGTTATATTTGTCTCCAATGATCGATTTCATATGTTGTCAGGGTAAAATGCTCAGCAAAGTGCTTAAATGAAGATTTTAGAGGTTAGAGCAACATGGGAAGTCAAACCAGAGTCAAAAGGGGAGATTTTCATTGACCACGGCTGTTTTATTGAGGGTCCGGGTTTGCAGCTGGGTTTAGAAACCCGGACCATCTCATCGCAGAGCCTACTGCCTACTTTCAGATGCGGTCCGGGTTTGTGTCTTACTTTGCAAACCCGGACCATCTCATCGCAGAGCCTACTGCCTACTTTCAGATGCGGTCCGGGTTTGTGTCTTACTTTGCAAACCCAGACCATCCCAAGCGAGGACATTCTGTCTATTTTTAGACGCGGTCCGGGTTTGTGTCTTACTTTGCAAACCCGGACCATTACAAGCGGAGCGCAGAGTTTTGTTTCGGGATTAACGGAATTAGTGTATATCTTTAATATCTGTTGGCCGTCGTTTAATTAGGTTAGATTAGAGATAGATTTGAGAGAGATTAAAGATAGAATTCTTTTGTTATAAAGAGAGGAGGCTAGCCAACGTGAAGGTACACTTCAACAGTGCACAAATTATCACAATACAAAGAGTTTAGGTTGAGTTGGAGCTTGAGTCTGGTTTGGAGTTTGGAGCAGAGCAGAGCAGGAAGTCCACCAAGGAGACTTCTCCAGGAGTCTCAACAGAGTTCCTTCTTGTTCTCTAAAATTACTCATACAGCTTTGCTTATTGTAAACATGTCAATGGCTGAGTAGTTTCCTTTAGATTTCGGTTTGCTATGTATCCCTAAATTGACGATTCCTCTTCCTTTGTGATTTAATGCAATTCGATTGAGTAAAGTTATTTTCCTTGCTTAATTTCTTTAATCGTTATAATTTGGCCAATTATAAAGATTAGTATTTTGTTAGCTTATATGACGACTGCGGCTTTCAATTGATTATAGGAAAATCCGGTTAGTTTTAGAGACGGTAATTCCTCTAAATTGCTAATTGACCAATAAACTAGATTGTTCTTAAGGCGGTTAGTAAACAGTGGGTTCGTAACGAGAGTTAGAACTTGGTCTTTGCTAACTAGTGTTTGCTAAGCGGGAGACCGGAGGTAAATTATCTTTGTTCTAGGGTTTTACTCAGAATTATCTTGGAAATCACTTAGGGATAGGAATCAAAGATTTAGGGTGCAGTAGTAAACCGGGATCGCTTTTACAAATCAGTTTCGCAACATTTATTTTTCCTGCTTGTTATTGTTACACATTCTGTTTACAGTTTTCAATTGTCATCAAATCAAACCCCAATTTCCTGTTTTAATTTGTTATTTCACTTTCCGTTTAATAAAGATTTAAACTAGACACATCGCCTCCTCTGGTTCGATACTTAGGGAATACTCTCTATTAAAACTTGCTAGAATTGATCGGTACACTTGCCGTTAGGTTTTACCCCAACATGAATCATCTTAGCACCCACCGTGTGATTATGTACTAGGCATGTGCAATCAATTAATGGGAGCCTCACAACCGTACAACCTGCAAGAGATAAGCAAGGAGGATTAGTATATGACAATGAATGAAATTAAAAATGCTAAAAGTAAAGTTAGGTTACAATAATGTAAAGATGGTGACTAGATAAGCAAACACCCATGTTCTATCCTATAGTGCAGCCGATTCCTATACATAAACAAGGGTAATTATTGCTGTGCTTAAGTCTAAATAATACACTACCTAACTATGTCTAATTCCTTGCCTAATATTGACAAAATCAATTGTCTCCAAACAGCTCATATGTCCGATTTCAAGCATGGAAAAGAAGTCTAGTTGCTGTGTTGGAAATTAAACTAAATCATCTAGCTACCTAGCCAATATCTATTGTCTTCAAATCAAAAAAAAATCTGTAGCCAAACTCCTATAGCATTACTGTAACAAAACATGAATAAAACAAAGGCAAATCAAATAGAAAATCAAAAGGGAAACACATGCCTAACTTACCTCTTGTCTTCTAGTTTCAATCATCAATCAAACTTCATTATCTTCTAATCTAGCAGCCATAAGCCTAGTGTAAATGGGGGACTTTTCTAGCCAATTATGAAATCAATTAATGAAAAGCAAAACATAGAATAATGCATGCTACATGACAATAATTTACAATTCAATTCCATTCATTCCTTTCTTCTAATAACTCACGTAGGACTCATTCTTCCATTTGCCTTCCATGGCCGTATGGTAAGCATTCTTCCTTTCTCTCTTTTCTTCTTCCTTTGTCAAGTTTTTCCTTAGAGCTTCAAAGCTCCATTAATGGTGAATTAAGTTCTAACACCATTTCTATGTAAATTCTAGTTAAGATCTACTAAGTCTTGAAGCAAGAAATCTCCTAGGAATTCCTACAATTTTCCGCCAAGGTTAGATGCTCCAAGGAGGTTCCTAAAAACAACAACACAAGGAACAACAAGATCAAGTTAAGTATTTTCATGTTGAAAAATCTTAAGAAAATTCCTTAGGCAATTTTCAAAATTTAAAACCTTCTAAATCCATATTCTCTTCATTATTCATGAAGGAAACTTGGATCTACAATCATCCCAAGGTGTTCAAATACCTGTTAAATTCCTAAGGTAAACTCTTGTAAAATTACTTCAAATATTATTATAAATCCTTGTTAGAAGCCTAACAATGGATCTCCTAAATATATTTAAGGAGCCGAAAATTATTCATTAAGTGTATATATATAAACCGAAATATCTAAGAGTTATTTGTCCTATTTGAGTTTCTAAACATGCTAACAGTCATTAGCATAATTTTTAGAAGTGTTATATGGCTTATGATATACGTTTATATGTATTTTTATAAGGTTTAATCAAGTTTTAAAACCATATGGTTAAAGGAATATTAAAACCGAGAGCAAAGTATTCATTTGATGATTTTTGAGATAGTATATGTGTATTTAGCTTATATTATAAATTTTAGGGATATTAAAAATATTACAAGTATTTAAATGGATAGTTTAATAAGTTATGTGGCTAAAATGTAAATTTTGAAAAGTTTGGAGTACTTATTATAATTGCCGAGAATAAAAGGAGGAATTTGATGTATTTATGATATATAAGGTAGGAATTAATATTATGAATTTTGGTGAATTTAAATAAGTGGTTAAGTGTAAAATAACATTTTATAAAGTTTTGGGCTATTTTGTAATTATTGAGAAGTTTGGAGTATAACCGAGAATTACATATGTTGGGGGTTGCTATTCGCAGTACAAAATTACTAATCACCGCAGTACAAAATTTTTTTAATTCATATTGACGTTGTACACATGTAATGATGTCGCTGTGTTTTTGTTTTTCCAAAAATGATATCTGTAAGTAAATTTACCGAAGTAGTTTGTAGTTGATTAGTAGCAATTTTACTAGTTACTTTTTTGTTGGAATCAATACAGGAACCTTTTTTTTGTAAAAAAAGTTTGGATTTCATTTTTATGTGTTATATTTGTACTTAAAATTAATTTGTACTGCGAATAGCAAATACTTTACTATTCGCAGTACAATTTTTTTTTTCACCAAACTTAGTTGAATAAGTTTGAATGTTACGGGGAGACACTTTTTTTTCAAATAATAGATGTTTTGAATAACCAAATTTAAGTCAATATGAGTAAAACAACAACTAAGTTAAAGAGAAACTAAGTTACACAAACAACAACTAATTTATAGAAAAACTACAAAACTAAGTTACAACCACTAAGTTAAAGAAAGACAAGTTACAACAACTAAGTTAAAGAAAACAAGGTACAACGTTGATCCAACTATCTAACCTAGATTGTAATTGATGAATCCAAGGTCCGACAGTGTTTGGATCTCTATAAGCGAACCACTGCGGATAGACAGGGGGGAGTGGGGAGTCATGAACCATGCCGAACCTATATGAAATGACCCTGGGGGCAAATTCCTATGTGGATCTCTCCTCTTGGCCTATCACACGATCGGTATAATTATCGAGCGGAAGGTATGTGGCACTTGCCGCACCCCCATAGAAAGTAGAGTAGAAAACTACTATCGAAGTGTACCTTGTCGCGATCGCCAACCCCATTTCCGTGTGCATCCATTTCTGTGGAGGTGCTGGCTCTCCTGAATTCCAATGAAGCGCTCTTAACATGCCGTTGTACGGTCCTTCGTTAAAAATGGCCTTGTATAGTCCATTCACCGGTGCTTGATTCTTCATGTGATTGTACAATGCTACACGGACATCTTTCCACCTCTCTTCGTTTGAATATAGGTAGTCAGCAATGACCTGCAACCACAATTCCCATCTCCACGAACATCAATATACCCAGTCATATATTGATATAGGTTGGGGTTGAAATCCTGGTAGTATGGGAAGTTGTCAAGGGGCTGGAATCGACTCGGATTTGATGATCCTCTATTACGTGATCTTCTATTTGATGGCGATCCTTCTGACTGGCCTGCCCTTGGTCGGTTACGCTCCCAAGACGAAGGTTCCCGTCGGTTTGGTCTTGAGGGCCCGGTAGGTCTGCCAATCCCAACCTGTTCCAATGGCTCTCCTAATTGGCACACCATATTTGGGTGAAGGAAGTTTTGGATTTGATTGTAACATTTCGCCATCAGAGTAGGATCATCTGACTGTGCTACCTCAGAAGCTATGTCTCACCATCTATTCTGTTCTTCCTCCATGTAGGATACCATATCAATTGTCGATTCATGTTTCTCCCAGCTTAGGGTATACCAGAAACAATGTATATCCCTCTTCGAGCATAGTATACCACTATCCAGCATGTAGTTTAATTTACAAGCGCAAGGTAATCCATGAGAGGTTACCTTGTCACATCCACAGATTGAGCTGTCCATTTGCACATAATTCACCCTTCCAAGCTCCTTGACTAGCTCATCTAAGCAAAGGGTACTAACCTTCCCGATCAGGTCAGCGATTGGAACCCTCATGTGCTCTCTTCTGTGTTTTGTCCTGGCTGCCTCAAAATCCTTTTTTAACTCCCGGATGCTTGTATTCACATGATCATTAATCTTTGGAAAGATTACATCCAAAGTGTGTCTAGCACTCCTTAATCTCGCCTTTAGAGAAGAATGTGCGCTCTCCACCCTATCACATGTTTAAGTAAGTTTTATAGATCTATAACAATCACTGTATTATCTTAAACATTACAAGATTAACAATTTTACCTATTTGTCGATGTGTTGCCGAAGTGCAACACATTCTTGACCCAAGCCTCCACAAATTTTTCCTTGTATTTCTCCCAGACTGATGCAACATACGTAATGAAACGTGGGTAGCTTTGGTATGTATTCTTGAAATATGCGTACCTCTCGTTGTAGTCCTGCTCTGTGCTCGAGTAGACAACCGAAGTCCACATTCGGACTGTAGCCGCCGCCCATCCTCTATCACCCATATAAGTCTCGGCTTTCCCCTGAACGTTCCTACTTATGTGCCACCGACATAGTAGATGATGAGATTCAGGAAATACCTCTTCTAAGGCATTCATCAGGGCCAGACATCTATCGGTGATAAATGTAGAGGTTGTAGTCCGCCCGAGGAGGTCCCTTAATTGTTGAAGTGCCCACACATACATGTCTATTGATTCTGATACAAGAAAGGCGAAGGCAATGCTGAAGTTTTTGCCTATACTCGTCATCCCGATGAACTGAACCAAAGGCATTTTTGCTATGTTTGTTTTATAGGTAGCATCAATGCCTATGACATACGGGAACGCATGGAGCAGTAATCTAGATGTAGGGTGTGCAAAGAAGATGGACCCAAGTTGTGTTTGATCCCCTAAATTGTGAAATATAATCATGTTATCTATCAAATTAATATGAAACCTAAATGATTGAAGTTATTTGAGACATACTGAGTTGACTTACTTGGATCTGTAGTGTAATCGTAGTAGTAGTTGTTTTTGTCTAGCTCACTCAGCAGAGTCTGCACCATAGATCGACCATCTCGATTTACTAGTTTTGTTTTTTGTATCCGGTTGTATATGTCTTTCCTTGTTGCTAACGTTTCTGGGTTGATTGTTGTAAGCTCGGAATAAATTGCACAGGGGGGCACATCGACTCTGGTTCTCTGGTCGATCATAATCTCCTCCGCCTCAGTCAGGCGTTTTCCCACAAAATGACCCTCTGCCCACTCTGCGAGATCATGGTTATGCCATCCGTTACCCACTTGCAAGAAACACCCGTAGTTTGTGTAATACCCCTTAATTTTAAAAGGACAACCACATTTCTTGGAACCAGATGATCTGCGCCGGTTGATGACACCAGGTCGTGACATCCTTCGTGGTTTCCAATACCTCTCGCATGTTATGTGGAAATCTTGGCCCGACCGAGAACTTTGAATTATGGTGTAGATATGGTTGGGATGGCCAACACTATCTACCCAAGCTTTCGCTTCTTCTTTACCCCTAAAGGCCTGGTTTGTTTGAAATAAGTAACCTGTGTCCACCACCGAAGCTCGATTATACATCTCTTGCATGTAGTCATCCATCTGTGCATTATGATCTGGAACGCCTTCATCAAATTCATCCCAATCTGAATCAGTGGTTGAGTCACTTTCCTGCAATAAGGGTCGAGAGAATGTTAGATGAATATTGAAATATGGAATATTAGTGCGAATATGATTAACAAAGACAATGAACTAAATACTTACAGGGCTTGATATTGGAATATACTCATGATCGGACTCTACAGATTGACTCATGTTTAGAGAGAGAGCTTGCACAGTTTTACAAAATTATTTTTGGAAGAGAGTAAGGAAATAGAGAGCTTCGAGAATATGGAGAGAGAGTGTGTGAAGATGAAATGGAGGAGGCATCCCTTATATAGAGGTTGGTCATGAACTAGCCACAAGGTTACAAGTTAAAAAAACGGTAACCTGGTACGTGTACAGTGACCTGGTACGTGTACCTTTCCTGACAAAAGTAATTACCTAAGGTAACTTTGAATTCACTTTGTACTGCAAACGGTAACCTGGTACGTGTACCTTTCCTGACAAAAGTAATTACCTATGGTAACTTTGAATTCACTTTGTACTGCAAACGGTAACCTGGTACGTGTACAGTGACCTGGTACGTGTACCTTTCCTGACAAAAGTAATTACTTATGGTAAATTTGAATTCACTTTGTACTGCAAACGGTAATCTGGTACGTGTACAGCGACCTGGTACATGTACCTTACCTGACAAAAGTAATTACCTAAGGTAACTTTGAATTCACTTTGTACTACAAACGGTAACCTGGTACATGTACCTTTCCTGACAAAAGTAATTACCTATGGTAACTTTGAATTCACTTTGTACTGCAAACGGTAACCTGGTACGTGTACAGTGACCTGGTACGTGTACCTTTCTTGACAAAAGTAATTACTTATGGTAAATTTGAATTCATTTTGTACTGCAAACGGTAACCTGGTACGTGTACAGCGACCTAGTACGTGTACCTTACCTGACAAAAGTAATTACCTAAGGTAACTTTGAATTCATTTTGTACTGCAAACGGTAACCTGGTACGTGTACCTTTCCTGACAAAAGTAATTACCTATGGTAACTTTGAATTCACTTTGTACTGCAAACGGTAACCTGGTACATCAGTTCGCCGGATGATGGAGAATTACATGGAGTATAATGATTTCATCGCTCATATTCCATTACTTGTTATTTATGATCCTATTGAGCCCGATGATGATGATTTTCAACACCAAGAACCAATTTATGAGATGAGACGTAATGTAATAGCACGGGGAATAGAGAGACAAAGGTTAGGAAATAATTAGGTTATTGGTTATTGCGTAATTGATCTTGTAAGTTCTCGCGTTGTTATAATTTTTGGGATTTATAATCTTTAGTAGATGTTTGGACGTGGAATAAACTTGTTGTTATAGTTATTGACTTTTAATTATGTGCTTCTTCAGATTTGAATTCATGGGCTTTTCTTTCTTAGGAATTTCTACATTTTGATATATTTCATTTCTCGTGACACACCGTATTATCAATAACAGTACAGGGAGGGACATTATCAGGGCATCCACCACAAACTTCGGGTTCCAGCTTTCATTCAGAAATTTGCAAGCCTCAATAATTTGGTCAAGCTTGATGTTTAGAACATGGCTGAACTGAGATTCACTCACACCATCGCTAAATATAATAATCTGCTCAGGCTTCCTTTTCTACCAAATTCTTCTTCTCTCAGGCAGCAAGCACAACAGAAACAAAGGCATTCCGGAAAGTTCAGATTGAAGCTGGTCACACATCTTTTCTTTCTTAGGAATTTCTACATTTTGATATATTTCATTTCTCGTAACATATTCAATCTTTGGTACATGTTAGATATTTCATTTCGACACTATCCTTCCTGAGAACACTCAACGACCAACAAAGAATTTAGACCACCCAGATTGGCATTGATCTTTTCAACACCAAGTAAATTCCTGAGAACAATCAACGACCAACAAAGAATATAGACCACCCAGATTGGCATTGCAGAAACGATGCATTTCTAGAAAATTTTTGGCATAGTCTTCCTTGTTTTTCTTATCTCCACCGGTTCTAAGAACCTCCACAAAATCAACCAACAGATCATCAACAAGGTCACCAGCATTGTCAGCAATAATTCCACCATCACCAAGTCCACCAGAAAAAAACTACATCCAAACAAATTGTACTAGCGTCTAACACACCAAGTAAAAATGAAAGACAACAAATAGTTCCAAGATGATACTAAAGTTTATTACATCCAAATCCAAGATGACAAGCACTAGGGTGCACCATGCTGGCGCTGGTAACTATCCCATATGTATAAAGAGCTGAACACATCCACAAGACCATCAGTTGCAGCCCTTTGTTCTTCTTCTGGCATCCCCTGACGATAGTATGACCAGTCCCATGCATTGTTCTCTTGGTAGTACGGGCGTGCAAGCTCACTTGCCTCAGACAGTAGCTGTAACACACTTGGTCAGGTAAGTACACATAAAAAATAAAAGTGATATGTAATGAAGTACTATGAAAATATGACTTACTAGACAGGGATCTGGACGATGAACCAAGGTGGTCTGATAAGTATCAGGGTTTAGGATCTTCGGGTGTGTGTGCTTGGTGTACCAATCTAGGTAGAGTGGGTCACAAGCATGCAACCGCGTATTTGTGCGCGTATGCCCTGGAACCAGCAATTTAGGAGTGTTTTCCCACAAACAATGCATGGGGGAGTATACACAGGTGTAGGGTTGGGTTTTTCCTCTTTTTTCAGACCTTGGGTTGGGTCTAATAGGAGGTTCAGGGATATCCTGAATGTAACCAAACTGGCGTAGACAGCGACCAGGCATGTATGGCTCATTCAACCCCAAAACCTGTATGTTACCTCTATACCATGTACGCCCTCCATGAACATTAACATTATCTCGGCCGTAGGGCAACCAATCAATCTACAATGAACATTAATAGTAAAATGTAACCAACAACGAAAGACAAAAATAATAATGGTTCAATGTGTTAGCAACTACAAACACTTACATTTAGAGTAGTCAAAGCATCTAGATGCTCACGATATCCTTGCAGTGAACGATGATCCTGCACTTGAGAGGTAGATCTCACCCATCTTAGAGCCCAAGGTCTATCATCATTAGCGCGCCAGTCCGGGCTAATCGTTGGTCTTAATGTAGGGAAGTACGCATAAATCCAGCACTGTGCATATAAAACACTAGAATGATTAAGCAGTACCAATTATTAATACTCAGTGAATTATCATATACTAGATGCACATTAGGACACATACCTCAAATAATGTCATAGAACCACCTATCCCACTGGAGCCGGCACGAGATGCTATCCCTAGCTGGCGATATAACCATGCAAGAGTACCAGCTCCCCATGCATATTTACGAAGCTTGGTACCTTTCTTCACAGGAGCTACTAAACTGAACAGTTGTGGACTCAGACGACCATTTGATTTTCCAGCTAATATGGTGGTACCAATCAGATGATACAACCAACCACATGCCTGCTTCATTGCCTCTTCATTTTCATCCCTACATTGCTGCAACAAGCTCACAATTGATACATCACCGGTATTCCATAGTGCCTCTGTCATACTTTCAACATCTGCCCCAAAATTAAGACAATCAGCCATTACCTCCTTCAAGTCAGTGGTGGATGAATCCCCTATCAATGGACGACCGACGATGGGGATTTGCAGTATCATCCACACATCATGCAGGGTAATCGTCATCTCAACAAACGGCATATGGAATGAGTTTGTATCAGGCTGCCACCTCTCCACAAAAGCACTGATGAGGGACATATTGCTGTATGGCATCGTAATATCCTGTAGGTGCTCTATACCAAAATACTCAAGCATCTTCCTTGTTCTTGGTTTGGAAATTTGATCTTTTGGCCAGCAGGTAAGCATCACCCTACGGGATTTGAAACTCAAAACCCCACGATCCTACATAATGACCAATATTTAACACTTACAAAACGTAGTATGATATTAAATGATCAAATACAGGAGAAGATAGAGAACATACCTTAGTCGAGGTCCATAAGTCAAGCGCTACATGACCCCCGAAGCTAGTGATAACACTAGTGAGTAGTGGACCGCCAGGAACTGGCACCTCTGTCAACTTCCAAGAGGTAGGAATGACTGGAACCATCGCTAGCGCTGCTTCCTCGTCAGTGTCATCCTCCTTATCCATGACTACATCATCTTCCTTATCCTGCTCCTCATCCACGTCGGGTGAGTCCTCATCATCAGCACCACGACCATCGTCATCAGCATGTGGCGAACGCTCAGTCATCACATGGTCCTCAACAGCACGGGCAGGTGATGGGCGTGGTGGACGTGATGAACTACCACCGCCTGACGGAGCAGTCTGGTGGCTTGATTCCCCCGAGATATTGTAGCTAGAGCTGTGCAGAGATCTGTCAGAAAAAGCACTACTGGATGATGACAACACTGGCATGCGTCTCCTCGGTATATTGAACACCGCCGAGTCATCCTCCGCTACCATTGGTGGTGCTGGTACTTGAAACGCCGGGTCGTTGGAAGATTGACCCGGATGGAAAGATGAATGGCGTGCTGCTTCCATGCGGGGGGCAGGATTACTCGGCCCTTCACCAGGAGCATGTGCACGACGACGGTACGAGGCCGTCATAGGCTGCTCCGCACCCCGGTCTTTATTCTTTCTCTTCGTGACATGTCTCACTGCTTTTTTCAGACGATCCATCACTGCATACGAATATCACACAGTTATATTCCTCATTCATAACATAAAAATTCAAACATTTATAATCATATCATTCACAACAATTCAAAAAAAAAATTCAAACATTTATAAATCATTCACAATATTAGTTAAAATTCTAAAAAAAACAAATTAAAACATTTAAAAATCATTCACAATATTATAATTAAAAAATAAACAAATTAAAACATTTAAAAAATCATTCAAAATAAAAAAAAACCAAACCAGGTCGAGCAGCTCTGCTACTCTCCCTACTCCGACACGAGCACCGGCGCTCCTATGCTGCTCCGGAGTCGAGCATCGTCGCTCCTCGCACCAGCCGGACTCGAGCAGCAGGCCTCCTCGCCATCGTCGTCGGGCGCCCGCGCACATCCTCCGAGCAGCCGAGGTCCTCGCATCCACCAGACGAGAGCAGCTCCGGTCCTCGCCCTCCTCTGGTCCGAGCATCCCGCCTCCTTGCCCGGCTCCAGGTAGAGCAGTGGCAGTGCTCGCCCTACCGGAAATCGAGCAGCACCAGTCCTCTTCTCTCTTTTTTTTTTAAATTTTCAAAATTTTCATGCTAGATCTAGCTCAAATGATGTTGAATTTCAAAAAACTAACACCAAATTCATACTCAGGACACCCAATCTATAAGTTGAAAAAAAAATCGAAAACTCACCGGAAAATTTTTCCGGCGGTGGTCCGGCGGTGGTTGGCGGCGGCGGGTGGGGCTCCGGCAGGTAGAAGGGAGGATCAGATGGAAGAGAGAGAGAGAGAGAGTGAGTAAGAGAGAAATGAAGAAAATAATGGAGGTTACGCTATATATAGTACGAGCGTTTTTTACCCGAAATTGACGTTTTCAACTGCGATTTCAATACAACGTTCTGAAAGTGTAACAATGTTTGCAATTTAGTCAAACACAACATAAAATGTCATTAACTTATGTGGAGTCACTATTATAACGTTTAAATGCGCTTAAAAAGGGGTTTAACGTCTTTTATACGGGTTTATAATGTTTTGTAACAATCAGAGTGTTTTTTACTGTTTACGCTCAAGAAATTATTTTTAAAAAAACAAGAGTTACAACACGACATTATTACATGTGTACAACGTCAATATGAATTAAAAAAAATTTGTACTGCGGTGATTAGTAATTTTGTACTGCGAATAGCAACCCAGCATATGATTTTATGGGTTTATTAAAGTATTAATGATGAAATTAAGTCTTGGTCAAAGTGTTGACCAAAAACTTTGGGTTAAAATGATTTATGACATAAAATATTAAGTTTATAAAAGTTTTGGGGTGAATATGTAATTTATGGAAGTTTATATGAAAATAGAATTTAATATGGGGCGGAAATGTAAATTGAAGAAAGTTGTGTATTGATTTGGTTATTTAAGTGAATTAAATATTAAAACTATAATTTATAAGTTAATATGTCACTTATATAAAGTTTTGGGATTAAAATGTAAATATAAGGAAAGTATATGTCAAGACCGAAAATTAATGAGGTCATTTGGTAATTTATAAAAATTATAATATCCAACTTGGAATTACCGAAATATTAAGGAGTATAATATAAAGTTTATAAAATAATTTTGGTTATAATAAAAATGACCAAGGGATATGATATAAAGAATAAGTAAAAGTAATTATGGATGTATGATTAATGAAATAAAGATATACAGTACAGTGGGAATTCATTATCACATGTGAATATCACATAAAATAACGAACTGTAGAACTACCTATAGCCACTGTAAAATAACAGGGGAAATAAAGGATTTACAGGATTGGTATGTTACAAGTAATTAGTACTACAGTGACAGTACTGTAATGTTTAATGGATAGTTATATTAATATTACCCGGTATTGCTTGTAAATATAACAGCGTACGGGAAGGACTGTTAGAGCGTGAATTGTCAAGCTAGTTGTTATCACGGTGAACGGTATGTTAATTGTGTGGTCTAAATGTCCTAAGGATTATCTTAAGGTCCAGACATTATGTGTTTAATTGTCAAGAGCGATATCTATGATTTTATGTATATGATATTGTGTACTGTATTGCTCAAACTGTTGCGTTGTATTTTATGCGCGAACGTCTTATGACTGGAAGTTTATACATCTAAACTGGGAAAAAGACTAGCTGGCCTTTAGGTATTATTGAACCTAACAAAGGTCAACTGTTAAGGTCTTAATTCAAATATTGGTTATTATGTCACTGACAAAGGGGCTAACTTATAAAGAGAGGAATCCAGACTGTTTCGACTTTCTGGTTGCGCATTGTGATCACTACGAGAGACTTCAAAGGAGAGTCACTCAAGGAAATCCATCAGCCACATTCGGGGATGGCGGAGGGCACTGCCGTTGGTGCACAGGTTCGACCGGATCGGTCAATTAACCAGGGCCTAGGGTCACTGGTAACAGTTCCAAAGGAACACAGGGGACTACTGTCCATTAATAAGTTATTAAGGGTTGTCTTAACATGATGCCTAAGGTGGAAATTTAATTGAAAAAAGGTTAAGTGATTGGTCTAAAAGGTAAAGGTCAGGTGGCTAACTAACAAGTACAGTTTAATACGCGTATCTTGTTTGGTGATCGTTATGGATTATTAATATGTGATTATTGGTTATTGTTATGGATTATTAATGTGTGACTATTGGTTATTTCTGCGAGTTATTGTTGTGTGGTTATTGGTGTCGTGTACTATTGTACACTGGTGTTTACAGGTGAATTGCTATGTGATCGTTAAATGTTTACAGTTATTACTGTTACCATTGTAAACCGGTATTTTATGTAATGAATCTAATATCAAGATGGCTAAAACGACTTAAGGAGTCCTAATGATTTAAGACTACATTTAGCATACCAGCATTTCGATTGTTGAGCCCTTCATTGGGCCAAACATTCCAGGTTATTGAAGAAGACTCAAGCCGGAGTGCGGGACTCGGGGGTAGCTGTTGTGTTTTCGGCAAACACCATTGGTTTTATTTTGTATTGTATTAAGGGGGTTGTTGTATTCAGTTAGTTGCTCATTTAGTTGGATTTGGTTTGTAATAATTAGAGTGCTCAGTATCTATTCATCACAGCGTGAAAAGTTGTATTGTTGGAAAGAGTAAGGTTGCCTTGTTGCTCACAAGGGTGAGTGACGGCGTGTAACACCAAGGTAGATAGTTTTATTTTCCGCTGCGATTTGTTATTCATTATGCTACGACTTGCGACGTTATTACAGGTTTAGGATTAGGGGT
The DNA here is from genome assembly GCA_023374045.1 of Limonium bicolor. Classification (NCBI taxonomy): domain Eukaryota; kingdom Viridiplantae; phylum Streptophyta; class Magnoliopsida; order Caryophyllales; family Plumbaginaceae; genus Limonium; species Limonium bicolor. The sequence continues at coordinate 445,280,306 of CM041776.1, forward strand.
GTTACAAAAAAGTGGTATCAGAGCGGAGTACCGCTCTGATGAAAGATACTGAGTCTAGGACAATGAGCATAGGAATATTGGGATACGGGAAACGTCCGTGAGGATTCGTGACTTAGAAAAACCCTAGGGATATTTTATTGCTAGTAGTTAGCCTACTTACTTGATTGTGATTGTGTATGTATGACGGTGTAGCAACCGAGTAGAAATAATAGTATACTGTCTTAGATGTCGACAAGCGGAAGACCACATGGAGACAGCAGTGGACGCGGTGGTGAGTCACCGGCAGATGTTCCAGCGGTACCAGACCTAGCAGCAGCTATGGCAGTCTACGCGCAGCAACTAGGAGCTCAATTTACGGGAGCCATACCCCACCCACCGCGGCCCGGGGAAACCAACTGGTTGAAGAGCGTTGCAGACGCGAGAGTACCAATTTATTCAAGGGAACCGGACCCCGCCGCACTGGAGAAGTTCATTGTAGAGCACCAAAAAGCGTTCAAGGCTGTCAGAGTTCCAGAAGACCAGTAGGTCGACATCGCCGCGTACAACCTGAACCACGCAGCTGACATTTGGTGCCAGTCTGTGGAGGGCCACCGTAGAGCTACACCGGACTTTGGATGGACAACGTTTGTAGAAGTGTTACGGGAGAAATTCTACCCCAACACCTAAAGCAGAGAAAAGGCAAGAGATCGTGACCATAATCCAAGGGGGTCAAACAGTTGACCAATACTACGCACGGTGCACCAGGTTGTTGGACTATATACTAGGAGTCGACTACTCCGACGCAGAAAAAAGAAGAGAAAGAGTACCGAAGGAGATGATGGTGGAGCAACCTCTGGAGGTTACTGCAAGAAGGGGAAGAAATTCTTTGAAAAGAATAAGGGGCGGAAGGATTTCCACGGTCAGAAGACGAAGGAGCAGGTCCCTCGTCTGACCGGCCCAGCTATTGATACTCAGCCACACTAAGAACAACATTACCTAGAGGCAATAAGCCAACCCGACGTCACTATTACTGTAAACGTTGGAAATGATCACCCAGGCGTAGATTGTGCAGGAAGGAAGGTGGAGTGCCGCTATTGCAAAAAGGAAGGTCACAGGGAGTATGAATGCTTTTCAAATCCAGGGAGCCGAGTATACAAGGGAGCTAGAGGTTCACAGAGGACACCAGTTATTGAGGCGGACGGACCAAGAGTAGGCCAGGCACCGCAGAACAACACCTATGCTAGAGGACCGGCAGGACAGCCATCCTCATCCGGGAGTCGGAAGGGAAAGGAGATAGTTCCATGAAGAAATACCCTGTACATAGTGGGAACTTCAGGCGCTGAGGCTAGCGCTCAGCGCGGAACCGGTAAGCCTAGAACTTAAACCTAATGCATAATGCATGAATGTGTGTTTATATTATCAGTCGATGAGACTTGTATGTGATTAGTGAATATCAAAATTTGAGAGACCTAACTTAGGTAACCTCTCATCTAATAGGATACTTCGATATTTGTTTCCTTACCTAAGAGACCGGGGTCACCTGAGCCTATGAGCGAAGGTCGGGAATATCCAGAGGCATAACGCCAAGTAATTTGACCCGGCATGATCCTACTCAAGAAATACTTAACTATAAATGAACAAATAACTATTGTAAATGAATGTAGAACTTGGGGATTAGTAAGTCGGTTTTTGCTTGATCCGCCAATAGGCGTTATCAACTGTCCAATCTTACAGTAACTACAAAGAATGACCTGCCTAAATGACGAGCAGATGTCCTGAAAAGGAATACATGAATTAATACGAAATACTTAAAACTACATGGATTGTAAAAAGGATTTGATGAAGACCTACACGTAAAGAACTAACACTGAAATTTTATGGGATACCCAGGCACCGAGCTTACCGCTCAGTGCGAGACTGGAAATCTTAAAATCCTTTATTAACTACGAGAGAAGATAAAGCGAAACCTTGAAATGTGACAAAAAGAACAAATCTCAAAATATATAACTAAAACATCCAACAGGGATGAGCACGGGTTTTAAATACCGAGTAAATACCAAGGGTCTCAGCTAGTGTTGATATGGTAACTATGCTAGACTCCTAATTAATGAAGGGTAGAGAACAAACTTTGAACCTATATTTTCTGAAGTCAGGAGATTACCTAATTAGCAGTACAAATGCTACGTATAAAAACATAATTTGAGGTTGCAAACCTAAAACGTTGAGGAGTATGGATATATTTCAGAAGGCTAAAGTATTGTTAAATATACCTACCCTATTTTGAGGCTATCGTCCTACACTATCCTTATGGTTTTACAAGCATATGTCTTTATGACAGCTCAAGTTATAAACGCGAATTAAGATCGCAATAAATCAAATAAGATTAACCCCATACGTAAAATAAATTTTTAACATAAACATGGTAACGAATAACTCCCCTTGACACTTGCGATGAAGTCAGTGTAAGTTATATAAGTTTGAATTAACATATACACAAAAAAAGAGTGTAAATTAAATTAAAAAGTAGGAAAGATGCCCTTGACTTGTAACAAGTATTCCATATGTGAACTTTCCTAACGATATATACAACTTTTAAGAATGTTAGATTCTCTATTTATTACACCTAATCGTTCTATTTTTGGAAGCCATCGAGTTTGTGGATTAACCACGTTTCTAAGAGATAGAAACAAACAATAAGTCTTAATTGTCCTATTACCAAACCGAAGGATTCAAACTGGAAACCCTTAGTTTGAGATGGTACTAATATTAAGAGATACTTAACCTAGGCTGAACATATGGTTCGCCTGATTTATGGAGTTTAGATGGAATAAGAAAAGCCAAGCTTTAAGACGGAGGAAATAATTTTGGGAAACTGTAATTGTTATAAAAAAAAACTTTACTTGGAAGTCTAATGGTGACTGTCCTTATTCCACATAATGATAATCGAAGTATAGGCAATAATCAAGCCCTGACAAGTGGAATATTAGATAAGCCTTCTAAAGAGAAGAGAGTATTCTAAGGTATGCAAGTCCATGATGGAACTTTTACTGCTATGATGGATTTAAGAGTCAAAATGATTGATGGATAATTAATTATTAGACGGTATGAGCCTAGATGCTTTAATAAGAATTTATCTTTTATGCCAAGAGGAAAACTGGCTTCCCCGCTTGATGATTTGATCAAAGGAATATGGTGCCGGGGATTTGGGAATACACTAGATTCAAGTATAGATTTAACATATATAGGATTAATAGTATAGTGGTCAAGAAAATGTGGTACTCACCACATCACAAAGCTCGATAAGATAAAATTTGAAAATGACAATTATGTGATTGTTGATATTTGACATGGGAGGTCGAACTTGATCCTGGTCAGATCAAGGGAAAACCAAACACAAAATGGAGTTGAAGGATAGTTCAACACCGATGCTGACCCCGTCAAGGTTGGATGATTCCTGAGACTCCTTACAAGTGGTCACAAATATTTCTGTGATACGTAAGTATGTATTCTTAAGTCTAATACAAAAAAAAAATCGACTAATAAGTATATGAGATGTAGAAGGTGTAAATTAAGAGTTAAGTTGCCAAGTTACCCTGAGGAGATTTAAATAACTAAAACAACTCCGCGTAGATGGAAAAATAGTCTGTTGGGAAGCGGAATATTAACCATTATTATCCCATGAACCATGCTAACAATTAAATAAGGAATCAAGAGACAATTATCATAAGGAGAATAGTCTCATGCTAGCTTCTAAGTTATGGCAAATACCATCTGAAAGAAAAGATCGACTTCCATGTCTTTCTTTATGAATTCAACCCAATATATTAAATGGGAACCTACTATAAACATGGTAAATATAAAGAGTAGAAAACATTATACTAACAATCACATGAGTTGATTCACAATTGAGAGAAATATGTCCAATTGAGAGGAAAACTATACCTTGTTAGAATCTTGCAGGAACCTACTGTGGTATACCTAATGAACAGACGATAATAAGTGTATATACTACCGATAATTGGTGAATCAATATTACCAAGGAAATTTTTCGATAAAGTACATAAGATGCATGGCTCGACATAGCTCATTCTACATTGGAAATGAAAACGAATATGGTGACAGTAAACTCAAATACCGAATCACAAGATGATGATTGAAGATCAAAGAGAGAGATTTTAAAGTAAGCCAAAATATTTAATACAAGACCGAGCGTCGACGGTTTACAATTACAGGAGATGGCGATTAATGGAAGTATGATACACACAATAGTTTAACATAAGCCAGAGAATAATTGGCAACATACAAATGGTAGGTCACTACATACACACAAGATTCAAATATAAAGCATACTAATGCATATAGAACATGTCGTGAATGTAGAGATTCTTGGGGGATATACCCCGTAAACAGACAAAAGTAATATACTGGTACCAGAAGGAGAGACCATCGAATTCGCAGTAGGCGGTGTCGAGTAGTTAGAGTTTCACCTATGAAGAGAATTATTAGACTTGGGCAGAAGGGCAAGCTGAGCCCGAAGTATGTAGGACCGTACCTTATTACGGAGCGGGTGGCCCATTAGCTTACAGATTAGATTATCTTAGAGCCGAGACACTCGAACTAGATCCTACACTTAGATATGAGGAGACCCCAGTTCGCTTATTAAAAATCCAAGACTAGAGAAACCAGGAACAAGACCATTAGAATGGTCAAGGTTCTGTGGTCAAACCACAACATTTAGGAGGCGACATGGGAGTTAGAAGACCCCATGCGAGACAAGTATCCAACAATTTTCTCTTAGTTTTGTGTATACTTGTGGGGGTACGTGGGCGTAACCCTTTTTAAGGGGGGTATAGCACCACATGCGACTTATATATCTGCAGTCTATATTGGTTTTGTGTATGGTTATTTGTGTTTGACTGTTGCGCATGTGTGCAATTGGTTGAATGGTTATTAGTATGTCCTATGCGACATTTGGTTGGTTATTGTTATGTCCTATGTGACACTTGAATGATTACTTGTGTGTTCTATGTAACACTTGGATGTTTATGAAAGCACTTATTTACTTTACTGTATTTACCAAGTTATTTGTGTTACGATTATATTAAATGTCATGAGTAAGGCTATTTATATGTATGAGTTGCATACACTTGGATTACAGATGGAATGTAGAGGTGTCACTATAGTATTGACACCCAGGAATGATAAGCATACAGGGAATAATTACGAGGAACTTGATTCCATAGGATATATAAGTATAAGTTATGACTTCGGGACGAAGTCCTTTTAAGGGGGGTAGACTGAAATACCCCTAACATTTAAATAATTAAATATAATTAAATAAATATTATTTGGGGGTTTATTAAACCCTAAGAAAGCATATAAACACTTGGGCGTTAAAAACGCACCTAAACTCCTTAAGGTTAAAAACGTGCGTTAAAGCCCGACCTTAAGATAAACAAGTTATATAAGCTCTAAAACTCATATGAAGTTAACCAAGGATCATTTTATGACCTTTAAAATGCAAGTACTCAGTTATAACTGAGTAAAAATACAAAATGCCCGGGAGTTCCCTTAAGGGCCCCTTAAGGTCCGAAAGTCCCGGAAATACCTTATTAAATAAAGTAAAGCATTACACATCATTTTAAATGCATAATATCACTTTAATGAACATTTAAGATGATGTTTCCAAGATAAAATCTTAGTTAAAGACAAAGTGCTCGGGGGTTCCCGATGAGGACCCCATAAACCCACGGGAGTGCCTCGGAGAGGTACCAAAGTGGCACAAACCCCAATATAAATTATTCTAAGAGTTCCTAACATCATTATTTATCGTTCTAAAAAGAATGCTCAAGCTAAATTCTCAAAAATAAGCAAAGTACTCGGGTGAATTTCTTAACGCTCCTTTTTGCCCCGGGAGTGTCCCGTTAGCCCGAAAATTGAGTTACAAGTTTATATAACCCCATATAACTCAATGTAACACCTTAGCATATTATTATTGACTATAAAAAATGTCAATAAACACTTGTAACTCATAGCGACTAATTATTTTTCAGAAAATCCTTAAAGCACAAAAATGCACCTTCGGGTGTCACAAAAATGCGTTTTACGCAATTGCCTTGAACTTTTTGAGGAGCCACGAGTTGATAATCTTAAAAGAGGATAAAATGACCATCTAAATCAATTAATGGCAGTACTAAATTCATAGTACAAACAGGGGCTATTTTTGAGACAAAAAGATACCTAAATTCAGCATTTTTACCTTAAAACTTTCATCTTTGGCCATGGTATAAATGTACCAATTTAATGCTGGAACCTATTACACATATTAGTATGGTCTTAATACAATATAGTGCAACAAAAATTAAGTTAAAAATCTGTTCCATCTGGCCTCCATCTCATGCGACATTTAGGGGCAGTTTTTGGCTAGTTTGGCTTAAAATTTTGTTTTGGATGATGAATCATCTTAGCACCCACCGTGTGATTATGTACTAGTCATGTGAAATCAATTAATGGGAGCCTCACAACCGTACAACCTGCAAGAGATAAGCAAGGAGGATTATATGACAATGAATGAAATTAAAAATGCTAAAAGTAAAGTTAGGTTACAATAATGTAAAGATGGTGACTAGATAAGCAAACACCCATGTTCTATCCTATAGTGCAGCCGATTCCTATACATAAACAAGGGTAATTATTGTTGTGCTTAAGTCTAAATAATACACTACCTAACTATGTCTAATTCCTTGCCTAATATTGACAAAATCAATTGTCTCCAAACAGCTCATATGTCCAATTTCAAGCATGGAAAAGAAGTCTAGTTGTTGTGTTGGAAATTAAACTAAATCGTCTAGCTACCTAGCCATTATCTATTGTCTTCAAATCAACAAAAATCTGTAGCCAAACTCCTATAGCATTACCGTAACAAAACATGAATAAAACAAAGGCAAATCAAATAGAAAATCAAAAGGGAAACACATACCTAACTTACCTCTTGTCTTCTAGTTTCAATCATCAATCAAACTCCATTACCTTCTAATCAAGCAGCCGTAAGCCTAGTGTAAATGGGGGACTTTTCTAGCCAATTATGAAATCAATTAATGAAAAGCAAAACATAGAATAATGCATGCTACATGACAATAATTTACAATTCAATTCCATTCATTCCTTTCTTCTAATAACTCACATAGGACTCATTCTTCCATTTGCCTTCCATGGCCGTATGGTAAGCATTCTTCCTTTCTCTCTTTTCTTCTTCCTTTGTCAAGTTTTTCCTTAGAGCTTCAAAGCTCCATTAATGGCGAATTAAGTTCTAACACCATTTCTATGTAAATTTCTAATTAAATATACTAAGTCTTGAAGCAAGAAATCATCCTAGGAATTCCTACAATTTTCACCAAGGTTAGATGCTCCGAGGAGGTTCCTAAATTCAACAACAACACAAGGAACAACAAGATCAAGTTAAGGTATATTTTCATGTTGAAAAATCTTAAGAAAATTCCTTAGGCAATTTTCGAAATTATAACCTTCTAAATCCATATTCTCTTCATTATTTCATGAAGGAAACTTGGATCTACAATCATCCCAAGGTGTATCAAAATACCTTGTTAAATTCCTAAGGTAAACTCTTGTAAAAATTACTTCAAATATTATTTATAAATCCTTGTTAGAAGCCTAACAAATGGATCTCCTAAATATATTTAAGGAGCCGAAAATTATTCATCAAGATAGCATTTGGAGAGCTTGGAATTCAAGGAAAATCAAGTACAAGAATTGTCTTGATTTAAAGGGTAAGTTATATAATTAAGGTTTATTAAGTTTAAGCTTGATTTAAGCTTCAAACTTTAGTATAAAATTATGTTTAGGCCATGTTAATATTAAGGCCGAAAATTATTGAGTTATAATGTCAAGAAAATAATTTATAACATATAAGGAAAGATTAATACCTTAAGGTATAAAAATGTGTCACAAAAATTAATTAAGATGCATATATATATATATATATATATATATATAAACCGAAATATCTAAGAGTTATTTTTGTCCTATTTTGAGTTTATAACATTCTAAGTCATTAGCATAATTTTTAGAAGTGTTATATGGCTTATATACATTTATATGTATTTATTATACGGTTTAAATCCAGTTTTAAAACCATATGGTAAAGGAATATTAAAACCGAGAGCAAAGTATTTCATTTGATGATTTTTGAGATATGTATAAGTGTATTAGCTTACATTATAAATTTTAGGGATATTAAAAATAGTTACAAGTATTTAAATGGCTAGTTTAATAAGTTATGTGGCTAAAATGTAAATTTTGAAAAGTTTGGAGTACTTATTATAATTGCCGAGTAAAAGGATGAATTTGATGTATATATGATATAATATAAGGTAGGAATTAATATTATGAATTTTGGTGAATTTAAATAAGTGGTTAAGTGTTAAAATAACATTTTATAAGTTTTGGGGCTATTTTGTAATTATTGAGAAGTTTGGAGTATAACCGAGAATTACATATGATTTTATGGGTTTATTAAAGTATTAATGATGAAATTAAGTCTTGGTCAAAGTGTTGACCAAAAACTTTGGGTTAAAATGATTTATGACATAAATATTAAGTTTATAAAAGTTTTGGGGTGAATATGTAATTTATGGAAGTTTATATGAAAATAGAATTTAATATGGGGTGGAAATGTAATTGAAGAAAGTTGTGTATTGATTTGGTTATTTAGTGAATTAAATATTAAAACTATAATTTATAAGTTAATATGTAACTTATATAAAGTTTTGGGATTTAAATGTAAATATAAGGAAAGTATATGTCAAGACCGAAAATTAATGAGGTCATTTGGTAATTTATAAAATTATAATATCCATCTTGGAATTACCGAAATATTAAGTGGCTAATTAGTAAATTAAAAGGTAGTATGGTTAATTAATAATTACAAAGATTAATGTGGGTAATTAGTGAATTATAAAATTTATAAGGTTATTTGGCAATTTATAGAAGTTAATATAATTGTTTTACAATTTCCGAAAATTAATATGGGTATTTAGCAAATTATAAAAGTATATGGTTATTTTGATAAGTTGTAAAAGTTAATGGGTTCAAATTATGATTACCGAAACCATATGTGGTTATTTAATAATTTATAGAGTTGTTGGGTATAAAATATAAATACCGATTTAATAAGGTAGGTTTGTAATTTAATAACAAAAGGAATTGAAACTAGGTAATATAATGTATTATGGTATATTAAGGAGTATAATATAAAGTTTATAAAATAATTTTGGTTATAATAAAAATGACCAAGGGATATGATATAAAGAATAAGTAAAAGTAATTATGGATGTATGATTAATTAATGAAATAAAGATATACAGTACAGTGGGAATTCATTATCACATGTGAATATCACATAAAATAACGAACTGTAGAACTACCTATAGCCACTGTAAAATAACAGGGGAAATAAAGGATTTACAGGATTGGTATGTTACAAGTAATTAGTACTACAGTGACAGTACTGTAATGTTTAATGGATAGTTATATTAATATTACTCGGTATTGCTTGTAAATATAACAGCGTACGGGAAGGACTGTTAGAGCGTGAATTGTCAAGCTAGCTGTTATCACGGTGAACGGTATGTTAATTATGTGGTCTGAATGTCCTAAGGATTATCCTAAGGTCCAAACATTATGTGTTTAATTGTCAAGAGCGATATCTGTGATTTTATGTATATGATATTGTGTACTGTATTGCTCAAACTGTTGCGTTGTATTTTATGCGCGAACGTCTTATGACTGGAAGTTTATACATCTAAACTGGGAAAAAGACTAGCTGGCCTTTAGGTATTATTGAACCTAACAAAGGTCAACTGTTAAGGTCTTAATTCAAATATTGGTTATTATGTCACTGACAAAAGGGGCTAACTTATAAAGAGAGGAATCCAGACTGTTTTCGACTTTCTGGTTGCGCATTGTGATCACTACGAGAGACTTCAAAGGAGAGTCACTCAAGGAAATCCATCAGCCACATTCGGGGATGGCGGAGGGCACTGCCGTTGGTGCACAGGTTCGACCGGATCGGTCAATTAACCAGGGCCTAGGGTCACTGGTAACAGTTCCAAAGAAACACAGGGGACTACTGTCCATTAATAAGTTATTAAGGGTTGTCTTAACATGACGCCTAAGGTGGAAATTTAATTGGAAAAAGGTTAAGTGATTGGTCTAAAAGGTAAAGGTCAGGTGGCTAACTAACAAGTACAGTTTAATACGCGTATCTTGTTTGGTGATCGTTCTGGATTATTAATATGTGATTATTGGTTATTGTTATGGATTATTAATGTGTGACTATTGGTTATTTCTGAGAGTTATTGTTGTGTGGTTATTGGTGTCGTGTACTATTGTACACGGTGTTTACAGGTGAATTGCTATGTGATCGTTAAATGTTTACAGTTATTACTGTTACCATTGTAAACCGGTATTTTATGTAATGAATCTAATATTAAGATGGCTAAAACGACTTAAGGAGTCCTAATGATTTAAGACTACATTTAGCATACCAGCATTTCGATTGATGAGCCCTTCATTGGGCCAAACATTCCAGGTTATTGAAGAAGACTCAAGTCGGAGTGCGGGACTCGGGGGTAGCTGTTGTGTTTTCAGCAAACACCATTGGTTTTATTTTGTATTGTATTAAGGAGGTTGTTGTATTCAGTTAGTTGCTCATTTAGTTGGATTTGGTTTGTAATAATTAGAGTGCTCGGTATCTATTCATCACAGCGTGAAGAGTTGTATTGTTGGAAAGAGTAAGGTTGTCTTGTTGCTCACAAGGGTGAGTGACGGCGTGTAACACCAAGGATAGTTTTTTTATTTTCCGCTGCGATTTGTTATTCATTATGCTACGACTTGCGACGTTATTACAGGTTTAGGATTAGGGGTGTTACAGATTCCCTGGTGGTGGTCGAAAGAAGAATATCCAGCTTATGGGAAGTGGAGCTCGTATGCTTTATGTTCTCCAATTGGGTTGCCAAATTATCCATGCTGAAGAGCTGTAAATAGGGTTTTTTCAGATGGAAGTTGATGAAGAGGGCTGCGTTTTTGGTGTGGGAGTGGGCTGGGATCGGTGTGGGAATGGGCTAGTCGCTGGGCCACGTTTGGTTTGGAGGCAAGCAAAAGGGAATACAATCAAGGATAAAAAACAACAGATATATGCTTTAACATGACTCAAACACAAGATCCCCCACTTCTTCAAAAGTTACACTATCTATCTAAGCAATCTACTGAACTTAACGCAAGAATGTGTACATTAAGAAAAAGCTAAAGATTGAATTGAATAGAATTCCAAAACGCTAATGTTATAAATTAAAAACAACGAATAAAACGAAATGGAATAAAAACATACGAAATAAACAAGATAAATACAACAAGATACAAAAAATATATAAAATAAAAGGAGCCGGTTTGAAACCAGATTATTGTTAGCAATTCTTTTTTTTCTTTTTTTTTAAATCATGTTTTTCCTCGAATGTTTGAAAATGAGCTCGAACATTTTGCGATAAAATGATGGCTTTATTTTGGCAAGCACGTAAATACATATTGAGAAAGAAAGACAACAACCCACTTATTTTAGTTATTATTACGGAATTGGCTTTATGGGGTGAGAATTTTTGGTGTCTACAACATTGTTTATATTCAATCAAATAGATCACTAGTTAGTTTATTGTTGTTGTTTGTAGTCAAATAGAGATATAGGTAATACTTGCCCTCTTATTTTTTGAAACAAATGATAAGTCGGGAATTTGTCTAAGTTTACTAGGCTAATTCATGCTTAATTATCTATGTTTTGACTTTAATTCCCTCCTTATTGTCTTAAGTATGCTTAATTGTTATATTTGTCTCCTATGATTAGTTTATTGATTTTTCTGGGCAAAAGGCTCAAGAAAGTGCTTAAATGATGTCTTTAGAACTTGAGTCAACCAAAGGAAGTCAAACCGGGAGTCAAATGATGATTTTGAAGGAAAATGCAAGTTTACTACTGGTCCATGTTTGCGTACTTGTTTATAAACCCGGACCAACTCTTCGGTGACCTTTCTACCTTGGATTTTTTCACTTTTCGGCATGTTTGTTCTTTCGGATTAGTATCTACATTTTATTTTTCATAATTTATCAAATTGCTTTTAAATATAGTTTCAAGACTCTCGTTCTTTGGTAACATTTATGTTGTTTGTTTCCCAAATACGATGTCAACGTGGTAAGGTGTGATTCCAGTTCATCATCTTTGTTATGTTTACTCCTATGTTCCATAAGATATTATAAGTTCTTTCTCTAGTGGCATAACTCCTATGTTCAATAAGATATAATAAGTTTTTTCTCTGGTGTGAGGGTGTTTGACATGCTAACTTGATATTGTTGGTCCAGATCAGTTTTGCTCTAGAATTTCATATGTTCACTGTTCATGCAATGTTTGTTCATGTATACCTAGTCCATGCGTTTGAATAATGAAAGTAACATGAGTTCCACTGCTGGCATAAATTCTTTATTTCCATTGTTCCCATTGATCAAATGCGAAAATACAACTACAAAGGTTGCGGAGCAGGTGGAGGCAAAGGTTGATATATTCACAAAAGTCACGGAAGACAACACTAATCTTAGGCACGACTGCATGCGTTGAAGGTCCTACTTGATATACACTTGACGCTTTTTTCCTCCGTCAATTGGAGGCAGGGATTTGAACTTCGCAATTACTTACGATAACATGCCCTTATATGCGCCAAGTGCGGTCTCTTCCCTCCAATCCACAAAAGTTTGCCTACAAATGTCTATGCCTTATGAAGCTTGCACCCTGATGGGATCGGGGTGCTGACCGAGTAGGTCTGAGGTGTTAGTCTCAGACCAACTCTGCTTGAAGAATAAATGTGTGCAGCAAATAATAACGCGGAAGTTTTGTTTAAACTTAACAAGATAGGATTCTGCTTGTATTGAAATTCAATGTGAATTACAACCTAGCTTCCTATATTGGGATTCGACAGAAGTATTCTGTCTCATCCAACACTCGCTCTACTCTCGGCTTTGATCAATGCGTCACAAGGAGTAAAGGGGAGTGTTCTATGTGTGCTCTCTAGGTAATAAATACCTAAGCTAATTGACAATATCTCACTAAGATCTCTCAAATACTTTTCTATCTCAAACGTTATCTTTTTCTCTCTCTGAATAATCCAGAATGCACATGTGAATTAGTTACAATCCTATGTATCTATACTTGCTAAACGGTTTCCTAAATCTTCGGAGGTGTCTTCACGTCGCGGTTGCTGAACTCTGGAGGCGCAAGTATCGGAGTTATTTGTTGCTTCACATTCTCACGTTGTGCATGCTTCCACGCATCCGAGATTTCCGTAGCCACTCGATAGTGTCGCGCCTTGGTTGATCAGAGACTGATAGACTGGTCTTGCTGTAGAGGTACTCGAGCTGGTGAGTTACGACGCCAAGTCTTTCTGCAGAGCTACTTTGACTGAGGAGGCAATCATCTGCAAAACTAAGTCTCCAACAAAATTCCCCCTTTTTGCTGATGATGGCAAACTCAGTGTATCTGGCATAGACTTTGAAGTTTTTAATGAATGTACCTGCAAAAAGAACACATAGCAAGGTAGAGCAACTATCTTGGGAGAACAACTCACTGTTTGTTCCCCTTAAACAAATATTCCCCCTTAAGTGAATGTAGTTAATAAGAGCAGATAAAACTATAGTACAAAACTACTTCAAATACTAGTAAACAGAAATAAAACTGATCCAAAACAAGATGAGGCCTTCAGAGGCACTCAGGATCCACACATAGTTACCCGCATAAACCAGCCGCGGATACACCGCTTCCCCCGTTTGCCAACATCAGGGGAAACACAATAGTAGTATCCAAAAACACATAATCCAAAAGTCTTAAACAATCCACCAGCGCAATTTAAGAGTATTAAAAAAACTGACAACCTAGGAGTTAGAGGGTGGGGTAAAGAGTTAGTCATCTCCTCGATCCATTCCTGTGTCCGCATCCCGTGCTTCATCTTTCCCCGAAGCCTCAGCATCATCCATCGCTTTCGCCGCTGCCAGGGTTTCAGCAAAAGTCTCCCGAAACTCCTCCGCCAGCTTCTAGACTCCTCCTGCAAAGATATTCACCGTCTGCTTGTGGTTGTTGTTGAGGACGTCGATGAGCATGTCGATCTTTGTGGATAGAGTGGCGAGGTTGTTCTCGATTGCAGCTACCCGTTCAGACAGAGATGTTGTGTCGGGAGGGGATGTTGTTTTTGGCGGGGCTTGCTTTTTGGATAGCGGATTTTGCTTAGAGACAGACTTGATCTGGAAGGATGGTGTTTTGTTGTACAGTATATGACCAAGAATGTCGGTTTCCTGTGTACAGGCTTTGGAGGGATCAAGGATGATTTCACAGTGGGTGAGGATTTTTGGTAGCCAGAAGATATACCCCAGAGAGTGTCAGGGTGAGGAAATGGTTGAGGCTATGTGATTGAGGATGAGCTTTGGGAGGTTTATTTTTTGGTGATGAATCAGGCAGTACATTATCGCTAGATCAAGTGGGCTAACAAACTAATTTCCTTCCTTCTCTAGGTACTAAGTTTTTTATCACCAAGGTATGAAGCATTTGGTGTGTATTTGATAGAGAGGGTCGGTCTAAAGAGTGACCAACTCTGCTATTAGGTGAAAAGAAGTCATAAACTTCTTTAGCAGTTATGAACCCTAGATCAGGAAATCCAGCCCTATCATAGAACTCCAGTCTGCTAGTTGGAATTGCTAGATGAGTTGCAATGGAGTTGGAATCAAGGATGATAGCTTTTTCATGTACCTCGGTCATTATTTTGCCTTTGCGGATGACACAATTTTGGTAGAACTGGTAGGCCTCATTTTCATGTAGGTCTGAATGCCATGGAACAGGTGAATCCAGTTTTGAAAGTGGAGCATCTCTTCGAACATGTCGAACTCCATTGAGTGAAGCCACTCCTGGTCGAGTAGCTTTCCTTTCACCAAATTGCAGGACTCGGCTGAATCATCGGGTGGTAGGGAGTAAACAGCAGAATGAGTATCGATCAGGCCTAGCCTGGGAGCAGGTGTTGGTGGGACAGACTCAGAGTAAGGACAGAGTCACTTTCTAGTGGAAGTTGTTGTTGTGTCGGAGTCTGCCTGAGTTGATGAGTTGGTGGTGTTGCGCGGTTTTTCTTTAGCTTGTGATGCGGTGACCACTAGGGAGGGAGCAGAGACTGGGACTTCAGAAATGGGTTTTGAAGATGACGGTGGGCACTTAGCCCTAGATCGAAGGGTTCGTGTAGCTGAATGCCTTGGAACATTGGACTTGGAACGGTGAGTTTTCTTTGGGGGAGAAGAGTTTTCAGGAGCAGTAGGTTGGATTTCGAGGTCGTGTACCTCTGTTGGTTCTTTGGAAGGGGAGGTGGGTTGCGGGTTGGATTTTCTTGATCAGGGGGTGGAAGGGAGCCAAACTGGAGTTTTGACGGGATTTAGTTATGGTGTCTGGGGTGGGTATGATCGGGGTGGTAGGTGGTGACGATTGTTTGGTGGGAGAGGGGGTGTTTTTCCGATGGTTGGGACGCCGTAGTGTTGACGATAGGGTGGGGTCAGTGGAGACGTTGGGTACGGGTGGTGATTGGCAGGGTGTTAATTAACATGGCGGGGGCGACGGCGGTGGAGTCGGAGGCGGAGGTGGGTGTTTGTTTGGCTTGGAGAATGGTGAGCTTGTTGATTAGGGCTTGGAGGAGCTGTGGATCATTGGGTAATTCGGCGTCGGAAACATGGAGGTTTGCTTAGGGTTGGGGTTTGAAGCCATGACAGTCTTAGTTGATGGTAGTGGGCAAAGGTTGGAGAAGGCGAAGAGAGGCAAATAGGCTGGGACAGGGAAGAGAGAAAAGAAATGTCGTCGGGGATATAGGCGGACGTAGTGTGTCAGGGTAGGTGTGGGCTGATTGGGTGAGAGAGGGTGTTGCGGATTAGTGGGCGAAGATTTCACGGGTAGTTTTTCATAAGTAAAAACTCTTGTTGTTGTGGCGCCGGTGTTTTGTTTATTTGACAGACGGACTAGGTCATCAGACATATTCATGCATTTCACCCAAACATTGAAAAAACAGGAGAAGGAGATACAACCTTAGCTAAGTCATACAGGTCATACCTAGTTCTGAGCGCAGAGTTTCAAAGGGGCTTCTTTGCAATGGTTTGGTGAATATGTCTGCAAGTTGATCGGAAGTAGGCACGTATTCTAGTTGTATCAGCCCTTTTTCAATGCAATCCCTTAAGAAGTGGTGACGAATCTCAATGTGCATTGTCCTAGAATGATGAACAGGATTTTTAGATAAATCAATAACACTATTGTTGTCATAAAATATTGTAGTACAAGTAGGGGAAATGAGATAATCCTGTAGTCGTTATTGTATCCAGAGTATCTGTGCACAGCAAGCAGCTGCGGAGACGTATTTGGCTTCAACAGATGACAAGGCTACCGTATTTTGCGTCTTTGAACTCCAGGCTACAAGACAAAGTCCCAAAAATTGTGCGGTACCAGACGTGCTTTTCCTGTCTAATAAGGAACTTGCAAAATCAGAATCACTGTAACCCATTAGAGTAAAATCAGGAGTACTCGGATACCAGAGGTACATGTCCTGGGTGTTTTTCAAATAGCAAATGATGCGCTTTACACTTTGTAGGTAGGATTCCTTTGGTTTGCCTGAAATCTTGCACAGAGACATACAGCATAGAGAATGTCAGGCCTACTTGCTGTTAAGTAAATGAGAGAACCTATCATACCTCTGTATAGTGTAGCATCAACGGCAATTCCTTTTTCATCCAGATGTAGTTTCTCGGTGGCGGACATAGGAGTAGGTGTTGCTTTTGAATCCTGCATCTTATATTTGAGTAGAAGCTCTTGGATGTATTTTTGTTGTTGAATTTGAGTCCCGTTCTCTTGCTGAATGATTTGAAGCCCTAAAAAGAATTTAATTCTCCAAGAGCACTCATTTCAAATTCTTTACTCATGAGATCAGAAAAGAATGAGCATAATTCAGGAATAGTGGATCCATAAATTATATCATCCACGTAGATCTGGACAATGAGTATGTCTTCACCTTTGGTGAGAGTAAAAAGAGTTTTGTCAACCTTACCTCGGATGAATCCATGTGACAATAATAAGATGAGAGACGCTCATACCATGCCCGTGGTGCTTGTTTTAGGCCGTATAATGCTTTGTTTAACTTGTAGACATACTCCGGGTGGTGTGGGTCTTCGAATCCCGGTGGTTGAGCAACATAAACATCTCTGTCGATGTATCCATGTAAAAACGCCTCGATGTGCCGCATAGGCCACGAGTATTCGAATTGCCTCAATTCGAGAGACTGGAGCATAAGTCTCATCGTAATCAATTCCTTCTGCTTGGGTGTATCCCTGAACCACGAGTCTAGCTTTGTTGTGAGAGATATTCCCTTGATCATCTAACTTGTTGCGAAACACCCACTTGGTACCAATTGGTTTATGGCTGGTTGGACAGGGAACAAGTCGCCAGACGGAATGTCGTTGAGAGAGTGTAGTTCTTCTTGCATGGCGAGTATCCAGTCATGGTCCTGTAGAGCTTGTTGGACATTCTTAGGTTCGATTGTGGATAGGAAAGCATTAAAAGCACAGAGATTTTGATGGATCTCGCTGCGTGTTTGAACACATTTAGAGGGATCACTGAGGATTTGGGTGATTGGGTGAGCAGAGGCTTGTTGGAATTTTCTTGTGGAGCTTGTTGGTATTTTTGTGGAGGGTTCTGGTGTTTGAGGATTATGGGGTGTGTTTGTGGTTTGAGGAGGAGGTTGCAGGTCATTTGTGGGGGTTGGTGAGGCATCTTTGAATGAGTCATCAGGGTCATCATCGCTGTCGGAGGATGAGTCTGTCGGAAGAGGTGTTTGTGGTGGAGGGATGGTAGCTACTGGAATTTCAATGAAGGTGATATCTGGGGTATCTTCATTGGATACATGTGGATTATGCTCGTAGTTACTAGTGTTAGAAAGTTCTTCGAAGCGAATGTGAGGACTTTCTTCAAGACACAATGTTCGTTTGTTGAGTACTCTATAAGCCCGACTATGGGATGAGTATCCAAGGAAGATTCCTTCATCACTTTTAGATGCAAACTTGCCTAGATCGTCCTTTCCATTATTGTGTATGAAACATTTGCATCCAAAGCGTCGTAGATGAGTTATAGAAGGGGGACGTCCTTTGATAATTTCATATGGGGTTTTGCCGATGAAGGGATGAATTAACGCTCGATTCAAGATATACACTGTAGTGTTGATAGCTTCTGCCCAGTATGAAGCTGAAGATTACTGTCAATAAGCATTGTTCTTGCCATTTCTACCAAGGTGCGATTCTTTCGTTCTACTACTCCATTTTGTTGTGAAGTGCGAGCAGCTGATGTTTGATGCACGATTCCCTTTGCCCTGCAAAATTCTAAAAACTGGATATTGCAAATTTTGTACCATTGTCAGAACGAATTGTCTTGACAGTGGTGGACAGCTTGTTAGTAATCATTTGGAACAGGGATTCGAATTCAGAAAATGTCTCCGACTTGTTCTTAAGAAAGAGTACCCATGTCCAGCGCGAGTAATCATCGACGATGACTAGAGCATACTTCTTACCACTCTTGCTTTGAACACGCATTGGTCCACATAGATCCTTATGTAGCGGATCCAGCGGAGATGTTGTAGACATCTCTGGTTTACCTGGAAAACTTGCTCTTGAATGTTTCCCATGTACGCACGCAGGACAGAGGGTGTCGGTCTGGAAGAAGTTTGTCTGAGGGAGTCCTACTACAAGATTTCTGTTTTTGATTTTGTTGAGAAGTTTGCCATGTGCATGACCTAAACGGAAGTGCCATAAGGAAATATTTTTGTCCTGTACACTGAGACAGAGAGTGCCATCTAGGTTAGGGTTGTCAAGAGATAACTTGTAAAGATTGTTCACCCTTATTCTAGTGGCTTTTAGAAGACCTGTTTGCTCATCAAAGATTTTGCAGTCAGAGGCCGAAAAGAGAACAACATTAGAGAGATCACATATTTGAGAGATACTTAGAAGGCTATGTCCAAGACCATCTACTAATATTGACATTATCTATCTTAAAGAGAGAGGGATTACCGACGGTTCCAATACCAATGATTTCACCATGAGCATTGTCACCGAAAGTTACCTTTCCCCCATGGTGTTGAGAGAGAGTCGTGAACTTGTCAGGGTCTACCTGTCATATGTCGTGAGCATCCTATCTAGAAACCAAGAGTCATTGTCCACGGTCTCTCCCCCTACAAAACAATCAGAGGTTAGACTTGGGAACCCAGGCGAACTTCGGTTCCCTCTTTGAAGCAAAGAGCTATGAAGATGTCGTGCTTTAGACAGAGTATGTAGACGTTGCCTATTGAAAGATAAATCTCTGCCAAGTTATGACATGATGAGTGAATGTGCCCGTCGTAGCCACAGTAACCACAATATAAAGAAGGTAGATGAACATACTTCTTATGCCAACGAAATTTGTTTTCAAATTTTTCTCTTTTTGGAATTTTCTTCTTTGAAGATCGTTGGGTTTTGAGGCCATTTTGGGCAGATTAACTTTGCCTTTGTTTTTCAGCCATTGAGGGGGATTCGATGATGAGACCAATTCCATCTGTGCCTTTTTAAAAGCGATGTCCAGGGAGTCGACCTCTTTCTCGAGTCGAGCTTGTCATTCATTTGACTCACGAGTTTGCTTTCAAAGAATTTTGGTTTTTGCATGGCAGCAACCTCACAAACAAAGGTAATTGGTTTGAAGAATTTTTGAGGGATTTTGGAACGATTTTCTGTAGGGAAGAAACTTGGGTTTTTAAGGAACTAATGAGACTGTGAGCATCTCTTAACTCACTTTCAAGTTTTTCGGCCTTTTCTTCAGACTTTTGCAATTAAGCCGGTCGTTGTTGACATGACCCTTTAACACATGAATTTCTTCGTAAAGAGAAGCTATCCTTTCTTTGTTCTTCAGTTAATTCGAATTCAGGATGATTGGGATCTATTTAGTAAGTAGATAAATCTAAAAAAGGAACAGCACATGAATCTGAGAAATATTCAGTTACCTCTGAAGAGGGACTCTTGCATGCCTGACTTTTATGAGCCATGAGGCAGATTAAGCTTGATGTTCCAATCTCAGGTTCTTCTGAGTCAGAATCTCCCCATGCAGAATTTGCCATCAGTGATGATTGCTCACGATCATCTTTTTTCTTGAGTGGACAGTTGTTGGCATAGTTCCCCGGTTTCAGGCATTTCAAGCATACTCGGTCTCCAGTTCCAGTATTCCCTTGATGATTACGGTTGTATGAAAGATATGGTCGGCTTTGGTTTTGACTAAACCTGTTTGGACTGTTTCTTTCTGATCGATCTCGCATGAATTTCTTAAAGTTCTTGACCAGCATGGCCATATCTTCGAAGGTATTCGCTGATCCTTCCTCTATTATACCATCAATCAGAGTGTCTCGTAGCTGCTGGATTAAGTCTTGATTTGGAGAGGTAGTCTCATAATGGAACGACTCATTCTGGTGGGCTGGTATCTGACTAGCCGTGGTCCTCACCTGCAAAACTTGATTCATATTGGAATAGGAGACAGTGTGGTTTGAGTGAGAAGCATTACCTCTACCTATTTTGATATTCATTTTGTATTTGTTGATGGACTGAAGATAAGACCCTAGGTCAGTCAAGGTCCATTTTTCTAGACTTTTGGAAGCCTTTGTGGAGATAACACTCTCGGTCCATTCTTCACCCAGACTATCCAGAAATTTGTTGTTGATATTTTCGTTTGACTCTCCAATCTGCAGCTCTTCCGTGGTGGCAGTGAGTTCAGTGAATCGTGCAAGCATGTCGCTGAGAGATTCTCTAGGCTTTCCCACAAAGTTTTCGTAGTCCATCTTCAGTTCTTGTATCTTTGATTTTTTGAAGCTAAGTATTTCCTTCATGAACAGCTTGAAGGTGATCCCAGATGTCTTTTGCTACCTTGATGTGATACACTCTTCTTCTTTCGGTGGAGAGAGACTTGAGTAGATGACTCGTACGGCTTGGCATTTAGCTCAACACATCTGCGCTCCTCAACCATATAAGAGCTTTGATCTTTCCCTTCAAGTACTGGGAAGTTTCCTTTTGTCACTACCATCCAGAGTTGTTGATTGAGTGACTGGAGGTGCAACTCCATCTTGATTTTCCACATATTGTAGTTTGTGGAGGTTAGCTTTAGATTCTCCACCTGCATTCTGTTGTTGGAGTTTGAGATTTCCACCATTTTGAGAGGTTTGTCAGCCAACGCGGGTTCTGATACCACTTGATGGGATCGAGGTGCTGACCGAGTAGGTCTGAGGTGTTAGTCTCAGACCAACTCTGTTTGAAGAATAAATGTGTGCAGCAAATAATAACGCGGAAGCTTTTGTTTAAACTTAACAAGATAGGATTCTGTTTGTATTGAAATTCAATGTGAATTACAACCTAGCTTCCTATCTTGGGATTCGACAGAAGTATTCTGTCTCATCCAACACTCGCTCTACTCTCGGCTTTGATCAATGCGTCACAAGGAGTAAAGGGGAGTGTTCTATGTGTGCTCTCTAGGTAATAAATACCTAAGCTAATTGACAATATCTCACTAAGATCTCTCAAAATACTTTTATCTCTCAAACGGTATCTTTTTCTCTCTCAAATAATCCAGAATGCACATGTGAATTAGTTACAATCCTATGTATATATACTTGCTAAACGGTTTCCTAAATCTTCAGAGGTGTCTTCACGTCGCGGCTGCTTAACTCTGGAGACGCAAGTATCGGAGTTATTTGTTGCTTCACGTTCTCACGTTGTGCATGCTTCCACGCATCCGAGATTTCCGCAGCCACTCGATAGTGTCGCGCCTTGGTTAATCAGAGAAAATAGACAGGTCTTGCTGTAAAGGTACTCGAGCTGGTGAGTTACGACGCCAAGTCTTTCTGCAGAGCTACTTTGACTGAGGAGGCAATCATCTGCAAAACTAAGTCTCCAACACACCCCATTTGGGATGTGGCCTCAGTATGTAAGTCTTCCTAGCCCGCTTCTGCCTAAGAGAACTCTTCTATGACTCCACTTCACGGTAAGCTTTGACAGTTATTATTTCTGTTCTTCTAGAGGGCAATGACCCTTTAACCTCAAGTAGGCTCAAGTTCCGTTCTTCGCGAGCAACACTACACCTCTTATCCTCTATGGTGAGCCCGTAAAATGGACAAGCCTATCTTAGTTGTGTCTCCTCAGAGTTATAGAAAGTGAAGCTTCAGTAATATCTTGGAGCAAGCTTCCCGTGAGGAGACTTGGGATCTAAACCTAGGGGAAGCGACCTGGAAAGGCAAGAAAGTCAAGACACGAATTAACTTTACTTCTATGAATGATTGGGTTGAAGGAGTGGGTGAATGCACATGTTCTAAGGCTCACGAGCAGATCCACAACACGACACGGCTTCATTCCAGGACCATAGAAAGGAATGATGGTTGTCTTACTCAATTGTATAGGTATTGGTTCTTCTCATGCGACTGAGTTTTCATCCTCCTTAGGATTATGCGTATTGCATCTTCTATGCAGGTGGTGGGGCTTTATTTCTCTATTACTTTTCTTTTCTTATTAGTGTATGATCTTAGCTCTAGTTATGTTAATGTTTCTTTGGTTAGTAGAGTCTTTAAAAACTCTGTTAGTCATATTGGGTGGTTGGTTAGGGATGATCCCCTTTGCTTGTTGGAATTCTTTGTTAAGCATGGACAATCTAGCTGGTCTATTCCACTTAAAAACTGCTATAACAATGCTCCATGAGGGCACCTTGTAAAGAGAAATAAGAATTAGTTGGTCTTTGTTGGTCTTTGTTGTATTTTGATGCTTATGATCGAATGAGGTCATCAAAGTCTATGCATGTATCCTATCTGATGAAATATTAATGATTTCAAAAAAACAAAACTTCAAGTGTTACAAGTCAAGTGGAAAGGTATAATGATTCTCTCTACTATTGTGATTTCTACTCCTATTTATAGACATCAATTTGAGTCATGTTGTCTTCCAGTCTAGACGTGGGGTCTCCTTATTGGCTTGTCATATATCAAGTCATGCTACTTTACCAGGCTGGCAATAGTTACCCCTCCTTGAACTAGTTTCTTCTTCCAGCTCAATCTATCTTCTAGAGTGAGAGTTTCTTATCGAACGAATGTTGTAGTCTAAACACTTCTTTACCCTTATGTTTCTTTTGAGTTTTCTATGTAGATCTTTTTTTATGTATAGATGGATTACCTTCACACAGTGAGCATAGGTAGAAGTCCGGGATTCAGGATCAGGTGGATGCAAAACATTTTCCATCTGGTACATGACTTTTGGTCTTGATGTTGCATCAAGAGTCCATGGAGCAAAGCTCTCCCTTCGGCCTTTGCTTTAAGCTTTTCTACTTTTGCCTTTTCCATTTTCCTTACCTCCCATAAATCAGCCCAATCCCGGTTCCATTCGCTTCTTCGAATTAGGAGTTTATTTGGTAACTTACATTTGTTGCCTTAATTTCGATAGGTCTAGCGGAGATTATTTTTGCTAATGCATGGGAAAATGAGGACATTCGCTCCCTCAGACCTAGTAATGCCGTTTATGGTCCTTGCATGCAGAAATCATGGTTTTCTCCTAAACCTCCCTTTACCACAACTAAGGGAAATTATTGCTCCCATATGTGCTAATCACTACTACGAGACTGGACACACTACTGTCGTTTCTTTTCTTTATGCCTCCTCTACTTTAGCCTCTTGGGAAGAAGATGACATAATAGCGGTGGATAGGCTTGAGGTGGTCAAAATCCTAGCCGAGAAACCATGTTTCCAGACGAGAATAGTGGTGGTGGTGGTGGTGAAAGATGAAGTCAACGCGGGGAAGATCGACGAGCTGGGTATCATTTTTTAGATGATCGGTGGTGGCTCTGAGGCGTAAATTGAAATCACCAATTCGAAGGTAATGGACCTGTTCCTTTGCCTGTTTTTTTTCCTTCTTGACAGTTGCATGTGGCGACTATTGAGGAAGATGGTTGGAACACCTCTCGATCTCACTTGCCAAGGTCAAACCACGGTTGTCCTAGTCTAATGACGATTCCATGACTCATCCCTACTACGCTTGTTTACAATATAACTGGAGGCTTTTTTTTCTCACCGCTTGTAGGATCGGGATGCGAGCCATCTACAGGCGGATGATCCGCTTGGGTGATGAACTATCTTTCCTTGATTCTTCGCTCTCTTCTTCTAGGCTCAAACAGAATCTCACGGTGCATTGTAAGTCTAGCGCCATTATTCTGAAGGATTTTTTGATTATGCATCATGCCACCTCTGAGCATTGCCTTAGGCTCTGCATGTACTCGAATTTACCGAGTTTTTGGGGTTCGATCGCGAGTGCTGCGGAGCGATGATCTGGACTAAATGTGGTGGTCCATGGTGGTGTCCTGGTGGGTAATAGTATGCTTGATGGTGTCATGATGGATCTGATAAGGGTAAATAATGGGACTAAGTATCTATTATTCCTTGTTCTTTTGTCTTCTTTTGCATGTCAGATGGTGTCATTGAAAGATGGCAATGCAGCTATTGGATTGTTTTGATGTTGGAAGTTATGATTGTTAGTCGATCTTAGTTTGTTTTGTTGTTTTAGTGTACGTAGCTAGGTCAATCAGTCGGTTGTTGGCTTATCGCTTTATGCTACTTTAATTTCCTTGTTATGCTCTTATAAAGACGGTTGTAGTATGTTAGTCCTTCGTCTCATCGATTCAAAGTTGGTCACGCTTCTAGAGCCTTTTAACGGTTGACACTTATCTTGCTACTCTTTGCCCCAGCCCATGTGGTCTCGGTTGCTTCCAATAGTCTCACCTTTTGTTATGATCTCTAAGATGTTTGATATTTGGAGTCTTAGATCTCTTGTTTGTAATCCTTGGTAGTGTATGTTGGGATTTTAGATGTTTTTCGACTTCTACTTTGCTTTGGTCTTGATAGGATCGGGGTGTTGACCGAGTAGGTCTGAGGTGTTAATCTCAGACCAACCCTGCTTCAAGAACAAGAATTTGTAGGACATAATAACGTGGAAGCTTTTGTTTAAAATTGACAAGATAGGATTCTGCTTGTATTGAAATTCAATGTGAATTACAACCTAGTTTCCTATCTTGAGATTCGACAGAAGTATTCTGTCTCATCCAACACTCGCTCTACCTCTCGACTTTGATCAATGCGTAACAAGGAGTAAAGGGGAGTGTTCTATGTGTGCTCTCTAGATAATAAATACCTAAGCTGATTGACTAAGTCTCACTAAGATCTCTCAAATGCTTTCTCTCTCAAACAATCTTTTTCACTCTCTCTAATGCATAGTCTCGGATGCATGCATAATGTCATTACAAGTGTAAGTTTATATACAACTTAAAAGCGCCTAGAATATCGGAAGTGAAGTCATGGAGCAATGACTTGAATATGGTGCGCAAGTATCGGAGGCACTAGCTACTCCATGATCTCCAAGGAGTACAACGCGCATGTCATCCACGTCTCTGTGAAAGTCGGAGTCAACCGATTCTTCAATATAAGTTTGCACCATCAGAATTAGATATCCAAGTGTGGGTGCAGAGCTACTCGAGCTGAAAAGACCTTGAGGGCTAGTAGTTCTGCAGCGCAACTTTGACTAAGAAGGCAATCATCTGCAAAACCAAGTCTTCAACAAAATTCCCCCCCCTTTTTACTGATGATGGCAAACTCAGTGTATCCAGCGCGAACTTTTTGGTGGTCTCAACAAGTGTACCTGAAAAGTGAAACACAACAAGGCAGAGCAACTATCTCGGGAGAACAACTCACTGTTTGTTCCTCCTAAAGCAAATATTCCCTTTCAAGATAATGCAGTTAAATAAGAGCTGATAAAACTGAGGTACGCAACTACTTCGTAATCTACTTAGCAAAAATATAAAATAAATCCAAAACATAGCGAGGCCTTCAGAGGCACTTGGATTCCACGCATAGTCACCCGCATAAACCAGGCGCGGGATACACCGCTTCCCCCGTTTGCCAGCATCAGGGGAAACGCATCAGTAATATCCAAAAACATAGTATCCAAATGTCACACATCAAACCACCAGAGCAATTAAAAAAATTCCAAAGTCAGTCATCCTAAGTACTATGGGTTAATAGGGAATGGGGCAAAATGTTAGACATCTCCTTGGTCCATTTCTGTGTCAGCAGCCATCTCTCCGTCTTCCCCCGAACCGCAGCATCATCCATCGCTTTTGCCGTTGCAACTGCTTCGGCGAACGTCTCCCTGAACTCCTCGACCAGTTTCTAGACTCCTCCTGCAAAGATGTCCATCGTCTTCTTGTGGTTGTTGTTGAGGACATCGATGAGCATGTCTATCTTTGTGGATAGATTTGCTAGGTTTGCTTCTATCCCAGTAACTCTTTCAATGAGAGTTAAAGTGTCAGGAGTGGGAGTTGATTTGGGAGTAGTTGTTTTTTTTTGATGGAGGATTTGGTTTGGAGACAGACTTGATCTGAAATGATAGATTTTTATTGTACAGAATCTGACCAAGTATGTCAGTTTCGGTTATACGACTGGCTTTGGAAGGATCAAAGAAGATTTCACAGTGGGTAAGGATTTTCGGTAACCAAAAGATATACCCCAGAGAGTGTCGGGGTGAAGAGATGGTTGAGGCTATGTGATTGAGAATGAGTTTGGGAAGGTTTATTCTTTGGTGGTGAATTAGACAGTACATTATTTCAAGATCAAGCGGTCGGACGAACTGGTTTCCTTCCTTTCTAGGGACGAGGTTTTTGATCACCAAGGTGTGGAGCATTTGGTGTATGTTAGAGAGAGCGGGTCGGTCTAAAGAGTGACCGACTCGGCTATTGGGCAGAAAAAAGTCATAAACCTCTTTTGCGGAAATAAACCCTAGATATGGAAATCCAGCCCTATCATAAAATTCTAATCCAGTGGTTGGTATGGCCAAATGAGTTGCAATAGCGTTTGAATCAAGAATAATGGCTTTTTTATGTACCTCGGTCATAATTTTCCCTTTGTGGATGACACAGTTTTGGTAGAACTGGTAGGCTTCTTCTTCGTGGAAGGTTTGAATACCGTGAAACAGGTGGATCCAATTCTAAAACCTGGACATCTTTTCAAACATGGTGAAATCCATCGAGTGTAACCACTCAAGATCCAATAGTTTTCCTTTCACCAAGTTCCGGGAATCAGCAGAGTCATCTGGGGGTAGGGAATAAACGGCGATGTGGGTGTCAATTAGGCCTAGTCTTGGAGGCGGTGTTGGAGGGACCGATTCTGTTCGAGGATGTAGTCACTTTCTAGTTGAAGTAGTACCTGTGTCAGAGTCGGCTTGGGTAGAGGAGTTCGTGGCGCTTCTCGTCTTCTCTGGAACTGGTACTACGATGACTGGTGAAGGTGGAGGGACCGTGATGACAGGAGTGAATTTAGAAGATGCCGGTTGGGATTTTGCTCTAGAACGTAGAGTTCTAGTGGGTGGAGGATGGGGAACAATTTCTTTTGAGCGGCGGTTTTTCTTTGGAGGTGGAGATTGTTCAGGGGCAGGGGGCTGGGTTTCAAGTGCTTGTGCTTCTTCCTATTTTTCGGAATCTTTGGTATGGGAGCCGGGTTGAGGGTTTTGAGACTGTTGTTCAACAGGAGGTTGAAGGGAGCCAAACTGGATGTTCTGTGGTGATTTGGTTATGGTGTCTGGTGTGGGTATGATCGGAGTTGGTGGTGAGGATTTTTTGGTGGGAGAGGGAGTGGTTTCCGACATTTTTGGTGACGTCGTTGGGTTCATGGTGAGAGTTGGTTCAGTAGAGATATTGGGCAGTGGGGTGGTGATAGGCTGGGTGTCAATCGACATGTCGGGTGCTATGGCAGTGGAAGCGGAGGTGAAGGTAGGTGTTTGTTTGGCTTGTAGGAATGTGAGCTTGTTGATTAGGGCTTGGAGAAGTTGTGGATCATTGGGGAGGTTGGCGTCAGAAAACATGGAGGTTGGTTTTGGGTTGGGGTTTGTTGCCATGGCGTAAGGGGTTTCGGTGACAAGAGTGGTCGAAGGAGGGAGAAGACAGGAGTAGGCGAAAGGTTGGGACAGAGAGGCTAGGTGGTAGATGGTGGAGGGAGTATTGGCGTCTGAATATAAGCAGACTGTGTGTGTCAAGGTAGAATTATCTGATTAGGTGAGATGGGTAGTAGCGGATTACAGGGCGATTATTTCGCGGGTTGTTTTTCATATGTGAAAACAAGTGTTTTTAATGCGCTGGTGTTTTGTTTTGTATGACAGACATACTAGATCATCAGACATACTCATGCATATCACCCAAGTAATGGTAAAACAAGAGAATGAGATACAACCTTAGCTAGGTCATACGGGTCATACCTAGTTGTGAACGCAGAGTTTCAAATTGACCTCGTTGCAACAGTTTGGTGAATATGTCTGCAAGTTGATGGGAAGTAGGAACGTACTCTAATTGTATCAACCCTTTTTCAACGTAATCTCTTAGGAAGTGGTGACGTATTTCATTGTGTTTTGTCCTGGAATGATGAACAGGGTTTTTAGATAAATCAATAGCATTATTGTTGTCACAAAAAATTGTAGTACAAGTTGGAGGAATGAGATAGTCCTATAGTTATTGTTGTATCCATAGTATCTACGCACAGCAAGCAGCTGCAGAGACATATTCTGCTTCGGCAGATGACAGGGCCACTGTGTTTTGCTTTTTGGAGCTCCAGGCTACAAGACATAGACCCAGAAATTGTGCGGTGCCAGACATGCTTTTTCTGTCTAATAAAGAGCTTGCAAAGTCAGAGTCGTATACCCCATTAGTGTAAAATCAGGGGTACTCGGGTACTAGAGGTACATGTCCTGGGTGTTTTTCAAGTAGTGAAAGATGCGCTTTACACTTTACAAGTGGGATTCTTTTGGATTTGCCTCGATATAGTGTAGGATCAACAACAATTCCTTTTCATCAAGTTGTGGACATCAGAGTGGGAGTCGCCTTGGAGTCCTGCATCTTGTACTTAACTAGTAGCTCTTGGATGTAATTCTGTTGATGAATTTGAGTGTCGTTTTCTTTTTGAATGATTTGAAGACCTAAGAAGAATTTCAATTCTCCAAGAGCACTCATTTCAAATTCTTTACTCATTAGATTAGAGAAGAAGGTACATAATTCTGGAATCGTGGATCCATAGATTATATCATCCACGTAGATCTGGACAATGAGTATATCTTCACCTTTGGTGAGAGTAAAAAGTTTTGTCAACCTTACCTCGGATAAACCCATGCGACAGTAAATAGGATGAGAGACGTTCATACCATGCTCGTGGAGCCTGTTTAGTCCATATAACACTTTGCCTAACTTATAGACATACTCGGGGTTAGTGGGTCTTCGAATCTCGGTGGTTGAGCAACATATACATCCTTGTCGATATAACCATGCAGAATTGCAGTCTTTACATCGATTTGGTAAAGTTTCAAACCTCGATGAGCCGCGTAGGCCACGAGTATTCGATTTGCCTCAATTCGAGCGACTGGAGCATAGGTCTCATCGTAGTCAATTCCTTCTGCTTGAGCGTCTCCTTGAACCACGAGTCGAGCTTTGTTATGAGAGACATTCCCTTGATCGTCTAGCTCATTTCGAACACCCCCTTGGTACCAATTAGCTTATGGTTTGTTGGGCAGGGAAGAAGCTGCCAGACTGAGTGGCGTTGCAGAGAGTGTAGTTCTTATTGCATTGTGAGGATCCAATCATGGTCCCCTAGGGCTTGTTGGATATTTTTTGGTTTGATTGTGGAAATAAAGGCATTAAATGCACAGAGATTTCGATGAACTTCGCTGCGGGTTTGAACACCTTATGTGGGATCACTTAGTATGTGGGTTATTGGGTGAGCGGAGGCTTGTTGGAATTTTCTTGTGGAGCATGAGGGTAGGGTAGTGGAGGTTTTTGGTGTTTGGTGATTTTGAGGAGTGGGTGTGGTTGTGGTGTGAGGGTGGGGTTGTAGGTAATCAGTAGGGTAGGTGAGGCATCTTTGAACGAGTCATCAGGATCATCATCGTTGTTGGAGGATGAGTCTGTTTGAAGAGTCGTTTGGGGTAAAGGGATGGTCGCTACTGGAATTTCGATAAAAGTTGTGTCTTGGGTATCTTCATGAGGTATGTGTGGGTTATTCTCGTAATCACTAGAATTTGAAAGTTCTTCAAAGCGAATGTGAGGACTTTCTTCAAGGCATGTTGTTCGTTTGCTTAGTACTCTATAAGCTCGACTTTGGGATGAGTATCCAAGGAAGATTCCTTCATCGCTTTTGGAGGCAAACTTGCCGAGATTATCTTTTCCATTGTTATGTATGAAGCACTTGCATCCAAAGCGACGAAGATGAGTTACAGAAGGAGGGCGTCTTTTGAGAATCTCATATGGTGTTTTTCCAAGGAAGGGATGAATCGACGCCCGATTCAGAATGTATGTTGCGGTGTTGATACTTCTGCTTCTGACTTCGCTATGAGGCTGGTAGGCTACTGTCAATAAGCATTGTTCTTAGCATTTCCACTAGAGTGTGATTCTTCCTTTCTACTACTCTACTCTGTTTTGTTGTGGAGTACGTGTAGCTGATGTCTGGTGCACGATTCGTTTTGTCCTACAAAACTCAGAAAACTGGATATTGCAAAATTCGGTACCGTTGTCAGAACGTATTGTTTTGACTGAGGTAGACAGTTTGTTAGTAATCATGTAAAACAAGTTTCGAATTCAGAAAATGTCTCCGACTTGGTTTTAAGAAAGAGTACCCATGTCCAGCGTGAGTAGTCATCCACAATGACTAGAACATACTTCTTACCACTTTTGCTTTAAACACGCATTGGGCCGTATAGATCCATATGTAATAGATCTAACGGTGACTTTGTAGACATTTCTGGTTTTCTTGAAAAGCTTGCTCTAGTATGTTTACATTGTACACACGCAGGGCAGAGTGAGTCGGTCTGAAGGAAGTTTATCTTAGGAAGACCAATAACGAGATCACCGTTTTTGATTTTGTTGAGCAGTTTGCCATGAGCATGACCTAACTGGAAATGCCATAAGGATTGATTTTTATCCTGTACATTGAGACAAAGAGTTCCATCTAGGTTAGGGTTTTCAAGAGATAGCTTATAAAGATTGTTCACCCTTACACCAGTGGCTTTTAGAAGACCTGTTTGTTCATCAAAAAATTTGCAGTCAGACGTAGAAAATAGAACGACGCTTGAGAGATCACATATTTGAGAGATACTTAGAAGGCTATGTCCAAGGCCATCTACCAAATTTACATTTTCTATTTTGAAGTATGAGGGATTTTCGACAGTTCCAATACCAATGATTTCACCGTGAGCATTGTCACCAAAGGTGGCTTCCCCCATTATGTTGAGAGAGAGTCGTGAACTTGTCAGGGTCTCCTGTCATATGTTGTGAGCATTCACTATCCAGAAACCAAGAGTCATTGTCCACGGCCTACTCTCCCTGTAATACAATCAATGGTTAGACTTGGGAACCCAGGCAAACTTGGGTTCCCTTTTTGATGAAAAGAGTTTGCATACGTCGGGCTTCAGACAAAGCATGTATGTGTTTCATATTGAATGATAAATCACGACCAAGTTTATGACAAGAAGAGTGAATGTGCCCGTCGTAACCACAGTAACCGCAAATCAGTAACGAGGGTAGGTGAACATACTTCTTTGCCAACGAAATTTATTTTCAAATTTCTCTTTTTGAATTTTCTTCGTCGAAGATCGTCGGGTTTTGAGGCCATTTTGGGTAGGTTGACTTTGCCTTTGTTCTTCAGCCAGTGAGGAGGACTCGATGATGAGACCGAATCCATCTGTGCCTTTTAAGAGCCACAATCAGGGAGTCAATCTCTTTTTCGAGTTTGACTTGCCTTTCATTTGATATCATTTTTTCGTTTCAAGAATTTTGGCTTTTGCATGGCATCAACCTCTCGAACAAGGTGTCATGAAGAATTTTTCATTGTAGAAGTTTGGAGCAATTTGTTTGATTTTTTTGTAAAGATGTGACTTGATTTTTCAAGGAATTGATAAACTACTATGCGTCTCTTAACTCCCTCTCAAGTTTTTCAACTTTTTGCTCATACTTTTGGAGCTTGAGATGGTCATTGTTGACATGACCTTTTAGCACATGTATTTCTTCATAAAGTAAAGTTATTCTCTCTTGCTCTACTGTTAAATCGAATTCAGGATGATTAGCATCTATGAAGTAAGTGGGCAGATCTAAAGAGGGAACAACTCATGATAATTCTGAGAATTTTCGTTACCTCTGGAGAGGGAGTCTTGCATACCTGATTTTTGTGGGCCATGAGGCGATTAACCGTACATCCCATCTTTGGTTCTTCTGATCAGAGTCTCCCCTGTTGTATTTGCTACCAATGACGATTGCTCTCGATCGTCTTTCTTCTTTAGGGGCATCTGTTGCCATAGTGTCCTTGTTTCCACATTTGAAGCATATGATAAGTGTGAAACATATAGGCTTTTTAGGGTTTAAATACCTTATATTTGTAACAATTCAGGCAATGTTTCCCACTTATTATGTGTTTTTCCTAAAATTGATGCTTTGATAAGAATGATGTATTATATATGTTAAATGCAGGAAAAACCCAGGAAATAAAGATTATACATCATAAGGATTACAACACAACAAACGGGGAACAAATCAGGAGAAGAGACAAAAATTGGTCTTGTCCGGATCAGTTTGGCCGGACACAAAGCCGGACATCTCTTGTCCGGATCTGATTGGGCCGGACGCAAGCCGGACATGACTAAAATTCCAGATCGAGAGTTCGCGTTTTAGATCTAGAATTCTGTGTCACGTCCGGATCCGGACACAATCCGGACACGATCCGGACGTCACACAGAATTGAAAAATAAAAATCCACGCACCGATAATTAGCCTTTCGGCTAATTATCGAACAGACAGGCGGCGAATAAACGGGAGCGGCGGCGCTAATAATAATGAAGAACTCTCAGCTCAACCAAATTTTTCTCACCAACTATACCAACTCCCACTCATTTGTGTTCCCTTCTAACCCTATATAAACCCCCCTTCTACCTTCATTCCAACTCGCACCTGACTTCACAGTCCTTCCCCTCTCTAACTTCCTCACTCACCTTACCGCTCCATCTCCATTCATTCCTCTATCTCCTCCATATCTCAGCCCATTTTTATATCATCACCTCGCTCAAAATCCCCCGTAACCATTCGCTTTCACCACACCAAACCCCGCATCCATTCACCAGATTTAGCCGTGTCCGACCCTTGTCCGGACCCGGACAAGCTCCTTCCACCCACGTCCGGATCACGTCCGACCCAGACAGATCCGGACATCTCACGTCCGACCTCTGTCCGACCCTAGTCAGCCGGACACCTCACAAATCACCAAAACTTCCACTTTCGCCCCATTTCACCCAATCCACTCCATTATCACCGAGATCAACCTTCAAGCTAGCACGGAGCAAGGACAAAGGACGGAGCGAGCAAGAAGATCTTCGTAACAGATGATTTCTTCTAACTCTCTCTTATTTATGATTATGACTGCTATGTCTAGTTAAAAGGATTTACTCTAGGGGAGGGATGTTGTAATTAGTTGAACTCTGCATTATTTTGCTGCTTGTTGAGACAATTTGGATTGTTCAGGTTAATGCTTTTAAGTGCTTTTAATAAACGTTGCTAAGTTATTATAGCCCTCGAATCATGTTATGATCAGATAAGGTGATTAGCATTGACGGTCCTATTAACCTGTTACCTGTGATAATTGCAATCGGATAGATTACTTTAGTCACTAGGAGCTTTAGTCCGGATTGAACCAACCAGACTAGTAATTCTGCGCATTAAAAGCCATCTAGATATACTTGCTAGGTCTAGACTAGAACTACATGCCCTGTCTAGATGAGCTATCTGGAATTATGACTTAATACAGAATAGATAATTGAGAATTACAAGCCGATCCAAGTCTCCACTTAAGCAGTAGAATATGCAGAACCTAGCTAGTGAAACAACTCCCTGAACCTAGAGTACCGTTCACACTCCCAAGACTATCACTTTACTTTATCTGCTATTTATTTCTTTCTTGTTATTTATTTGCAACCCAAAACCAAAACAAAAAACCCCCTTCGAGTTAACCATACCTAAGGCTAGACTTACTCATCGAGTCCCGTGGATTGACACCCCGTCCGCTTCTTTAATTACTATACTATTTCGACCGGGATTTTTGCAACCTGACGATTTATTAAACTATTGAATTCTAGATAATTTCTAGGCTTTTACAAAAAAATAAATCGTTTGCAAAATGGCGCCGTTGCCGGGGACTTGACTTTTGTCTAGTCCCTAGCCTTGGTTAATTTGTTACTTTATCACAACACACTGTTTATAATCATTTGTTTTGTAATATATTTTGATTTTAATTTATTTTGTGTGCCATTTTCATTACTTTAAAAACTCACTCATTTTGTTCCTTTTTCTTGGGCTGATTATAAGCGCCTAGTGGATGCGCAGAAACGCTCAACTGGTCCCCCAGACACAAACTTCGATCCTGAAATCGAAAGAGTCTACCTCCAAGCTCTGAGAGCAAGAAGGCAGCTTGACTTCAACATGGCGGCAAATCATGACCAAATTGGAGGAGGTGCAGTGACTCAGTACAATGGGAAGGATAAACAGACCACCAGCCACACCAAGACGAGGGCCAGTGGTTCTACCCAATCTAACTGCAGAACTCATAGCCGATTGGCAAAAGGTAAAACCTTCTCACCAATCCAATGCAGTTAGAAATCACCCTGCAGGTACTTTTTCAGGTGCAGACCCATCAGATACATTGGACCATGTACATCGCTTTCTTGTACACTTGGACTCTCTTGGTTTATCTCAAGGATTGGAGGAGTACGCCAGATTGAGCCTGTTCCAGCACAGCTTGTCAGGAGAAGCCTCGAAATGGTTCCACAGACTACCGCCAGGCATCATTACCACCTGGGAGCAGATGATGGACAAATTCTACGAGAGTACATTCCCATCTCCCGGACACGACAAATGATTGCCGACCTGATGGCATTCAAACAGAAGGGTAATGAGACAGTCTGTGAGGCGTGGGACCGATTCAAGGAGCTACTCCGACAGTGCCCTCATCATGGTCAGGACATCACTTCACTAGCTCAGGGATTCTTCCAGGGGTTGAAAGACGAACACAGAGGCGAGATAAGATCCGGCATAGGAGGAAACCTGCTAGCAAAAAGTGGGGAGGAGTTCATGGCAGCTATGGAGTCCTACTGTGAGAGCTTCGTCAATGGAGCAGCAGTGGAGGACGAGTATTTTCAATAGGTCAGAGTTCTTCCCGAGCTCCAGACCCAATGATGGAACAGCTAGCCGCTGAGCAAGCACAGATGAGGACCACGATGGGAAGCATGGCGAAGATGCTCGAACAGCTCACCATGGGGCCAACCACCAGGCAATCCGCCAAGAAAATCTCTACAAACGAAGCTTGCTGCTCTCAATGTGGGGATGCACACGACTATGAGGACTGCCCACAAGTAGCCGAGATGAGGCAAACCGAGGAGGCCAATGTAATAGGCCAGTTCAACAACAGACACCCCTGGGTGCAGAATCAGCACCAAAATCTGAGGTATGGAAATCCTAACAATGCACTTAATTCACATCAAATGCAGCCTCAGAGGACGAATCAGGGGGGACCACCCGGTTTTTCAAGGCCTCAATATAATCAATTCCGGCCACAGCAACCTCAAGCTCAGCAACCATCTTTGAGCTCAAACAATGCAAACCTAAAAGAGATGGTGGATAAGCTGATGGCTTCTCAAGAACAGCAAGCGGTAATCAACCAGAAACTAGAGAACGCCATGGTGGAGATGCAAGGAACAATGAGTCAGTTGACTCAATTCCTCATGCAGCAGAGACCTTCTGGATCATTGCCTTTCCACCACCAGAACCAATCCAAAGAGCAGTTGAAGGCAGTGTCGGTCTCAGACGAAGACTGCGAGGATTCTGAAGCAGCAGCATTACCCTGAGAAGTGGGAGGAATTTAAAAGACCAAGTGGCAGGAAGCCGTACTGATGAAGAGATCGAGCCTCTTTCTGATACCGCCGGTGCACCATCAGGGCATCCCGCCCCTCCTGAGGTAGTTTCTGAGGAGACCCAGGCTCCTATCCCTTCTTCCTCTTTTCTACTGCTGTTAAAAATAAAAAAGGGGAATATCTGCAAAGGAACTTCCATTTCCAAACCGACTCAAAGAGCGAGAGCTCGATGAACAATTTGGAAGATTTTTAGATGTTTTTAGAAAGCTGACTATTAATATCCCTCTTATTGATGCGATTAAGCAAATGCCGAATTATGCTAAATTTGTAAAGGATCTGATTTCGAATAAGAGGAAATATAAAGAGAAGGACACCATCCAGCTGACCGAAACTTGTTCAGCAGCTCTCCGACAGATGCTGCCTCCAAAGCGTGGTGATCCTGGTCAGCCCATCATCCCCTGTTCAATTGGAGACATGGATTGCGGATACGGTCTCTGCGATCTAGGAGCGAGCATCAACCTGATGCCATACACCATGTTTAAAAAGCTTCATGCAGGTGAGCTCGTTCCCACTCATTTCAGACTCCAGTTGGCTGATAGATCATCGATCACACCCAGAGGTATGGTGAAAATGTAGTTGTTAGTTGGGTAGGTAAGTTTTTCCCCGCTGATTTTGTGATCCTTGACATGGATGAAGATGTTGAGGTACCTCTGATTCTAGGTAGACCCTTCCTCAGAACTGCAAAGACTGTTATTGATGTTGACAAGGGAAGATTACCTTGAAATTCCATGATGAAGAATTAAGCTTTGATATAAATAAGATGATGCGGAAAAACACTTCTTCTCAAGCTGTTTTCTCTGCTGATTTAATTGACAATTCTTATGATCTTGATGATGACTACACCTATAGGAATACTGATTCTTTTAATTCTTTGTTTAAGTTTTCTGATACTTTAGAACAGGTAATAAGTCGATCCATTGAGGATGACAAAGACAGTTTTTGAGATGGCCTCGGTCGTCCAGCAGCTGAATCACGGGAAATCAATTCGTTCCTCTCTCCTCCTCCTCCTGTGAAAAGTTGGAACGATCCATCCAAAGACCCGTACCTTCAATAGAGAAGCCTCCTACCTTGGAACTTAAATCTCTCCCCTCCCATCTCAAATATGTTTTCTTGGCAGAGGGTAACACCTGCCTGTTATTATCTCTGCATCTTTGTCTATTTTACAGGAATCTAGACTTCTGGAGGTGCTAAAGAAACATAAGAGTGCCATGGGATGGACAGTTGCCGACATCAAGGGGATTAATCCAGGTTTCTGCACACACCGGATTCATATGGAAGAAAATTACAAGGCAGTGAGACAGCCTCAGAGAAGGTTGAATCCAAATCTAAGGAGGTGGTCAAGGCCGAGGTACTAAAGCTTCTTGATGCAGGTATCATCTACCCTATTTCTGACAGCCAGTGGGTATCTCCAGTCCAGGTTGTTCCAAAGAAAGGGGGGATAGTTGCAGTGCCAAATGAGAAAGGTGAATTGGTACCCCAGAGGCAAACCACAGGTTGGAGGATGTGCATCGATACCGGCGCTTAAATGAGGCCACAAGGAAGGCCATTTCCCACTACCATTTATTGATCAAATGTTGGAGCGGTTAGCAGGGAAAGAGTTCTACTGCTTCCTTGATGGGTACAGCGGTTATTTCCAGATTCCCATTGCACCAGAAGATCAGGAGAAGACTACCTTCACCTGTCCTTATGGTACTTTTGCTTACAGGAGGATGCCCTTTGGTCTCTGCAATGCTCCAGCCACATTTCAGAGATGTATGATGGCTATTTTAATGAATTTATTGAGAAAAGTATTGAAGTGTTCATGGACGATTTCTCTGTCTATGGACAAAGCTTTGATGTTTGTCTAGAGCAATTAGACCAGATTTTGGCTCGCTGTGAGGACACTAACCTTGTGCTGAATTGGGAGAAGTGCCACTTCATGGTACAAGAAGGAATTGTGCTTGGCATAAGGTGTCAAAAGAAGGCCTCCAGGTGGACAAGGCAAAGATAGAGGTAATAGAAAAACTGCCCCCACCAAATTCAGTTAAAGATGTGAGATCATTCCTTGGTCATGCAGGTTTTTACAGGAGATTTATTCAGGACTTCTCCAAAATTGCTAAACCCCTGTCAGACCTGCTTCAGAAGGATATCAAGTTTCAGTTTACAGAGGAGTGCTTGACATTTCAGACTATCAAAGAGAAGCTCTGTTCAGCACCTATTGTGGTCCCACCGGATTGGTCTGAACCATTTGAGATCATGACGGATGCGAGTGACTATGCTGTTGGCGCCGCATTATGTCAGAAGAAATAAGATGTTTGAGGGTAATCATTATGCTAGCAAGACCTTAATTGATGCACAGAAAAATTACACTACTACAGAGAAGGAGTTGCTAGCTGTGGTGTTTGCTCTAGACAGTTCCGACCATATCTGCTTGGCAGCAAGGTAATAGTACATACCGATCATTCAGCCCTCAAGTATCTTTTTCAGAAAAATGAATCGAAACCAAGACTTCTGAGGTGGATTCTACTTCTCCAAGAATTTAATCTAGAAGTTGTGGATAAAAGGGGAAGCTGAATGGAGTTGCTGATCACTTATCTAGACTTAATGTCCCTGATGATGGAATCCCGATCAATGAATTCTTCCCCTGATGAGACGGTATTTAAAATTGGAAGGTAGATGAACCATGGTATGCTGATTTAGTTAATTATCTTGCTACTGTTTAAATTCCTCATGACTACAGCTACAATCAGAGAAAGAAATTCTTATCAGAAACCCGCCACTATATCTGGGAGGATCCATATCTGTTTAGGATCTGTGCTGATGGCTTGATGAGGCGATGTCTTCCAGATAAGGAGATCCAGAGTGTCATCGAATTCTGTCATGCTAAAGAGGCAGGTGGCCATCATGGTTATACAAGAACAGCTGCAAAAATATTGGAGTGTGGATTTTACTGGCCTACTCTTCATAAAGATGTCCACCATTTCTGCTCCCATTGTGATCCTTGTCAGAGGATGGGAAACATCTCCAGAAAGCATGAGATGCCTCAGAAAGGCATTCTTGAGGTAGAACTTTTCGATGTTTGGGGCATTGATTTCACAGGGCCCTTTTCCTTCATCTCATGGAAACCAGTATATCCTAGTAGCTGTGGATTATGTCTCCAATGGGTAGAAGCCATTCCATGCCACAATGCTGATTCCAAAACAGTGGTGAAATTCCTGAAGAAACACATATTCACCAGATTCGGGTGCCTAGGGCAATTATCAGTGATGGTGGCTCCCACTTCTGCAACCGAGCATTCGACTCCTTAATGACTAAATATGGGGTGACTCACAAGGTGGCACTACCTTACCACCCCCAAACTAACGGTCTTGTAGAGGTGACTATCGTGAGCTGAAATGGATCCTACAGAAGACGGTAAGTGCATCAAGGAAGGATTGGTCAATTAAATTAGATGATGCTTTGTGGGCATACCGGACTGCTTTCAAGACTCCTATAGGTATGTCTCCTTTTAAACTTGTGTATGGAAAAGCTTGCCACCTTCCAGTCGAATTAGAGCACAAAGCTTACTGGGCATTGAAAGCCCTGAATTTTGATATGCACACGGCTGGAGAGAAAAGGAAATTTCAACTATCTGAACTTGAGGAACTCAGAGAGCAAGCCTATGACAGTTCCCGAATTTACAAGGAGCGCACAAAGAGAATCCATGATCAGATGATTCATAAGAGAGAATTCAAAGTAGGAGATCTAGTGTTGCTCTATAATTCCAGGCTGCGCCTCTTTCCTGGTAAGTTGAAATCACATTGGGCAGGTCCATTCAAAGTTGTAGGGATCACTACTTATGGTGCTTATGAGCTAGAGAATAAGACTGGGGAAGTTTTCAAAGTAAATGGCGCTCGATTGAAGAAGTACCTAGGCGATACCTTTTCTCAGTCTCCAGCACCAGGTATATCCTTAATTGAAAGCTCCAATTCCATAAATTCTATCTCTTCTATCTGTATTGCAGCACCACCTCCCAAAGCATCCAAAAAGCCGCGCCAGCAATGGTACTTCAAACTGAAGAAAGCTATTGCTAGCTGCTATGGCGGCCCTTCTTGACCTTATCTGAAAAGTCTAGCCAGAGACTTTAACTCCGGGCAGCTCGGTGGGAGGCAACCCACCGGTTTGTATCTCTTCTTTGGTTTAGTTAATTTCCTCTTTTGTTCTTATTTAGCAGAGTGTTAATCACTATTGTGCAAACCGAAAGAGCCATGGCTCTTACTTTATAACTAATGGTTTTATCTGGTTCCACTTGAGTTCTTCTGGTTTTGCAGATTTAATCTTTCAGGTAATTCACTCCAATGCTAAACTGAACTCAAGTGTGAGGAAGAATCATGGCAATGTTCATCAAGGATCAGGGAGTCCTTAAACACTCATGCTATTTAAGTTCTGCATTTCGTGTGTTTTGTTCTTTGTGTGATTCTTTGTGGTAATATTTAATTTTTATGCATAAGGTGTTTTAGATTAGTGGTTTTTAATTAATTTTAATAAAAAAAGGGCGTTTTAACGTGTCCGGCTCAATTTAGCCGGACACAAATCCGGTCACATGAAACCCTAGCCAAGTCCGGATCCGACTCAACCCGACGAGACTGAAAACGCGCCCCGATTTTTTTTAATTAATCTCATTCTGTCGCTTTCTTCTTCACCGTCTCGACCTCGAACCAGAAACAAAATTCCTTCTCTTCCTCCATTTCAACCACCACTGCTCCCACTACCGCCGGCGCCGCGCAACCACGACCACCGGATTCCGACCACCACTGTGCCGCCGCGACGCCTAGACGAAAACCCAAACCTCCGTCTCCAGTTTCCCCCAGATTCAACCTATACCCTAAACGCACAGGTTTTTTCAATTTTTTTAAGCGATTTCAATTCGAATGATGTCGGATACGAGTAGAATAGGTAGTATTTCATGAATTTGATTTCGATTTGTGTTGGGATGTGGCGACAACGAGAAATTCTGTGAAAATTCTGCGATTTTGGGTTGAATTTGTGTGAAATTGGAATGTGTAGTTCGCGGCGTGATTTTTAGGGTTTATAAGCGCGTCCGGACTGCGTCCGGCTAAGGTGACCCGGACGTAGGTCCGGACAAGGTAACATTGCAAATTTTGTGTGTTTGTTTTTCTAGGAGATTGTTGCCCTTTTCATGTTTTAGTTGTGCTGTTTTAAAGCCTTGTTCTGTAAAGAAGCTTTGTGAAATGATATGTTCAAATAGGACATGTTACTCGATTAGGTTTCGAGTTTTGTTGGGACTGTTAGTTCTGTTTGCTTACTGCTTCTGTTTATCTGATAGATGTGAGGGAGGGTGAGACACCCATCACCCCTATTACTATCTATCATCTTCTTGTCTCTACCCTCCTGAGGAGATCTTCACTGATATAGATGTGAGGGAGGGTGAGACACCCATCTCCCTTACGACCTTTAGGAGATGGGGCTTCATGCGCCTTGACGACGGCAGCTGGGTGAAGGGCAGCTCGGGCCTAGGATCTACGGGTACATCTGCGAGCTCCAGCTCCACACCTGCCACTGCTACCACGGCGCCCCCCACAGTCCCTGTGATGAGTGTTCCCCCAGAGATACAGACCATGATGGACTCCATTCTCCAGCAGCAGCAAGGAGGAGCAGAGATTCGGGGTATGGAGCAGCAGTTCGGTTCTGTACAGCAGCAGGTTGGGGAGGTCCAGCAGCGCCAGGTGCGCATGGAGGGACATATAGATGAGATCCGCCAGACACAGGGCACCCTCCAGGCAGAGCAGATCTCCATCGCTGAGCGTTTAGAGCGCAGTGATGCTTTACACAGAGAGGCTGCTAGGTACATGGCAGATGCATCCACTCAGCAGGCCCAGAACTACCAGCTCATGCAGATGCTCGTTGCCCAGTTGGGAGCGAGACCGCCACAGCCACCACCACCACCACCACCACCACCGCCTCAGTGACAGCCACTCTATTTTTACTGCTTTCTTTTCTTTTGTTGATTTTTTTCTGTACGTTTCGTTTTTCTTTGCCTTATTTTTACTTTGGTTTGTTAAGCCTAACGGAAATATGGGACTGCAGGTGAAGTGGTATTAGATATATTCAGCAGTATTTTAAATTCTAAATTGCTAAAATTCTTGTTTCTCTGAGCAGTGCAGCGTTCTAAAATGATTACTTTACATGTCATCTCTACTGCGAAACACCGGCTATAAGTACGGGAAATGGAACCACACTACTTGCGAATGTCTGCTAAGCTTAAACTATGGGGAGTATTCTTTCCTAATATAACTCATTCGATTCCAATATTCTCTATAGTTCGAGTTAATGCACCTTATTCTGTGGTTGTACTTACCAGTGAAAATTTAGCAACTTTTAATCTGCAAACAACGCATACTGTCTGTGACTCATGAGGAATCTCTCGACCCCTGCCAAACTTCAAGTGTGAGGAAGAACATCTTCCTCAATCCATAACACCAGGGGAGTCTCAGTTCCACCTTTAACTTATTTGATGTCCACCACCTTTGTTGCGTTGAGGGTTAATTATTGCATATGCATCTATTATGAGTATAGCATGTTTTGAAAGCTCTTTTCTCTGTTTTTCATCTTGACCAATGAGGACATTGCTCATCTTAAGTGTGAGGAAGGAGAGACCTTTCCCTGAAAACATGCTAATTGTGCTTTAATGCCACACTTGCTTTTTGCTTCTCTAATGCCTGTGCACAACGAGTGTTGTTAAACCAAAGTGAAAACCGTAGGAATCTTTTTGTTTGATGAGGTTTGTATAAAAATAGTTTTATTTAAAAATACTCTCTTTCACTAAAAATCTGGTAGATTGGCTAATTGTGGAAACCAGATTATTTTAGCTTGGGATTTTGATGAAAATGAATGTTTGGAATGAAAAGGGTAAGGCAAGGTACTCCACTGATCAAATTTTTTCCTAACAATAGCAGGCCTCGTCTATCCGTTTATTAAGTCTTAAGGGTGCCTTATCACCTATCTACCTAAGGTCTCGTGATCTGGGATAGTTGGCCCAACACCGTTACATGGATAGAGAGAAAGTCTGGGTTACGGAATAAACTCTGCAATTCACAATATTTCGTTTGTTTTGTATATAATTCTTGGAAGAAGAATATTTTTGCATGTGAAAGAAAAGAATTCATTACAGTTTAATTTTTGTTTTTGATCATGAGTACGTGGTGTTGAAAGGTATTGCGGAATAAGCATTACTTCACCCTCTTGTCATCCAAAGGTTAGAGAAATGAAAATGGTGGAAAGTCCCAAGCTAAGTTACTTGTTTTCTACAATCTAGTTTCTCTAGGCTTTTACAAAAATTGTTCCTGCTTCACTGTTTGTGAAACCTACCTCAGAGAGCGAGATTATTCTTTCATTTATCACTTGGTTGATTTCGCCCAGCACTTGTTTAAAATTTGAGATTATTTGAAGGTTTTAGAGATATTCTTATTCCTATTTTGCTTGAGGACAAGCAAAAGCTTAAGTGTGAGGAAGTTGATAAGTGTGAAACATATAGCTTTTTAGGGTTTAAATACCTTATAATTTGTAACAATTCAGGCAATGTTTCCCACTTATTATGTGTTTTTCCTAAAATTGATGCTTTGATAAGAATGATGTATTATATATGTTAAATGCAGGAAAAACCCAGGAAATAAAGATTATACATCATAAGGATTACAACACACAACACGGGAACAAATCAGGAGAAGAGACAAAAATTGGTCTTGTCCGGATCAGTTTGGCCGGACACAAGCCGGACATCTCTTGTCCGGATCTGATTGGGCGGACTGGCCGACGCAAGCCGGACATGACTAAAATTCCAATTCGAGAGTTTCGCGTTTTAGATCTAGAATTCTGTGTCACGTCCGGATCCGGACACAATCCGGACACGATCCGGATCGTCACACAGAATTGAAAAATAAAAATCCACGCACCGATAATTAGCCTTTCGGCTAATTATCGAACAGAACAGGCGGCGAATAAACGGGAGCGGCGCATTAATGAAGAAGACTCCAAGCTCAACCAATTTTTCTCACCAACTATACCAAACTCCCACTCATTTGTGTTTCCCTTCTAACCCTAATATAAACCCCCCTTCTACCTTCATTCCAACTCGCACCTGACTTCACAGTCCTTCCCCTCTCTAACTTCCTCACTCACCTTACCTCCATCTCCATTCATTCCTCTATCTCCTCCATATCTCAGCCCAGTTTTATCATCAACCTCGCTCAAAATCCCCCGTAACCATTCGCTTTCACCACGCCAACACCCCGCATCCATTCACCAGATTTAGCCGTGTCCGACCCTTGTCCGGACCCGGACAAG
The DNA here is from genome assembly GCA_023374045.1 of Limonium bicolor. Taxonomy (NCBI): domain Eukaryota; kingdom Viridiplantae; phylum Streptophyta; class Magnoliopsida; order Caryophyllales; family Plumbaginaceae; genus Limonium; species Limonium bicolor. The sequence continues at coordinate 445,324,787 of CM041776.1, forward strand.
CTCCTTCCACCCACGTCACGTCCGATCACGTCCGACCCAGACAGATCCGGACATCTCACGTCCGACCTCTGTCCGACCCTAGTCAGCCGGACACCTCACAAAAATCACCAAAACTTCCACTTTCGCCCTTTCATTCACCCAATCCACTCCATTATCACCGAGATCAACCTTCAAGCTAGCACGGAGCAAGGACAAGGACGGAGCGAGCAAGAAGATCTTCGTAACAGATGATTTCTTCTAACTCTCTCTTATTTATGATTATGACTGCTATGTCTAGTTAAAAGGATTTACTCTAGGGGAAGGGATGTTGTAATTAGTTGAACTCTCCATTATTTGCTGCTTGTTGAGACAATTTGGATTGTTCAGGTTAATGCTTTTAAGTGCTTTTAAAACGTTGCTAAGTTATTATAAGCCCTCGAATCATGTTATGATCAGATAAGGTGATTAGCATTGACGGTCCTATTAACCTGTTACCTGTGATATTGCAATCGGATAGATTACTTTAGTCACTAGGAGCTTTAGTCCGGATTGAACCAACCAGACTAGTAATTCTGCGCATTAAAAGCCATCTAGATATACTTGCTAGGTCTAGACTAGAACTACATGCCCTGTCTAGATGAGCTATCTGGAATTATGACTTAATACAGAATAGATAATTGAGAATTACAAGCCGATCCAAGTCTCCACTTAGCAGTAGAATATGCAGAACCTAGCTAGTGAAACAACTCCCTGAACCTAGAGTACCGTTCACACTCCCAAGACTATCACTTTATTTTATCTGCTATTTACTTTCTTGTTATTTATTTGCAACCCAAAACCAAAACAAAAAACCCCCTTTCGAGTTAACCAATACCTAAGGCTAGACTTACTCATCGAGTCCCGTGGATTGACACCCCGGTCGCTTCTTTAATTACTATACTATTTTCGACCGATTTTTTGCAACCTGACGATTTATTAAACTATTGAATTCTAGGATAATTTCTAGGCTTTTAATACACAATAAATCGTTTGCAGCATACTCGATCTCCTGTTCCAGTGTTCCCTTGCTAATTTATGTTGTATGACTGATAGGGCCGATTCTGGTTTTGACCCGATCTGACTTGACCATTCTTTTCTGATCGATCTCGCATGAATTCCTAAAGTTTTTGACCAGCATGGCCATTTCCTCAAAGGTATTTGCAGAACCTTCCTCGATAATACCGTCGATCAGTGTGTCACGTAGTTGTTGTATTAGTTCGTGATTGGAAGGAGTAGTCTCGTAGTGGAACAACACATGCTGGTGAGCTGATATCTGGCTAGGTGTAGTCTTTACCTGCAGAGCTTGATTCACATTAGGATAGGAGCTTGTGTGATTTGAGTGAGAAGAATTACCTATGTTTTTAACATTCATTTTGTATTTGTTGATGGACTGAAGATAGGACCCTAGATTGGTCAAAGTCCATTTTCTAAGCTTTTGGAAGCTTTTGTAGAGATAACACTCTCCATCCATTCTTCACCCAGGCTGTCAAGAAATTTGTTGTTGATATTTTCGTTTGACTCTCCGATCTGCAGCTCTTCCATGGTAGCAGTGAGTTCAGTGAATCGTGCAAGCATGTCGCTGAGAGATTCTCCAGGCCTTCCTACGAAGTTCTCGTAGTCCCTCTTCAGCTCTTGTATCTTTGATTTTCGAAGCTCGGTGTTGCCTTCGTGAACGGCTCGAAGGTGGTCCCAAATATCTTTTGCCACCTTGATGTGATACACTCTTCTTCTTCGGGTGGAGAGAGACTTGTGTAGATTACTCGTATGGCTTGGGCATTTAGCCCAACACATCTACGCTCTTCAGCCGTATAGAGCTTGGATCCTTCCCTTCAGGCACTGGAAAGTTTCCCTTAGTCACTACTGTCAGAGTTGTTGATTGAGTGACTGGAGGTGTGACTCTATCTCATTCTTCCACGTGTTATAGTTTGTGGAGGTTAGGTTTGGATTCTCCATCTACATCCTGTTGTTATTGTTGGAGTTTGAGATTTCCCCATTTTAAGAGATTTGTCAGCCAACGCAAGCTCTGATACCACTTGATAGGATCGGGGTGCTGACCGAGTAGGTCTGAGGTGTTAATCCCAGACCAACCCTGCTTCGAGAACAAGAATTTGTAGGAGATAATAACGCGGAAGCTTTTGTTTAAAATTGACAAGATAGGATTCTGCTTGTATTGAAATTCAATGTGATTACAACCTAGCTTCCTATCTTGGTATTCGACAGAAGTATTCTGTCTCATCCAACACTCGCTCTACTCTCGGCTTGATCAATGCGTAACAAGGAGTAAAAGGGAGTGTTCTATGTGTGCTCTCTAGGTAATAAATACCTAAGCTGATTGACTAAGTCTCACTAAGATCTCTCAAATGCTTTCTCTCTCAAACAATCTTTTTTTCTCTCTCTAATGCATAGTCTTGGATGCGTGCATAATGTCATTACAAGTGTAAGTTTATATACAACTTAAAAGCGCCTAGAATATCGGAAGTGAAGTCATGGAGCAATGACTTGAATCTGGTGCGCAAGTATCGGAGGCACTAGCTACTCCAAGATCTCCAAGGAGTATGACGCGCGCATGTCATCCACGTCTCCGTGAAAGTCGGAGTCAACCGATTTTTTCAATGTAAGTTTGCGCCATCAGAATTAGATGTCCAAGTGTGGGTGCAGAGCTACTCGAGCTGAAAAGACCTTGAGGGCTAGTAGTTCTGCAGCGCAACTTTGAATGAGAAGGCAATCATATGCAAAACCAAGTCTTCAACGGATCTTAACATAATCCAATGTCTACTAATTAAAAAAAAAAACAATTTCCATTTGACAAGTTCTGACCGCTCACAAATGGTAGTCATAATAAACACAACAAATCAAGTAGGTTGTAAAGGGAAAAGATCTGATAAATATATTGCAGGCCGCAAAACGATTATATTGGGTAGGTGGTAAAGGACAATTAATCGTGGTGATCTTTTGATCAATGATTGATCCATACGGATCGATGAAAGGACACGCAAGCAAGGGGACCAAGCTATATATATATATATGATACCTACCCTATCGATCTATAGTCTAAAGTACTTCTATACATGTAGATGCACGAGCAAAGAATGGCTCTAATGTTAAGCCAGAAGAAATTCCAAACCATGGTATAAAGTGGAACTTGCAGAAGAAACAAGGAAAACCAAGTTCCAACCTGCAGCAAACCAAATCAGCCAGGCTGGCCACGAATCTACTGGTACACTTTCTAATGTTCCTGGTCTTTTCCTCTTGCCAGTTCCTGTCACTTAAAAGTTGAAAGAGTGGAGGAGAAATGAGAACATGCGCGCAGCTGGCCGAGGCAGGTGACAAATTATACATGCAAAGTCGACCACTTTATGAAGTATCATCTTGTACATCTCCCCACTTTTTTACTTTGTATGCTTGTACTTAAATCTCCATTTATTTAAAGCGATGTACTGAAAGCTTGACCGTACGAAGGCATCTCACAAGAGGACAAATTGAAAAGACAGGTATTAATTCCATCATAACAAAGTTCTTTTTCCCATTGTCCAGGCCTAATTTGGCAAACTATATATAGTACTCTAGTAGAGAATAATTTCTGTATACTATTAGCTTGCATGGGTCATATGATGGTAATAACCCGGCGGTCATATTCCAAGAACTGAAAGAGTAACTAGGCTCTAGTAATCTATAAATGTACATCGTTAACTCGTTTGTTTTTTGTTGATATATGGTGGTGTATGCTGAAAGACGATGGGGACATTAACCTAACTTGTTTTTTCCTCGTTATCGATTTTGTTTTAATGTGGTTAGTAGGACCATGTCATTTTTCTATTAGTGATTATACCACCAGACCCCACAAAAACAGAGTTGTCATCCTCTTATTCGTAACTCGGTCGACTTAAATATAACGCAATATTCCTGCGTTTACTCGCGCCCTTCGAACGACCCCTAATCTTTTGATTCGGTAGATCCTTCATTTACTTGGTAGAACCAAACTGCTGACAAACGAAAATTGAGAACGAGGAACATAAAGATGAATCGACATAGAGAAAACGTGGTTCACTAACGATGTGTCTAACCCATAGAGAAACAGCAGTTTATATTATTGACAGAGAGAGGTAGGTTACATATTACAGATTGAGGCTAACAAATATAAGACAACAAAGGAGTGTATATGAAACTCCTCTGCTTAAACTAAAAGCCCTAAAAAAAGACCTAACTTAACCTAATCGGGCCGAACCCCAAACAGAAACTGAGGGTTTAAATAACAAAATCAAGTTATATTCAACAAGTCTCCACCTTGATTGAATTTTCTCATAGATAACAAGTGTATCATACATAATAAGCATTGCGAGATATATCCAGATTATCGCCAAAGTGGCAACAGATTCAAGGCATATTCGACCAATCTTCACGTTGACTTGGATTCTCTAACACAGACAACAGATATACCGATGCAATAAGCATTGACAGATGTACCAAATGCAATAAGCATTGTCAGATGTACCAGATGCAGTAAGCATTGTCAGATGTACCAGATGCAATAAGCATTGCCAGATGTACCAAATTCAATAAGCATTGCTAGATGTACCATATGCAATTAGTATTGTTAGATGTACCAGATCAACAAGTTAGAACATCAAAGTCCGAGCAATGTTGGAACATGCCATGCAGAATCTAGATGATGCAACAACAGCATAACCTGTTACAGTAGAACCATGTAGAATATACATAGTACCACGCTTCACACCTCTTAAAACCATTGTAGAACCCTTGAACATCTTGAACTTCACCTTTACCATTAAAACTGATTACCTTGCTGTCAAGCCAACTCAAGGATCAAAATCTTCATCGTCAATGGAACATGCCTAACTTTGTTCATGGTGTGATAGAACCATCAATGCATCCTTGACCTGATTTTGCCAATTCCAACAGATTTACAGACAACATCGTTCCCATTGTAACATTGCCTCCATCTATCTACTCATACGTTAAGAACCACTCCTTGTTTGAAGAAATATGGTAAGACACCCCAGAGTAAGAACCCACACATATTTATAATGTGATTGATCATTGGCGACTAAGACCAAATCTTCTTCAGAATCAGTGTCAACTTCTTCCCCCGCGGCAAAACCTTCTGCTACTTCCTTCTCTTGGACATTCTTTTTTCAATGCCCTTTTCCTTACAGTAGTTACAAATATTAATTTTGCCTTGTTCCTTACCTCCTGTAACCGCCAGTTCAGATGCCTAAATTTTGTACTCGAACCAAGCACTTTATGACGGATCTCCCTAGAATGAATCCCAGATCTTACTTTTTTAGAGACATACTATCTTTCTCAACAATGAAGAATTCCATGAATTTCTCATACAAAAGGGCAAAGACACTAACAAAATTAAGGCAGCATCCTCATCTTCTAACTTGACATCAATATTACGAAGATCCAACAAAATCGTATTCAACTGATCCAGATGATCCCTCAAAGATGTACCTTCCTTCATTATTAGGCTTAACAGACGTTGCTTTAGGAGCAACTTATTGGTTAAAGACTTTGTCATGTATAAAATTTCAAGCTTCAACCACAAACCAGTGGCAGTCTCCTCATAGCAACCTCGGTGATGATGTCATCGGCCAGGCACAACAAAATTGTTGAGTGAACCTTCTCCTCCTGACTACTACCCGATGTGTCACCATCCGCTATAACCACCTTTGATTTTTGAAGCCAGTGGCGCGCATAACCCTGTTGTTTTAGCAAAGCTCGCATTTTTTATTTACCATAGACCAAACTCTTTGCCCAGTGAATTTGTCGATCTTTCTATTCAAAGCAAACATCTTCAAACTTGAAATTGCAATCCAAATAACCAAAGCTCGAATACTAGTTTGTTGTAACAAAATGCAGTCGAATAATAGAATGAATCATGACAAAGATTTAATGTGGTTCACTAACAATGTGTCTAATCCATGGACAGAAAGAGACATTTTTATCTTATTACGACAGAGAGAGAGGAGAGAGGCGGATTACAGATTGTGAGGCTAACATAACAGGAGATAACATCAAAAGAGTTTATATGAACTCTTGTGCCTAACCTAAAAACCCTTAAAAAGGTCTAACTTAACCTAATTGGCATAAGCCCAAAACATAAACCAAGGGCTCATATAACAAATTTAAGTCATATTCAACACAAATCAATCACATATAGACATCCAAACCGTGCGAGAGAACCTAAAAAAAAATAAAGGATCCTTTTGTCTCCATCTTTTTAGCAAGAAAATTCCCTAGGCTTGAAGACAATCAAATGGTTTGAGAAGACCTTTGAGGGAGATCCTCAAAAAGGATTTAGCTTTGAAGGTAACTCAAAATTTCGAACAAAATGGTGCTTTGGGAGGGAAAGAAGGTGAGGGCGATGTCTTGATAAAGTCAGTCAAATTAGAGGTGGGGGATCAAGGCTTGACTTGATAAAAAGAGGCCTTAGATGGCATGTCACATTTTTTTTATCCATCAGCCGCAACAGTGCAAATATATTTCAATAGCCATGGTCATCACCCTTGACTCAAGCTATCGAGCTGGTGGAATTTTTAAAGTGGACACTATGGATCGATCTAGTCTTGAGTCTTTTAGAATTATGAGAGATGGCCCCTATAGTTTTCAACAGAATCAAAGGTTCTACTGGTGGACAACGTAATGCCTAAGCCCCTTATATTTATAGGTGGTACACATAGTGTTTGAGGCTATAAAAGTATCAATTTGAGGTTAGGCTTCCCTAGCCATAAAAAGGTACAATAGATCTTGTTTATCCCCTTAATAACATTTTTTTGGATCTTAATGCATGAGTATCTAAACCCAATACATCCATAAATATTTCCTAGACATGGTTGAGGGCCACTACATAGATTTCAAGACTTGAGGTATGACTCTAGCTTGGATATGGTGTAGTAAAAGAGGAACAAATTCCATGATGAGAAGAGAAGAAGAGTGAAAGAAAGGACCATTTTTAAGGCCTGACTGTAGTAAGAGAGTTTAAATCAACTTTGTTGCACACTTGAAGTCTAGTGGGACCCAAAAATATCATGGAAAATAGAAGGTGGGAGACAATACTATTACAAGACTTGAGGTTAAGATAACTGTTAGAAGGATTTCAAGGGAAAGTCATAGACTTGCTCTCACAGTGAGAAGTTGGACCATAGATCCTTTGAGTGCTTTAAGAATCCGAATGTTGTGCTAACGAGAAGAGCAAGGAAATATTACAAATGGTGGAAACCGCTCTTCTTCTATGCAAGTGTGCTAGAGCATCCTCAACAAGTGGTAATGAAGCAACAACAAGTACCGTAACCTTAGAAGCATCAAATGAACTTAGTGAATGTTTCTAGATATTAATATGTTATTACTTTAATAGTTTTTTATCATCCAACTATAAAGGAAAAAACATACAACCTAGAAACAAAGAGGTAAGGGAGAAGAAAAAAAACTAATATAGATACTATTATGGAGTACTAAATGTCCCTTAAACATTATGGACACAATTGTAACCATTAAGTTAGAGGAAATATTAATGGAGGGTCCATATTGCATCTTCTAATACTTTTGTGAATTTATCAGATAAAAATTGATCTGGTACTTTTTTGTGTGGGATTATCTAGTGGTAGTGGCAGTCTTATTCCTCTACACACATTTGAGTTACCTCGTTTCTTCACTACTGCATACTTCTGTATGGCAATTCTTGAGGCTAACGTCTGAGACTGCTCTTCATTGGCAACCTCCAATGAAACACGGTGGTGACCGTTTCGATCTTCAACACCAGTACATACCGGTTTTGCACCTCTCTCCATTCTCAATAGAAACCCTAACTGACAAACAAGGAACATACATTCGCTCCACATCTACTCATTATCTCCTTGTGAATGCACCTCCATAGAGATTGATCGAAGGAAGTGCTACTATTCTAACCCGAAATTGAAGACAATAAACAGTTCATTCAGGATATGGTATTATGCTCTAACTTAATTAATTTACTCAAACTCATCTTTTTATCTTTGTCAATTATAACAATTGAGGATTTTGATTTCTTCTGTCTCACCTTATGAAGCCAACGATTTGCATTATAGTCTGCGCCTCTATTCATTGTCTTCTTGTTTATGCGCCTATAATCATTCTCCTCTATTCATTCTCCTCTTATTCATTTTCCTCTTGCATTATCGTCTATGCCTCTTGTTCATGTGCCTCTATTCATTATCGTTTATGCCTCTGTTCATTCTCCTCTTGCATTATTTTAAGAATATGTCTACTATAGGATTGTGTCAATCGGTGCTCAAGATGAAAGCCTAAAGGAAAAAACAGTGAGTATCTGGTGTGATTTTATTATTTTTTTTTGAGCATTTTATGGCTGGTATCATCTACTGCATATGGCTAGTACTACTTACTGCATATGGCTAGTACTATTTACTGCATATGGCTAGTCCTACTTACTGTATATGGTTGGTACCTGCCATGTGTTATAATGTTTTATTTTGTTTGTTGGTTGAGCATTATGCGATTTATTTTGTTTTTATTATGTTTTTTGGTTGAGCATTGTGTGGCTAGTACTACTTACTACATATGGCTGGTATTATCTACTACATATGGCTGGTACTATCTACTGCATATGGCTGGTACTACTTACTGCATATGGTTAGTACTACTTAATGCATATGGCTGACATTACTTACTGCATATGGTTGATACTACTTACTGCATATGGCTTGGTACTACTTACTACTTCTGGATGGTAGTACTCATCTTCTCCTGATCGGGGACAATAACAATAGAAGATGTTGATTCATTCTATCACACCTTGTGTTGTGCCTCTATTCATTCTCTTCTTGTGTATGCGCCTCTTTAGAGATAAAATCTCAAAAACTATTGCTTATTCGACCGCAGATTGAAGACGGGGCTGAAAATAGTTCACTTGCTAGAAAAGAATACCAATGTGTTTAAGATTTGAATTGTTACCAACATTGTGTCCGGTATATAAATACACAAGTACATTGTGAACAGGTGCTAGATGTTTCATTCAGAATACAAATGTGTTGAAGAAGAAAAATGTTAACAACCATGTATCTGGTTTAAACAAAGGTACATGGTGAAAAATGTATTAGGTGCTTCGTTCATCCAATTGTGGTAATTTCATGTCTCATGTGTAAAAACTAGTGTTACAATAATCTGATAGCGTTGTACATACAAATGAGTTAGTACCAAATTTACCTTGACAAAGCACCACGCTTAGATACACGATATACCATCAAATAATGTATGGCTTGTTTATTCCCCATTCACAATACTCAAATAGGAACAAAAAATGTACAAATTTGATTAATAAATGCCATATCATATGGTGTATTACATTTCATTTGATAGAAAAGAATACCATTGTGTTAAAGAATGAAATTACAATATTGTGTTTGGTTTATACACAAGTACACATGCACTTGTGCTAGGTGTTTTGTTTAAAAATTTATGGTGTTTGACTATGTTGATACCGGTATTTTATACTTTTGTTTTAGAAAAGGATACGATGGGGAGAAAAGTAAAAAAAACTCACAATAACTAAAGTAAATTCTAAAAAGATAATTCTTGAAATAAATTATGTAATTAATAAATATTAATTGTAAAATGGAATGGAATTAGTAAGAATTTCTCATAGATATTGTGGGAGAAAAGTAATAAAATATAATAACCATTCGTAAAGAGGCGGAGACAAGGGGGACGTGTGGGTATTTAGTTTTTTTGTTATATAGTTTATTTATGTTATTAGATACTTGTTCACCCCGTAACATTTTATAAAATATCACTTTGATATCACCAAATTCTATTTGTTATCAATTTTCTTTATATTAATATGTAATATTTGTTCTAGAAATATATTGTAAAATATTATTGTTAGTCTATAGTAGATAAGAAACTTTTAATATTTTTATTTTAGCAACATAGTCTAAAGTAAACCTAATTATTATGTGAGTCTTAGTAATCATGTACCATACTATTCATAATACAGGTGTTTTAATTAGTTTTTTATTACAGATTTTGCAAATTAAAATAATATTAGAATTACTCAAATAAACTACTAGCTAGTTTGGAACTATTGTTGTTCTATAGAAGAAGTTTTTAGAAAAAAAAACTACTAGCTAGTTTGGAACTATTTGTAACGCCCCTATTTATCATAAATGCAGCGGAAATAAAATACTAAGGCGATTACAGATCATCGGGTTTCCAAACACCCGGCACCAAACCTCACCAATTACAACTTATGATATTACAAATGCTACGGTCTGAACTCGAGAAAACATAACATAAAAGTATTAATAACAAAATACAATAGCTCTCCAAAATTCCTAATTCCCATCCCATACACTCACTCTCTTCGTGGCCACCTGTATAACAATTCGTACCTGCAAGATGAAACCAAGCAGCCCACCCCGGGAGGGGTGAGTCAGTTCCCTGGAATGGAACTGGTACAACTCTCCAAAACAAAGTTTAAACACATAACTCTTAAAAATAAACAATAAGATGAAGCCAAACACTTAGAAAAAAGCAGTAGAACAAGGCACATCCAAACCACCAAGTCAAAGGTAACGAGTCAAGGATAAGGATAAATGACAAGTAAGTAAAGTGAGCCAACATAAAAGAAACCACACCAGAAGTTAGTGAACATCCATTGCTTAAGTTAGATTCAGTTCCAATTAGGATTAGAAAGACCCAAGTAGTCACCAGGACTGGGAATGAAAGAAGATATCCAAGAACCATAACTCAAGAGTGGAATAAACCCAATTGGGAGAGATGGCCCCCACCGCCAGTCAGTTGTCACAAGGACGAGGTAAACAGACCTCCGCTGTCAGTTGTCCATATGGACGAGGTATAGCAGACCTCCGCTGCCACCGACCCGTTCTCAGTCATCGGTGAAAAGTGAGTGCACCACTTAATAGAAAGAATCCATACCCAATATATACCAAGATTGACATTTTCCCATATTCCCACCAGATTATTGACTGCACGAGTGCAATACCAAAACACTCAGTTCTACAGAGTGCAGAGGCGTAAACCCTTAGCAGTTAATATCTAATGAGACAACCAGAAAGGAGGAACCAATAATCATGAAAGTTGTACATTCAAGGCTCAGTCAGTCACAACAGGCTGAGTTAGTCACACAAACAATTTCCTTTCAAGATTCATTCAAACTCATTTAGCGTTTCTCCAAAACATTCCATAAAATTCGTCACCAAAAGCATCTGAGTACGAGAAATCGTACCTGGTATATGTAGAAGCAGTAACCAAACTTGAAAATGCGAACTACTTCCACTAATCACCGGAATTGCATTAACGGGGTGAATCCAAATCGGGAATTCTGGAAATCGGTATTTTATGTGCGGTTCAGGTATGCCTCTTCTCGAATCAACTCGCACCAACTGAGAGAGATTTGATTCATGGAACCTATCACAATCCAAACTAGTTGGTTTCGGGATGAACTGGGCAGAATTACCACCGTGATCGAGTAGGCAACTTTAGACAGATTTATCTCCCAAACCAGTGCGAATCAGCCCGATCTCAGGAAAAACCGGAATTCTAGGTTACGAACTCGCGAGGAGGCAACTTTGGATCAACTTTCCGATCATTGTAGAAGGAGTTAGATGGTGTGTGAGTAATGGTTAGAAAGAGGAAAGATAGGAGAATCGAATGAAACAAACGACATACCAAATGGTGGAGTAGGGAAAAAGATATAGGTGTCTAAAGATCGCCCCATGACATGCCAAAACCGCTGGAAAATCAACCGATTGAGTAACTCGGTGTTGACTGGGCGCGACACGTGTCCCTAGCCCTGGACACGTCAGCAACCTCCAAAATTTTGGCTCTAAACTTCAATTTATCATAACTTTGGCTAGGATGATCCGTTTTTAACGTTCTTTTTATCGATCTTCTTGGTTTTCCATAACCTTTTTATTGGTATAGTTTTCATGGCCTGATTTGACCATTCTCAAAAAGTCAATCCTAGCAAGGCTTTTGAAGCTTCAAGGTTTCTATGATTTTATTTTGACTTTTAAGCCTTAAATCAATGTTCAAAGTATTTCTAAAATCTTTATAATATAATTGGAGTGTCTTGAAATTTTCCCAAGATTTATTGACTTATAAATCTCACTATTAAATTCATCATACCATATAATAAATTAATATTTAATAGTATCATTTAGGGTTTACTAAAAGAAATCCCCTAAATTAATTTAAATTAATTTATGGGGTATTTCACTATTGTTCTATATTATTGACATTAACTTATAATTTTGTATACTTGTTTTTAATGAAAAATGAAAAAGATAAAACAAACTTTTTAATTTATTAATTTAATATTTCAATTTTAATGGTCAAACTATATCAATTTTTAAAATATGATTATATATATTGAAATTTATATTAATTTTAAAATTAATTTTTTTAAAATATTAATTAATATTATTAAAAAATCACCCCTTCGAAATTTTTTTATCTCCTCCGGTGCATACGTATGTAAGTTTTACTTTTGAAATTAAAACTAATTGGAAGTTACAATAAAAATAGACATAACTACCCCTCATTATTTACTAAAAAACTATATAAAATTTGAAAAAAAAAACCATGAGGATGGTGAGAACCATTTAGAGACTTGTATCAATTTTTATTTTATTGTTTTTAAAAAACAAAACTCTCTTATGTTGTTATGTGTGTCAATTTGAAACGTGGTAGAACTGTTCTTTAGTGAACTGGATTGAAGGTTGAATATAAAAGTTAAAATATATGTCTTGAAAATTAATTGGTATCTTCTATAAATTGACTTTCAAATTTGTATTAATGCATGGTTTAAGTTTAGTTATCACTCCAAATGAAAGATAATTAAAATAAAATAAATAAAATTGTGAACATGTTTAACCTTGTTTACTTAAACATGGTAACTAAAAATGTACACCGAAATTAACTTAGTTATCTTAATATTTGAAATATATTTACCTTTTTTTTCATGTAATGATGTTTTATGTCAAAATGTAAAAGATATAATATTAACTATTTTATTATTTTTATTGGAAATAAAAGTAAAATCGTTTAAGAATAAAGATGAAATATAGAAGTGGAAACTAACAAAATATAAAATCTAAATGTTTTATATTTTGAAAAGAAAAAAAACAGCAACTATTCCTCTAATTAATAAGTTGATGGACGAGACGAAACCAAGTAAAATCATCACGGGACAAAGGGAAAGAAACTTCATGAGCACAATCTATGCAGCGAAGCAGGATTTCAACATACCATAAAATGTTTCCATTGAATAACTACAATTATTTCATTCGTTCGCCAAAGAATATACAGAAACCCATTACCACGCTAATTAGTCGGTAGGTACATTAGCACGTTCTCTAATTCATGACATATAATACTAAGAAATGAAAAAGGGATTGATGGCCTATTTCAATCAAATTAAGCTAGAAAGAACCAAATTAAGGGTGGATTGGGGGAATCAGTGGGAGGTCATGCATTCTGGTTGTAAACAGACATCGTCTGGGACTCACTCAACCGAGCTTCATGGAACCTCGCGATGAAGGCGGAGGCTTTCCTGTCAATCCCTTGCTCAGCTACCCAATACCCTCTGTCGTAATCGCTCGGATAAACTCTCCTCACTCTCGTCTGTGGTGGCTCCTCCCATACCGGCTCGTTGCTATAGTTCTTTGCCTTCTGTCGGACGGTGCTAACTGTAGCAGCCACCGCTCTTCCCTTGAAGATGGAGAAGAATGAGAAGGAGCTCTTCTTATTCTGCCTTCTTGTCCCGCCCATATTGTAGTTTTTTTTTTTTTTCTGCGGAAGAGAATGGCAGAGAGATTGGAAGGAATGGTTATCCTACACTGGAAGACAGGAAACAGAGTGTTCTTGTTTTTTAAGCAGACGCAGTGATGGGCGTGTGGGTGAGTGCGGTGAGAGTGGTGCACTGCAGGGGTAGCCGTGAGCTTCCCACTTGTATTTATAGCACATGGGAAGATGGATGTTTTTTTAGTACAGAGGTAGATTAAGGTTAGTGGGTTATTGCTGGGAGAAGAATCTTGAAACGCAGGCCGCCGTTGGATTAGCTGTGTCCGATTAAGAAGGGATGTAATACAAATACCGTGTGTTGATGTAGGTTTCCTTTTTAAAGGTGATTATTGAGTAGTTAAAGGTTATTCTTCTAATTATATATATTTAATGTCTACATGAAAGGGAAACTAGTATTATTTTAGCTTAGTTTATTATGGTAAATATTATTCTAAAACGTGTGGAACAGTAACCATCGTATTTAAGTTCTAAGATTATTCGGGTTAATGTAACTAGTATAAAAAATGTTTATTTTGATGCCCCTATTAATGAATATATAAGGACCGTCCAAATAGACCATAACATTTTCTTTTTTAAAAAAAAAATCTATTTGGAGGTTCCTAATAACAACAGCCAAAATAGGTTAATTTTTTCTGAAAAACCCCAGATATTCAGTGGCGGACCTAGACTCACTACTACAATATTGATTTGTTAGTGCAATGTGTAGACTATCAAATAGGGCAACACTAAACTTGCTCCTATAATATAACCTAATAGTGCAAGATACACTCGCCCCACTTGACATTGTCAAATGGTGCATATTCTGAACGCCGCACTAACTGGTGATATCATTTGGTGCAACTAGTATACTCGCTCTAATTGATATAGCCAAATAGTGCAACTTTTATGTCGCTCTAATTGTTATTGGCTAAATAGAAAATCATGGTACTGGTTACATTATACATAACATCAAATGGTGCATTAATATCGTGTTGCACTAATTGAGATGGTGAAATAGTGCAATTTTTTTATGGTTGCTCTAATTGTTATGTATACAGTCAGTGCATTAATTAACTCACTCTAGTAGATATACAATAAGTGGGTGCAACATATTATATCACACTAATAGAGGTTGTTAACTACAGCATCAGTCAAATATCACTCGAATAAATCATCCTTTAACAAGTGCAACTTAAACATCGCCCCAAATACTTCTTATCATAAACAATCTCTTCCTTTCTTTTTTTTACCATTGACGATCATAGAGCGAGCAGAAGAAGTTGCCACCGAGTTTATCCATCCATCTTATAGTTTCTTTAATGTCTTTTCATCTCTCCTTTTCCGCCGTGCATGATGATGGAGTGAAGTAGCAAAAGTTGCAACCGAGATCCTCAATCTTAGTCTTGATCAAATTCTTCACAGTGTCTCTTTCTCTCTCTTTTCCGTCATCACGATTACAGAGCGAAGTAGCGGAATTCACAACCGAGGTCATCAATCTTATTGTTGATCAATTTATTCACAGTCGCCATTGTTTAATTAGACAATCCCTTGAAAATTTGCTCAATTACTTAGGGTTTTTTTTTCTTTCCATTTGTAAGTTCATCTTTTCTCTCGACAACACCTTCTTCTCACTTTTCACCGTCAACACTTCGACCGCGTGAGGAATCTAATCTATTCTGACATGTTTTAAGGTTGTATGAACTCATCTTATGGGAATTGCTCTTTTATCCAAATTAACAAATTTTGTTTTACAGACACTTACTTGGATTTGCTTCTTCCTCAGGTTAATTGTTGCGAATGTGGTTTTTGTTCCTCGTATTGCTATCAACTTCGGCATGCTTTGATTTCCTCAGCCAGCCTTTCAGGCTCAATTGAACTTTGCATCGTTCTGTCAAGAGAGGTAGTTAATTACTCTTCTGTTTTTATCATTTCTGCAACCCTCTTCATTTGATGCAATTGAAAGTCTTGCTGTTGATGTCTATGTTCATGCATGAACTGAAATTGAGCAATTTAATGGAATCTAAGTACGTGAATGCATGCCTGTGTACTGTCAATATTTAATTTGCTTCATTAAATTGTGGAGTTGCTTATGAACGGCCTCTCCTCACTACTTTTATCAAAAGCTGGTTTTCTTGTGTCTTTGGTTATGGAAAAAAACTGGCTACTGATTGTTGTTACACCAAGGGATTCGCTTCAGGTGTACAATTTATCTAGCATACATTTCATTGTGTATCTGATCATTGTAGTTTGGGAGTATTGCTTGATATATGAAAAGTTTCAGGGTCGTAAAGTATTCAAAGTATATTTTGATTTAGAGTAGTGTTTATTTTTCTCATTCATCACGTGTTTATTTTCACTTTACTTGGTTCATCTTATCTTCCTGCGGTCTTGATGAGCTGCAAGTGAACTACAATAATGACCGCACAAGGTAATTGAATGCTTGGTACTGAGTATCATTCTAAAGAGTATCTCTTCTTATGATGTTTCAAATTGATGTATTGGTTTTATTTGCTCAGGGATTTCAGAAATCCTTCTTTGCCAGCTGAACCGATGGAGAGATCCTCCTAGGTATTTTTTTTCACTTACAATGAATATGTTTGCTGGAATTAATAATGATTTGGTTTTCTCTCATATTTAAATATTCGGATAGTAGCTTTATGCATTAGGGTGGATATGCTGGAATTAATAATGATTTGGTTTTCTCTCATTTGAAACTGTAAATATCTTTACAAAATTGTAAGTTCTGTGGTCTGCAATTTACATATCCAAATATATATGTGTTTTCTTAAAGGGTTGAAAATGAAAATATACTATGGATACCAACAGAAATCAGTTGGTTCTACTGCCACTAGTAGTTGGTTGTTCATTGGTTGCTCTGATCATCATATTACTATCTTGGTTAGTCTATGGATTTACCACAGGAAGAAGAAGAGGACGTCAACAGGTTCCAAACATATAAACACTCTGAAGAAATCAGGTAGGTATTAGTATTAACTCACTTCGTTTTGGTTTATATCAATATCAGTATTTCAATGTTATTTCTGTTTATACCTCACATTTCTCGCTGAAACTTGGAACTAAAAATAAAATTGAAGTTGCTGCTGCTAGATGTATTGATTATAAGCTGCTTAAGGCAACCACTGGGACTTTCAAGGAGACAAACAAGTTGAGTGAGAGTGGATTTGGATTTGGATCATCATGTGTGTACAGGGCTCAGCTCGGTGAGAATTCTTATGCCGCAGTGAAGAAACTTGAAACTGTAGGCGGTGAGGAAGTTGAGAGAGAGTTCAAGGTATAACTAACTAAATCCATCATCGCTAGCTGTTCTCAATTCCTGTTCAGCTGCGATGAGAGCTTAGGATTATTTGATAAGATCATCAACAGAAAAAGGCCTTGTTAATAATCTTGAATCAACTTGCATAATGAAGTGGATTTGTTTAGTAGAATTCAGCATTCTAATATCATAACACTTCTTGGTCACTGTCTTGCACAATATGATATGAATTAAAGGTGCGGCATTTCCTGGTAGAAATGTTGTTAGTTATGGATCAGCTGATCATGTCTTTGATTTGTGTCTAGGCTGTGTACCATATGCCGACAACAGAGAATGATATGCCAACTGCAAGTATTCCGCTTGCTCTACAGAGTGTATTCTACAAACTGCAGTATAGTGATAGCAGTGTTGCTACCAAAGAGCTGACTGAATCTTTTGGATGGGATACCCTTGACTCTTTCATGCAGCATGATTTACAGGAGCTAAACAGGGTTCTATGTGAAAAGCTTGAACAGAAAATGAAGGTCTATTGATTCTCTGCAGTATCCTTTCAAGTCCTGGGTCACATGAAGACCATCCTCGATAATAAGTCTCTTCTGGCTGTTCTATGTATCCACTCAATCTGGAGAGGTGTCATCTAATATGTGTTTGTATATTCATTGGTTTGGTACCTGTTACACCTTCCTATTCTGTCTATTGATCCACCATTTTGCTACAGGAGGAAGTTGCCAACGAGCTTGGAGTACCTGTACAGTATCAGCGCTTCTGGTTGTGGGGAAAGCGCCAAAATCACACGTATCGTCCATACCGGCCATTAACAGCCCATGAAGAAGCTGAATCTGTGTGTGATCTGTCCCTATCATCTTTCCTTTGATTTTGTGCTGAATTGAGACATGCATGTCATTTTTATCTAGTAGATGTTAACGATGTTCTGTTTCTCGTCGTTGCTCTTTATCTTGCTGTAGGTGGGTCAGCTCAGTGAAGTGTCCAGTAAGGCTCACTATGCTGAACTGAAGCTTTTCTTGGAAGTTGAGCTAGGACTGGTAATTTGCAATACCTAAAAAAAATACATTTACAGCAGTGACATTTGCTTTTCAGTTCTACTGACAGTCCTGTCGTCTATGTTATCTTAGGACTCCATACCTCTTTCTTTCCTGACAAGACTAAGGAAGATATTTGGCTCTTCCTCAAGCTCTACGATCCTGAGAAAGAAGAACTAAGGTATTCTGTCCTTTCTTCTAATAGAGGGTAATTTGTTTATTTCAGTTCTGTGCAGTTCTTCTTGGTGAGTGAAACCCGCATACCTAATACCAAGTTTAAACAATTAATCTGTGTAAGAGTTTTTTGCACTAGAAAGTGTAACTTGTCTTTATAGAGCTTACAAACAAATTTGTGAGCCCGCTGACAAGACCAACATTGAAAAACAGCAGTTTAATTATGGTAATATACCAGCTGCTTTTTCTGGAATTCCAGTTCTAATCAAAGCATATAGATCTATAAATGAATCTGTAAGTAGAGCCACTATAGTCACACTCATTGATATTTGCAATTCTTCACCCGCCAATGTAAAAGCTGCTCCAGTTCGGTTACGGAACATCAACTTACCAGACACAGAATGAGAAGCTCTAGTCTTCTTTGTTTTTTTTTTTGGCCTAAGCTGCACAATTGCTGCTTGGGTGGAGCAGCTTATCAGCATAGAACCTCATCTAGCAGTGCTGTGGAAAAGTTCTGATTGTATATATGACTAATTGTATCGCATTGCCTTTCAGATTTTTGTGCTGGATACTATAAAAGGTTTCTCTTTTTGCGGCAGATATGTTGGAAGATGTTTCGTGAAGAATTATTGTACACCAGAAGATATTCAAGTAATGAGGAGATCGAGTTGTATGAGGTTAGACTTAGATGCCAGTTTGATGAATATGTATTGCCTATGAAGTTATATTTATGGTTAAGTTGGTCTTTGTTGAAGCAGCTGCTGTTGTATTTTGCTCTTGATGGAAGAAGAGGATACTGGACGCTTGTGACTCATCTTTTAGAATTTTTATTTTTCTGAATAGTTGAAGTAGTAGTTGTGTTGTGTTTTTTCCGAACCATTTTTTGTATGCTGTAGAAACATGAAAATTACTTATGTGTAGAAAATACAAAGTTACCAATGTGTAGAAATAGATGAAATTATATTGCTTGTGGAAAATAATATATAATATTTTGACTCACTTTTTCATTTTTAACTTTCAATTTTCAATATACTATAAAAGATCAAACAGAATAATAATACTAAATAATCAAATGGAATGAAAATTCAGGATTTTGTTTTTTTTTTCAAATCTAAAAGATCAAATAGGGCAACTCATTTTTGCACCAAATGTGATATCAAACAGAGCAATAATAGTAAAAATGCACTAATGGAAGGATATCAAATAGTGTAACTTTTAAGGTTTGCCCTTTTAGTATGTAGTAGAATGTCGGCATGGTAGTACACCAAGTGGTGCAATAATCTCAATGCCCTATTTGTAAATATTAGATGGTGCAAGAAATAGATTTTGCACTAATAGTAACTATCAAACGGTGCAAGAAATAAATTTTGCCCCAATAGGTAATTATCAAATGGTGCAAGAAATAGACTTTGCATCAACAATTAACTAGTAGGTGGTGTAGTGTAAGGAGATCAAACGGGGCAACAAAATAAGTTGCACTATTTGATATTGTCCAAACGGTGCAACCAAATAATTTGCACTCTTTGCTATTATTCAAACGGTGCGACCCAGCGAATATGCACTAATAGACTAACATCAATTAGTGCAATATTTAAGTGCACTGTTTGGAATTTATCAATTGGTGCAATTAATCTTTGCACCCATAGCATTTTCAAATGGTGCACTTCAAAAAATTGCCCCAATTTCTTGTTGGTGCGCATCTATGGGTGCAACCTTGGAGCAACATTAAAATTGCACCGAATGTCTTATTGGTGCAAAATTTTGATCAGTTAGGGCAATAAAAATTGCCCCAAGTGCACTTATATGTTGTAGTGACTTTAAAATCTGTGGGGGCCAGTTGTGGACCCAAAAATTTTATTTATGGGGGTAAATTTTTTTTAACACTATCACACTTTACAATATTATGTTATTTTGTATTTTTCAAAAATTTATAAGGTTATTGAACTAATTTTCAAAAATTCGAGGGATTGGAGCCCCATCCGCCTCTAGTGGGGCACTTTTTATCGAATAACAATCTGTCAAACAAAATATTAAAAATTAAATTGAAAAACAATATTTAATATTTATATTACAATTATTTTATATGAGTGTTCTATCATTTAAAAATGATACATAATAATATTATTGTTAATGGGTTAATAATATATTTGATTCTATGTTTAGATTATCATCAACCAGTACATCTCCCATTCTAATATATTTCATGAGTGGGAATGCTCTTTCAACTGTAGTTGTAGTAATTGATAACATCAACCCACATTTTGAACATGCACTATTTTGAATGTCAAAACATCATATTTCGGTTATACTATTTAGTTATCTATTAACAGTTATTATTTATTTTTATTATATATAAACACATATATACTTGTATTTTCCTAAAAACCTGTGGGGCACAAAGATAGGCTAATTTTAAAAAAAAATTGTGAGGCCTAAATTTGTTGAGGCGTGTAGAATGCTGAAGTAAGAACGATTTTTTGTTTCTGGTAAAAGAGGAAGTTGACTAGTCTTTTTTTTTTTTGAAAACAAGACCATTATATTATATTATAAAGAGAAGAGTACATGCAACTTATACAAACTGACATGTGTCAAGCATCCTATCCAATAAACTACACATGTCCTCTTTAAAACAAAGCTTGCATGATAAGCTTCTTCTACACATAGGGCTTCCACCATCCCCTTGGTCACCACCATCGTCACCGCCGCTGGTGCTAGCGGTGCCACCGCCGTCAACAGCATCCAGCCACCCACGGTAACCGGCATCGTTTGCAGAGCAAACTTTCTTGACCACCATCGCCACCACATCGGCTTTCGCAACAACAAAGATAGAAACTTCATACCCAAAACCAACACAAAACCCACAAAAACCAGAGAAACTAGACACATACTATACAGACAACAAACTCCCCTAACCGTAGAGGAATTAGAAACTAAAGAGCAAAATTACTAAGCAAAAGGACATCTTAAGTATAGATGTAGAGTTATTAAGCAAACAAACATGACATAGAGAGAAGAAACTAGTAGAAGAAGAAGAGAGAGGAGAGAACACTTTCTCTCTCAAGGTCTACATCGTGACCCTCTCTTGACAGCCCATGTGAGGAAGTTGACTAGTCGATCATTACGAGTTGGCTATGGTTGTTGCATGACATCCGAGAAAGAGGTACAATTTTGTATTTATCTGTTTGGACTAGATCTCAAGATGACAAAGATTAGAAGTTGATTGAAGGTGGGCCATGGCATTTCAAGCGTTTGTTACTAGTTGTGCCAGCAAATGTAACACCCCATCTCCAAATACAGTGATCGTCGCCCTAAGTTCATCTTGTTTATTAACAATACAGTGGAAAAATTCTACTAAATTGGTGTTACCGCTGTTAGTCACCCACGTGACTAACTAGGCCTATTCTTTTACAAGTCACGGTCTGACTAACCGGATAATTACTCGAGCATCTATACAATACAATTCATAAACCACAACTTATACCGAGTATCTCATATCCTAATACATCATACTAACATCTCATCCAATTATTAAACGAGTGTATATGCACAACTCGTGTAACAAATGTATAAACAACCCGAAGTACTCTACCCGCTCCTACTCTCATGTTGAGTCCTCGTCTGGCACCTACCTGCAAAGTTTAAATCACAGGCCCCAAGGGGCTCAGCACATTGCTGGTACAGAAAACGTGCAGCCCACAAGCTAACAGGGCTATACACGACTACTTTGTCGTATACATGCAGTTGATTATTCATACAAATAATAAGAAGAAGTACGATAACAAACAACACACCCATGTGAAACATTCACAGCTCCATAAATCGAACGTCGTAATGGACGCCCATTAATGAGTAAGTTAGATTCCTAACTCCTGAGGCCTGAGAATTGTTAGTTCTCGTGTTTGACCATACCTTATAAGTGTCAACCGTTCTCTTAAAAGAACTGGTTGTTCTCTAACTGAATTGTTTATTTTGTCGGGTCAAGTAACCCTAGCCAATGAGTTATTAGCTTCATTAGGTTAATAAACATTAATTCTTAAGTTATGAGGGGTGTAGGCTTGACCCTCCCGTGCCTCCTGAATTTGCCTCCCACCTCGAACTGTTCACTCGAGATGGTCGGGTCTGTTTGTCGACCCTAGGCGACAAGTCGTAGACGAGCCATATGCGGAAGACGGATCTGATACAGATGCCGACCTCCTAACCTAAACATGCATGACCGGAGTCAGTCCCGGATTCCTCTCCCCCAAGTTCCAGTTAGTTGAAGTCTCATGACAATTTTTAGTTAAACCTCTCTCGGTATTAACCAACTAACAACGGGGAGTATTTATACCTTATACAATTGTTACTAAACATAGTTAATGAACAAGCTCTAAATCAAGTC
The DNA here is from genome assembly GCA_023374045.1 of Limonium bicolor. NCBI lineage: Eukaryota > Viridiplantae > Streptophyta > Magnoliopsida > Caryophyllales > Plumbaginaceae > Limonium > Limonium bicolor. The sequence goes on from CM041776.1 coordinate 445,347,492, forward strand.
GTGTTAGTGTGCAATGGACACACAATAACAATACAGTAATCGGTTTCATGCTTAATCTTGTTTGGTCGTATCACAATAACACATAGCACACAAACGAGGTAGACCCCGTTAGCAAGCAAGCTACAAGAATCCCATACCGTACACCGGAGATTGGCTAGCTCTTAATACCACGTTCGCCTAATCCGCCGAACGCCTCCGACTATCTAGATCTAACCAGAACTAGTATTAGTATTGTGTCTTAGAACTAATTTGGTTCTCTTTTCAACTTAAACCTCTTCCAGGTTAACCCGGGTATAATAGTATACCGTTAAACGGGTTCGTTCATTTAGGAGCGTTTTCAAGCTCAATTCTAATTCATTAACTACTACGTGTTAGCAGTTATTAGTTGCACAGTTAGCAACTTTAGACTTATACGGACCTTGTATTAGGTTTTCGTATTTTTCACTATTCATCCGTATTTCACTATTCATTTATACGGTCTCGTATTTACTATTCACGTATTTCACTATTCACGTATTTTCGTATATTTACTATTACGTATAGTCTCGTATTTTACTGTTCACGTATACGTCTCGTATTTTACTGTTCATATACGTATTTCCTATTCATGTATACGGATACTATTCACGTATACGAGTACTATTCATGTATATAGATACTATTCACATATACGAGTACTATTCATGTATACCAACTTTTCCGTATACGTTTCTTTTTTTCCAATATAACTTGTATTTTCTTTAAAATACTTTAAGTATTGATTTCACCTTTACTTATTAAATTACGGGTATACCCCTCGTATACCTTAAGTTATATACGGGTCTCGTTTAACCCCGTCTTAACTCTGTTTCTTTTACAACTTGTTTCTAAATTCTTTATTTAATTTCCTTAACCTTCTAAACACATAAAAATGTGTTATTTACATTCCTTACCCTTAGTTTTCTTTCAATTTCTATTTTACCCATAATAAGTTCTAAACTTGTTATTTTTATTTCTAATTTCTTCCAAAGTCTTCTTAATTAATTTCTTCTATACTTTTGGTCAATTACCAAAACATACCCAAGTTTGACCAGCCTTTTATGGTCAAACCCCCTAACTTTCCAAAATTTACAATATTACCCCTAAAGTTAATTTATCTTAACTTTTTATTCCTTAAACATTTTATTACCTAATCTTTTGCTATAATTTTTATTCTAACTCATCTAAATATTTTATAAACTGTCATTGACCATGTTTGACCATGTTTGACCAGTAAAATTACCATTTTACCCTTGTGGTCTATTCTTTCATTTATTAACCAATTTAACTCCAACTAATTTCTAATTTTCGTAATTAATTTCCTACAGATTTTTGAACATCAAAAATCATTTTAAACATCTCTAAACCACCAGATTTAATATCTAATGTTATAGTATATATATACCATCCTTTATTAACTTTTAAATATACCAAAAACCTTATAAATTCCTTATAACACTTATAACTCTTTATAAATTGTAAACTTAATTCTACAATTATTTTCTCATCACCTAAACTCTCAAAAATTCCATATTGACCCCATTAATTTTCGGCAATCACCATTAGGTACCAAAACTCTTAAATTTTACATATTACTCTTAATTACTCTAATTCCTTTAATTTAACTAAGTTAGATAATTTTTCTAACTCATTAATAACCCCTTAATTTTCGGCCATATTGAAATTCATAGTATATGAATTTTTCTTGTATATTATGATAGCTTATATTGAAGCTTATATCATAAGGGTATAAATCTAATTTTAGATTTTAAAAATAACATTTAATGTGTCAAAAATTAAATCTAACACCTTATAATTTCGGCAATAAAAACAAGTGAACAATATGTTAGATCATATATAGATCAACAATTAGAACCTTGAAATAGGTAGTTGTAGGATTTACCTTGTATATTAACCTTTAGCTTAATATTAAGCTTGATTTCCTTAGAAATTTTGACAGCAATTTGCTAGAGAAATTGGCTCCAAAATCATAGAATAAGATGAAGAATAAGGGGTTAGTAACCCTAGGCACTCGGCCTTGATGAAAATCAAAGAAAAGAGTTTCCAAGAAGGCAATGTTTTACCTCGAGAATCAAAGGCACTTCTTCGTGGTTTTTCCTGAATCTGGGGGCTCATGAGCTATGTTGTAAACTCTTGAAAGAGGATTCCAACGAGCTATCAAGCTTGAATTTGGACTTAGATGAGAAAGTTATGATTTGCAAGCAAGGTGTTCTTTAAGGTTCTAATCTAAGAACAATGAAGTTTTTGTGTTGTTTCTTCAAAGGAGGAGGAGCTACGAATTTGGGAGCTCTCATAATGACAGGTAAGTGTCTGATTAATGAATTATCAGGGGACAAGGTGATAAGGCAATCAAGGAAAGTCATGGTAGGTGTAAAGTAAGCAAAATTGAATTTTAACACCTTTAATGACTCATCATGAAGTGGCAGCCTAGTCATTTGTCTGATTTTTTGTTTCTCCTTGTATTTATGTAATATTAGATGTATTAATCTCGTTCATAAGGACTTATACCATGTGTTAGGTATGTTACATAGCCAAAATGCCTTAAAACACCATTTTATGTGCTTCGGGTTCACATTGATTATGCAATTTGTTTTGGCTAGTTTAAATGTGTCCTTAGTATATTTACAACCTTTAAACTTTGTTCATGAAATCATGTTGCTCATTCCAATTTAAACCAAGTCGTTTAGTGGTTTCTCCTTGACTTTCGTCAGTTTAGTACCTGTTTACTGTGGACTTTGTATACTTAATTTGTGTGTATACGCAATGGCTCCTATGACCATTTAATTGTTGTTCCCTTATTTCTTTATGGTATTTAGGCTCATTAGCCTTTTCGTTCCATGTATACATGCTTAAAGCACATTTTTCTTTAAAGCACATTTTGTGCTCTAAGGTGCGTTTTCGGTTTAAACGCTAATTCCGCTTAATGCGTATTACTAATCTTAGAGGTATTTCACATTTGAAATCTCTTGGGAACTTATTGGTAGTTCCCTAATTTATTTGTGCTCTTTAAAACACCTTTTGCTCTAATTGTTCCTAAAGCATGTTTTGGTGTAAATTGTTGTTTAACACTTCTTCTAATGTTTCTAAGGCACGTTCTAGCCTTAGTATATCCTAATTAGATAGTTCATTAATATATTAAGGTTTGGGGTATTTCAATCTACCCCCTTAAAAGAACTTTGTCCCCAAAGTTCCTATGTATCTATATCTCTTAGAACACAAGGTAACTTCACACTAAAAGTCATATAGATCACTCAATATCTGTATAGGCATTCTGACTCATAAGGTCTGCCATATATATATACCACACTTTCACACACACATCTTTTGCATGTTTTAGTAATCAAATACTCTTTGTATATTCTTTGTTGTATACTCCTCATGTAACCGGTCCGAGACAAAGGTTTTCATGTCCTCGAGTTCGTGAGTAATACAGAAAATGTTATCCGCAAGTACCGATTGCGCTGGACTCTTACGCTCTCTGGTCCACGGTCCTTTGGAAGATCAAAACATCCATACTTTTGTCGTATCCCCCCATGTCAACGGTCCAAAGACAAAGGCTCGTACGTCCACGCCTTCATGGGCTGAGTGATACAAAACCATTTTGTTCTCCTCATGTCACCGATCCGAAGACAGGGCACATACGTCCTCGGTTCCATGAGTGAGACTTAGTAAAGAAAATACATGTCAACTCCAATTCCACTTTATGCTACTGCATCTACTCTTAACGTGGTTAATTGTGACCACTTGTAGGGAGTTTCAGGAATCATCCGACCCTGATGTGATCAGCATCAGTGTTGAACTATCCTTTCACCCCAATTTGTGTTCAGTTTTCCTTGATCTGGCCAAGATCAAGTTCTACCTCCCACGTCAACTTCAAACAACCAAATAATTATTCATGTAGCATTTTATATCTTTTAGTCCTTCTAGTCATAATCATAAATCAATACATCTCCAAATTATGGAACTCAGTCCATCAGTCATTCTTAATTCACCTCTCAGCAATTACTTAGAGAATTTAATTCCTACAGGTTCTACATCGGTCTCATACCGATTCATACCTCATAACATTACCATATTTGGTCTCATATCAATACATATCGTAGGGATTTTAATTCCCCTGGAGTTTCTACTCCTCTTTTCCTGAATTCTCGCACCGAAGTTAACGAGGTAAGCCTCTAATACATCTGGTATTCGCATCTAATTGTGCGTAATAACCACAACCACATAAGAATGAATACATGTTTTATAACATACGTATCAAACATCACAACTAATTGTATTGTGCTATGCACACTGTAGTTTACGTACTCAATACGTGAAACATACGCTAAGCGATTGTGCGCTCTACCCCCCTTAAAATGGATTACGCCCACGTAATCAACATTATATCATCCTTGAACATAGGTTCAAGATGTTTAGGTGTCATGGAGCATTCTAGCTTCCATGTAGTCTATCTCACATTATGATTGGGTCAGAGGGTCTTCACCATGGTAATGGCTTAGTCTCTGTATCAAGGATTCTTATTGGTGTTATACCAATCTTACAACTGTTCCAGTGTAGCCTCTAAGGCTCCAAAGTATTTGGTAGATAAGTCGTATATTTTATTCGACTGGAAGATGTGAGACACATCTTCCTTTTTTCTTTTGTTAGGTATATCAAACCTTTAAGATACGGTCCACTAGCTTCTGCTGCGGACTCTGATAATCTTGGGGCTTAGTTTGCCCTTCCTATCCTCTTTAATATGTTTTACAGCTCCTTTGTATCCTTATAACTTAGGAATAAAGGTCTCTTAATGGACGCGTGGTATCTTTATCTATACACGGTCTCAATGAGTCATAGCTTGTCTATCCAGTTCTCTGGAGATCTGATGTTCATACTCTTATTACGCCTTCCAGCGTCTGAATTGTTTTACTAACTGACCCTCAGTCTGAGATTTGTGTAATCTGGACTTACTGTTTAGTGCTTATTGCTCTTCACAGTTTCCTCGAAAATCTTGAGACATATAAACTGTTCGTACTTAGTAATCAGTGCTCCTCGTACTTCATAACTCTTAATTGTTTCCTCCTCGAATAAGTTCTCTGACTTTTTTAATCTCATTAGTTTAACTGAGTTCTTCCTTCAATTGTCGCGGTAAATTGTTGTTCTGGTGTGAGTTTGCATCGCTGACTGTCGTACGAGTCGACTACTTTCTGTTTCTTACACTACTCGTTTACATATATGGGGTACCTTACTGATACATTGCTACTTACCCGACTAACTTATAAATAAGTCCATCAGGCCCACAAGCTCCTTTGGAGTGCGGTCGTCCCACATCTCGTTTAAGTATACTCGTAGTGTTCGTCACACGCTTAGTTACAGCTAATTTGTGAAGTATTCTATTGTCGATCTCCTCTTTCATCATTCCATGATAACACACATGTCGTTCTTCTTGAACTTAATCAAGGAATATCCATCTACTGGGTTCATAACATTATACCTTCTGTATTTAGTACGGACTCGATCCCTTAGTAATTTGAGGTCTCTTTCCTTAGAGCCTCTTATCTTATTTCTCATGTCGATCACTAGGAATGCACTTCCAGCTCCTTACGGAATGGACAGTGTGCTTCCTGTGAAACCTTTCATCACATGGTCCAGGCTACTGGCGTTACTGCACAGTCTGTCCCATTTCATCACCTTACTGACATCGGGTTTTAATTCATAAATCTGATTGCTTTCGTGTCAATATTTGATGGCTTATATATAGTGGTTGCTTTGCTGCGCACCGTAACTTAATCTACTTGACAGGTATTATTCTCATGGCCTTCACTACCGAAGTAGCTTTAGCTGCTTATATCGCTCATTGATGGCACAATTCTTCAACGTTTGTCTTATTCAATCCCCTTCATGGTGTAAACACACTGGGAGTTCCCCAGGTTTAATGTAAGGCGGTTATCGCATCATACTGTAAGATTGTTATCATTCAGCTCGAAGATAATTGCTTCAAATTTCAGGTTTATTTGTAGGTTGTATTCTATCTCTAATAAGTGAAAGCCCATTTCGAGGGGTTTATTCCACTCAAGGCCTCACAACAAGGAGAGGTATCCCCACCCTAAAAGGAGTGGTTCGTTCTCCACCTCCGTCATTGTATCATCTCTATTCTCATTGGTGCCCTTTTTGGCAATTCCTCCTCAATTTAGTATAGGTTTTCATAACCACTCGTATGTACGAGTTGTAGTTCATTCATGGCCTAGATAAGCCTTTTTATGCTTTCCTGCGCCTCGAGCTCTGATGTATTTACATCCTTGGCTCGTAGGCCCTTAATGCTTGATTAGTCTCAAGTGAGCCGGTGTTCGGTTCACTGTTGTATTCTTAATCATCTGTAGGTTATCCACGTAATTCTCTTGTTCTCTGAACTCTGTCAATGTTGGGTCACATCATTGGATGTACTATTGGGTTTCACAATAATGTTGTATCTCGCTTCCTGCTGTGGAAGTTCGCTTAGGTAATCCGATGTTAATCAGTGTCTGTGACAATACCTTCGCTCTCATAGACTTGCGTCTTTTAGCAATTAAGGATTAGTTTTCATTAGGCCTCTGCCTTCAGGTGTCTAAGTCGGATATTTACCCTGGCTATCATGTGCTGCCATGTCAATACTTTGTTCAACTTTCGTTGACTACGCCACCCGTTAATGACTAATCATACTTGGGTGTTAATGAGTTAGGCAAGCAATACTAACCATCGTTTATGGGTCTTTTTCTGCTCAACTATACCAACTCTATGGTGTAGTCCTTTTGAGGTTCTCTCTTTCGTGATTGCACGTCTTTGATCCTAGGTAGGTCATTGCTTAAATTTGTTTTCTCTGATTCTGTTTCTGGGGTTTATCAACATCTTCAATGAAGAGTGCTTGTAATGGTATTATTCTGGGAGTTCGTCCCGTTTTTATTGAAAGTTGTTATGTCATCCGTCTTCATTGTATGTCGTAATACCTTCCTTGTAGGTTATTACTTACATCTGGTCTTCTCACATTGTTGAGTAATATCTCTGGTTCTTCCATTCAAGGTTAGGCTTGGTTTTGGGTTGATGTTCTTACCTGTAGTGTCGGTTGTCTGTTATTGATGCTCACGTCGTTTAGTTTCCTGCCGATTAGTGTATTGATTTAGTGGTCATGGTCAGGCCGTCAGGCCCTCCCAATTTTCGCTCTTCAGTCATTTGTAATCCGGTGTTAATATGTATTATATCCGTGGTTTTTACCATTTGGTCTTCATGGCTTCCCGTATAGCTTCATTGCGGCAGCACTTGCCAAGGAAAGTGCGCCTTGCAAGATGGGCTATCGGTATTGTGTACGTCGGTAATGGTACATTATCCTAAACTCCATGTAGGTGGTAGTCCATGGGACTCCTTCTTTGCCCTTGTTGGCTTTGGTTAATTGATTATCTAGGCAGCTTCCAGACTGCTTTTGATTGTATAGTTACTTATCAGGGTATTCCTCTTTCTGAGGGGACCCCTTTTTCTTTCACTTTAGTCTTGGTTCTCACTCTCGTTTCCACACCTTCGTCGTGGTTTTCGAGTATTGACTCTCCTTAGGCACTACGTTATAGTCCTATCTTGGAGTATGACTTACATATGCATTCATAGTCGTCTGAGCTATTGCAGTTAGGTCTTTGCAACCCCTTTTTTTGTTTTTGTGTAAGTTTGGAGTTATTCGAGGCATAATTGACTTTTAGGTAGTCCCTATGTTCTTGCGCGGTATTATCCCGTTGTTACTGCTCCCTTGGACTGTTGTTCGGTGTTTCTGTCGCTTCTCTTGTCCTCTCATTGCACTTGTAGTACTTTCCTTCTTACTGGTATGGCGGAGTTATATTGACTGCGTAGCATGTCGACCCAAGTTGCCGGTAATTATTATTCTCTCATTGGTAGGATTCCGCTGGTAGCGCCTGTTTCAACGTTGCGCTCCAATTAGGACCTTCAAGTCTTGAAAGACTATTGCATAACGAGGTACTTCTCGTTTTTGCACAATGCTAAGTAATTGCCAGATCGGGTTTTCCCGAGTAAGAGAAAGCTTGTCATCTCTCTGGCATTCATTTCCGGTATCTTAGAACCAGGGGCGCGGAGGGCGGATCAGGTATTATAGATATCCGATACACATCGGGGAATCCTAACTAACGCACCTCACGCACTAATACTCAACCCTTATCCCAAAGTCTAAAGTTCCTAACTCGGTAATTCCTAAGCTCGGTAATTTCCAATCATCAGAGCGTAACTACGCTCTAATACCACTTTTTGTAACACACCATCTCCAAATACAGTGATCGTCGCCCTAAGTCCATCTCGTTTATTAACAACGCAGCGGAAAAGTTCTACTAAATTGGTGTTACCGCCGTTAGTCACCCACGTGACTAACTAGGCCTATTCTCTTACAAGTCACGGTCTGACTAACCGGATAATTACTCGAGCATCTATACAATACAATTCATAAACCACAACTTATACTGAGTATCTCATATCCTAATACATCATACTAACATCTCATCCAATAACTAAACGAGTGTACATGCACAACTCGTGTAACAAATGTATAAGCAACCCGAAGTACTCTACCCGCTCCTACTCTCAGGTTGAGTCCTTGTCTGGCACCTACCTGCAAAGTTTAAATCACAGGCCCAAGGGGCTCAGCACATTGCTGGTACAGAAAACGTGCAGCCCACAAGCTAACAGGGCTACACACGACTACTTTGTCGTATACATGCAGTTGATTATTCATACATATAATAATAAGAAGTACGATAACCAACAACACACCCATGTGAAACATTCACAGCTCCAATAAATCGAACGTCGTAATGGACGCCCATTAATGAGTTAGATTTCTAACTCCTGAGGCCTGAGAATAGTTTAGTTCTCGTGTTTGACCATACCTTATAAGTGTCAACCGTTCTCTTAAAAGAACTGGTTGTTCTCTAACTGAATTGTTTATTTTGTCGGGTCAAAGTAACCCTAGCCAATGAGTTATTAGCTCCATTGGGTTAATAAACATTAATTCTTAAGTTATGAGGGGTGTAGGCTGGACCCTCCCGCGCCTCCTGAATTTGTCTCCCACCTCGAATTGTTCATTCGAGATGGTCGGGTTTGTTTGTCGACCCTAGGCGACAAGTCGTAGATGAGCCATATGCGGAAGACGGATCTGATACAGATGTCGACCTCCTAACCTAAACATGCATGATCGGAGTCAGTCCCGGATTCCTCTCCCCCAAGTTCCAGTTAGTTGAAGTCTCATTGACAATTTATTAGTTAAACCTCTCTCGGTATTAACCAACTAACAACAGGGAGTATTTATATCCTTATACAATTGTTACCAAACATAGTTAATGAACAAGCTCTAAATCGAGTCGTGTTAGTGTGCAATGGACACACAATAACAATACAGTAGATCGGTTTCATGCTTAATCTTGTTTGGTCGTATCACAATAACACATAGCACACAAACCGAGGTAGACCCCGTTAGCAAGCAAGCTACAAGAATCCCATACCGTACACCGGAGATTGGCTAGCTCTTAATACCACGTTCGCCTAATCCACCGAACGCCTCCGACTATCTAGATCTGTAACCAGAACTAGTATTAGTATCCTGTGTCTTAGAACTAATTTGGTTCTCTTTTCAACTTAAACCTCTTCCCAAGTTAACCCGGGTATAATAGTATACCGTTAAACGGGTTCGTTCATTTAGGAATGTTTTCAAGCTCAATTCTAATTCATTAACATACTAACGTCGTTAGCAGTTATTTAGTTGCACAGTTAGCAACTTTAGACTTATACGGACCTTGTATTAGGTTTTCATATTTTTCACTATTCAACCGTATTTCACTATTCATTTATACGGTCTTGTATTCTACTATTCATTTATATGGCCTCGTATTTTACTATTCATCGTATTTCACTATTCATGTATACGTCTCTTATTTTACTATTCATGTATACGTCTCGTATTTTACTATTCATGTATACGTATTTCCTATTCATGTATACGGATACTATTCACATATATGAGTACTATTCATGTATACAGATACTATTCACATATACGAGTACTATTCACATATACGAGTACTATTCATGTATACCAACATTTTTCGTATACGTCCGTATGATACGGAGTATCATACGTATTTGTTTTTTTTCCAATATAACTTGTATTTTCTTTAAAATACTTTAAGTATTGATTTCACCTTTACTTATTAAATTACGGGTATACCCCTCGTATACCTTAAGTTATATACGGGTCTCGTTTAACCCCTTCTTAACTCTGTTTCTTTTACAACTTGTTTCTAAATTCTTTATTTAATTCCCTTAACCTTCTAAACACATAAAAATATGTTATTTACATTCCTTACCCTTAGTTTTCTTTCAATTTCTATTTTACCCATAATAAGTTCTAAACTTGTTATTTTTATTTCTAATTTCTTCCAAATTCTTTCTTAATTAATTTCTTCTATACTTTCGGTCAATTACCAAAACATACCCAAGTTTGACCAGCCTTTTATGGTCAAACCCCCTAACTTTCCAAAATTTACAATATTACCCCTAAAGTTAATTTATCTTAACTTTTTATTCCTTAAACATTTTATTACCTAATCTTTTGCTATAATTTTTATTCTAACTCATTTAAATATTTTATAAACTGTCATTGACATGTTGACCATGTTTGACCAGTTTGACCAGTAAATTACCATTTTACCCTTGTGGCCTATTCTTTCATTTATTAACCAATTTAACTCCAACTAATTTCTAAATTTCGTAATTAATTTTCCTACAGATTTTTGAACATCAAAAATCATTTTAAACATCTCTAAACCACCAGATTTAATCATCTAATGTTATAGTATATATACCATCCTTTATTAACTTTTAAATATACCAAAAAACCTTATAAATTCCTTATAATACTTATACACTCTTTATAAATTGTAAACTTAATTCTACAATTATTTTCTCATCACCTAAACTCTCAAAAATTCCATATTGACCCCATTAATTTTCGGCAATCGCCTTTAGGTACCAAAACTTCTTAAATTTTACATATTACTCTTAATTACTCTAATTCCTTTAATTTAACTAAGTTAGATAATTTTTCTAACTCATTAATAACCCCTTAATTTTCGGCCATATTGAAATTCATAGTATATGAATTTTTCTTGTATATTATGATAGCTTATATTGAAGCTTATATCATAAGGGTTATAAATCTAACTTTAGATTTATAAGATAATAACATTTAAGGTGTCAAAAATTAAATCTAACACCTAATAAATTCGGAAATAATAAACAAGGTAACCAATAGGTTAGATCATATATAGATCAACAATTAGAACCTTTAAATAGGTAGTTGTAGGATTTACCTTGTATATTAACTTTTAGCTTAATATTAAGCTTGTTTTCCTTAGAAATTTTGACAGCAATTTGCTAGAGAAATTGGCTCCAAAATATAATAAGTTGAAGAATAAGAAGGGTTAGTAACCCTAGGCACTCGGCCTTGATGAAAATCAAAGAAGGAAGAGTTTCCAAGAAGACAATGTTTTACCTCAAGAATCAAAGGCACTTCTTCATGGTTTTTCCTGAGAATCTGGGGGCTCATGAGCTATGTTTGTAAAGCTCTTTGAAAGAGGATTCCAACGAGATATCAAGCTTGTAATTTGGAGTTAGGATGAGAAAGTTATGATTTCTACAAGGCAAGGTGTTCTTTAAGGTACAAATATAAGAACATTGAAGTTTTTGTGTTGTTTCTTCAAAGAGAGGAGGAGCTACAAATTTGGGAGCTCTCATAATGACAGGTAAGTGTTTGATTAATGAATTACTCAGGGGACAAGGTGATAAGGCAATCAAGGAAAGTCATGGTAGGTGTAAAGTAAGCAAAATTGAATTTTAACACCTTTAATGACTCATCATGAAGTAGGCAGCCTTAGTCACGATTTTGTCTGATTTTTTTTGTTTCTTCCTTATATTTATGTAATATTAGATGTATTAATCTCGTTCATAAGGACTTATACCATGTGTTAGGTATGTTACATAGCCAAAAATGCCTTAAAACACCATTTTATGTGCTTATGGGTTCACATTGATTATGCAATTTGTTTTGGCTAGTTTAAATGTGTCCTTAGTACATTTACAACCTTTAGAAACTTTGTTCATGAAATAGCATGTTGCTCATTTCAATTTAAACCAAGTCGTTTAGTGGTTTCTTCTTGACCTTCGTCAGTTTAGTACCTGTTTACTGTGGACTTTGTATACTTAATTTGTGTGTATACGCAATGGCTCATACGACCATTTAATTGTTGTTCCCTTATTTCTTTATGGTATTTAGGCTCATTAGCCTTTTCGTTTCATGTATACATGCTTAAAGCACATTTTTTTCTTTAAAGCACATTTTTGTGCTCTAAGGTGCGTTTTCGGTTTAAACGCTAATTCTGCTTAATGCGTATTACTAATCTTAGAGGTATTTCACATTTGAAATCTCTTGGGAACTTATTGGTAGTTCCCTAATTTATTTGTGCTCTTTAAAACACCTTTTTGCTCTAATTGTTCCTAAAGCATGTTTTGGTGTAAATTGTTGTTTAACACTTCTTCTAATATTTCTAAGGCACGTTCTAGCCTTAGTATATCCTAATTATATAGTTCATTAATATATTAAGGTTTAGGGTATTTCAGCAAAGTAGGAGACTTAGGTCTCGTTTGTTTACTAGAGGCCATTTTTTGTGGACATTAATGTCCAGATTAATCTTGTGTGTTAGGCCCACGTTTAGCGCTGTGTCGTTCGTTTGGAGCGGAACGATTTCACAATGAAAATACACCAATAGACAGAAATGCCCTTGGATAAGACGTTTATGACATCACCATGCATATTACTTTTTCTTTCTCATTCAGTAGATGACAGAGGATAATTGTGTGTGCACGGCTCACGTAAAGAAGTGAGGGTAGTTCAGTTATTTCACAGATCACTTAATACAAAAATCGCGCTGGGATTTCTAAACGCGGGTTTACCTAGATTTATGAATAATGTTGCTTTACTGTGAAATGTGCACCACATATCGTGTGGCTGTCCCATCTGACTACCACGAAATACTAAAAATTGAGATTAATACCGTGAGCGAATAGGGCCTTAGGTCGCGTTCGGCTGTGACATTAATGTGGCATTTGCACAAATCGCCTCGTCCAGATGGGACAGGTCCGCGATATGCAGTACTAAAAAGCAGGTGTTTCGTTTCCATGGGAGATTTATCAAAAATCTACCCAAACCTGCGTTCAGAAAAAACAGACGCGTTTTTCTTCTCCACCTTCACTTGCAATTACGGCGTTGCCCTTAATTTTTACCTATTCCTTACAAGTGCATTTAACTCCTTCCCCAATCTAGCGATGTCCAGCTTGTTGATTCTCGGCATTCAAGCCTTGTCAAAGGTTTAGGCCTCAATAGATAATACAACTGGATTCTTCAAAAAATCTACCCACGTATAGGGCATTGAAGACAACTACCACTGTTATAGAGGAATGGGGTATAATCACGTCTGCGGTGAGGTTGCAGTCGACCCCAAATCAAGTACCTGATTTCATAAATAAGATGAAGAGAAGTAGTCACCAGCAGTGAAATACCCCAACCTAGTTATGTTGTTTAAACACTAAAATAAGGTGTAGTAAGACTAAAAAGAGTCTTAGAAACATTAGTAAACAATTTAAACCATAGAAAACACAAATAAATGCCTTAAAGTCAATTAGGGCTAAAATGTGTTCTAAGCTTGGGTAAGACCTAATGAGCTTACCAAGACCTTATTTGTATACTAATGAACATATTAAACCAATTACCAAAGAAAACCAAGCTTGAAAACAAGTTAAAACACAAAATGTGCTTTAAGGAGTCTTAAAGCACGTTTTTGAAAAATTGTCTTGTAAATGAGTTTTGAATGGCTAAATGTCCATCATTACTCTTTAATTAATATGTGTACTACTTAGTATCACATTTGGAAGTCTATATCAATGGGAAATCAAAAATTTCACATCTATGTGCCTTGTTTTAGTGAATAGTAACAAAATAAGCAAGTTTATAACATAAGTTTATATAAGTAAGTTAAATGGTCAGCAAAGACTAAAACACCCCTAGATGACTAATGGGGGCCGGTTTTTTATGAGGTGAGTCACCACCTTGTAAGTTAACAAAATAAATAACAAATGATAAAGCAAGTTACTATTTACTTTACTACTTAATATCTCTTAAAAGCAAACTTATCTTCATTCTCTCATTTCCCTCTTCATTTCCCACGGTTCCAAGCTCTCTTCTATCTCTTCTTCATTCTCCATTCACGTTTTGCAATAGTACCACCACCATATGATCCTTGACCTCTTATATCTCCTAGCTCACTTTGCCAAATCAAAAACAAAGACCACCATTCTCTTAGTCTCATCAAGCTCTTCATTCCTATCTTCTCAAAATTCCAAGAGCTCCATTTCGGTGCCAAGAGGAATCTCCATGGGAGGAGCTTGAGCTCATCTTTTCACATATTGTTGTTCTCCTTTGCTTCTAGGTAAGGAAACTCAAAGAAAAATAACATTTCCTTCATGTTTGTGTGTTGTCCGAAAATCACCATTGATGGTGTCCTTACCTTGTTTGTTTTAGCTTCATTTGAATCTTCCAAGGGCTTGGTGGAGTCCTCTCTTGCTACATATCCAAACTCTCTTTGATATCCAAGGTAAAACAATCATCTAAATATTCTAAGGCAATCTATGTATTTAGGGTTTACAATGAGATGAAGCATAAAGCTTGTATACTCATTGCATTATTTGTATATTGTTTAGAAGTTGACAAGAAATCAAACACCCTTACCGATTTTTAAACAAGGAAACAAGAAAGAAGTTTGTGAGGAAAAAAGGTAAATATGCTAACCTAATGTAGTTTAAAGTCTTAGGAGAAATGAGCTTATATTGCTTATGAAAATGATTTAAGGAGCCAATGGTGAATGACCTAGAAAAATGCTCTCAAGGGCTTAGTAAAAGGCATATGTATTGTTGAGTGTATTTGCAGGTCAAAGGCAAATATATTGTGGAAATTCAGTGTTTAGGATTTATGCATCTTAAGGGCCTAAGAGTCATGCTATTTAAGGGCCTAAGTGCCAAGCAATTTAAATTATGCACTATATTGTGATGTAGTGTAAATGAGTGAAGTTTTGTGTATAAGAATGTTCTTGATGGATTTTAGTGTTCTTGATTGTTTGATGGTGAAAACAATGTGTTTTGGCTTAGTAATGTTCTAGGAGAGTTCATGTCAAAATTTAGGTAATGTACAAGAAGTTCTAAGTGTTTAAACAAGATTTGAGGAACTAGGAAGTGTTAGAAGTGACTAGGTATATTACTAGGGAAAGAAAGTGTATTAAGGGTTTTTTAGAGTACAAGAAGAACTTAGGCACTATCTTAGAGATTGTAGAAATCAAATGGGTGTTTTGGAATACACCAAAGTCATTTTGGGAGTTGTGTTGGGACTTATGCAAACTTTGGTAAAACAAGGAGAAAGTATAAACTTGTAAAGGGATTTCAAGAATGACTTAAGGAATTGGTTTGTAAGAAAAGATGCTTGGGAGATGATGTTAAAAAGGTGAGGAGATATCTTGGTATAATGGTTACAATAGGCATGAAACACCACTTGGGAACCAAAGGATAAAATATAATAGGTGTTAGGGATTTTGGTAAGAATTGAGTAAGTGTTTGAGGCTGTGAAAATGAGTGTTTTGGCACGTCTGAACTTCCGTCCGGACATGGACGTTCGGACATGCCCTGTTGTGTTAGAATTTTCTGAGTCTCGGCCAGTGTCCGGACTTCTGTCCGACCATGGATGTTCGGACACACCTGTCTCTTTTCTCAGGATTATCCTCGACTTGCGTCCGAACTTCGGGAAACTCGGACACAGGTTCGGACGTTTGAAATTTTCTTCTGATTTTCTCTCGACCAATGTCCGAACTTTGGAAACTCGGACACAAGTTCGGACATGCGTCTGGCTTCACCCTTTGAGCCTCGACTTGCGTCCGAACTTCGGAAACTCGGACACAAGTTCGGACAGGCCACTGTTTTGGCCAAAAATTTTGTTTAAGGTTAGGAAAAGTTGTCTAAAAATGGTGATTAGTTAGTAAAGATGATATGAGGTTATTTAAGACATGTTAGGAGAGTTATAAGGACAATTAAAATGGTGAAAAGTAATAACAAGTGTGAAAGTAAAATAACTAGAAATGTAAAGTAATAAGCTACTGACGAACTAGTACGTTAAATTAACCGACGTTACTAAATGTGTATAGGATTCTTCAAAGGTGGAAACCAGTCGACGCAAGGACTAAGGTATAGTTTTCTTGCAGTCTGTTGCCTACCGGTTTACACCGGCTTGTGTGTTGTTTGTTTTTCTGTGTGTTTATCACCTTGTAAGATTTAAGTCATGTAATGAGTTTATAGTTGTTAAATATTATTGTATTGTTAAGTATGACTCTCTCTTCCCTTGTGTGTGTCTAACAAGACTTAACCAATTGTTTGTGAATTGTTTATTGAGTTCAATGTTGAACTACTAACAAGTGCTAATGGGGGAAGTGAGGAGTCCGGTCTGTTCCGGCCACGCGTGTGAGTATGGGAGTCGATGTCATAACCGGTTCGATTCTCTTTGTATGTTATGGGTGTTTTCTAATTTGGTTTCCAACCTTCCCTTTAGCTTAACCAAGGCTATTTTACTGACTCACGTCGGGCCATAGGGGCATACTATGTGTTGTTTCGGTGTGCTTGGATCACTATATCCGAGGCACCTTGTGTTAAGTTATCCGTTCAATCTAACAGGACGGTAACGAGTTATGTAACGAGCTTAGCATGAGTATGGCAACATTCTCTAGGCTCTCCATGGGAACTAATTATGTTGGTTCATTTCCTAAAAGGAATTGTTATTGTGTACTATGTGTGAAGTTGTATGCAATACTTTTGCTATGATATATATATGTTGTATGTTTAAAATGAATGCCATGTCATCATGACAATTAGTTGCGCGTATCCCGGTAGCCGATGGGCTGCGCGTTAACCATACCAGCCAAGGGTTGATGACCCCCTCGGGGGCTCCATATTTCTTTTACTGCAGGATGAGGATCGAAGAAGCGGAATGGTTTTAGATTCTAGGATGCAGGATTACTTTTGGATGTTTTTGGATGTTGAGCCCGGGATGCGCCTGTGCTCCCGAGGCGATATATTTTTGGTACCGTTGTAGTGCAATGACGGTCGTTAACAGTTCACAGTGACAGTTTGTGATGTACAGTTACGTTTATGGATGTATTTACAAACTCGATATTTGTTAATGTATTAAAGGTTATTAGTTCTATGCTCGGGAGTCTGATCATCAGACCGATACGCTTGTATTTATTCTGCCTTGTTAACCACGTGGGTGGTTAACGGCGTTGTAGCACCGAACCGTTTAGTTATTGTTTAGTTGTTATTTCCGCTACGATTTCGATTATTTGTTAAGTGCGTAGTAGGGGTGTTACAAGCAGTAACTAGTTCGATGGGTGCAGAAAATCATCGGATAGAACTTGAAAATCAAAGAAGATGGGAACTTACCTAGAAGGCGATGGAGAGAAACGAAAGAAAGGTTGCAATCGAGCTGGGTACAGTGCAGTGGGAAGCTATTGCAAATAAAGAAGAAAGAAAGGAGAAATGTCGCAGTCTTTTAGGGGCATTTGGGTCTATTTTCAGCCCAGCTCTTTCAAAAGGGGAACACTCCAAACGAACAGGCCAAATTAAAATCAGGCATTAATGTGGGCCTGAAAAATCAGATTAATGTGCACATTAATGTAATCACATTTGTCCCTCTAGCAAAAGAACGGGACCTTAGGCTACGTTCGGTGATGTGGCATTTTTTGACAAAAATGTCAAACTGCCACTGCCGAACAACAATTTTCAAAACAACCACAAATATACCAGCACAAAACAACCACAAAACAGCCAGTAATTTATGCTGCAAAGAGAATGAATACCGTAAACAGAGGTGGGGCCAAAAAACTTTAATTAGGGGCGAGAATATTTTAATAATATTAATTAATATTTACAAATTAAATTTTTAATAAATTATTTTTCAATTTTCAATAGTTATAATTATATTTTAAAAATGATATTATATATTAAATTTGACACAAAAATTAAGATAAAATTGAAATATATAAAAAAGTTTGTTTTCCCTTTTTTATTTTTAGTTTATTTATAAAGATTGGTATACTAAATTATAAGTTAATGACAATAATATAGAACAGTAGTTAAACTAGTAGCGTTTTTCTAAAAACTTATACTAAAAATTATTTTGAGTAATTCTAATATTTTCTAAATTATAGAATCTATAATAAAAAACTAAAAAAATATTTGTATTATGGATAGAAGGGGTACATGATTACTGAAAATGACATAATAATCCATTTTACTTTTGACTATATTGCTAAAATAAGGTATAAAATCTGAATATTTAATTATATGCACATATAGTAATATACATAGGTCATATTTTTAACACCTAATTGTTTATTTTTTGTATGATGTAAACATTAATAAAGTTCACTAATTAATTATTATATTTTCCTTTTATTCAAATGTGAACAAGTAGCCTGGTGTGTTAAACCATGTGTAGTTACAATTATTTTTATCCATTGATAGAATTGTGGTTGATAATAGTGAAGTTATTTATATAGACCTTAATATAAATGTTAACAAAAATTGATTTTAATAAAAATTTGTTGTTTTCGTAATTAATAAATTATGTGTATACTAATTCCTATATTTGTCAGTAGTTTCTTTATTTTCATCTTAACAAAAAGTTGTTTTAAAATGTAATACAAAATTTTTAATTGTAACACAGAAAATGATAAACGCTTTGCACGTAATTAACTTATTCAAATACGCCAGACGAAACCACCACATACCGAACACCAGTTTTCAAAACAACCACAAAACAGCCAACACAAAATAACCAACAAAACATCACAAAACAACCAACCAAAGCAACCGGACCAAAACAGCTACAAAAAAACCATACCGAACAGTCTTAGGCTGTTCATTGCTCTGATGGTGCTTTTTCAGAAGAGTGAGGTCAATTTAGGCGTCTCGTTTCTAGAAGTCTGGGCTAGCTGGATAATTCGAATTTCGGCCATAAACATCCTTATTTTTGCTATAGCTTTGTAAAGTTAACCCATATGATAAAGAATTATAATAAAAACATTAGTGTCTAGTTTGGTTGAGCATATGTATATTTGGTTGTTATAGATAGTTGTCTTAACCCATTACATATATTGTTATTTAAAACCGTTGTTTTGAGCAACATATTTATAGTTTTTTACAGAAATAATTTTCAATAGTGTAGTCTTCTTCTTGTACATTATTCATATCTGTTAAACATAACTTTATCAAACTCATTTATGTGTCATTTTTACTGAATTTTATCAAACTCATTTATAAATGTTTTTTAGTTAAATCTGCTTACTATCATCTATTGAATTGTAAAAAGATGCAGCTGCATCTTCGTCTCTACCAAATCTAGTTGGTAGGGTTGTTAAGAGGGTTTGGAAATGTAAAGTTCCTCCATGGAGAAATGCTTTGGTTGACGTCTGTTACATGGCGTAATTCTATGTAAAGGCATCATTCAAAAACGTTGTGGTGGCAATGTTACTGCTACATGTGAATGTGGCGAGGCTGATACATTGCTCCATGTGTTTGTGCAGTGCCCTGATATATATGCCTTTTGGTTAATGTTTAGGATCAAGAGACCAACTAAATTGCAGACTGGTCAATCTTTTTTGGATTGGATCTTATAGTTTTAATTACATCAATGCTAATCTTTCTGTTCTTACCCCTCTTTTATTGCTGCTTTAGAAAATTTGGTGCGCCAACTGTCAGGTTAGGGGAGGTAGAGTTGGAAGGAAGATTTTGGGATGGTACTAGGCATAAACATTCTTACATACAACTATGCATTCTGAAGCTCGTCAAGACCAGAATGAAGCAGGTTCACTTGATGTTTTTGTTGATGGAAGTTTCATGGCTGACGACAGATATGGTACAGGCCTGGTATGTCGAGACAGAGGTGAGCAAGAGGTGATTACGACAGGGTATACCGTGTTTTCTGGTTGGTTCTCGTCAGCAGGCTATGCCAGGCTTTTGCAGCTAGGAATTAAGGGCTTATGTTTCTTAAAAATGAAGTTTCATACTGATTGTAGTTCTATTGTAAACTACTTGAATGATGGTATGAGGGGAGATTTGGATGATGAAACAATGTCTATTTGGATAGTTACTTAGTTGAATGTTCGGATTTTATGTGTTCGTTTAAGTTGTTCCTAGACTAGATAATTTTACAACACATCTTCTAGCTAGGCGTGGGGTGGGGTCGGGGGATTTTTGTTTTTGGTAGTTCGAATATCCCTAGATGTACTTGAACTTTGTTCTAATAATCATATTGCTCTTTACTTAAAAAAAATATATATAAAAGTTTAAAGAAATTACAATCTATTGTTTTTTTATCTATTTTAATCAAAAAGAATCTATAAAAGTAGTTATAACTACTACATAAATTTATTAAATTTTCAAAAAATTATCACTAACAAATACTACTAAAATTTTAATAAAATTAATTATGCATGTTACATTTGTCATTTTAGAAGAGGGAATTCGGGTAAATGAGTTTGATTAAGGTTAACCCATACCCAAAACGTTTAAGAATCTATTGATATACTCTACCCAAAATTTAGTGGGTTATAATCTTCACATAGCAACAATCTTGTCTGGGTAGGACATTTGTAGTTGCAACTTGCCAGCTAAAAGTAAGCATGACTTAATTACTAAGGGGGCGTTTGTTTCAAGCGGGGGAACGGAATGGAATTAGGAAAGAGAATGGAGAGAAATGGAAATAAATTCCTTTAGATTTTTCAGGTTGTTTGTTTGAGCTGGGTAAAATAAAATAAATAACCAGTCAACGGCCCACCGCTCAATGGTCAACGGTTGTCGGTTGCCAGTCAACGACCACTAATTACCGGTCAACATTCACTGGTCACCGGTCAATGACTATTAGTCATCGGTTAATGGTCATATGTCATCGGTCAAAGTGTACTGGGAAAGGGAATCTCATTCCCTAGTAGAGGGTGGGGAATCAAGATAGAGAGTTTTGGGTAATCCCATACCCTTTCCCTTTCCTGAAAATAGGAAGAACTGGCTAGACAAATAGCAGGAAAGAGAATCATTCCGATTCCCTTTCCTTATTACCCCAAACCAAACACCCCTAAGTGTTTTGGCTTGCTAAGTGACGGGTGAAGTATATTGTTGGCATAAAATACATAAATAAAGTAGATTATCTCATGCCTAAATGTCCCCTTTTAACAACTTTTTCTTTCCGCGATTGACTAACATATTTAGCTCAGCTCGAATTCTTCTGAGTTTCCCCAACTAGTTATCAACATTTAATGCAGGCTTTTGACAATAAGAATTCCACAGTTAGTTCTTATTAGCATTCCTCGGCCCACAGTCGAGTACTATGTCGGGCACGGCTAAGGTCGAAAAGTTTAAAGTCATGTATCCCTGGGCCGCTTCCACGAGTCGCTATAACAACCCTGCTCCGGCGAAATGAACTCTGACCTAGAGATCGATGTAAGGGTGAACGTCTTCTTCTCTCCGCTTTGGAGATCAAGCAAGAATCTCCTTGGTCGTTGCGAGTGGCGGATTTCTCTGAACTCAGTCAAAATTAATCTATGCAATGATACATTTTCCTAGAGATGTGATCAACCTCTTTTCTAGCTAAACATCCTCTAGGGAGGTGCCACATTTCCTAAATCACGTCACTGTGGGCGACATCACCTCTCAGCCTGTGATGTCTGCCCTATTGCACGTCAAATCCCTACCTCTTTTCTGTAAGTAGTGTTAATGTTTCAATAGAAGGAAATGTTATGAAAGTATGAGAAAATACTTTTTACCCCCCTTTCATAATAAAAACCTTCATCGAACCCCACGGACTAGATCATTCACGACTGAACAACATATAATCCTCTAATGTTCTCTATTTTATTATCACACTCGCTCTTAACTTCACAATTAAAGAGTTAATCAAAACCCCCTACATATTATACTCTAACATATGCCTTGTCAATCATCAACGGAATTAAGAAGTATATATATCTAACACCATCAAACATGGGTGTGTGAAAAGGACCTCGAACATCCCTATGAACTAAGTAAAAAAAAGTAACCTTAACAAAAACCTGTTAAAGGGAACTTTACTTTGCTTTGCCATAAAGCATATGTCACAATGATTGTTGGTATAGTATAATTAATCATATCTTAATTACACTTATCGAGAATCTTAACATGTAACTAATAAGTAGGTTTTGAATGGTAGTATAGTGGTGAATGGATTGTTACACGAATGAGTGAGTTTTATGTCGTTTCACTGGGACTTGAAGTCTATTCAGCTCAGTACTAGTTTAGTAATGTACATGTATATAAAAGGTGTAATTGTAGTAAATTTAGCGATTTTTGTTGTCTTGTAAGAATATATATATGGAAATAAAATAAAACATTTAAACTATGCTAACTAGCTAAGATAAGTGTACCCGATGATGGATCTTTGTCCCTTTCACCCTTAACCATCAATTTTCGATTCATGAACTCAAAAGCTAAACAACAGAAACACTTAACTAATTAATAGTCAAGTCATGATCATATTAATCCTAACCAATTGAGTCGAAACTCAGAGGTCTTCAAGTACCTGGTCAATTGATAGCATTAACCACAAGTTTCCACAAAGTTGCAATGAAATCTATCTTAGAATCACATGTTGATAAATTACATTGATTTAGTTCCATAGAGTTTGGTTTTTTATCTCAGGATCGTATGTTGATAGAAACCCACAATAGTGCTAGACTAGTTAGAAACTTATAATCTATACCAGGATCTAATATTGACAGTTTAACCAACCAAATTCAATCTCGAAATCATATGTTGATAGGATCAAACGCTATCTTGCTAAGTAACTTGGTGACCAGTATCCTCTCAAAGAGGCTAAAATACTTTCAATTTATCGATACCTTTACTTACAACCCCAACCCGTATTTATACTAAAATATTAGCCAAAATACTAATCCTATTTCAAACTATCAATACATGCTATTCAAACTTACAATAAATGCTAAGATCCTAATCTTATTCAAACTAAGAATAAATGCTAAGATCTTAATCCTATTCAAATTAATAAGAAAAGCTATTCAAATATACAATAAATACTAATGACAATAAATACTAAGAGTAAAACCCCTAGAACTTCCCAAACTAACTTATCATATGTTGACAAACTTAAAAGCCACAAATGTTCAATATCATCATTCATTAACATCAAGAAATAAAATAAATCCATAATGAGTTTAACAATCTACAATTGGGGGTGGGAGGTTTAGGAATTTTAGGTCAAAATTCTCATCCCTCGATACAAGGAGGCTATTCCTTCATTAGAGCACAAATAATAGAATGTGAAGAAGAATGGCCATGACAGATTCAAGAAAGCTTCAATTGAGTTGAGCCGAGCACCATAATAAATGTATAGTTCCTTAAAGCATGTCCATCCATAGCTAGAGTTGATCAAACGGGCGGGCAGGTCGGGTTCGGATCGGGTTGACATTGAATATTCTTTTAGGTCCGAATGGGCCTATATATTTGTCCAGAAGTGTTTTAATTTTTCAGGCCGGGCTAGGCCCAGCCCGTCCGACTGGTTTTATAAATTTTTATATATTATTATTAATTTTTTGAAAAAATATATAAATTGTATATAATGTTAATATACATTTAATATAATATGCATATATGTTGTATGTAATAATAATATTATATATAATTTAAATAAATAGTAAAATGTATTATATAAAATAAAATAAAATAAATATATACTCTCTACTGTTATCAATACTTGATTTTCTAATCCTAGACACAAGAGTTAACGAGGAAAAAGTTAGACTATTTTGTCCTTATTTTTTACATTGAGAATTGAAATAATTTAAAAAGTAGAGTTGGTCAAATAAAAGATGAGGGTAGAATTGAAAAGTATATGACAAAAAAGGCTAACACATGTTATATTTTGAAAATAAAAGACCTAAAAAATCATATATTAAGAAAATAAGGGACTATAATATTATATTTATAAAAATATATATATAATAATAATCCGGGCCGGACTAGGCTTAATTATAGACCTAAAATTTTGTTGAAGTCCAGTTGATATTTCATTTGAGTCTGATTTATTATCTAAACCTGTCCAATTTTTGTTTTTCAAATAGACTTTTCAGATTTTATTTTCAGGGCCAGGTTGAATAGGGAGGGGGTCAATGTTGATCAGCTCCCCGTGATCCGTAGCACACAAAACACAGTTCTCGCAACATCATTAGTCTCCGTTGATTTTACCACATAAGACTTGAAGGAGTTTTGTTAAAAAAAAAAGACTTGAAGGAGTACTGCCTCGGAGGCGCATTACTCACTTTCTGCTGCCTCTCTCCTCAGTTGCTCAATGTAGTTTTTCTATCTGTCGCGAGGTGTCTCGCTCTCTCTCTAATTCTTGTTTCCAAGAGGGGTTCTTCGTCCCAAATGTTATCCCCTCTTTCCTGAAGTCAAGCATTCACGCCGCTTCTATGGATTCCTGCGACCACAGTGACAGCGAGCTCTCGACGAACGGTGGCGCTGACAACAACCACAGCCACCAAGTCTCAAAGAAACCGAAGCTCTCACTCCCAAATCCCACTCCCACCACACCAATCACGCCAGCCCAAATCGTCCAAGAGTTTGCTCACCATGACAGCACTATTGCCCGAATCAACAATGGCAGTTTCGGCTGCTGCCCGTCCTTCGTCCTCGCCGCCCAGCGGCGGTGGCAGCTCCGCTGCCTCTCCCAACCCGACCTTTTCTTCCATCGCCTGCTCCGCCCAGCCATCGAGACCTCGCGGCGTTCTCTCCTCCCCTTAATCAACGCGCCACGCCTCGACCAGATCTCCCTGGTCGATAACGTTACCACCGCCACCGCCATCGTTCTGCAGCACGTCTCTCGCTCCTTCCACGAGAGCCGCTTCAAGCGAGGGGACGCTGCCATCATCCTCCACTACGCATTTGGCGCGGTTAAAAAATCTGTACAGACCTATGTTTCACGCTCCGGCGGCCACGTCATCGAAGTTCAGCTCCCTTTCCCTGTCTATTCGGACGAAGAGATCATCGCTGAGTTCAAGAAGTCGTTGACTCGGGCCAAGTCGGAGAACCGTAGGGTTAGGTTGGTCGTGATTGATCATATCACCTCGATGCCCTGTGTGATCATTCCCGTCAAGGAGTTGGTTAAGATATGCAGGGAAGAAGGCGTAGATAAGGTGTTTGTTGACGGGGCCCATGCGATTGGGTGCACTAGGATTGATTTGAATGACATTGGTGCGGACTTCTACACTAGCAATCTGCACAAGTGGTTGTTCTGCCCCCCTTCTGTTGCTTTTTTGTACTGTAAGAACACCCAAGAATTCGACGATGATGTTCACCATCCGGTGGTGTCAAACGAGTATGGAAATGGTTTGCCCGTGGAAAGTGCTTGGATTGGAACAAGGGATTATACCTCCCAGTTGGTTGTCCCAGATGCGCTCGAGTTCATCAACAGGTTTGAAGGTGGGATTGACGGGATAATGAAGAGGAACCATGAGAAAGTTGTCGTGAAAGGGAACATGTTGGCGCAGGCGTGGGGAACTCACATTGGTTGCTCTCCCTCAATGTGTGCGAGCATGATCATGGTAGGTTTGCCAGCTTGTCTCAGGATTGAGAGCGAAATGGACACTCTAAAGCTCAGAGATCATTTCAGGGATAATTTCGGTGTAGAGGTTCCTATTTACTATCGACCTCCTAAGGAAGGAGAGATGGAACCCCTATCTGGGTACGCAAGGATCTCTTGTCAGGTCTACAATACAGATGCTGATTATGACAGGTTCAGAGACGCCGTTAACCAGCTTGTTCGTGATGGCTTCAAATGTGCTGATCTTGCGGTTTAGAAAAGGTATTATTGTTTATCAACTACGCTGTTTTGCTTCTGTGAACTTTCAACTTAACAGCCTTACCATCAGCACGCGTGGTGCTTTCTTATTTAGTCGTGCCCTATCCTTTGCCGTGTTGTTATCTATAGCGCATGGCTGATGTTTTTTGCATCTTTTCTATTCGAAGAGTTGAATTATTTGAGTGGCAGCTAATGTATACGTGCTGATATTTAGTTTTAGCTAGGGTCTTACCTTCCTCATTTTTGGAGATTCGGATACTACTAGGATAGGCTGGTGCTGTTGCCAAATGGCAACGAGGCTAAGTGATGTTTCAGTTTACATTTCTTCACGATCAGGCGAAAACCTTAGCTTCTTGGTTACTTGGTGTTTTTGGTGGTTGATGGTGGTGTCTCGTAACTTTTTTCAGTTCAAGTGGACGTATGAGTTATATGTTTTCTTGATCAACATTAGTATGCTATGAATGTCCGCCACCGCAGTCCTGATTGTTCCATGCTCTCCTGTTGTCTTATGTTTTTGTGCCTCTATCATTTTTGGTTCTAGAACAGTAATCTCGTTAGGTGTATTGTATGAGAACAGCAAGAACAGAGATGAGTGAAGTAATTTAGAAAGGAATCTTTCTTGATGAACCTTGACGGGGAAATACTGTAAGGCCTGCTCTGAGATATACGTACGAGGACTCAATAAGTATCTTCCCCACCAGAACAACCTTGTCTTCAGGCTATAGGTTTCATTATTCCCTGCATCTTCTTTCCAACGATCTAAAAGCTGTGGGATTAAGAGTCCACCCTGCTGTACTATCTGTGTGGCTTTTTACCCTTGCTTCAGTCTCTTCCAAGTTAGATGGTAACCCAGTTGTGGTGGGTGATCTCTTTCTGTAACTGAGATCATGAAAAAATGAGTGGATTTGAAACCTTCGGGTAATTAGGTTAGTAAGCAATGTGATCAATTTTCTGAGCAATCTGGAAAGGGTCATGTTACTTTTCAGTGCATATTTCAGTGTTGCGGCTTGCTTTAATGACAGCTGACAAGGGAGGCAGAGCTTAAGAAGTACTCATTCCTTAACCTCACATGAAATTCCTCAACCTCGCATGAAAGGGTGTCTCCACCAAGGGGAGTACCTATACTAAGTGAACCTGTCTATAACCACCAATATGCAATCAACTGAGATCAAACAGGGTTATCTGGTTATAAAATCCATGGCCACATCCCCCCAAATCACTGTTTGTACTAGGAAGGGATCAACCCAGCTAGACTCTATTATTTCTGCTGCTGTGTGATGATGCAGGCTGCCATAAAACACGTAACATCCGTCATTACTCTCACCTATAAATGTTGGCAGCAATTCCAATAGGTTGGTAATTGGTACACCGCCAGGATTTCCCTACTAGCGTGTAAGGTGCCGTTGAAACAGGATTGCAAGTTTTTTACTTCTTTGACAGGAAGGGATTGTGTTGGAGTTGCCTTTTAAATATTGTATCGACCCAGGACGCTAATGGAATAGCAAACCAGACACCCTTGTTCCCCTCTGCGAGCGTGCATCCGCTGCTGCATGTGAGTCTGCTGTATGATAATCTCAAAATTATGTTATAGCTGCTATGATTTTCTATGTTTTAGAGAAATAGTCGCTTGTTGCTGAAGAAGATTTTTTCATGCTGTGTTGCTTAGTTCAAACATGAATCAAAACTTGAATGGGACAAAGACACCAATGATGATTTAGTGTCGTCAGACAGTTCATTTTCAAAAGCTGACTTAGAAAGGGACTAATCAGATAAAGCCTTCTTGTAATGAGCAAACGGCCTACAATTTTTGCATCAACACCCTGGAAGCTCCTATTTCCGGAGCTCCACTTTCCACACTAACTGCAGAGTAGTATCACAAACAGCTAAAACTGGGGCCTGGAATAGTAACTGATTGAGCAGAATAAGGGTTAGAGGCACCACTGTCCGCCCGTGGAACCTGGTAGTTAAACCCCTCCACAGCCAGACCGCATAGTTCTTGTAATGGGATCAAAGGCTTGGAGATGGTTTCAGCTCAATAGCAATCTCCTTAATGATCATCTCAATGGCTCATAGTGGAATGTGCTTAGCTTCACATCATGAGGGCTAGCAAGCAAGCGGGATTGATTGGGTTTAAGATCTAATTCAACTAAGTTTGCTATTTCTATTTTGGTCCCCCAGTCGGAGCTGATCCACCCCAATTACATTCTTGGATACAGTTGTATTTCTTCTTCAATTCCTCCCATGCCGAGATGAATTCCATTTGAAGAATTGGTCCACCCTTCTTTCAATGATAATTTACATCCAATATCACAGTCCAGATTTGAACTAGTTTGAATGTGAATTTCTTTGACCCTGCTGCTGATAAAGGGAGACAAACACAATAGGGATAATTTTCTTACGTGGAAGCTTAATGTGTGCCATCTCTGCTGGTTATTATCCGCTTGGGTATTTCAAGAATTCTCTTCTACTCTTAAATCTCTTTTCTGATTGAATCAGCATGCACCACTACAGAACTTGTTGGTCTGATATCATCGGGGTCTCCCAGCTTTGCATTGGCAGTTCTCTTCTCTTTTAGCCAATGACTATTCTCCAACACAGTGTGTTGTGTTCACTGTAATTCCAAAGATCACCACCCAAGTTGGTATGGACCCTCTAAGAGCATCCGTGTCCACATCCTTGCATGACTCACCATAGTTTGGTTGAGTAAGCCACTTTCGCTTAATCTGAGTTCTGATTTGCAACTGTCCCTTTGTGTTTTTCCAAGGTGTGGTTGCTTTGAGGCTAAACATTTAGTGTGCCGAAGTTCCTGATGGGTTTCTCTGGTTGTTACGTATGAGAGCTAGATTTGAGCTGAACTGTTGTTAAGTTTGTTGATGACAAAATATTTGTAATTCTATACCTTCCAGCTCTTAGCCTCTTGACATTGGGATTGGCCTAGAAAATCTTTTCTAAAGTTGGGTCAGTTAGTTCAAGTAATATAGATAAATGGGTTTGGTCTTCTTATTAGATAAACAATGACCCAAATACCACTTATCTCCATTCACGTGCTCCCATTCTACTACTGCATAGTGGATTGGTGTTCGTCCCTTCACTTGTTAATATAACATACCCGCCACCCACACCTGTTTCACTCGTCACCAGTTTTTCACCCAATTTTGTGCGGGTTTTTCACGTGTTTTAACGAGTCGGGTGGTCGGGTAACACGGGTACTTGTTAGGAATTGCCATCTCTGCTTGCATCATCACCCATGGGATCCCAATTTTAATCAACCCATACACATTCAATATTCATGTGGGACTCCACAATGACAAACTCGATTATTATCACCCACTGTGCTCATGGTCAATGCTAATGCATCATCAATAGGCTCTTATGTTGCACACGTTGAGCCCCCAATTCATGACCAGTTCCCTCTTCTTTATCTTCTCTTTTATTCTGTGGTTTGTCAATGGTCTCTTGATCCCGGTGACAAATGACAATAATCTATCATCGATCATGGCTGTTCCTGTAGAGGAGTGGTATCCTAGAACCAAAGGTTCCTGGGTTCAAAACCTACCTACTACCGTAACTATCAAAAAAAAGATCATGGCTGTTCCTGTTTCCCTGCAAGTCCTCTTCATCTCTTGTAGGCGATGGACTGCTTCCTTTCTCTTCCCCGGAGCTCCACACCTAGAGCTGGGCATGTTGAACTTCTTTCCATTGGCATCTCTTGCACATAGGCCCTATAGTTAGTTTGCTGGTGTTCTCGTTCCCTCGCCGATGATGATTCTTTTCCTCTCCCAGTGATTCCAATCTGGCCGTGGGTCTTGCATATCTCCCTCTGTTCACCTTATCTAAGATCATCATTGGTGTCATCTTTACATATGCAGTCTCTTGTTTCATTGATTGCCTTTTCTCCCACTTTTTCCTTTGCTTTTTTCTGGTTCTTTTTTGTTTTCCTATCCAACCACTCTACTCTACTCTACTCAAGAGGATGATGCAACAGTCAATAATACCTTGTTTTATGACCTTTTCGCGCCTCCCTACTTTTCTGGGTATGGGCAGTGATATTTTCCTATAATTCCACCGTTCCCTTCCTCTTCTTCTGCCCTTTAACAATCCCACATAGTGTTGGTTTTGACTCTTCTAAAACTTACTCCGAGCTTTGAATGGACATCTCCTACATGTCTTTGATCGCTGGTTCCACCATTTCCCGTTTCTGCTTGTGTCTCTGTACAGCTTCCTCTTCAAGTTCCACCTCACCTCAATCACTCCCTTCAGTCCAGGGTTGTTGACTGCTCCATCTAGGCTGCTGTCTTCAGTTCCTTGCCTGGTTCTTCTGTCAACCCATTTCTTGCCTTTCTCTGCTGGTGCAGTGGTACCACAATGAAGGGCTTGGTAGTGTTTCCAGTGGGTGGTGTTCTCATTCAGCCTGTTAACCATCCTTTTTAGGATCACCATATTTATTGTGCCAATCTCCGCTACTGTAATGGTCATATCAAGATCAAGGCTCTGATACCAAATTGATGAAAACCCTTAGGATTGACACCTTCAGCTCACTAGTTCATATATATGCTGTTAAAGCCAAAAAGGCTGGTAGGCTAACAATGGCCAAAGTAGGAATATGCTTCTCAATAGTAACTAGGGAATAAAGGGGAAGAATGATCTTTCAAGGAAAACTCTGCCTATCCACAACAATGGCCAAAGTAGGAATATGCTTCTCAATATCCTCAACCTTAGGTCTATCTACCCTTCCCTTAAATAGCTAAGCATGAGCTTGGTCAGCCAAAGTATCCGGGGCCGTACAATACATAAAAACGAAAAGACGGTAAATGATAAAGTAGCATCAGTTGCCAACGCCCTACATCCCTTCTCCTACAACTCAGGTGGGTGGAGCTGTTGTTGCCCTTTTACATAGCTAGTTGACCAAGATCATAATCCTAACTTCTCTTTGGCCCATACTGTTGGAATGTTATAATTGCTGAACAAGCTCTTCTTAGAGATCTTATAATGTTGTGATTTAGACGCACCTAGACTAAGACCTTGGGAGATCAACAATTGATAAAAAATAAGCGTCAAAGACACCCATACTTTGGTAAAACTAATCTTTCATTATTGAGTTGGTTACAAAAACCCACACGTCATAATGACTCTCGTTGGATTCTCCAGCACATACACCCACATGGAAACCAATTTATTTTCCTTGCTCATGTGGACTAAGAACACACTCATAGTTGATTACACTCAAAGTCAACCTACTTTTTATAATGAAAGGATAACCTAAGAGGTACCTACTGCTTCACACACCAACTCTTGATTTCTCTCTAGATAATCCTCACACATAGCTTTGAGAAATTGATATGTTAAATAATTGATGTCAACTCCTATTTATAACTGATTTAGCTAATCAACTACCTAACTAACTCCAAGCTATAGCAATGACAACACTCTGCCTCCTAAATCAGTTATGGGCTGGTTTAGCTGTTAATTATAGCCTTGAAGTAATTAACAAAGATAGGCTAACAAACTCCTAATTTCTAGGCTGTTGACTTATTAGTCTTTAGAAGTTGACTGATATCTTCCTCTGTCAATGAACATTTTGATCTTTGACTTGTATAGACATCAAGCTCTGTTGTGCACACGTGGACTGATCATCTTTACTTGTCAAACTTCATCATCAAAAACAAATTGTACAATAAACACATTATTCCTAGGTCAATTGCTCATCTACCCTTAGTGCTTCTTGACTCAACTTGGGTGCCATCCGTGGTATTGACCAAACACTATGATTTCTTGGAACAGTAGGCTTGTTGGCATGGGATGGAGAAGAGAGGGTGTACTTTGAGTTATGGTTTATATTACTAGATTTAAGAAGGCCTGATCTCCATGCATTTGGCTGGGTTGCAGTCTTGTATCATTTGGAACCCCCAAAGCTGAAGTAGGTGCAATGATTGACCCTCTACTATTTTCAGGCCCATGGTATGGTGGAATCCACCCAAAGTTGCCTCGGGTGGTCATTCTCATCCCTTCTTTTACAAGCTGTGAACACATTAATATCTTGTTGAATTCGCAAGAGAGCTTCATGATTGTGAAGATATTGTGGGTATCTCTACTGCAAAGATGCACGTCACATGCACGCTGTCAGGAACAAGCCCATAAACACCCACACAAGTGGTCCTTGGATATGGGCTGCACTGCCAACAAATTCACCAATATAAAGGATCAATGGGTGTTTCGTGACTAAATGAAGACAGACACTCACAAGGATTTAAGGTTAAACTCTTCCTGAACCTAGATCAGATCTTGATATATATAGCTCATTCCATTTACTCTGAGGCTGTCTTCACAAGATCTAGTGGGAAAATCAGATGTTGCTCCCTCCAGAATTACTAAAGCCATTGCCCCTTTTTGTTCCTAACTGGTTTGGAAGAAGGTGAAGCACTGCTCTGCCCTAGCTACCATGCTTCTGGATTTGCCCTGGAAATTATTCTTCAACTGCGTTGAATTGGGTCCTCCTATTGAACTTCAGTCCGGAAAAGTGGTCCTGTTGCTGTTTCACTAATTGAGCTATTCCTATTATTGGTTATAAATCACGATTAGATGTTTGAGGGTGTGACTTGTCAGATATGTGACTACTTTGCTGGATAATGTCCAGTTTAAAAAATGCTGAAAATCATATTATAGATTATAATAGCTTGGAATGGGTTATATAATGTATAGAAGTAAATAGTTAATTCAATTAACAGTCTCCTTTATGCCAAAAAGAATAAAAGGATTAACTGTCATTTTAAACATATGTGAGTATCGACAAAGAATAGCTGAAATCTGAAACCAATTGGCAAGTTTAAGAGTCTTCATTTTGAGTGAAATAAGAAAAAAGTGTGAATTTTGATGGCGGGTGAAACTTGTGACTGTTATAGTGGTGCCCTTATTAGACCCCCTTGTTGCTTAAATTTGGAAATCTCACCAAATGCCACTAAGGTTTGACATAATTTACCATATGTCATCAAGGTTTGAATAGTTTACGCCATTCCACTGAGCTTTACCATAGTGTACCGTATTCCATTGGATGAAAAATTCACACCATGGCATTGATGTACAATGACGATTATCTCCCAACTCTTACTCAATTGCAGGGTGTGAACTTTTCAAACCTTAATGGCATATGATAAATTACTTAGAATTTCAGTGGCGTTTGTGAAATTTGGCTTTATGTTTTATTTTGCATGTATATTGTAGTTCATATTAATAGATATAAGGATAAAATATTCGTTTGAACTTAAATGACCCAAAATATTAGGAAAATGTTTACTAATAAGGTAGACATCAAGTACACGCAAGCCTGTGCTTGGTTGTATTGTGCACACTTGAGCTTGCACCCGCATCCGATACACTCACCTGACTTTTAACAGTATGTGCCTAGCAACCTCGCAAGATTTGTGCCTGGCAAGATTAATGCCTTTCAACTTAAAGTGACATGGTGTAAACTTTTCAAACCTTAATGCATAGGTGAATTATGGTAAACTACAATGGTGTAATGTGAACTTTTCAAACCTCGTTGGTATAGTAAATTACGTCAACCTTTTTAATTCAACTATTAATGACGTTCGCTTATGAAACATATATAATGTTTGTACCGTATTGTTTACTATTTACACGAAACTAGGTTCCTTGGCAGGGTTATGGCTGCTTTTCTGTGTCCACTTTTAAGCAGTTGGATCTACGGTATGCCATGGCAAAAACTTTTTGATGTATTCAGGCTAAACTCTGAGGACGGATTTGTATGACTTATTGAACGTGTGCTATCATCTATGACTCCAGCTCAAAATCGTGTAGTCCTGAGATATCTGGTTAAAGCTTGGCTATTGTGTGCTCCTTAAGTTACTGTCTCACCCGATTAGAAGTACATCCCTTGTTCGTCTTTGTGGTTACGGTGACTGAGCTTCTTTCTGTGTGTGGGCTTGGTTGTCAGGTATAAATGTTCAAGGGTCCAATTAGGTTACCTGCTTGCAGCTGCCTCTGAAATTCTTGCTAGCTACACTCTTTGGTGGAAACTCTTTCTCACTTCCTCTGTTTTTGCCCTTCTAAAGGCGAAATTAGAACTTGCCCTTTTGTGGCTGCATGAATCTGCTTGTTATACCTTTAATTCTACAGCACAGTCCACTCAATTAACGTTTATTCACTTTCCTTGTGACTGGTGATCGCTTAACGCTTATTTCTCTTTCGTTTTCTTGTCTGATGCAGTGTATAATATCTGATCGCTTAACACTTATTTCACTTTCCTTTTCTAGTCTGATGCAGTGATTCCTGACCAACATGTCTCATTACAAAATAACAGCTGGGACTGGATCCATTTACAAACTACATTTGCCTGAACTGCTTGACCCCTGTATCATTTTGTAGAACTTGAAGCTCCCTATTGAACGGGTGAATAAACCATATAGTGCAGCTGGTGCAACCTCATCATCTGATATAGTCCATGGTCCACACTACTTTGGTAAGATAGAATAGCTTGGAAGAAACAATACAGCCTCTGCTTTTCCTGAGGATGGTTGCTGTAAATTTATCTGTTGAAATGACAAATAAAAGTGAGTGTGCATTGTTTTGCCATTATACGACTGTCGACTGTAGGTTCGCATTACGCTACGGCCTGTTCGTGTTAAAAAAGCAAATGGAGTTGACCTTTCAGCGTCAACATTCTACACCATTGCGTCATCTTTTATTTATAAAATGAGGTCATATCTTGATATGCGGATGCGTAATAGGTTGTTGAGCTGTATGCCACAGGTGTTGTACGCCACAGTTGCCGCACGGTGAGCGGCGTACCCGCAGCCTAGCTGTTTGTTCTACTTACGGATAGCGCTGGGTTGGCAGTTTGAATCTCCACAAGACCTCCCTTTCCCACTTTACGTATGAAGCCAATGCACACAATCATAACCAGCAAATGAAACTGTTGAATCGTACCAAGGATAGTCAATTCTATTGGGGTTATTTTAAAAAGAGCTTTTGCTACCTTTGCACTTTTATTGGTGGTGCACTTGGTAAGAAATTATTACTGTTTTTGGCGGGTTAGTCCTTTTTTTTTGTTAAAAAACTACGTTCCATATTAATGAAATCCGTGAAATTATATCACTTGCCCATAACGTAAACTAACACGCAAAAAAGATTGGTTTTGAGCCCAAGACTGCAGAGTGTAGAGTTTCTCATTCCTCTTTCCTCCATAGACTTGTTTTCTATTGCAGTTTCCTCTTGTGTTTTACTATTACTCTCTCCGTTCAACAATATCTGTCATTTTAGAAATGTGCACACTTATTAAGAAAAGTAAATAAATGATGCATGTATCCCTATTTTTTACATTTTCATCTAGATAATAATTACTTTTGTGTTGAATAGTAGGGTTAAAAGTGGAAAAAGTGTGACAAAAAGCTAGAATGATAAATATTTTTAAACAAAAGTCACTCCCTAAAACGACAGTTATTAATTAACGGAGGGAGTATTTTTTTATGACATTTTGTCTCGGGCACATTGTTATCAGTTTGTGGTTACTATGGAAGAGGCCTAATGGATAGAGCTAGAGTAAACCATTTAGGCGGGTCAGATTCCACTCGGGGTGGAACTTTTTGATCCATTGGGGACTGGATCCGGTCTTACTAGACGGGAATAACATATCATCTAAGGGCATCCACAATAAGGAAAGAGTATTTCATCCACTAACAAATATTATTCTATTACATCCTCTTATAATCTATCTCTTCTCTAAAAAGAGAGTTCCTTAGTTAAGAACCCCTCTCACATCTTCTCTCATTCACCTTATCATTTCCCTTTTTCTTTTTTACCATTATAAGCGGAATTCACACCATTGTGGATGCCCTAAGGCAGCGCGTCGATTGTGTAGGCCATCTGTACCATATTTGGTGCGGTCGTGTGATATAGCAGTTCCAGTCAGCTGTTGACTGAACTACTTTTTATTATATGAACTTTAATTAATTATAACTTTTAAAATAGAAGTCCAAAATGTAAAAATATTATAATATTATATCATTATTCATCTAAATTCAAGCTCTTCAAAACAAGACCTGTCATGAATATGTTTTGAGACATTTTAAAATTTTATATTAATTACATGTATATATCCATATATATCAATGAGACTTATAATTCATAGCATCATTTTAGTGTATCATCGTAAACACATAACATCATTTTAGTGTATCATAATATCAGTTTTAATGAATCATATCTTCATTTTAGTGTGTCATCACAAACATATAAAAATAAATTTTTTTATACAATAATACAATATAAAATAATATTTGGTATGTATGAAAAATACACGATTCACCATATAAGGTTTAAAATACACCATACAACAATAATATACACTACATAACAATAATGACTTTTGATCGATTCCGAAGTTTGTTATCTGATTCACCACTTATTAATTAATGAATCATAATATCAATTTTAACGAATCATATCGCAAAAATATAAAAATATTTTTTTTACACAATAATACAACATGAAAAAATATTTTGTATGTATGAAAAATACACGTTTCACCATATAAGATTTAAAATACACCATATAATAATAATACACTACAAAACAATAATGATATTTACCTCGAAGTTTGTTATCTAATTCACCACTTAGTTAATGAATCATAATATCAAAACTAATGAATCATATTATGATTTTAGTGTATCATCATATACATGTAAAAATATTTTTTTTTAATGTTGTCAAAACATATCTATGATTGGTCTTGTTTTGAAGAGCTTGAATTTAGATGTATAATGATATAATTTTTTTTCATTTTGGATTTATATATTAAATGTTACAATCATTTAAAATTAATACAAAATTTTTCACAATTTATATGTCACGTAAGCGGTCCAGATTGTCACATATATATGCCGCGTTCAAGATTGTGCAACCGGCCGTAACATCTAATTTGCACACTTAAGGGACGTTCGGTGATTAGAGAGGTAGTTTAAAATAAAGACGGAAATAAAACCATTTTGTTAAAGTTGAATGTAGTCAACTAATTGTACTATAGTAATATTTTTATGGGTCATCGGTCATGAATCTAGATAGATTCAATTAAAACATGACACATATCCACACTTACAAAAACAAATTAATCTTCTACTGGTTCCATCGGCCCCTAAGATTACGATAGAGGACCACATTTACAAACCTTTTTGAGATAGGCTGAAAGAGGACTAGCAAAAATTTGGGAAAGAGATTTTTTTATAATTGGGCTTTCGATGAAATTTCTGTGGATGATTATACCCAGATCGAAGTGGAAGAGGATGTAGAAAATATCCGATAAAGTGATGTCGAAAGTCGGGTGACGAGTAACTCTACTATGTTTTTTTTTTAAACAAAGGATAGTACATATATTATGATACAAGTTTGCGTACAAGTTCCGGCATATGATCCGGAGTCCATGAACCCGTATACTATTTACATCGGGCATGGTTAGCTAGACAATGCGACCTTATATTGGCATCTCTAAAAACGTAATAAAAAGAAACATTCAGGAACCGACTAGACGATGCTAAGACTTTGTCTAAAATAAAAGTTGTGGATGACAATAAAGAAGTAGGGCCCCCTTGCTGAAGATATTGAACAACTGATTTGCAATCCGACAGCACTCTGCAATACTGGTACCCTGAGGTGGCTGCCAAGTTAAGGCCAAATTCAATGGCAGAGGCCTCAACATCAGTTATTAGAAGAGAGGCATGGAGCCCCAAACATCCTGCACGATGAAGCGTTGTATTGGAGTGAATCACAGTAGCATATCCAACACAACCATGAGAATCAAGGCTAGCGTCGACCTCAATTTCAAAGTACGTAGGGTGTGCTTGCCGATGACACTGCAAGGCACTAGAGGTCGCGGCAGATACATTAGCAGAGGTTAGTTGTAAATAACTATTGGCTTGACACCAGCCATGAGCAAAGCGTGACACGCGATCATGGGAAGCTTGACATCGGGCGAACCACAACTTCCAAAAGAAAAGTAGATACTTCGCTACCGTTGATTTTGAAGCTTGAGAACAAAAATGGTAAAACCAATCTTGGAAACCGTGATCTGAGTGAATGGAATCCGGCAAGGTAAAACCAAAGGTAGTCCAAAAAGGTCGAACCGTCGGGCACTGATATAATGCATGTAACATTGTTGCTGAACTCTTACAGAAGTGACATTTTGTGGACATGTCTACTTTGATTCGATCTTTGATAGCAGTTTTGCATGGTAGCTTTGTTGTTAAGATTTTCCAGCCAATCATCTTAACCCGCGGGGGTACATCTAATGTCCAAACCTTTTTATAAACTGTGCCGTGATTAGTGGTTGTGGACGTTGAAGGAGTGTGCATGTTACACAAAAACAAATCTGCATAGTAAGCTGATTTTACCGTAAATATTTTACCTGGAGAAAGTCCCCAATACCAGAAGTCCCCTGATTCATAACCATCAGACTCCGGGTGGGGTAAAGCAATTTGAAGGATATCTTGCACATCATGAGGATCACACCACTGATTTAGCAAACTTGTATTCCAAACATTTGGCGGGCTTATCAATGTTGCCACAGAAGAGAGTTGGCGCACCAATGGTGGAAGGTGATATGGAAAAAGTTTACCCCGGGCTTTGTAAGGAGCCAACGATCTGTGAGTTTGGTATTCAGGCCAGTGACAATGGCTCTTCTACTGCCAAATTCTACAAGGTCTCGAACACCCAGTAGTGCTCTCCAAATTGGGCTCGAATGATGAGCCGGTCTGACCACCATCCAAGGGGAGGTTGTCATATACTTAGCATGATAAAACTGTGATAAGAGAGTGTGAGGTTGAGAAATGATTCGCCATAGCTGCTTTGCTAGCAACGCACGATTGAAACTCCTCAACTCCCTAAAACCCATGCCCCTTGAATTTTTATCTTTGCATAAAGTAGGCCACTTAGTCCAATGAATAACTGAGCTATTTGTGCTGCCACCCCACCAAAACTTGTTGATCATTTGTTGAAGTTTTTTTAGGAGAGTTCTAGGTAGCAAGATGACAGACATTGCATAAGAAGGAATTGCCTGAAACACTGCTTTAACTAGGGTTGTTCTTCCAGATTGAGATACTTTGTTTGACCAACTTTGAATGCGCTTCATCAGCCTATCTTTTATGTAATTGAAAACAGAGCATCTGTTCTTGCCTATACTGCTGGGAAAGCCAAGATAGATACCCAAATCAGGCACCTGGTCTGATGGGTATGAAGCATGCCAGTAATATCTGCTTTTACCAAGTCGCTTTACTATGTTATAATATGAGTTTCTAAGATGCTTATGCGATAGAAGCATTTGAGCATGTAGGAGTTTCTTATAACTGAAATGGATATTTGCTTCAAAAAAAAAAAAGAAATTAGTAATGGATAATGTCAAAGAAGGCAAGAAAACCAAAAGTCGGAGATAAGACCAAAAGGGGATAAAAGGGCAAAACGGTATCATACGGTGCCGTTTCGTGTCCAATACAGATAATTCCAAGGGCAATCCGCTCGTGGTTGGAGGGGTTACAGTAACTGAAACGTCCTAAAATCTCTCAAAAACCCTAATTCCCATTTACCGTTCACAAAAAAATGTTCTTCCACGAATTCTCCCTTCTTCTTTTGCTCTCTTCTGCATCTCTCAGTCCAGTTCATTCACGATGAATCCACATACCCTTGAAACACCAGCTGCCACGGTTTGTAGCCACTGCAACTTGAATGATGGTTGGATTCTTCACAACGTTAAACACCGTGGGGCCTTCCGCCGCCTCTGCACCAACTGCGTCCTAAAGCTCCACTCTTCCTTCTTCTGCGCAATATGCTTCTCCCTCTACGACCGTCCCAAGAAACCATCATCGATTCCGGGTGCAGCAGCAGCGTCGGCAGCTCCGTCTCTTCCCATCATTCGGAGCACACTCAGCTGCTTCAAATGCGGCTCTTTCTCTCATACCAGTTGTGTACCCCCAAACGCCCCTAAATCTCCTTACCTATGTCCCACCTGCTCAAACCCTCACTCCAAACTCTTTGAGTTCAGAAAGCTCTCCATCAATGACCGTACCAACAACAGCGATCGTCGAGAGGAAGGACACGGGATAAAACCGAGCCAGCTGCAGCTGGTGATTGATCTTAAGGTATCAAAGGCTTTCCTTGCCGCAGCAAGGATTGCGGCTAATTCTATGAACGATGAGGTGGAAATCGCTCAGGCGGAGGCGGAGAGAAGGGCCAAGGAACTGGTCATGGCGAGGAAGAGGGCCAGGGACGCGCTGGAGAGTGTTGCCTTGATATGTGCCAAGGAGAGGGGAAGGTCGCGTCAGAGAGAAGGAATTGGGGAGGCTGCTAGGGTTTCAAATTCAGCGGCGGTGCCAGTCGCCACAGCAGTATCTAACATGAGAATGGAGGCTTCTGGGACCGGAAACGGTTTCGGCGTTAAGAACAGCAAGAATTATCCTGTCCAGAGTAATGGTGGGAAAAGACTGGTAAATGTCGGGGGAAAGAGGATTGAAAGAGGGGCATTGATTCCTGCTGCGGCGCTTGTGGGTGAACCTAAAAGTCCTGTTTCTGTACATAAAAATTATGAGGAAGGGTCAAACGTAGCAGGGGAGATGGAGGCAAAACTACTACTAGTCAACAAAGATTCTGGCGGCAATGGTTTGCCAACTGCAGGCTCTGAGATGCGGCTGTCCAAGAAAGATGATCATGGTGGGAATGGGCATTGAGGACCTTGGTGATCTTTGGAGTTTCTCTTTTTATTGTGCAAAAAATTAGTAACCAAGTCTTAGGTTTGTGAAAATTTCCGTCAATGTTGGCAAGTCATAGTGATTTCTTTTTATGTGATTCATGGCTGATAGAGGACGTAATGTTGAATGAATTCACAGGTGCTGCTAGTTCTGGATGTAGCTTGTTAGGAATGCGATGATGGATGATAATTGAACAAAGGGTCTAATTTAAGTTTTCGGTGTCTTTCATCAGTTGGGAAATTCTTCAGATCATATTTGAAACTGAACACCATTTACTACTTGATTGGTTCCTTGAGAAGGTTTTGTTTTGTCAGATTCCTTGGAATGGTTTTTTTCCTCCACTTTAAGTGAGTACCTCTAATGTTTTTTAATAAAACATTTGGTGGTGAACTCAGGTTGAAATGCGACTACAAGAACTGGAAGGACTGTCCAAAAGGCTGCAAGTATAATTACCAAAAGTTCACAATGTGTTATCCAGAGTTATCCAATATTATACGAGTACACATCTGCCATAATCTGCTCTTTAAGTCACTTTTATTTATTTATTGATGACTTTAATTTTGGCTTACTAAGCAACTTGTTCTGCATCTTGCTTGTGCCGCTAAAAGATTTGCAGGTTCTACTATGTAGCCTGTCTCACGATAAAATGCTTGGAAACTTGCATATATCCCTTGTATTTTGTCACATTGTGCCCTCTCCTACAATTATTGTCAGATTTAGGTTGAACTGTCTCGGATGGTGCCGAGTTTGGCTCAATGGGTTCAACTCATGTTAATTAGCTTTGTTCGTGTTTTTTTTTTTTGGAATATTTATAACATACTCCCTCCATCCTGAATTGACCGTCCTGTTGCTTTATGACACGTTTTTCCACTTCAATATTAAGCATATAAGAAAAATAATTTATAAAACTAAAATTTGTAATATATAGTTTAACATGTAAAGAATTTTTTACATATGCAAAACTTAAATTTTAAAAATTATTTTATCTTATATGTTAAAAATTGAAGTCAAACGACATGTCCAAATAGTAAACAGGACGGTCAATTCAGGACGGAGGGAGTATATATAACATGTTGAGTTGGTTTTTGTTTGGGTTTCATGTAAGTCATGCGTATATACTGTCATTATAATAGTAACAAATAAAAAAAAATTATTCAAAAAAATCAGAGTTTTTTTGAGTCATAATCTAATACAGATTGAAGTCTTTCAATTTTGTTAGCAAAATTTATACTAATATGACAAGAAATATTGAGCCAAGAGTACTTTTTTCCTTAGAAATTTTTTTTTGAAAGATACAAGATCATGTTCTTCAAGGCACATGTTGCTTTCGGTCATTTTGTTTTGAGTGAAATTCCATCATAGCATTTACTTTTTGAATTCAAAAATGGTGCACTTATTGATGAATATACCGAGG
Source organism: Limonium bicolor (assembly GCA_023374045.1). NCBI lineage: Eukaryota > Viridiplantae > Streptophyta > Magnoliopsida > Caryophyllales > Plumbaginaceae > Limonium > Limonium bicolor. Next base: position 445,389,745 of record CM041776.1, read on the forward strand.
AAGTCAAGTTCTCCATTTATTTGTGTTCTCATGTGCACTAATCAATATTTTACGATTTATCTTGAATTTTTGGTGATTTTTTTGAATTTTTTAACTTTCAAAGTATATTCCACAATCTATAATGACATTTCATAATTTTAGTAATATTTTATGAATTGGTGAAAAATATAGATACATTTTTATTTTATAAACATGGACTGACACCATTTGACGGTCCAAAGTCAAATTCAAGGCAATTACAGCTCCGTGCATACATTTAAGTTTATTATTCAATCTTCAATCAGTAGTTGTAGTATGATATAACACGATGGTTTTTTTTAAGGGTAAATTCATAAAATGTCACGATTTGAGTTTATAATTCACAATATATCATTGTTTTTAATTCAATTTTAAACATGTTTAAATGTTGTCCAAAATTGATGAAACTTTACATGGACGATGCTAAAGTGTGATATTTTGGTCCAATATCAAATTTGAAATTTTTTAAGCTCATATATGACATGTAGGACCAAATGGACATCACATATGAACTTAAAAACTTCAAATTTGATATTGGACCAAAATATAACACTTTAGGATCGTCCATGTAAAGTTTCATCAATTTTGGACAACATTTAAGCATGTTTAAAGTTGAATTATGAAAAAAAACAATGATATATTGTGAATTATAAACTCAAATCATAACATTTTGTGAATTTTCCCTTTTTTTAAATGCTTCAGGGTTAATAAATAGTTACAGTTTCCTTTCATACTTTTGACTAGATTATCTTTTTGCTCATTTTCATGAGATGTTATTATGATATACCATGTGTGTAAAAAGTGAAATTATGTAATGTACCCATAAAAAAATTTGTAAAATTACTATGCATGCACGAGTTTTGTTCCCGTTCACATATATCACTTTTTGACTTATTTGATCGTTAATTAGGACATGTGTTAATCTGCAATTTATATTGGCTTTTTTTTAAAGAACTTAATAAAAATACGAAGAAACAGTATAATCGAAAAAATATATTAAAAGTTTGTTATACTGAATTTATGAAAAAACTAATAGAATTTTAAATTATACTTAAACATAAAGAATGGTGAAGAAATAGTTTTTATTATTTTCAAAATTTTACATAACTTTGTAAATGTTTATAATGTTTCCTAATTTTATAGGTGCTTTCAACTATTATAAAGATATTATTTTTTGGTTCTCTTTTACATCCGTTAGCTTTGGAGAATTTTTTTTTTCAGGATATAGTGAAATATTTTTTTTTTTGAAATGTCATTATATTTTTGGAAAATTCATGAAATGCCCCCAAATAGAGAAAGTTATAAAATGACACTATATTTTTGTAAAAGTTCATGAATATCAATGAGAAAAAAGAACAAATAGATAACTATAAAAGAATTTAAAATTATAAAAAAATTTAAAAATATAATAAAATATTGATAAAAGTAAATACTTCTTTAATATTTAAAAATAATTCAGTAACATAAAAAATAATATAGTTTTAAAACATATTATTTATACTAATTTTTTCCACCAACTAAGTATCATTTATTAATATCATAAATTTCACCTTGCATTTTATAGTTTATTTTTTTCTTATAATTTAAAATATTTATTATAAATCAATTATTTATATTTCAAAATAATATTTAACAAGTTTATTTTTTAAACATTTATATTCTATTTTACAGATATCTTTATGACATAATAGTTTTGTTATCTATAAAATATTATGTCGTAATGTGTGTACAAAATAGAATATCAATTTTAAATTAATTTCTCTGAATATTAGTTAAAGAATATAATATTATTTATTTAAAATAAATTATTTATATTTTTTAACTACTATTTTTGGAAATTTATTTTTTATAATTTTTGTTATATATTTTACAAATATTATGTCAAAAAGTTATCTGTTAAAATAAAAGTAATATTTTGTTAAAAAAAATTCTAAAAATTTGTTAGGAAATATAAAATAATTGATTAAATTATTAATTTAAATTTGCTAGAAAAAAATATAATAAATGTAAAGCAAAAATTATGGTATTTAATTGGTATAAATTATGGTATCTAATTGGTATAAATTAATAGAAAAATTGTTATAAATTAAGTGTTTAAAACACCATATTATTTTTTATGGTAATGGATAATTTTTTTAAAAAATTAAGAAATATTTACTTTTCTTCAATAGTTTATGTTAATATATATATATATATTTTGATTTTTTTATTATTTTTCGTTATATTTTATAATATTTTATAGTTACTTTAGTATTTGAATGTTTGTGAATTATGGTGATTTTTTTAATATTTAGGGATATATGAACTTTAAAAGTATTTAGTGGTGTTTCTTGAACTTTTACAAAAATATAGTTATATTTTGTGACTTTTGTTTTCAGCATTTCATGAATTTGTCAAACAATATAGTGACCTTTCATGAAGTTTCTTTTTAAAATTTAGTAGTTTCTCCGTAGAGTTTAGTATTACTTACTATTTTGTATTTTAAGTATTTTTCTATTTTTATTTCTTTAGTTTTAAAAAATATCAAAAATTGTGACAGATTGACACACATCCTAGCAAACGGTCAAAGCACGTCAATTAACAGTCAAACCTGTAAAAAATGACGAATGTAAACAGGGACAAAACTCTTGGGTGCATAAAATTATTTTGCAGACTTTATGAATGTGTCATGTAATTGGATCTAAGTTCCCTTATTCGTTTTCTCTATTACTCAAACTTGTGCTCTTTGATTTATATTTTGTGGGAATCAGTTAATTCTTATTAAAACCCATAATTGTGCTTCCTCTTCTTTAATATTAACCCACAATCTGTGTTATACATTGTTGCACATAATTGATAGTCAACAATTAAAGACAAGTGCACTTATCGTTTTCAAGTAATAAAAGTGAAATGTAAAATGTCAAATCCGTATTGACTTAGCAACTTGAATACTAATCAGGTTAACAACCAAAACAATTAAGTGGAGCAAAACAAAAATTATGGGGGGGGGGGGGGGGGGGGGGAGTTTGAGCAACACTAAAGTTGTAAGGGAAATTTCATAAACTACCATAATGTTTTTGGCAAATTTATCAATGCCACTATAATTATAAAACATACTAAATAAATTTATACAAAAAATAAAAGTCATTAAATACTAATAATTATAAAAAAGATTCATCAATTGAACTTTATTTTATGTAATACACATTATTCATAGCAGCAAGCAACACACAACCTAGTCTGACTATGGATGTATGGAGCCTTACTCGCAAGAAGTGTTAACGGTAAATTGAATAACATCATGACAAAATTAATTGCAAGTTTAAATGATGTCAAACCTATGTACATGTGATACCCACGTTGAAATATGAATAGTAATGTGAATGATTTATATAGTTACATATGGATTGACTACAACACAAGACCTTCCACTTTTAAGCTCAATTGAGAACAAAAGGGTTTAAGGGGATAGTTTTTAAGCCAGATGACTTACAATATTCACCATTATGCTTAATAACGCCAAAGTACCCCACCAATCGATCATTACTTTTATTATTGAAAACTTTATTTTCGGGGCGTCCGTCATAACCTAAGTAGTAATGTTATATGATATATGATCTCATGATCTATAAACCAAAGTTAAAACATAAATTGAACCCAAAACTCATTAATATCCTAATTTTGTTCTAATTTTTTTTCAACCAAATATCTCAGTATACATATACATATACATATATACCATGTTTATCAACTAATGAGTGCTTGGAAACTTTATGTAGAGGAGCTACACATATTGTTTTCGAGAATAACATCGAATGTAGAGAGTCAAGCGTAACCACATAGACTCAGCAAGTCAAATACTAATCCAGATTAACAACCAAAACAGTTAAACTGAGCAAAACAAAGCAACACAATAAAGTTTTTTTTTTTGGGGGGGGGGGGGGATATCAAATCAATCTCTAATTTGATCAAAAGTAAAGTTACAAATTCAATAAAACAAAAAGATAAAAGTGCACCTCAAGACGGATCCTTCACCTTCAATTCTATTTATATTATGTGATAATGATGATTCTCAGGCTCAACAAGTTAGCACGCCTAAAAACACAACTACCACTACCCTCGACAACACCAACCTATCCTCAAGTCAACATTGATGGTGCATATGCCGATTTAATCTTCACCTTGTAGTCAAATTGACAAATTTGGCATGATCTCAAAGTCAACGATGATGCCGCTTTCCCAGTGATGAAGTGTTTTAGAGTTTATAGGGCTTTCAAGCTACTCACGCAACGTCAAGGGGATCAGGTTGCCTTTCGCAGTTGTCTTAGTTAACGATTGCCTTACTTTAGGTCTTAGACAAAGATGGTCTTGGTACTTATATTTGAACATCTTATGAATTATCAATATATGATTGATGGATTTCGAAAAAAAGACAATACCAAAGTAGCTCACCAGTCAGCCCTTAATAACTTTGAACTACTTTATTGACAACCTTGTTTCCATTAAGCATAGGAGGCGTGACTACCTAGTTTCCGTTTTGCATAAACACTAGACCTATGTTGCATATTATTTTTGTATTTCAAACAAGTACATGGATGATCCAATCTTCAATTTCCCTACTTCAGTATTTTTTACACGATGAATTATAGTTAGTTATTGACCTCAGAATTAGATGCATCTTCATTTAACTTGTAACAGCCCAGTATCCCACTGTTGTGATATTGTCCGCTTTACTACAGCTCACGGTTTTGTTCTCAGAGTTTCCTAGCCCCAAAGGCCTCACAACAAGGAGAGGTATCCCCACCCATATAAGGAGTGGTTCGTTCTCCCCTCCAATCGATGTGTGAGGTAAACCTCAAGGGTATTACACTCCACCCCCTGGGAGCCCAGCGCCCTCATGGGCCACACCGGCACACCGACCTGGGTCTAGCTCTGATACCAACTGTAACAGCCTAGTATCCCATTGTTGTGATAATATCCGCTTTGCCGCAGCTTACGATTTTGTTCTCGGGGTTTCCTAGCCCCAAAAGGCCTCACAACAAGGAGAGGTATCCCCACCAATATAAGGAGTGGTTCGTTCTTCCCTCCAATCGATGTGTGAGGTAAACCTTAAGGGTATTACATAACTTATTAAAAACCTTATTATAACCCGAATCCTAACAAAGTTTCCCAAATGGAAACAAATAAAATCGTTGTCGGATAATCACAGAGGCATAACTAACCCGTCACCAGAGTCGCGCTTAGTTCACGAGTGAAACAATAAAAGAAACATTAAAAAAAATGAAAAACAGGATACAACAATGTCGTTGCATCTGATCTCTCCTATATAAGATATTCAAAATCGAGATAGGAAAGAACCAGTGTTTCATTCAAGAAAAGAAGAACCCCCGAAAGATTTCTCCCACCCTCTCACTCAAAAGCAAACAAGACAGGAAAGAAACAGAGTTTCATTCAAGAAAAGAAGAAGCCTCGAAAAATTTCTCCCGCTCTCTCTATCAAAAGCTCATCGTAATGAATCCAAACGCCGATGATACCCCCGCTGCGTCAGTTTGCAGCCGTTGCAACAGCGATGATCACTGGTTTCCTCACAAAATGAAACACTGTGGGGAGTACGACCGCTTTTGCACTTCTAAAACTAAACCCTTCTGCCTTCTGCCCAATATGCTTCTCTGTTACGACCGTCCCAAGAACCCTCCGCCGGCGCAGCTTGATTGTGCCGAACCTCTCACACTTAGCAACACCTTAACCTGCAGCGAATGCGGCGCTGTCCCTCACACCACTTGCGTATCTCCAGATGCCCTGAATTCTTCTTACCTCCGCCCAAGCTGCTCAAACCCTGCCTGTGTTTTCTTTTATATCCGAAAACCTGTCAAGCTGGACAGTACTACCAATGAGGAGGTTGGCAGTGATCAAAGAAACCGCCCGACACCCAGCGATCAGTCGTCGCAATACACTAATGAGAAGTTGTCCAAGATTTTTGTTGCGGCCACAGAGATTGTTGCTATTGTTATAAAAGAAGAAGCGGACATCGTGAGGGCTGAAGCCGAGGAATTGGATAAAGCTTCGTTGGTGGCAAGGTAGAAGGCCGAAAATGCACTGGAAGAACATGCCTTACTATGGGCCAAAGAGAAAGAAAGATCAGGGCTCGGAGTAGAAAGTGAAAAGACTGCGGATAGTTTTGATAGAGCGGTTGCTGAAAGTACAAAGTCGGAGGAGAAGGAGTTTGGAGAATCCAGTGGTTCGGGTGATGAAGATGAAACTGAGGAAGAATAAGAGGAAGAGGAAGGAGAGTACTTTGGTGGTTCAGTTAGTGAAGATGAAACTAAAATAGAATCAGAGGAAGAGGAAGGAAAGTACTCTAGTGGTCCAGCTGATGAAGATGAAAATGAGGAAGGGCCAGAGGAAGATGTAGGAGAGTACTCTAGTGAATCGGTTGTTGAAAATGAATATGAGAAAGAATCTGAGGAAGAGGTAGGAGACTACTCTAGTGATCCGGTTGCTGAAGATGAAAATGAGGAAGGACCAGAGGAAGATGTAGGAGAGTACTCTAGTGATCTGGTAGCTGAAATGAAAATGAGAAAGAATATGAGGAAGAGGCAGGAGAGTACGCTAGTGATCAGATGGCTGAAGATGAAAATGAGGAAGAATCTGAGCAAGATGTAGGAGAGTACTCTAGTGTTTCGGTTGCGAAAAATGATAAATGAGAAAGAATCTGGAAGAGGTAGGAGATCACGCTAGTGATCCGATGGCTGAAGATGAAAATGAGGAAGAATCTAAGGAAGAGGTAGGAGAGTACGCTAGTGATCTGATTACTAAAGAAGAATCTGAGGAAGAGGTTGGATAGTACTCTATTGATCAGGTTGCTGAAGATTAAATTGGGGAAGGACCAGAGGAAGATGTAGGAGAGCTCAGTTGTGCCGTTGCTGCTAGACACGAAGTTGAGGAAGGATCAAAGGCAGAGATTGGAGAGCTTAGTGGTGTCGTTGCTGCTGAAAATGAAAATGAGCAAGGATCAAAGGCAGAGATAGAAGAGCCCAGTGGTGGTGCTGTTGCTGCTGAAAATGAAAATGAGCAAGGATCAAAGGCAGAGGTAGGAGAGCCTAGAGGTCCTGTTGCTGCTGAACATGAAAATGAGCAAGGATCAAAGACAGAAGTAGGAAAGCCTGGTGGTGCAGTTCCTAAAGATGACGATAAGGAAGGATAAAATGCAGTTAGGAAGAGGAATGCAAAGGTACAACGTTGTAGCTAGACAACAAAGATGCTGGTGGTGATAGCTTGCAATCTGCAGGTTTTGAGCCTCGTTGAAGACTTTGGTGAATTTCAGCACAATGACTCAACGGGTGGTTTGTGACTAATTCAATTCTTACTAAGAAATTCTAGTGATCGATTCATTTTGTATATGAGACTCCTTGCTGATAGTGGATGGAACCTTCAAGGGTGGTGTTAGTTCTGAAATTTTTTCATTTAAGCATTTGGGGAATGCAATGTTGGATTATCAGGCCAATTAAAGAAGGGTGCAGTTTTGAAGAATGTACAAATTTTGTTGTTGGTACTAGCTGACATATTGTGGAAATTAGGAATGTAAACAATAAATGCATGAATGTTCAGTGAAAAAAAGTTGCCTGAAAACCAGTGTATCTATATCAGCAATATTCTACTAGGAAATTTTATACCCAGATTTAACCTGATTGGAAAATTCTTCTTTTAAATCCGGTACATAAAACTGAACCAAAAGCCGAAGATATGTAAATTTAACCCGACTTGCTTCTTGAGCTAGTGTTGGTAATGGACGTCTCAGTTGACAGACACCGGATCGACTGAAGCAAGACAGAGTACCGTGACAAGCAATTGAAGAACCGCAGTGCTTGAATGTTAATGGCCAAATGTACTGAGCTTCAGTTGGAGCTTGTGTATATACAAATACTAATACAATTAGCGATTAAACGTTTCGCATCAAGCATATATGAAACCATCATTCCGTAGCTGGCTTCAATGCCACTAGGTAGCCATAGTAGTCGAGTCTGGTTACAATCAATTTGTCGAGTTAGATTGGTGGTGTTTAAGTCATTTTTAATGGAGGTTAAGAATTTCGAGCTTTTGACATGATAAATTAAGTGTTAATGCTGGGATGTTGGTTTGGTATAAGGAATAGATGATAGTAACATTATTGTTGAGGTTAAAGTTTTAAGATAAATTACATATCTTGATTTTTTGAGTATATATATTTGTAACACCCGGCGTGGTGTTCCTCCCACATCGGTTGGAGAGGAGAACGAAATGTGCCTTATAGGTGCATGGATACCTCTTCCTTGTGTGACGCGTTTTGGGGCTAGGAAACCCCAGGAACAAATCCGTGTGGCCTGTGTGCCAAAGCGGACAATATCACACATGTGGGCTGATTAGGCTGGACTGTCACAGATGGTATCAGAGCCAGACCCAGGTCGGTGTGCCAGTGAGCCAATGAGGGCACTGGGCTCCCTAAGGGGGTAGAGTGAAACACCCGATGTGGTGTTCCTCCCACATCGGTTGAAGAGGAGAACAAAATGTGCCTTATAGGTGCATGAATACATCTTCCTTGCGTGACACGTTTTGGGGCTAGGAAACCCCAGGAACAAATCCATGCGGCCTGCGTGCCAAAGCGAACAATATCACACATGTGGGCTGATTAGGCTGGGCTGTCGCAGATGGTATCAGAGCCAGGCCCAGGTCGGTGTGCCAGTGAGCTCGTAAGGGCACTGGGCTCCCTAAGGGGGTAGAGTGTAACACCCGGCTTGGTGTTCCTCCCACATCGGTTGGAGAGGAGAACGAAATGTGCCTTATAAGTGCATGGATACCTATTCCTTGTGTGTCACCTTTTGAGGCTAGGAAACCCCAGGAACAAAACTGTGCGGCCTGCGTGCTAGAGCGGACAATATCACAACAGTGGGATACTGGGCTGTTACAGTTGGTATCAATAATTTTAGTAACTAAAAAATAGCTAGATAATATAAAATACACTAATCCGATGGAAGAATTATTTTAGCTCATAAAATAAATAAATGGGCTTTTACTTTTTCTGGTTACGAGTGACCATTATTCATCAATTAATTGGAACTGAATTTTCTTTTATGTAACTTGTACATATTATTCAGAGTAACAAGCAAGAAAGAGGTACAAGCTTACGCACAACCCGGTTTGACATATGATATATGAAACCTTATTTGCAACAAGTGTCAATGGTAAATTGAACAATAACATGACAAAAGAAGTTGCAATTAGTTTCAAGTTTATATAATGTAAAACTACGCTACTGTTCAATGAGTATGGCGGCTAGCAAAGCAAACTCCTCAAGGTGCACCTGTTGATGTCTCACACAGAAAAACTAAGAAATGTGGTCAGAAGCGAATACAATTGATCCTTACATAATTCAAGAGATACGTTGATAACAATGTGCAACTCTCACCTCTCTTTCAGTTTAAAGATCAATGAATAATACATGTATATCAATGCAAGGGATGTCTCTATAATCTTTTTAAGAACTTGTTGATACATATGAATGATTCTCATCAAACTTAACAATAGCTAACAGAGTAGAGCTATATATATATATATACAACATCACTTAAGAATTTAAGGGATGTTGCTGCAATGTTTGTAAGAACTTGATGATACAGATTGTTGATGCTCGTCGAAATTAACAATAGCTAATAAAGAGTAGAGTTGTATATATACAACAACACTTAACATCTCTTAACAACCTATCTAAAGTGTTACAGTCTAATAAAATGACAAGACTAAAGTAGTAACTGGTATAAAAATGGTAATATGAGTACAGAGACTATGGTTTCCAATACCCCCCTCAAGATGAAAGGCATAATACTGGTCGATTCTTGAACCTTGTTAAACCTAAGCTTGTGAACTCAGTAGCCAATGCTTCCCCTACCGAATTTAATGAAACTTCGGTTTTCAGTTTATTTCTCGGTCCTGACCTTAAACAAAATTTTGGTTATTCGGTTTTCAATTATTTTGGTTCTTGGGCTGAAATTAGATTATTCAGTTATAATCGAACAAAAACCAAAAACCAAAAACCAAACTTGTATTCCTAATTCGAATTTTGGTTTGCACTGAATAATCGAATGCTAGCGCCACTCTGTCTGTTTCACCGATCACGTCCCTTCCTCAATCTTCTACCAATTTCTTTTACTCTCATATCCTTACTGATTTACTACTGTTTTATCTCCTGTAATACACATTTAATTCGATGAAGAGATCTTCCTTCTTTATCACTATTTCATTTAATTGCCGAGACCAGTGGTCAGTAATAATTCCCTGCAAACGCTTATCTCATTTAAGTTCGTGGACAATCAGAACTGTCTCTGTATTTCTATTCTTCATTTCCCATAAAGCAGCCGTGACATTCTTCCTCCTTTCTCGTGTTGCTTCCTCATTTAGAATCGTGAAGAGCAGCAAACCCAACAACGACCTACTTGATTTCTATCCATCCCATGCAGTGAACCCTCTAGTCGACCAATCATTCCTTTAATGATGATATAAATCATGTTAAGAGCTTAAATGATTGTTTTCATTCTTTTCCTTATTAGAATGCGTATATACATCTATAAATACTACTGTAGAATCGGTGGACTGACTCAAAGTACTTTAAGCGGTTAGTCTATAAAGTTTCACTTTATTGACTTGAAATAGTGGAAGCAGTTAATCGAGAAACTCAGATACACAATGTAAACTCTTTATTGGTAATCTCAATAACAAAGAACTTATAGTGCCTGTTAGTAAAAGGAGCAGGTTCTCACTCACTTACCCTACAAATGTGTAGTAAGCCCATGAACACCCTAGAATGAATCGAACAAGTAAACTTGTACGAAATGACGCTAAAAATGTGAGAGGTACTTCTCTCTAGCTAAAATGTAAAATCTCTCTCAAATACATGTGAATTCGGGCAAGGAAGCATAAAGAGTAACTGAGAACTCTTGGTCTTATATAGTAAGGCCTCTGGAACCGTTGAAGGATTTTGTATTCTATGTTCTAGGACTTCATACATTCTCTTTGTATGATTTTCGGACTCGGCTCAATACTTGCTTGACTGAAGTTGTTGATCTGAATTTTGTGGCTCAAGGAGGTTGATCGTTGTTAGTCGAACATTGGCGATATCCAGACACGTCTTGATCCTTAATTCTCGTGGTTGGTTTTGACCATTTGAGTCATTGAACACTTCTTCTGACGAGACTCTGTTTGTATGGTAGAGTGATCAATGCATTCTTTGTTTTCTGACTCAGTGACGTTTTAAGAACATCTCTTTTCTTTTCTTTGGTCTTAGTAGTCTTGCTTGTTTCACCGCATTGACTTGCACCTTTGATCAACTCAATGTACTTTGATTGACTTAATCCTCAACAACACTTCTGAGTTCCAAAAATTTCCCCCTTGTTGATGATGATGACATAACCTTCTCACTGTGTACCCTGATTGAGTCAACCTGTAAAACAAACACAAAGGCAAGAAGCTTTTGCCTCAACTTACCCATCAGTTCTGGAATAAAAGACCTTAGTATGTTTGAGAAAAAATAACCTGCAGGATGGTAACCAGTGAGATAATCCAATAGAATTCCAAAACTACAAAACAAAACATACAAAGATCTCTAAAATACCACTTAATTTAGTCACAACAAAAACTAAAACAAACTAGAACATAATCCAAAACAACCCGTTCTTAGTAAGACGGGATACACCGCTTACCCCCTTTTGCAATCATCAGTAAGAGGTAGCTCACAACACAATTTAAGTTAATCCACATTTTCAAAAAACAACTGAAATGGTATAAATCCCTAAGCTCCCAAACAATCTTCTCTCTAGTTACACACTGATCGGAATCCTAATCTATCAGGTTACCTTGTTACCGAGTGAAGGGAACACAAGAGGGAGAGATTAATAGCAATGCGATAGTAATGCAACAGTGGAAATTCTCAAGTAATGATCGCGTACCCTTTATTGGGGGAGTGAACTCCTATTTATAGTGTTTCTCACAGGCCTCTTGGCCTATCACATTGTCCCAGGCTGGCGCATAAATATCTTGACAGGCCTATAAAATATCTAATAAATATCTTATCCTAATTTCCCTACTTTCGATTGCTTCCTGCGCTTGCCTTGTTCTCCTATCGACCGGTCACAAGCGACCGGTCGCTATTCGTGCCGTACTTTGCGTATTTAGCGACCGGTCACAGGCGACCGGTCGCTTCTCGTATTGCATCCTGCGTTCCAGGCGTCCGGTCACAAACGACCGGACATGTCGACGCTCTTAGTGACCGGTCACAGGCGGCCAAGCACCTTCTATGTTATGTTCTAGGGCCCTTGGCGACCGGTTGGAATCGACCGGTCACTGCTTGTGACCTGTTTGGGCCTGGACAAGGACGCCCGATCATTGCCTTGGCCTTCCTCTTCCTTTCTCTTTAGCTCTACTAGGATATTGCTTTTTCTTCGGGCTTCCGGGCATATTTTCCCCTCTTCAACAACCAACTATATCCATAACACACACCTTCTCTAGTTAACTAACACAGATAGTCCACACATCAGTTGTAGTATTTAGGATGATGGAGAAGGCTTGAGTCTTTCAGAAATGTCTAACACTTCCACATTCACCGGGGAGACAACAATGTCCAACTCCTTAAGTCTATGCACCACCACCTTGTCTCCTTCTGTTATAATCTTGGTAATATTTTCTAGAAGATGCTGAACGAAGCTAACCAAGTGAGTGACCTGGTTTACCCGGGACTCGAGAGTGTCGGTGATACGCGAATCTTTCCTCAAGCCGAGCAAGTTTTCCAGTTTCAATTAGAGCAGATGTAGATGGAACTGGGATAGATGCTACATACACCGTAGAAGGAAGTAACTGAATCTTATCAAGGGTAGTCAGACGATTGATGAGCTTGTGGTTGATGGTGTCAATTTCTCCTAGTGGCTCAGAGACTGGCTTAACAAGTGGTACTTTGAGGTGCTGAGGATACGAGAGAGCCAAAGTAAAGAACCCAACGAGTGTTTTGATGTGTCAATAGAGTGTGCCATGTGTTTCAAAATGAGAAATGACAAATTTTGACTCTATGATTGTTGATAAGACAGTACATTAAGGATAAATTCATAGAATTTACATTTTAGTTCCCTTATTTATGGGGAACCAGACACTTGATGGCAAGAATATGGAAAAGTTGGAGTAGAAACTGTAAACCAACTCGTGGGATAGGAGACCCCACTTTTAGGTTGGGGGAGAAAAATCTATATATGGTACTGGGGGTGACTGCTTCTATCAGGGGTGACACCCTTATGAGAAAAGGATAGATCATCATTGTGGGTAGACAAAAATTCAAAGAGTGTGTTGGTGTCGAAATAGATGGATTTTAAATTGACAATAGGTTGGGTTTTGCCATTTTGAATGATCAACTCATCCTAAAATGCAATCGACTCTTTTAGGTACCACTCATTTGGTTCAGTAAAAAAATGGGTCCATCCTTGATAGTCAATGATGGAGAAGAGGTCATCCAACTTCAGTTCGCAGACCCATGCAAGATCTAGAAACTTTCCCTTGACCAAATTTCTATTAGAAGTAGAGTCGTGAAACATTTACCTATTTTAAAAAATGTCAACCTTTCTAGTCCTTATGGTAGTTGTTGGAGAAGAGTGGTGACACCTTCGTGATTGAGTTGATGTAGGTGCAGTTGAAGTATCGTGACTAAAGACCTTTGTAACTAAGGAGCTTGGGTTGAGCAGATGATACTGGGAAGACACATTGAGGTCAAAGGAAATGTCGTCGACAGTGGTGGAAGTGGGTTTGCAACGGGAGTGCATGATACACTTGGCAGTAGGTTGGGTTCTTGGCGAGGTTTCCATTTTTTGGGTTTTGGCTTGGGAGATGGGGTGCCAGATTTTTTGGGTTCTTAGGTTTCAGTATTAGCTGGTTCGAGGTTAGGGTTTTCTGGGGAGAGGGTAGAAGTGGAGATAGGGTTTGTGGTTTTAACGTGATCAGGAGAATAGGTGTGGAGTGACGAAGTGGAATATTGAGTAGTGATGGGATCACAAAGAGAAAAGGGCTTCCGTTTGGAAGTGTCTGTATCGATAGCCATAACTTCAGTATCGGCTGTGGATGGTGGTAAGAGGAACAAAAGGTGTGGGGATTTGGAGGTTTATAGGGTTTGGTCGAAAGATGGTTGAGCAATGGTGTTGTATGGGCTAGGTTGGTTGAGGTGGAGGTACAAGGCAGTGGTGAGGATATAGTGGCGGGTGTAGACTATTGTTTGAGAAAGATGCAAAGGTAATCATTAAAGATGTGAGAAGGGATTTTGACACTATTAAAGTTAATGTCATCGGTAGAAGAAGCCATGGTTGTGAAAGATGAAGCTTTGTTGCACTTTGGGTTTCTCAAGGGTTTTAGGTATCAGCTGGTGGGTGAAAGGTGGTATTTTATATTGTAGAGGGTTCGAGTATGGCAGTGGCTAAAAGATAGTTCTGAAAATCAGTTACGCGTTGAATTGGATTTAGGATTTCAAACGAACAACCAGGATGAACGCGTGGAAGAAGATAGATGGACGGGATTGCTGACGTGAGTGGAATGTGAGGTACGAAGCTAGAGAAGCATGCAGTAGATACAACCTCTTTGTATGGAAAACAGATTAACTCAAATTAATTACGAACTACTCCTATTAAATTTCATAACAAAGGGAAATGAGATACAACCTTCTTACGTTGATTGAGTCATTCCGATTTCTGAGCTGAGTGTCTCAAATCTGGTGGTAAGAAGTGACTTCGTGAATATATCTGCAAGTTGTTGTTCAGTAGAAACAAAATTAAGTTGTATTAGCTTCTTTTCAACATAATCTTTGAGGAAATGACTTGGATGGGACCTGATCTGCTGCTTTTTGTCTAATCACTAGGACTGAAACTGTATAAGGATCAGCCAGATAGTTATCAAGGGCAAAATCAAGTTCATTAGAAGATGACTCAATGTTATTGAGTTCATAACTCTTGGGAGAAAATTTGCCTAGATTATCCTTACCGTTGTTGTGAATGTATCATTTACAACCAAAGCGACGGAGATGGGTAAGGTTGGGCTTTCGCTTCTTGAGCAGTTGTGGATGGACACGAGCGTGATTTAACACATAACAAGTTGTATTAATTGCCTCAGCTCAGTAGGATGGGGCCAAATACTGCCAATGAGCATAGTGCGGGCCATCTTCACTACTGTGTGATTCTGGCGCTCAAAAACTCCATTTTATCGTGAAGTTCTTGTGGATGAAGTTTGATGACAGATGCCATTATTCTTGCAAAACTCATCAAAAATATTATTACAAAACTTAGTACCCTGATTAGTTCTCATGTTGTTTTACCTTTGTTGAGTATCTAGTAGTCAACATTTTAAATAGATTATCACATTCATTGAAGGTTTTATAGTTGCGAGAAATATGACCCATGTCCATCTGGAATAGTCATCGACTATTACCAAGATGTACCTCCCACCACTCCTACTTTGGACACGCATAGGACCCACTAAGTCCATGTGGATTAACTCAAGGGGTGCACTGGTAAAGAGATCATTCTTGCTTTTGAAAGAGGATCGAGTGTGATTACCTTTGACACAACTTCACAGACGGAATATATGTTGAAGTTTGTGTCTGGTAAACCAATGACTAGCTCTTTGCTTTGGAATTTATTGAGAAGCTTGTGGTGTGCGTGACCTAATCGTGTGTGCCAAAGTAATTGACTCCTGGTCTGCGCATTTAAACAATTAAACTTGACCATCAGGTTTAAGGGAGGTAGGGAAAATTTTATACAAATTGCATTCCCTTTGTCCAGTAGCCTTTAATGCACCTATACATTCATCAAAAACCTTAAAATCGACAGATGGGAAAAACACAAAATTAAACCTATCACAAATTTGGGAGACAAGGTGGTGGTCCCTGCTCTGTGACACAATCCAATTTTACGGTACTGGCCCGGACCCTTCTGCGTGACACAGTCAAATTCTACAGTACTGGCCCGGGCCCTTCTCCATTACACATTCTGTTTCTACTCGAGTATCCATTAGACAGTGGTGCATTACCCAAGGCTGAACCTGGCTCTGATACCATGTTAGAAATATTGTGGCGGGATAATAGGCCCAGCGGAGGGTATTATATAAAATACCCATATAGACTAGTAAGACCCAATAACCCATGAGGTTCCATCCTAAAACTAATTGACATTAGGTGGAGTAGTCCATAGACTATATGAACTACTTACTAGCTATATAATTTTTCAATATGAGACTCACACTTGATCTCCAACAGAAAGGTACCCATACATCTACATGAACAAGAATAAAACAATCAATAGTTTGTATTAATGAATTTGGAAAAGGTTGTCTAATTGCTCTAGCCTTATGACAAATATCACAAGCTGTGAGTTTGGAGACTTGATTGCCTTTAACTAAGCCTAATCTACTCAGTTTCGCAAAGGGAACGTGACCTGACCTATTATGCTAAAGCCAAACATTGCTTCTGTCATTGACTGATTTATAATAGGTCATTTAAAACTTTACTAGACAAATTATCCAAGGCATTGTGGGTTAAATGGTACAGGCCATTCACTGCTTCCGCAACGATCGCGTCATTCTTGTTTTCATGTCCCTGGATAGAGAGAAAATCTTCATGGAACACAACAGGTAAACAAGTTGCTTAACAAGTCTCCTTATTGAAATAAGATTGAACCTGAATGATTTGACTAGAAGCACGTTATGCAATATACAGTTATCAGCTAATTTCACTCTCCCATGTTTTCTCACTGCTTGAACATGGTCATCAAGCATAGTAATATCACAATTTTTATCAAGGGTGCCAAATTCAAGAAATATGCTCTCATCACTACACATATGTTGTGATGCTCCTATATCAATTATGTAGATTTTGTTTCTATTCTTCTCTATTTGCCTTGAAAGACAACAATAGTAGAGAAAATAGGTCGTGTTTTACCTGTGAAATTGGAAGAAATATCCTTAATGGCCAAGTCTAATTTGGTTTTCTGCAAGAGATGTATCAGCTCATTAACTTGGGGAAGACTAAGCTCAGTAGCTGCCACATCAGTTTGAGATAGATCTTGATTGGAATTTTCTTCTCCTGATGCAACATTCATAGGAGCTTTAGTTTTCCCCTTCCGCCAATCAGGATAGTCGATGACTTCAAAACAGTTCTTCCTAAGATGGATCCTCTTATGGCATTTTGTGCATGCTTGATTTTGCTTATTGGTATCCTTCAATTTCTTCCTTTGTATTGTCCATGACCAAATCTTATTTTTCTACTGTAAGAGTTAGAGTTTCTTGCTCCACACATTGTTAATTTCTTGTAGTTATATGCCTTTGTTTTCTTCCCGGATAACCAATGAATAAGCTTCTACCAAGCCAGGCAGGGAGTGATTAAGAGGATGTTATTCTTGTTAGTTTGGTACATTGACACAAATTCATTACTGTGGGCGTTGTCTTTGAACCCTTAAATATTAAACTTAAGGTTTCAAGGTTTGATTTGCAATTAGGATAACTAATTTGAAATTATAAAATTATGTAACTATCCTAATTGGCCCACACAAACCTAAATAGAGTCACCACCTAAGTTTTAACCATTTGAACTTGGAAATGAATTTTAAAAGTTATAGATCCCAGAGCTTGATATGAAATTTTTAAAGAGTTCAGATCTCTTCACTACCCTTATAAATAACTTTTTCCAGATTTACAATCTTGACGAGCTTGCACCTAATAATCTATCCTTCACTTTGCAAAACCTTAAACGAGTTAGGATACGCACAAACCAAAATTTTGCATGAAAATAACTGAATAAAAAAATGCATATAAATAACAAGCTGGCGTGTGAATTTCAATGGAAAAAGAAAATCAACAAAGCTGGGACTGGGTACCTTATTCTCGCATGTTACTTTGTGGCAAAATAGAAACAATCACTCACATCTTTGTTTGTTTATTTTCCTAGTATTTTCCCAATGTCCTTGCTCACATCTCTTTGCAATTTAATTCACAAGACGAGACTGGTGATGAATGTTGATCATCATGGATCGTCAGGGAAGACACTCGTGGTGGTATTGGTGACACAATCGCGGTGGAAGACTGAGGAGAAGAAATGATGTTGTGGAACAGTAGAAAAATTCATGCCGGTCTGCAATGACGCCGCCGTGTCCAGTCTACTAAGCTAATAATATAATAAGCCCAATGATTGTTTCAGCCCAATCTTTGTTTCAGGCCCAGTTTAGAATATATCTCTTCATGTCATATTCTAGAGCCTTCTGCTTAGTCTATTAATACCAGATTGTATCCATCGTCTTCTTCAACTAATACAGTATGAATATTCATTGACAATCTCTCTCGTTCTCTATCTTCTTTCCAATATGCATTGTTCTTTGTATGGTATTGTCTTCTTTCAATTCAGAATCTATTAACTCGGGGCACACGCCTCTTGTCCCCCCCACCACCACCACCACTACAAACACCTCCATTCCCAATCTGGTCGGGCCTGCGGCATCCTTTCACAAGTTAACAGGCGACAACTATCCTCTATGGAAAAGGCAGCTTGAATCATATCTCCGTGGATATGATATGTTCAGTCATATTGATGGATCTAAGGCGATTCCGGCTTCTACTCAAAGTGAGGAATACTCGATCTGGCAACAGCGTGATCAAATGATCGTGTCGATCCTCATGACATCCTTGACCGAAGATGTCCAGGGCCAGGTACTAGACTGTGCAACTTCATCTGAGATCTGGACTTATCTCCATGATTTATATGCTTCTCAAGTTGCAGCTCGTCTTCAGCATTTACGTTTCCAGTTATATTCTCTGAAGAAGGATTCCGATTCTGTTTCAACTTACTTTAATCGTGCGAAACGACTTGCGTCGTCGCTGGCCGCAGCTGGATCGGCAGTTCCTAAGAATGACCTTTGCCACTGTATCATTCATGGACTTCCAGATGAGTACGATTCTATCTCTACTATTCTATTGAGTCAAGCTGATAGTCTCAAAATGTCAATGGTGATGAGTCAATTGCTTGCGGTTGAGAATCGCATCAGTCGACAGGCTGCAAATGTGGTAAACAGCAGTAATCTGACTGCGAACAATAGTGTGACTTCCTCTGATTCTCAGTCTGTCTCAGCTAATAATACTACTCGCGGGAATTATAATCAGAAAGGCCGTGGAGGTTACAGGGGAGGTCGATCTAATAGGGGACGTGGGAGGAATAATGGAGGAGGAAGAGGATCTGGATCTGGTTCTGGTTATTACTTCAATGGAAAGAATGACACTCGACCTGTGTGTCAAATCTGCGACAAACCAGGTCATAAGGCCCATGCTTGCTATCATCGTTATAACCACTCCTATCAACCCATTATTTCTGCTCCTCCCACCGCAAATCATTCCACAACTAGTTTCAAACCACCGTCCCATTATGATCAATCCTGGTATCCTGACACAGCGGCTTCAGATCACTTCACACACGATCTGTCGAACCTATCTATCTCTTCTCATCCTTACAGTGGATCTGAAGCTGTTTCCATGAGTGATGGTTCCACAGCTCCGATTGATAACCAAGGCACAGGCTGTTTCTCTTCTCCTCATCGTCAATTCCTATTATCTCATATATTTCATGTGCCAACTATATCCAAGAACTTGTTGTCTGTTCGCCAGTTTTGTTCAGATAACCGAGTTTTCTTTGAATTTCATGCATCTTATTTTGCTGTGAAGGACCAGGATACTCAAGCTACCCTTCTTACGGGCGGAATTAAGGATGGCCTTTACCATTTTGAGACTGATGCCTCAGCTGGCTCGCGGCATTTGTCTGCTAATCAAACAGTTAAAACAGACACCAGGACCTGGCACCTAAGGCTAGGACATACATCTGACAAAGTGACTAGTTACATTCTCAATAAATATCAGTTACCTTATAGTGCTAAGATTACTCCAGTTTCTGTTATTTGTGCTGGTTGTAGAGCAGGTAAATCCCATGCCCTTCCCTATCCCTCTTCCTCATCTAGGTCCCTAAAACCGTTTCAGTTGGTTTATATGGATGTTTGGGGGCCTGCCCCACAACTTGGTTTAGATGGATGCAGATACTATTTGTCTTTGATTGATGATTACAGTAAATATATTTGGATATTCACGTTATCAGTAAAATCTGGAGTTATCAATGCTGTTAAAGAATTCTTGCAATATGTGAAGACTCAATTCTGTACATCTGTTTTATCTTTTCAAACGGATGGTGGTGGTGAGTTCACTGCTTTATCTCCTTTGTTTAAAGAATTGGGCATTGTTCATCGCGTGACTTGTCCTCATGCACATCCACAGAACGGCAGTGTTGAAAATCGACATCGGACGATTGTTGATCGGGGTCTCTCACTGTTATATCACGCATCAGTGCCGCTTACATTCTGGAATTACTCGTTCTTTACAGTGGTTTACTTGTTAAACCGCACTCCGTCTGCTGCAATTGCTATGAAATCTCCCTATGAGATGCTATTTGGTACTACTCCGAATTATACCTTTCTCAGGGTATTTGGCTGTGCTATATGGCCTAATCTGCGGCCTTATCGATCTAAAAAGTTTTCTTTTCGGAGTACTCGTTGCACCTTCTTGGGTTACAGCTCGAAGCATCGGGGCTATATCTGTTATGACAATAACAGTGGGCGCATCTATATTTCTCGGGATGTTGTATTTGATGAGTCCCTTTATCCCTTTGCTACTTCTGCCACTTCTCCCACCTCTGCTTCTTCTGGTACACCGGCAGATCCCACTTTAGATGTTGTTACCTACACTTCCTCTCCCAGCATCTTGCCTACTACTCCTTCAAACCCCACTGAAAATTGTCCTCCGTCTTCCACCGACACCTTGTCCGATAATATCCTTCCTTCCTCTCCTCCGCTTAATTCTCCCCTCTTACCCACACCTACACCTCCCACAGCCCCGCTTCACAAAATGACCACTCGTTCTCAACATAATATTGTCAAGCCCAAAATTCGTACGGACGGCACCATAGCTTGGAATACCACTGTCGGTTCTTCACCCGACTCACCCACCTACAGTCAAGCCCTCAAATATCCTGATTGGTGTCTTGCAATTCAGAAAGAATATGAGGCCTTGTTATCCACGAATACTTGGACTCTTGTTCCTCCCCCTCCGCAGTCAAACATTCTGGGATGTAAATGGATTCTGAAAACTAAACTGAATGCAGATGGCAGTATTGAGCGACGCAAAGCGCGTCTTGTTGCACAGGGATACTCACAAACTTATGGTCTGGATTATATGGAGACTTTCAGTCCTGTTATCAAACCGGTTACTATTCGCCTGGTCCTTGCTCTTGCTATTATTCGCAACTGGCCAATTCGACAGTTGGATGTGTCGAATGCTTTTCTACACGGCGATCTCTCTGAGGCGGTATTTATGAAACAGCCTCCTGGGTTTACAGATCCTTCTCGTCCCAACTTTGTATGCAAGTTAAATCGATCTATATACGGGCTGAAGCAAGCCCCGCGGGTCTGGTTTGATAAACTCAGCACCACGCTTGTCTCTGCTGGATTTAATGCAGCAAAAGCCGATTCCTCTCTGTTTGTTTTTTCTGCTGGGACTGATATGGTATATCTACTGGTCTACGTCGACGATATAATCGTTACCGGTACTTCTATCAGTTTGATTGACAAGTTTATTCTACATCTTCAGAAGTTCTTTCCTGTTCGTGATCTGGGAGACTTATCTTTTTTTCTTGGGGTGCAAGTTCATCGTTATCCTCAAGGATTACATCTTTCTCAAACAAAGTATATTACTGAGCTCGTCACCAAAGCCAAAATGTCTTCCTGCAAACCCGTGGCAACTCCTCTTGCACCCACCACGAATCTTCATGACACTTCCAGCCCTCCCTTCTCCGATTTATCTCTTTTTCGTAGCTTGCTGGGCAGTTTACAATATCTCAGTCTTACCAGGCCTGATATCTCATTTGCTGTGAATAAACTTTGCCAGTTTATGCATTCTCCAACACAAATTCACTGGACAGCTCTCAAGCGCATCATTCGTTATCTAAATGGGACAAGCAACCTTGGTCTGTTTCTTCCTCGACATTCTTCTGTCAGTTTACATGGATATACTGATGCAGATTGGGCATCAGATACTTCAAACCGACGATCAACTTCTGCTTATGCCATCTTTTTGGGATCTTCTCTTATTTCCTGGCATTCTAAGAAGCAAGAGACTGTTGCGCGCTCCACAACAGAGGCTGAATATCGAGCTGTCGCATCTGGAGCTGCTGAACTTATCTGGATTCAACAACTTCTCTGTGAGCTATGTGTGCCTCTTCGCAAGACACCTGAGCTTCGCTGTGACAATCTAGGTGCTACTTATCTTGCTGCAAATCCAGTTCTTCATTACAAGACAAAGCATGTGGGGTTGGACTTCCATTTTGTTCATGAACGGGTCCGCTCCCAATCTCTCATTGTGTCTCATCTTGCCGGAGAGCAGCAACTGGCTGACCTTCTCACAAAATCTCTTCCTGCACCTAGATTTACTGTTTTACGATCGCTTCTTGGCCTTGTCCAACTACCGATCGAGGGGGCATACTAAGCTAATAATATAATAAGCCCAATGATTGTTTCAGCCCAATCTTTGTTTCAGGCCCAGTTTAGAATATATCTCTTCATGTCATATTCTAGAGCCTTCTGCTTAGTCTATTAATACCAGATTGTATCCATCGTCTTCTTCAAGTAATACTGTATGAATATTCATTGACAATCTCTCTCGTTCTCTATCTTCTTTCCAATATGCATTGTTCTTTGTACAGTCCAGCAATGGATGAGCAGCAGAAAATGTTGATGATGGTGGATAGTATCAGTGATTTGCGCAGAGAATCCAACATAGCAGCGATAAGGGATGCGGGTGATGATGCCAAAGTTTAGCATTGTATACTCAAAGGAATATGGCCATCGATGGGATATGGTGGGTGGTAGCACTCACTATTTGATTGGATACATGGTGGGCAGACTCAAAACAAGGCGTGGGTCTGTAAAGTGATTTGACTCTATGGTATTAATAATGTGGAAACAGTAAGTCGAACTTAATCAATATACAATATAAGTTATTTTTATTTCTTTATAAAAGAAAACAACTTACACTGTACACTAATTATAAAAGATCTACTCAGTGGAACCTCACTCATCCAACACAAAATCTAATCTATGCAGTGACAAGTATGGTGTGACTAAAACTTACCTGGAATGACTTTATCGATAAGTGCAAACTGAAAACTAGTACTTATCTCACGAATACAAGCCAAGTTTTTTCTAAACAAATTTCTTGAATAATCCTCTCTGAAAAGCACGAGTTACAAATGAGACAGAAGGTCTTTTTATATAGCTACTCAAAACTAAACGTTGTAAAAAGTTAGTTCCATGATTTTAGGAACTAACACCCCTTTCCTTGAAACTCGGAATCAGCATGTCAAGACTTCTTATTGTGCTCACGATTGCATAAATTTCAGCCCAAGAATGTGATAGTTGATGACTGTTGTGATTTAGAGATTGTTACTCCTTAAATTTTACAACTGACGGATGGACTCAATTGATTCTTCAGCAAGGATGACTCTTTATGGACAGAGAGGCTCGATTGACGCTATTGGCCGACATATACTCTATCTCAACATGCTCCAACAATACATGATTGGAAATAACTAGCGGTGGTGACGTCTAGGTTGGCTAGACAAAAGAGGTGTATAATTGTGGGTGAGGCAGAGCTCCGCAACCCTGGAATCCGATGAGGGTGATAGTGGAGGTCGGCGCTGCCAAGGTTCTATCACGCATTTTTTAGATGCATGGTGCCGCTGTTGAGTAAACCGGATATGAGGAAACTGGTGGCCACAACAAAAAAGGGTTATATTATTGGGGGAAGAATTTAGGGATTTTGGGTTAAAATTATTTCCATCACCTAATAGATCGGGGGTTTTAGAAACTCCCGTTTTTGATGGTCACGAAAATTTAAAAAATGGGAGTTTGATTTTGGGTGAAGATTTTCTCCTCAAATATTGATTTTGAGTAAAAAAAATTCCCACTTATCTAGTTAAAAGTAGATACTAGTTTGAAAATTTTGAGAAATATTAACTCTCATTATATTAGGTCAAATTTATTGAGTGGGATAATTATTGTGGGAAAATATAAATCCAATAAGTTAAAATATTTATGAAGAAACATTTTCTCCCAAAATGGATTAAACGACAGATTTATTCTGGGAAAATAAAAATGCAATAATTTAGTATATTTATGGAGAAAACTTTTTCTCCCACAATCAATTAACTGACACTTTTTCTCCCACAATTATTTAACGGCATAATTATTCGGGGCAAATATTAATTTAATAATTAAATTTTGATTGAAGTTATTATTTCTCCAAAAACTAATTAACCACTATTAGTGTGGGAAATATAAATCCAATAATTTATTATATTTAGGAAATATAAATCCACTAATTAACCACTATACGTAATGATCATTCCACAAAATGTTAAATATTAACAATGTGTAACAAAAATTGTAACTGCTTTATTTTATCCTCAAACATATAACAAATGTTTACACCAATATGTATGGTAACAAAAGAAATAAAACTAGTTAATTACACCTCAAAAACATCTAATATTATACAATCTATTCCTGTCAACAAATAATAAAATCTTGTGATTATACAATTCATCCATAGAACCACTCCAATTCACTATATCTACTGTTGAAAATCAAAAAACCATTTCACCGACCATACCTGACTGGTATTCAAACAATCTGGGATCAACATTCAATGGAATGAGTCCCAACCTGTGAGCAAGCACCTCATCTTGGTTGAAGTATTGTTTGCAATGCAGACCTTTTCAATGGCCATAGTGGGCACCTCAGCACTCAAGATGCGTCGGAAGGCATTGGCAAAGTAGGCATCGATACCAATCATCTCAAACTCGATTTCATCCTCCGTGAGGCGATTGATTTTAATTTTAAATCCTTACAAAAGCTACCCAAGTGGGTGTTGTCAACCCCCAATGACGCATAAGCTCCAGAATATTCAATGGGATCTGTTCGGTGGGTGCACAACCATTATCTAGTAAATAAATAATGTACACTTTGTAGTTCCAATATAATGCCTTTTATCACCAACCTACATACAACATCTCTTCCTGATAATATATCAACACAGCCATATCAATACAATAAAAGAGCAGTAAATTTACTTTGAATAGTAAATATATATTAACAAAAAATATATCAATACAATAAATGATTAGTAAATTTACCTTGAATGTTGATATCTTCACTGTGGGAATGTGTAGTTGCTCCTGAAATGTGTCCTGCATCAATGGTGATATTTGGATTAGGATTGATGAAAGTGTCCTGTAATCCTCCTATGTCATCCTCACCACCCACCAAGCTAAGGTCTGGTAGAGTGTTAATTGGTAACTGACTTGAATCTGTTAAAGAGATACTTTCACCATGATCATACCACAAATTGTATCCAACAGTAAACCCGTTAAGCATCACATGCGTTTCAATCTCATCTCTATCCTTGTACCACCGACAATAACAATTCGTACAGGGGCACTTAATTCTTCCTTTAAATGTGCCGTATTCATAAGCAAACTTGAGAAAGTTCTTGAATCCTACCGCAAACTCTTTGCTTCTCTTATCCTTTCCAATCCAAGATTTATCCATCATTGTATTTTAACAATTATGACTTTTTCCTTAACATCTGTTCATCACAGTATTGGTAAATGGTACGCAGTCATTACACTTCTTCACAATGTGCTATCCTGAAAAATTATTTATCTTATACACTATAACTGTATATTGTCAAATAGACAAGAAGATAGAACCAACAAGAAATTATACTTATAACACTACATTAGAACTTCAGTGAACAGGAGGTGAACACAAACTTATATTTTAGCAGATCTGTCCAAATTATATATTGATGTGTGAAGTTATTCTCTGTTATGCTGTTATGCAATCATAAGCTTCATCCAAAATCAGGAACTAGTCAAGGACAAAACAATAATTCAATACACAACGACAGCAGGAGAAACCATTCTGACTGCTCTCGTCAAGCACAAACAATAATAGTAACACAGCTGTCACTTGCACCACGATGTCAACATTTGCAAATTATTATGGACTTCACGTGGACATCCAAAACCCAAATTAATCATGGTAATGCTGCACCCCTATGTCTTAAACACACTCTAGCCAAGCTCTGCATATTGATGTTTCAGATTTTGATCTTTATACCCAACTCTCAGATTAAACAAAACACAGCACAATGCACCAGAAATACTCAAAATACGAAAAACATGAGAAGATCGAAGCTCAAGACTCGCAAACAGGACCGAGGGATCAACCCACTACAATGCTTACTCCATCCATGGATGCAATTGATCTGTAGCAATTGTATTGATATAGACAATGAACGTATTAAACCCTAAAACCAAAATCACCTTTCACCTCCAATTCCGAGTCGCGTACCTCATTTGTGGTTAATTTTCCAATATGTTTCGTTCCTTGTGCTCTGACTAAAAACTAGATTGATCTCTTCTTGCCGCTCGAAATTGGATCTTTAATTATCGCTTTCTTCTTCCCTCAATTTACCACCGTTCTCCCGCACGTCTACTCGTTGATCTCTATCTGAGCAGCACTAATATATATTAATATAAATTATATAAATACTAACATAAATTATTGATCATTCAAACAAATATTAATATTATATATAGTTTAATATATACATATATATAAGATTATTTATATGAATAAAAATATAAATTTAAATGAATATTAAAATATGTTATGTATAATTTTTAAAAACATTAATTTATATTATTTAAATAAATATTAATAATATACTATATTAATTTGAAAATTACTAATTATATTTAATTTATATAAATAATAATATATACTATATAAAAATACATTTAGTATATAAATAATAATATATACTATAATATTTTTTTGAGGATTGTTTCCCAGAAGAACAAAGTTGATCTACATCAGTTTCAATCAACATTATACAACAGTAATGATAGAAGCAACTACATACCTTATATATCAATTCTTTTGTGAACACAACAGATGACAAAATAAATACAGTTGTGGATCTGATTATGTTGAAGGTTCGAACGCTATAAATAACCGAAGCAATAGCAACAGTCACCGCCAGGTTTTAAATTTGGCGGCGGGAGCTTTAAATTTGGCGGAGGGAACTTAAAATTTGGCGGCGGGAGTTTTCAATTTAGCGGAGAGATTTAAATGAAAAGTATAAAAATATGTGGGAGTTTTTTTCTAATCTTAAGAAGTCCACGATGTAGGTTTTTTATATAAAAAATAAGAAAATGATGTACTTATAAAAAAAATAAGAAAATGATGATAAAATTTGGGGCACATTTTTTTCCAATAGTTTCGGTGGAAGTTTTTTCCTCCTACGAATGAAAAGATTATTATTATTTAAAATTTGTTGGAGATTTTATTTCCCAATAATAACTATTTGCTGGAATTTTTAGGTGAAAAATTTTGGAGGAATTTTTTTCTCATAAATAGAACGATCATGGTGAGATAATTTGGGGAGTGTTTTTCCCCACTAGTAACTATATAGTAGTAATTATGATCGTGTAGATTTTTTAAATAGAACGATAATTGTGAGAAAATTTGGGGAGTGTTTTTCTCCCACTACTAACATTATTTTTCTTCTTATAATCAAAATATAAATAAAACCATAATGGTGGTAAATTTGACGGAGTGTTGTGTAGATTTTTTAAATAGAACGATAATGGTGAGAAAATTTGGGGAGTGTTTTTCTCCCACCACTCCCACTACTAATATTATTTTTCTTCTTATAATTAGAATATAAATAAAACCATAATGGTGAGAAAATATATGGAGTGTTTTTTATTCCCAAAAATAACTATGTTTTTGTAGATTTTTTTCCTACAAATAAAAAGGTAATTAATGGTGATAAAATTAGTGAGCAAAGTTTTTGTCCACGGGTATTCTCCACTAGAACACTTCTTTTGCAAAATTCTGTGGGAAATTGCTTCCCAAAAGTAACTGTAAATTTTGGGGAATTTTTTTTCTTGATACTTACTTTTGTGGGAATATTTTTCTCCAATAATAACTATATATATGCTAGAAGATTTTGCTATAAATGAAAAATATAACGTGAAAAAAATTATGAATATTTTACCCAATAATAACTATCTTTCAGAATATTATACTAAAGATGTTTGTGGGAAGAAAATATTAAATACATTTTCCCATAATAATTGACAATGAGGAAAGAAAAATGGGGAAATAATTTTACCACAAAAATCAATTTAAAAAATGTAAAGACGTTTCTTTTTTAGAGAATATTTAAACGACTAATTTATGTATTCATTATTCTTTATACTTAGTGAGGAAAAAAAAATTCCCCCACTTTTATCTCCCAATAATCTATCTTTTTTTTGTAGTGTGGTGATGACCATGGCCAATATTGCTACACGACAGAGACAACAGTGATGTTGGTAATGACGGTTAATGACGATGCTAATTGGTGCCGATACAAGTGAGGTTCAACAACCTTCAACCAGTGCAAAGACTAGGGTTGTAATGGCAATATACATGTTATGTGTTAAGCAATGACAAGTGAGAGCAAAACGGAGTTGGTATTGATTTCTTGATGAACGATGGCTGCAGGGAGTTGGTGGTGATGATGATTAGTGGCTGCGTGGAATATAGAAGCTTCGTTTGATTGGTTTGTGGATGGCTCGTGATATGGATTCTTACTTCGCTAAGGGTCGGCGGTGTAAATAATGTGAGTCAGTTGAGGGACAAAAAGAGAGAGAATTTTCAAATGGCAGCCCCAAAAGTTATCCCTGGCGCTACTGTCTTCATCGACAACATCAATCCAGCATCTAGAGTCGGAGTCATTTGGAAACTTATTGATAAATATGGACAAATCGTCGGTCTCAGGCTACCCAAAGTGCCGAGAATCCACACCAAGACTAGATATGGTTTTGTTGAATACAAGACTAAAGAGGCAGCTGATCAAGCCATTGCAGAAACCAATGGTTTGATAGTTGATGGCCACCGGTTGCAAACCCAAACGGCAATCGAAAGAAGATACACTCAGGGCCAGCAACTTATCAAGCGAGATGGATACCGAGAAGCAGTGGCGGAGCCACTCATGTCATTAGGGGGGCTTGGCCCCCCCACCTTTTGAGAAATTTTGAAAGTATATATGTAGATTACTCATGTGAATGACAATAAATAGTACATTTTAGATAAAAAATACAATTATCATGCAAAGTAAATATATTAGGCCGTCATTAACAGTAACTACTCAATCATATTTTATGTTATTTCTAATCTAATCACTGCCAATCAAATGCCACCTTATTAAATGTAAATCCTTAATTTTTGGTTTCTTCTAATTACCTTACAAGTAGTTTATTTAAGGACTTTCATATCAATGGTTGATTTCATTATCACATTCTTTTGGGCTATTCCTTGATGATTATATTTCTGTTTTTTTAAATACAATTTTTTTACAGTATTTAGTAACTTATACAAATTAGGCCATGTGTGTAGTATCTTATTTTCATTGTTTCCACTTGACTCCTTAATAATTTGATAATTACCATAAATGCTTGTTTACTAATTTGAAAAAAATATTGAATTTCTTATCAATTAGAGAGCCACTCTAAGTATATGCTACTTACTCTCTTATATTCTCAATAGATAGGTCTTTTCATTATTTTCAAAATGATAAATGTTTCAGCATGTTTAAATTCTATAATTCCCATCTACCCCTTGCCTTTTCTATCACATTCTACTTTTTAATATATTTCAATTTACAATGCAAAAAGTAAGAGCGAAATTGTCTACAACTAAAAAAAAACTATATTTAAAACAGGATGAAGTATTTTTCTTAGATTAGTGTATATGTTTTGAAGACTTGCTAAGTTTTGGTAACATCATTCCATGGTTTACTTCGTTGTTCTTGTTTGACATTTATATTATATAATAATGATTTTTTATTTCTTAATATATATTCCTTCTATATGATACTGAATATCTTAGACAATTTACATATATATAAATCAAAATGCATATTTAAATAACTGAACATTTTGTTACATACCATTAATATATATAGCTAAAAATAATGTTTGTTAATATATTGTTGGCCCCCTAACAATTAATTCCTGGCTCCGCCCCTGCCGAGAAGTGATCTGTGAAGAGAGGACACTCAGCCGCAAGAGCATCTCCGACGAAGCCCTACGCCACCCCCTGTCCGCATGACAGCACTGCCACACACCGTTGTGAGAACAGAAGGGTTGATAAGTCTTGATGCTTCTCTCGTTATGAAGAAAAAACTAGATAGGGACATTTTAGTTACAACGCGCCTACATACTTCCCTTCAGTCGGTAAAAAGGAAAATGCAAGAATGGGAAGAAGGAATAGAACATATTATATGCCTAAACCACTTCAAATACATCATTATTTTCCAGAGCTATGAGAAGACAAAAAGTTTCGAAACTTCAACCTTTGGTGACGAAATAAACTGGGCGAAAAAGGCATGGCAACCGGCTGATCAGATGCAAACGAGAATCACAAGCATTGCAGTTAGAGGAATCCCGGTTCAGACATGGTCTGAGAATACAATTCATAGTATCACACAGCATCTGGGTCAAATTATCATGATAGATACGAACATGAATGACACCCCCAGTTTCTTGGAAGCCCATGCTCGATTAGAAACATCTAAAATGTCAATTATCAATGAAGAAATCCTCATAGAGATTGAAGGAATGATAAGTACCGTGGAGATCATTGAATATTGGTCTGAGGAAATTGGCCAACATTTTCAGGAAAATACGTCGGAGCCACCGAATTCGCCATTATCTGAGAATGCGGCAGAAAAAATTCAAAACTCAAAAAGTTCAAAAATTCAAAACTCAAAAAATTCAAAAATTCAAAAAGGACATGTTACGACCCAGTTACAACTTTCAAAAAAGACGACGTCTGAGTCGTTTTCAAACAATATAATAGGAGTTGAACGGGCTGGAATTCGTAACGTGGGTTATGAAATTTCATTGGATTATTTTATTCATGTAAAGTGCACTGCAGAAGGCATAATAATGCTGTTAAAAGGGGAAGTAATTACTATCTCTAACAGTATTCCACGGTCCCTTCACTGCCCTCTGATTTTGAATTTCCTACAAAACTGTTGGTCTAACTCAATATTTAATGTAAGATTCAGGAGCGTGGAAGTTTCTGCCCCTTCCTCTAACTGCAATAATGCAGTTGCGGTCATTAATTTTGTGCCTTCTCAAAACTTTCCCCCACTTTCTGTAGCCACGTCATCCTCTTCTACAGAAATTCACTCCCCAACTCCGTCCCTCTCTCTCCCCTCCTCTCACGATTCTGACACCCCTCAAACCTTAATTCCCTCCTCCTCTGACTTTTTGACCTCTGGTTATCTTTCCAACTCACAAAATTTATTCCTTCCCCCCTCTAACATTCCACCCACCATAAATACCCCTCTTTCTGTTTCTGATTCCAACCAATCACAGCAATCACAACATTCCTTTTCCGTTTCTTCTCCAGCAATTAACATTGAAGTCGTCCTTCCCTCAATTCCCGCCGCAAATATTTCTCTCCCTACCCCCAGCCGCTGCTCTGTTCCCCTCTCCAGTCCAACAATCTCAGAAGCAAAAAGATGCTTAGATTTTGGTAGACGTCTTAATTGTCATTACCCCAGCCCAGAAACTTCCATTCAGAATTTTGCTCAAATTCTAAGAAGAAGTAAACGGGTGGAGGAAAAACACAGTGGTCATCTCAATGGCAAGCATCATCTCTTTCAAAACATCAGGGGGATAAACAAAAAAGAGAAGTTGGCCCTTCTTCGCAAGAAATAAAGGAAGCCGGATCAAGCCTAATGGTAATCTTCGAGACACATCAATCTCAACCTCTAGATAAATGGCAATGCGTCTGGGGACAAGGAGAAAACTCAAACGTGATTGAAGTCCCCGCGGTTGTCCAATCAGTAGGCATTGTGGTTACATGGAATCCTAATGTGGTTTCTATTCAAAATTCACACCAGAAGGAAAAGATGGGTAGAAATAAAGTTGTCCTGGCCTATTATTCTGTTTGTAGGCTATTTTGGCTATGCTCCAACCCAAGCGGAAGTAAGAAGACGCATGTATACGGAGATACTCACTGGAATCTGCATAACAAGCTCCTCTTTGAACACAAATTGCATCCCTGGTCGGAAGTCGTCGACATGGTAAAGAGAGCAAGATTAGAATGGAGCAGAAATGTAGTTCACTTTCCTGATCATATTATTCTTTCTTTTAGAAATTTGTTTGATCTCTTGTATTCAAAGTAATGTGTTGCTTTTTATTCTTATTTTTTTTCGGGCGTGAAAAACATTATGCTAAAGTATCGCCTTATGCAACTGGCTATCCAGTAATTATAAAAAAAAAGATATAAGTGCAGTCGATGGTTGTTGAATGTGTATATTTGCACAAGACGTAAGGAAATATATGCAAATATGCAAATGTATGAGTTTTCTTTTGCCCCTCCTGGCGACTTATGAATTCTTTATATGGAGGAATGCCAGGGTTTTAATTAGTTGCTCAAGCATTTTGAAAACTTAGCAAACTTTGAATTTGAAAATAATCAAATAAGTAATAAGTTGGTTAAAAAATAAGAGATAAATATGAAAAAAAGCTAAAAAGAGCGGATAAGACCATTTTTTTTCTTTTCCATTTTTTGTTTTGAATATTGAAAATAATTAAGTAAACTAGTTAAGAGAAAATTAAGGGATAAACATGAAAATAAAATAAAAGCTAATTAAAAAGAAAAGGGATGAATCATTTAGATTAGAATCTTTTTGTTATTGTTTTCCTGAAAATAACGTGTAAATAGAATTTCAAAAAAAGGTTTTTCTCTTTTTGTTTTTTAAGAAGCTAAACTACAAGTAAATATAGAAAAAATACATTTTTTGTTTGTGTTTGGAAATCAGATAAAAAAGAAAAGATAGAATTTCGAAAATTCTTTTTCTGTTATGAATTTTGAAAACAATCAAAACACATATGTTGATAAAAAAAAGAGGGATAAGAATGTGAAAAAAATAAGAAAGGAATTACCTCCCCCCTACCACTAGAGTTGATCAGTACTGACCCGGTCCGGCGGCCCAACCCGGCCAGACCCGGAAATAAAGCCGAAAAGCCGTCCCGAAAAAATTCCGGGCTGGTTTGGACAACAAATCAGGCCCGAATGAAAAACCGGGCCAGGCTTCAGCAAAATTTTAGGCCCGCAACTAAGCCCGACCTGGCCCGGTTTATTATTATCATATATATATATATTTATAAATATAATATAATACTCCCCTTGTTTTCAGTATATGATTTGTTGGATTCTTTCACTAGTAGTTTCAAAATAGAAGATATTCTAGTCTTTTTTGTGTTCTGCTTTCCAATTCTACCCTCCTATCTTTTATTTTACAACTCTAATTTTCAAATTATTTCAATTCTCAATGCAAAAAATAAGGGTAAAATAGTCTAAATTTTTTCTCTTTAATTCTTATGCCTAGAGTTAGAAAATAAAATACTGAAAATGGGAGGAAGTATATATTAAATAAATTTTATATAATACCTTGTATTATTTATTTAAATTATATATAATATCTATTAATATTATATAAGTTTATATTTTTTTCAAAAAAACTAACAATATTATAAAACCGGGCCGGGCAATGGCAAAGATTAAAATAAAGCCGGGCCTAGCCCGACCCGGCCCGAAAAATTTTGAAACGGGCTTGGACAAAAATATACGGGCCTAGAATTCAATGTCGGCCGGCCTAAACCCGGCCGGCCCGCCCATATGATCAGCTCTATCTACCACTATGTCAATATGACTTCTTGTCATATATACCACATTTCTCAGTTTTCACCTATCACAAGTCACATGAATCTTACTACCTCAAAGCCCTTATTTCTCCACAAACAGGAGAAATATCCTTCAGATGTGAAATGACCATCTTACCATTAGCCATACACCAAACCTAGAAAACCCTCTTTTTCACTTAAAGAAAAGTAAATATTATGGCTATAACATATTGTCCCCCATCAACTTGATTTTGCAATGTCAATGAAAAGTCAATCTGACGCTTGGTAAATTCCCAAAATCTTTAGAAACCTTGGCTCACTGAGGTCATCCCCTTTTTCTTGTTGTTTGAAGGTGTTGGCGACCATGAAAAGAAGTTTGAGCTTACCAAGCTATTAGAAGGCGCTGGTGATGAATGAGAAGCATATCATTATATCTAGGCACTTCTAGGGGCTTGGTCCTATCCGAGTAAAAGAAAATGTACCCAGGCACTTCTAGAGGCTTGGTCTTATCCGAAAAAAAAGCAAATGTACCCAGACACTTCTAAGGGTTTGGACCTATCCAAGTGAGAAAATGCAAGCAAAGTAAAGTGCATTCAGGTGCTTATGGAGACTAGAACCCATCATCCTATATGCAAACTTGTGAATGCAATTCGGGTGCTTCTAAGGACCAAAACCTATACGTAATGTAAAAATATGTCATACTATTCGGATGCCTCGAAGGACTAAAACCGTTCTGAATGTAATATAAGAAATGTAAGGTGATTTGAATGCTTCTAGGGACCGAAACACTTCTTGGATGAGATGCAAGAAATGTAATATGATTCAAATGCCTCTGAAGACCACAACCCTTCTTGAATGAAATGCAAGAAATGTAATATGACTTGAATTCCTTTGAGGACCGAAACACGTCTTGGATGAGATGCAAGAAATGTAATATGATTTTGATGCCTTTGAGGACTGAATCTCGTTTTGAATGATATACAAGAAATGTAATGTGATTCGGATGCTTCTAGGAACTGAAACCCGTTCTGAATGAAAAACAATGTAATATGATTTAGATGCCTCTAAGGACCAAAACCCGTTCTAAATGAAATACAATTCGGGTGCTTCTAGAGATCAAAATCTATTCTCTTTGAGTGCTCTTAAGAACCGAAAACTATCTTTCAGGTCCATGTTGTTTTCCAAGGGGTGTGAATTTGTGTCTTGAAAAGGGTGAGAATTTGTATCTTAGAAAATGTGAGAAACTTTATCTCAAAGGGATGAGATAATATATCTCGAAAGGGTTAAGAATCTATATCTCTAGGTTGAGAATCTATATCTTGGAAGGGTGAGAATCTATATATCATGTTTAAGAATCTATATTACGGGGTTGAGAATCTATATCTCAGGGTTTAGAATCTGTATCTTAGAGTGATCAGAATCTATATCTCAGGGTTGAGAATCTATATATTAGGCTGAGAATCTATATCTTGGGATTGAGCATCTATATCTCGGGTTGAGAGTCTATATTTTGGGTGAGAAACTATATCTGGATTGGAGATTTATATCTCGGTTTGGGAATCTATACCTCAGTTTGGGAATCTATATCTCGGTTTGATAACCTATATCTTGGATTGAGAATCTATATCTCGGTTCAAGAATCTATATCTCGGGTTGAGAATATATATCTACTAGTTTTCTAAGGAGACTTATTACCTTCGCCCACCAATAGGTAATTAGGATGAACTTTTGGTTTTCTCAGAAGGACTTATTGTCATCACCCTGTTAGTTATTATCCAAAAAGTTGAGATAGAAATGAAGACTTATTGCCATCGCTCCGCCAACCTGTACACTACGACCAGTATACACCATACTTCTATTCTAAGGGCAACATACTTTCTGTTGTACTCATACACTACGATTAGTGTACTCCCTAATCCTGTTCAACGGGCAGCATACCTCCTACTGTACTCGTACACTACGGCCAGTATATACCACGCTTCTGCTCAACGAGTAGCATACCTCCTGGTGTACTTAATCAACCGTTTCATGCTTACCGACTCGGTGTCGG
Organism: Limonium bicolor; assembly: GCA_023374045.1. Lineage (NCBI taxonomy): Eukaryota > Viridiplantae > Streptophyta > Magnoliopsida > Caryophyllales > Plumbaginaceae > Limonium > Limonium bicolor. Next base: position 445,425,738 of record CM041776.1, read on the forward strand.
TTGTATCAACTCAATGCAAGACAAATCAAACAAGCTCTTTGACTCAATGTCAACACATAAAAGAAGCTTAGTGAATCAACATGAAAACAAACTTATTGAATCAATGTCGAAACTTACCAACTCAATGTTAAAACTAGCTTGAAGACTTAGTGTGAAACAAGGTTACTTACTCAATGTCAAAATAAGGACAAAAAATAAACCACACTGACTCGATGTGAAAAAAAAACATACTGATTCGATCTAAAAAAAAAACTAAACATACCGAATTAATTATAAAATGTATATGTGTAGTTTTTGTCATTCATGTGTTGATAGATATCCCTTCCAACAAAGACTGGCAGAATTCCTATTTTTTGAGGTGGATTTCTAGGCTCGAGATTTATTTCCTTAGAGCTAAATTTGTTCTTAGGCTTCTGGTATTCGAAAGAATCACTAACAAAACGAGCATAAGGTCTTTCGTAGAACTTATCATTGTGATGACAGTGGTCTCACTGGCAGTCAATGTCGGTAGGGTTTTGCTAGGGAACTGTGATTTTGAAGGTGGCGATAATGTAATCGTTTTGAAAAAAATCGATTGCCCTCAGTATTCTCTTGTAAAAAATCTAGATGCTTCTTTCTTTTCTCACAAGGTGAAAGACATACTTTGAAGTGGTGATTCTCTTCCTACACTCAAAATGTTTTCTTCTAATACTCTCCTTTGATGCACAAACATAACTGTTGATATAGTATTCGAAACATGTTTAATTTACACATTCGGTCCAATACTTTCACTTAAACAAACATACCCTGTCAAGTTAGAAGTCTTTACGGGTTATAACGTGTCCGGGGTGTAATGAATGTCACATGGACATAGAGGGATGTTTTTTGTTTTGTGGAGCTTAAGGGTGACCAAAGTTACAACTTGCATCCTGGATTTGCCTTCTTGTCCTTATGCGTGGAGCTCTTTTGCTACTATGTGTTGGTTTGCCTTTGGGCTTTGAGTTGAAGTTGTCTTTGTTGCCGCCTTGTTGTTGTTGCTTGGAAATTTGAGGCTTTAGGATTTGCCTTTTTATTCATCCTCGAGGTTCTTGTGTTTCCCAATCTTTTGAAGCTACTTTGAGCTTCTGAAGTTGGTTTTGAGCCCTGGAATCCTAGGTCGCTTTGGGACTGTTTGCGAAATTTAATCATGTTGTAGTAACATTACTTCTTTTTCGGTACTTGTGATTTTATTGTCCGATAATTGGGCTCCTTGCTTCCTTTGGTCACCAGGGTAAATAATCATCACGAGCTGGCTTTTGTTGGAGCTTTTGCAATTAAAGGAATTATGAATAGATTATTTGGTCTTTATCTCGGTGGTTCCTAGAAACAACTGTCAAGATAAGAGTAGCGAAATAATCCTTTTTTGTACTAGTGGCCTACGCCATTCTCCTTTGGAGACATGATTGCAGAACAATCATAGCAGGAAAAGAAAATCATGAAAGAAAAGAAAAAAAAATATCAAGAAGATGAGCAAGCTAATTGTATGCCTAGCTCTGAGACCATTTCAAGATCAATGAACAATACTTATATATTGATTCAAGGAATGTGTTAGTAATGTTCGATCGTAAGAACTTGATGATACAGATGATTGCTTCTCATCGAACTTAAAAATAGCTAGCAAAGAGTAAAGCTATATATACATCAACACTTAACATCTCCTAACAACCGACTTAACCTGTTACATTCTAGTAAACAAACAAGACTAAAGTATTATTGGTATTAAAATGGTAATTTAAGTATAGAGACTATGGTTTCAAATATGCACAAGTGTTAGGGGTTCGTTATTTGACGATGTTTCATCTTTTAAAGAGAGGGTTGCTTTGCCGTCGTTCAAATGCCATAACCTAGAATAAAATACACCGCTTGCAGATTTGCTTATCAATATTAGATGAGAATTCCATGGTTGGTTACCCAAAGTTCAAAAGTATGTACACCTATGTACATATCGATGAGAAGTGATTCTACCTCACAAAGATAGATGAGACATATATATACTCCTTATTCCCAAATGAAGAAGAGCCATTGCATACATGTCACAGTAAAAACCATATTGGAAAGTCTTGTTTCTAGCAGCGATAGCTCACCCCAAAGTGATCCTGAAAGAAATGAATTTTTTCTCTGAACAAATTGGTATATTTCCTTATTGTGATTGAGTAACCAACCCAAAGAAGAAGCAAAAACAGAGAAACATGAACTTTGGAAATGAAAGCAATGACATCATCAACTAAGAGAGAAACCGTGATAATGTTTCTAATAGAAAAAATGATTCCAACAATTAAGGATAAATGGCAAGATCAGATGTTGCAGAAATAATTTCCATTCAACAAGGCAATGCTATAACACATGTATATCCTTTTGATCAAGATTGTCAAGTGGCGGCTTCTGATGATGGTTTTGACATTAGATCAGTTTGTTAACCACCAACCTCTCATGATTTAAATTAATGTTAATTTCCAATGTTCATTTTTTGGTCATTCAATCATTGCAGTAGAAGAAACGTGCAACATCAATTGTGAAACTTGTTTATGAAGTTCTAAAATCTTTAGCTGATTATCCAACTCATCTACTTAACTGTGTATTCTTAACACTTTAGTGGTCCATGAAGGAGACTATAAAAGCATGTGATGGTAAGCAATACAAAAGTTCTCACGTTAAAACGGGACAAATTGAAAGGTGTGGTCATCCACAACACAAGTTTTTTTACCTACATGATGCAAAATCTGATTACGCATTACATCTTTTGCATGAAAATCTTGGTATTAGACTCTTTAGATGTTGATAAACCATGTACCAATCTTCTTTATCTACTTGCTATGATGTCACTTCATTTAGTTGTTTTGATGTCACTTCATCTAATTGTTTCTGTTCCTCGCTTTAACTACATGTTTTGATAATGAGTACCACTTTTCTCGAGCTTTCAAAAAGTAACATGGTTGCCGTTTAAAATTGACTTATGAATTTAGCTTTGAGAACTTGTTTTGCAAATGAGCCGCTATCGGACAACTCTTCTACCATTTGACACCCAACTCACAAGTTTTCCCACCATACAATTAGTCTACTATACAACCAGAAGCACGTCACATTGTGCTTTCGGTGATGACGTGTCATTTGTTATTAAGTGATTGTATTTATTTCACAATTTTTTTAAAAAAATTATACAAACTAAATTATTTTTAATTTGTGCATTAATTTAGAAAGTATTTTAACAATTTTTATTCTAAAAGAATTTTCTTAAATATCTACAAATACGTTCTAAATTGCAGTTATGGTTGTTCTTCTTCTCTTTTTTTCTCTCTATTCTTAGTCAGAACAATTCAAACTCAAATCAAAAGTTTACAGTTAATATTTAATTTGATTCTTCCCAATTCATTAAAGTAACTAATTGTTGAAGAAGAAAGAATTTTACAACTAACATTGATGCATAAATATGTGAAATGGAATGATGAAGAACCAGAGAACCTCTTAATGTCGTAACCACATGTAAATTATACTGAACTCGTACGCTCAGTCGTGTTTTCACTTCGCACAGTCGGAATTTTAAAAAACTTTACGATCTTGCCCCTACTTTAATATCTTTCATAAATTACTATATTTAACCACAATTTATAACATATTACGAGGTGACCCCAAATTTCATTACGCACAGTCGGAATTCCAATACGCTCAGTCAGAAAATGACCAATTTAGGGGCTAATGTAGGCAAAATTTATTAAAAGCGGTTCGAAAAAAGCAAAGAAGGATTCCGAAGTACTTATATAAGTAAAAAAATATATCATAAAAATTATCAGCAAAGTATACCATGACAAAGTAGATGAAAAGACGAACGCGTCGGCGCAAACGGATCAAAAAACGGAGCTATAACGAAGAAGATATGACAATTTTAAAACCGGAACCCGGCGCAGGCGCCGGTAAGGAAGGGCCGGCGCCGGCGCCGGTAAAGAGTGACGCGCGCCCGCGCGCGGTCTTCTTTACCGCGCGCCGGTCCTTCCTTATTGGCGCTGGCGCCGAGTTCCGGTCTTAAAATTGCCATATCTTCTTCGTTATAGCTCCGTTTTTCGATCCGTTTGCGCCGACGCGTTCGTCTTTTCATCTACTTTGTCATGGTATACTTTGCTGATAATTTTTATGAAATATGTATTATTTCTTCTTAAGCACAACATTAACTATCATCGACGTCTTGTTCGAAATTGCCTATCAACCACTAATTACATGTCCGTTGAAGAAGAATCTATTTGAAATTCATTGAACGTTTCTATCATTTCCACCAATTTCACTTCCATTGACAAAGAATCTATTTGAAATTATCGAAATTCCTATCAATATCAATATTAACTATCATTATCGACATTAACTATCATTGACTTCTTATTCGATAGTAAAACGAAGCAAGGCTGAGGCGGACCGTAGGGAACACAATGCACGCTACAGGGCTAGTACGAGGAGACGACGTCCCCCAACTTGATTAGTGCAAACACATTTGGATTTCATGTACTGGTAGTCAACAGAATTGTTAATTGTTCTGGGATTTAAAATGATGCGTGTGTCGAATAAGTTGTAGCATTATGAGAAATGACGTGCGAACAATGTTGTTTGAAAATGAAACTCCGAAATAGAATCGCTTTTGAAGTCCTGAAAATATGTTACAAAGATGTATATATTTTCACTTGTTATAAAAAAAACCTTTTAGGAGCAATCTCCGACGACAAACCGATCTCGCTTTTGAAGTATTGAAAATATGTTTCAAAGATGTATACAATTTCATTTGTAAAAAAAACATCTTTTTGAGCAATCTCCGACGACAAACCGATCTCGTTGTTCTTAAAAGAATTCACTAAATAGAGTCCACGAGAATCATGATACACTAAAGGGCTAACGCACCCACAATTAGGGTTTTCGTGTTAGTCATTTGAATTGTTAATTGTTCTGGGATTTAAAATGATGCGTGTGTCGAATAAGTTGTACCATTTACCCTCCAATTAGGGTTTTCATGTTAGTCATTTGAGGATTGTGGAATGCATTTCGGGCATCAGTTGTCGAAGTATGTAATTCCGAAGTAGAATCGCTTTTGAAGTCCTGAAAATATGTTTCAAAGATGACAATTAAATGTCTTTAAAAAAGACATTTTTGAGCAATCTCCGACGACAAACCGATCTCGTTGTTCTTAAAAGAATTCACTAAATAGAATCCACGAGAATCATGATACACTAAAGGGCTAATGCACCCACAATTAGCACTAAAACCTAGACTAATTCCTAACGCCACTGTTCATCCTCTCACTTCTCCAGTCAAAATGTATCAGATTTCTTCTTTTCCTCTACCATGTACCCCCCAATTAGGGTTTTCGTGTTAGTCATTTGAATTGTTAATTGTTCTGGGATTTAAAATGATGTGTGTCGAATAAGTTGTACCATTTACCTTCCAATTAGGGTTTTCATGTTAGTCATTTGAGGATTGTGGATGCATTTCGGGCATCAGTTGTCGAAATGAATTAATTAGTGGAATCGGTGGAAATGATAGACAATGTTAGTGTATATGGAAAATCCCTGCTGTTTAAAACTAAAAAATCGACATTTACTGCACACTTTGAAGTCTTGATCTTCTTTAGTCTTTCCTCATCGCTCTAGCAGTCTAGTAGAAGATCGTCAATATGAAGTAGTTCATGTTTGTCGTCATCATTTACTGCACACTTTGAAGTCTTGATCTTCTTTAGACTTTCCTCATCGCTCTTGCAGTCTAGTAGAAGATCGTCAATAGAACTATTGTTTTGAGCAATCTCCGACGACAAACCGATCTCGCTTTTGAAGTATTGAAAAAATGTTTCAAAGATGACATTTTTTGAGCAATCTCTGACGACAAACCGATCTCGCTTTTGAAGTATTGAAAATATTTTTCAAAGATGTATACATTTTCATTTGCTATAAAAAAAACATTTTTGAGCAATTTCTAACGACAAACCGATATCGCTTTTGAAGTATTGAAAATATGTTTCAAAGATGTATACATTTTCATTTGTTACAAAAAAAACACATTTTTGAGCAATCTCCGACGACAAACCGATCCCTTTTGAAGTATTGAAAATATGTTTCAAAGATGACATTTTTTGAGCAATCTCTGACGACAAACCGATCTCGCTTTTGAAGTATTGAAAATATGTTTCAAGATGTATACATTTTCATTTGTTATAAAAAATAACATTTTTTGAGCAATTTCTGACGACAAACCGATCTCGCTTTTGAAGTATTGAAAATATATTTCAAAGATGTTTCAAAGATGTATACATTTTCATTTGTTATAAAAAAAACACATTTTTTGAGCAATCTCCGACGACAAACCGATCTCGCTTTTGAAGTATTGAAAATATGTTTCAAAGATGTATACATTTTCATTTGTTATAAAAAAAATATTTTTGAGCAATTTCTGACGACAAACCGATCTCGCTTTTGAAGTATTGAAAATATGTTTCAAAGATGACATTCTTTGAGCAATCTCCGACGACAAACCGATCTCGCTTTTGAAGTATTGAAAATATGTTTCAAAGATGTATACATTTTCATTTGTTATAAAAAAAATATTTTTTGAGCAATTTCCAACGACAAACCGATCTCGCTTTTGAAGTATTGAAAATATGTTTCAAAGATGTATACATTTTCATTTGTTATAAAAAAACACATTTTGAGCAATTTTTGACGACAAACCGATCTCGCTTTTGAAGTACTGAAAATATGTTTCAAAGATGACATTCTTTGAGCAATCTCCGACGACAAACCGATCTCGCTTTTGAAGTATTGAAAATATGTTTCAACGATGACATTTTTTGAGCAATTTTGATGATTGTCAAATAAATTCTTCTTTAATGGACATGAATTTAGTGGAATTGATAGGTAAGTTTGAACAAGACATCGATGATAGTTAATGTCGATACATCTAACTATTTAGATTGGCGGTCCAATTCATTTGTTAATTAGAATAGAACATGCTTGATTATTTTACTATGGAATAAGAAGTTAATGATTAGTTAATATTGATATGATAGGAAATTTTGATAATTTCAAATAGATTCTTCGTCAATGGACGTGAAATTGGTGGAAATGATAGAAACGTTCAATGAATTTCAAATAGATTCTTCTTCAACGGACATGTAATTAGTGGTTGATAGGCAATTTCGAACAAGACGTTGTGATGATAGTTAATGTTGTGCTTAAAAAGAAATAATACATATATCAGAAAAATTATCAGCAAAGTATACCATGACAAAGTAGACGAAAAGACGAACGCGTCAGCGCAAACGGATCGAAAAACGGAGCTATAACGAAGAAGATATGACAATTTTAAAACCGGGAACCCGGCGCAGGCGCCGATAAGGAAGGGCCGGTGCCGGCGCCGGTAAAGGGTGACGCCGACCCGTTCGTCTTTTCGTCTACTTTGTCATGGTATACTTTGCTGATAATTTTTATGATATATTTTTTTTACTTATATAAGTATTGGAATCCTTCTTTACTTTTTTCGAACCGCTTTTAATAAATTTGCCTACATTAGCCCCTAAATTGGTCATTTTCTGACTGAACGTATTGGAATTCCGACTATGCGTAATGAAATTTGGGGTCACCTCGTAATATGTCACAAATTGTGGGTAAATATAGTAATTTCTGAAAGATATTAAAGCAGGGGCAAAATGGTCATTTTCCGACTGTGCAAAGTGAAAACACACGACTGAGCGTATTGACCCTCAAATTATATAACCACATGTACCACTTTTTACCTTTTTGTTCAAAATTTATTTCATATTTTTCTAAATTTGTTAAGGTTCAACTTCGCGACTAATAATGCATAGAAAATTATATAAAAATTAAACAATTTTAAAACTTTTGAGGTTAGGTTCAGATACGTGGTATTAGTTGTTTAACTTTTAAAAACCTTGTTTAAATTTACTGCACATTGTTTATTTTTTCAAACTCACGTTCATGTTTAAAAATACAAAATTAGTTTGTTCAATTCTGTGGACCTTATGTTCAACTATTTATTAGTAAGTGTTAAAAAATTAGATCTAGTGTTCATAATTTTTTTTATAATAAAACTCTATCAACATAATATACAATTTGTTCTTTTTTTATCATATGTTCAATTATTGTTTATAAATTGTTCATAATTTTTATAGTAGGTATTCATTAGATATATAATAAAATAATGTCAACATAATATACCAGATTTATTGGTTTAACGATTTTTAAACATCAATTTTGTGTTCATATAATCTATACTTGTGTTCAACTTTCTAACCGTTTGTTCAAAATTTATTTCACATTTTTCATAAATTTTGTTAGAGTACAAATTCGATACTAATTGTTCTTAGAAAGTTTAAAAATAAAATAAAAATAAAGAATCTACTTTTAAAATTTTTAATTTTAGGTTCAGATACGCGATAGTAATAATATATTATTCTCGTTTATCTTGTAATTTTTCTCTAAATTTTTACTTACGACTATAGTAATAACAAATTTACTTAATTTTTTATTTTTTAGACATTTTTAAAACACACTGTATGTATATAATATATACTTGTTGATCAACTTTTTTAACTTTTTTGTTCAAAATTTATTTCATATTGTTTCTAAATTTTGTTAAGGTTCAAATTCGAGACTAGTTATTCATAGAAAATTATTTTAAAAATAAATCCATTTTAAAAAAATTTAAGTCTAGGTTCAAATATGTGGTATTAGTTGTTCTTTAAAACACCTTGTTCAAATTATACTACATATTGTTCATTTTTTCAAAACTGGCGTTCATGTTAAAAATATAAAATTAGTTTGTTTAATTTTTTATACTATATGTTCAACTATTTATTATTAAGTGTTCAATCTTTTTTGAAGAAGATAAGAGAATATTATATAAAAAGAAAACACTTACAACCTAAGAGCTCAAACAACAACTTTGAGCTAGTTTACTATGTACATAACGAGTTTCTCTATTCTTATTCTCAAGAAATCTAGGCACCCGAAACGTAATATCAGAAACAATAAGAGAGATACAATTGGGAACGGTAAAGATTCTTTGTCAAAACTAAAACAGTTAGGAGCATACCAAATACGGTAAATGTAACAACTAGTCACATCAACTCTAACTGTGAATATAATCTTCTTTTTTCTTTGGCTTCAAGATAAAACTTCATTATACTCTCAAACTCATGAGGGATTTTAGGTCCCACCAATCCATTACCGCATCAAGAACAACAGCAGGGAAAGGACATTGAAAGAAGAGATGATCTCTAGTTTGATAGCTATTACATGCCCAACAGGTTTGATCGAAAGAAACACCCATGGAATGAAGTCTATTTTGGTCCCCATCCTGTTTTTTAACCATAAGCCACCAAGAAAATGATGATCTTGGAATGTTAATTGGGTTCCAAATCAGAGGATACCAATCAACTTTGAGGAAAGTTGGATGAAACAAATTATAAAGATAGTCAAGCTTGATGTAGTTCTGCATCCTAATGATTTGATCTTTTAGATCAGCTTTAACAATCTCTCTTTCTCCTTGATAATATTCTTCCAGCACCAAGAATTTGATTACCTCGAAGAATATAAGCTTTGACCCATTTGATCCAAACTGAATCACGTCCATTGTGAATTTGAATGATCCTAACAATAACAGCTTTATTCCTGCTGAGTAGTTCTTTGAAACCAATCCTACCTCTCTTGTTAGGTTGGCAAATGTCCAACCATGCAACTGGTCACATTCTCTTGCCTTATTTCATTACCATACCAAAGGGAATTCCAGTAGTAGAGTTTCTCAATCTGGTGGACAACATTCTTAGGTAAAAGAAGTGTTCAAAAATTAGATCTAGTTGTTCATAAAAAAATTATAATAAAACAATGATAATAAAACAATGTCAATATAATATACCATTTGTTCAATTTTGGATTAACTATTGTTTATAAGTTGCTCATATTTTTTATACTAGTTGTTCATTATAAATTATATAATTAAACAATGTCAATATCATATACCATATTTATTGGTTTACCAATTTTTAAACATCAAGTTTGTGTTCATATAATATATACTTGTTGTTCAACTTTTAGCCCCTTAGTTCAAAATTTATTTCACATTGTTCCTTAACTTGTTAGAGCTCAAATTCGATACTAGTTTTTCTTAGAAAAAAAAACAAAGAATCTATTTTAATTTTTTCAAGTTAAGTTCAGATGCACTATAGATTATTCCCGTAGATTTTCTCTAAATTTTTACTTAACATTGGACTAATAATAGATTTACTTAAATTAAAAATATGTTTTTTAAAAACAAAAGCACAGACTTTAAATAAAAGATTATTTTTGTTTTAGTAAATTTTCTCTAGATTTTTTACCCAATGGTTATAGATTTTCACAAGTGTATACCAAAAGCAGCGAATATTGTGATTCGAATTTTACAATAGAAATTGTCCGCACAACATATATCTAAATGTTATACCAATTAATGAGTAGTTGTCAAATTTGTGTAGAGGAGCTAGTTCTACCATGTTGTGGATTTTCCTATTTAGTATTTTTGTTCTAAATAAATTTAGAAAATCGTCATTTATTTTTGTTGAATAAATTATAGTTAATTATTAAATTTAGAATTACATGGAGTTAAAAAAAAAAAACAGAATTAGATGAGTATCATGTAACTGATAAAAAAAATCGGTGTCGGATCGTTCAAAAATTCGCTCAGTTCACAAGTCAAACTATATACTATAAGGATACCGTTACATATGCAACGGCAAAGACATAAGATATCGAAAATCGAGATAAAAAGAAACAGTTTTGTTCAAGAAAAGAAGCTTCTTCCGTGAATCCTCGGTCTCGAAAAAATTGGCCGGCCCTCTCTGTCAAAAGCCTTCGCGATGAATCCAATCGCCGATGATACCCCCACTCCGTCAGTTTGCAGCCGCTGCAACATCGCTGATCATTCGTTTCTTCACAAACTTAACACCGTGGGGAGTACCGCCGCTTCTGCACTTCCTGCGTCCTAAAGCTAAACCCTTCTGCCTTCTGCCCTATATGCTTCTCCGTCTACCATCATCCCCAGAACCCTCAGCCGCTTCATGGTGCTAACGTCCCCACATCTCTCATATTTAGCACTAGCAGCGCACTCACCTGCTTCAAATGCGGCGCTGTCCCTCACACGAGTTGTATACCTCCAAGCGCCTTAACTTCCCTTATCTCTGTCCAACCTGCTCAAACCCTGCCTCTCATCACTGCGATATCCCAGAACCTGTCATGTTGGACAGTACCAACGAGAGGGTTGACTGCGATCAAAGATTCCGCTCCACACCTAGCCAGCAACATATCGATCAGAAGTCATCGGAGGCTTTCCTTGCTGCCGCGTGGATTGTTGCAAATTTATTGAAAGAAGACGCGGAGATCAAGCGGGCGATAGCGGAGCATAAGATGAAGGAGGCGCTGGTGGTGAGGAAGAATGCCCAAGAGGCGCTGCAGGAATTAGCATTGTTATGGGACAAAGAGAAAGAAAGTTCATGGCCCACAAAAGAAATTGAAGAGACAGCTAATTCTGTAACTTCTGGGGTAAACATTCCAGGGATCAAAGGCAGAGGCAGGAGAAAGGATAAAATGAAAAGCTAGGAGAGTCCAGTGGTGCTGTTTCTAAAAATTACAATGAAAAAGGATCAAAGGCAGCAAGGAGATGATCAATGCACAGTTAAGAGTATAAAACAAAGATGCTAGTGGTGACGGCGAGCAATCTGCAGGTTCTTTGACTCGTTGGGAACTTCAGTGATCGGTGGAACCATTCCCTCTCAAATGACTAGCTATAGATTTGTGACTAATTCAGTTCTTACTACGAAATTATAGTGATCGATTTCACTTTGTAAAGTGACTCCTTACTGATAATGAATGGAATGTTTATTGACTCCACTGTTGGTGCAATAATTCTTGATTTAGCGTGTGGGGAATGTAATGTTGCAATAATTCTTTTTTTATCAGAGGGCTACTTTAGCAAAACAACCAGTACACGGTTCACACGGTTAGGGAAGAGTCCCACCCATGACAAAATTACAACAACCGATCATCCCCTGTCCTACCACCATTCACTACCAACAATGCGCTGCTAACACAGTCAATATTGAAAGAACAAAGCAAAGTGCTAACAGGGCTCTTTATGTTTCCATCTTTCTTAAACCATTCTAGGACAAGCAGCTTTGTTGATGTAGCCATTGTATCCCAGTTTACTTCAGCCTGATCAAAAACAACTTTGTTCCTCATGAACCAAATGTTATAAACTGCAAACATGAACGTACACTGCCACATTCGTTAGCTCTGGGTGAGGCTAATCTTCCATTGAGTAAGAACCAGACAAAGACGGGCACTCTTGCTCCAAAAAGTTTTATGCCAGGAGGTATCAACTACATGCGAGTGTTGCCTCATAAAAACTCTTTACAGTATACTTTCCCTCGCTTCTAGTGACGGTCTATGAGTGGACTTCTTTTCTGCCTTCACTCTGTTTCTGGAGTCAATACCGGTTTTTGTCCCTCTGTGTCTGATGTTAATACCACATTCAAGTTAATCCCCTCGAGTGAACTCCCATCTACAGGTTTTCGGATTCCTTTATTTGGGCTATCCTGCAGACCAACACAAATGGGGTCTTCTTCTGTTTGGGCACGTGGAGTAGTTGATTGATATTTTATCGGGCTTTCTTCTATTTCCGATAAACTCAGTCCAGATGCGTCCCAGTATGGGTAACATTTCCCTCATTTCTCTGGTTGCTATATACAAAAGTAATCTAGTGGTTAAAAATTACTTATTTTATTTCGACCAAAAAATTTACTATTTTATATTCTTGTTTATTTTTAAGTGATAATATTTTTTATTAATTACTAGAGTTATCAATTAACTCTACAACAGACATGATAGCTAGGTTTATAAATATTGCAAGTGGACTTTTTAAATTTTCAAATTTCAATCACATAAATTCGGTTGCCAATTACCCGCTCAATTACCCCACACTTCTTTCATCTTCATTAACCAAACTATTTCTAAAATTTTGAACACCATAGTAGAAGGGAAACCTCCTTTCATCCTTCAATTATCAAGCTCTCTCTGAATTTTTGAACGTTGTAGAAGGGAAACCACCACCTACACTAATCGTCAATATTGTAGAAGGGAAACCACTGCTTTCATAATTTGATCACTGACGTTAAACAACTAGGTCTTAAGCGAGGTCTTTCATCTTCATCTACCAAGCTTTCTCTCATCTTGCCTAATCTTGCTCTCTCATTCATTCTCTCTGCACTTTCTTTCAAGTTTCTTTTTCATTTTGTCTGATTTTGCTCTCACCATTCTCTTTGCTCTCTATCAAGTTTTTCTTCGTTCTTTTCGATTTCGCTCTCTTATTTATTCTCTCTGCTCACTGATAACTATTTTCAGTTTTCTTTACCAACAAAGCATGTGTGCCTTTATTATTTTATAGTTGAGAATAAAGTAGGAATGGACTTGGATTAGCACATTGCTAAAATCAAAATCGAAGAGAAAGACAATGGTGAGTTTGTTTGGTACTAAAATTAGTATGTTTTTTATTAAGTATTCGACTTTTTTTAAAGTTAAGTTTTGGGTGTTTTTGTATAAATTAAGTGTTAGACTGTTTAATATTAATAATACAAATCTACAGAAATAAAAAGTATTTTTGTATATATACTAAGTATACAAATCAATTTAAATAAAGTACTCGACTGTTCTGTTCAGATATAGAGTACACTAAAGGTATTATACAAATCTGTAGAAACAAAGTATTTGACTGTTTTGATACTAAGTATACGAAACCATATAAATAAAGTATTCGACTATTTCAAGATACCAAGTATCAAATTTACAGAAATAACACTAGTAGAAAAGGGACTAGTTTGGCGGTTCTTAAGGTCTCATTTCAGCGGTTGTGAATTGCCGAAATAGGTAGACCTATCTTGGCAGTTGTAACAACAAACCGCCGAAAAAAAATGCTCGCTAAAATCAATAACTAACCACGTCTATCTCGGCGGTTTTTAGCTTACAACCGCCGAGATAGACCCTAGGGCGGTCCCTTGCAGGGGCGGAGCCAGCTTTCAAAACTTGAGAGGGCCATGTAAGAATATTAGAGGGGCCATATTACATAATATACTATATTATATACATTTTCTATTAATTTTTTTTATTTGGGGGGCCAAGCCCACCCAATCTTACCCATAGCTCCGCCACTGGTCCCTTGGTTGGTAAATGCCAGAATGTATTATGAGACCGACCGACCGAGGGACCGACGTAGCTTAGAACCGCGAAATAGCCCTTTTTTTCATTCTAGCTTATATATTCACCATAACGCACCAAATGATTCAATCGGACTTGTATTGTGGTATAATAGAGCTGCCTCCACAACTTTTTGTAACACCCCATCTCCAAATACAATGATCGTCGCCCTAAGTTCATCTCGTACATTAACAACGCAGCAGAAAAGTTCTACTAAATTGGTGTTACCGCCGTTAGTCACCCACGTGACTAACTAGGCCTATTCTCTTACAAGTCACGGTCTGACTTACCGGATAATTACTCGAGCATCTAAAACATTACAACTCATAAACCACAACTTATACCGAGTATCTCATATCCTAATACATCATACTAACATCTCATCAATATACTAAACGAGTGTACATGCACAACTCGTGAAACAAATGTAAAAAACAACCCGAAGTACTATACCCGCTCCTACTCTCAGGTTGAGTCCTCGTCTGGTACCTACCTGCAAAGTTTAAATCACAGGCCCCAAGGGGCTCAGCACATGGCTGGTACAGAAAACGTGCAACCCACAAGCTAGCAGGGTTACACACGACTACTTTGTCGTATACATGCAATTGTTATTCATACAAATAATAATAAGAAGTACGATAACAAACAACACATTTATGTGAAACATTCACAACTCAAATAAAGAGAACGTCGTAATGGACGCCCATTAATGATGTAAGTTAGATTTCTAACTCCTGAGGCCTGAGAATTGTTTAGTTCTCGTGTTTGACCATACCTTATAAGTGTCAACCGTTCTCTTAATAACTGGTTGTTCTCTAACTGAATTGTTTATTTTTGTCGGGTCAAAGCTAACCCTAGCAATGAGTTATTAGCCCCATTGGTTTAATAAACATAAATCTTAAGTTGTGAGGGGTGTAGGCTTGACCCTCCTGCGCCTCCTGAATTTGCCTCCCATCTCGAACTGTTCACTCGAGATGGTCGGGTCAGTTGTCGACCCTAGGCGGAAGACAGATCTGATACAGATGCCGACCTCCTAACCTGAACATGCATGACCGGAGTGAGTCCCGGATTCCTCTTCCCTCAAGATCCAGTTAGCTTAAGTCTCTTTGAAATTGGTTAGTTAAACCTCTCTCGGTATTACCAACTAACAATAGGGAATATTTGTAACCTTATAGAATTGTTATTAAACATAGTTAATGAACAAGCTCTGAATCAAGTCGTGTTAGTGTGCAATGGACACACAATAACAATACAATAAATCGGTTTCATGCTTAATCTTGTTTAGTCGTATCACAATAACACGTAGCACACAAACCGAGGTAGACCCCGTTAGCAAACAAGCTACAAGAATCCCATACCGTACACTGGAGATTGGCTAGCTCTTAATCCCTCGTTCGCCAAATCCGCCGAACGCCTCCGACTTATCTAGATCTGTAACCAGAACTAGTATTAGTATCATGTGTCTTAGAACTAATTTGGTTCTCTTTTCAACTTAAACCTCTTCCTAGGTTAACCCAGGTATAATAGTATACCGTTAAACGGGTTCGTTCATTTAGGAACGTTTTCGAGCTCAATTCTAATTCATTAACACACTAACGTCGTTAGCTGTTATTTAGTTGCACAGTTAGCAACTTTAGACTTATACGGACCTTGTATTAGGTTTTAGTATTTTTCACTATTCATCCGTATTTCACTATTCATTTATACGGTCTCGTATTCTACTATTCATTTATACGGCCTCGTATTTTACTATTCACGTATACGTATTTTACTATTCACGTATACGTCTCGTATTTGACTATTCATATATACGTAGTTACTATTCATGTATATGTATTTACTGTTCATGTATATGTATTTACTATTCATGTATACGTATTTACTATTCTTGTATACGTATTTACTATTCTTGTATATGAGTAGTATTCATGTACACTAAAATTTTTCGTATACGTCCGTATGATACTCCGTATCATACGTATTTATTTCTTTTTCCAATATAGCTTGTACATTCATTAAAAATACTTTAAGTATTGATTTCTCCTATACTTATTAAATTACAGGTATACCCCTCGTATACCGTAATTTATATATGGGTCTCGTTTAACCCCGTCTTAACTCTATTTCTTTTACAACTTGTTTCTAAATTCTTTATTTAATTTCCTTAACCTTCTAAACACATAAAAATGTGTTATTTACATTACTTACCCATAGTTTTCTCTTAATCTCTATTTAACTCATAACAAGTTCTAAACTTGTTATTTTTATTTCTAATTTCTTCCCAAGTCTTACTTAATTAATTTCTTTTATACTTTGGTCAATTACCAAAATATACCCAAGTTTGACCAGTCTTTTATGGTCAAACCCCCTAACTTTCCATAATTTACAATATTACCCCTAAAGTTAATTTAACTTAACTTTTTATTCCTTTATCCTTTTAATATCTAATCTTTTGCTACCAATTTTATTCTATCTCCTCTAAACATTTTATAAACTGTCATTGACCAGGTTTGACCATGTTTGACCACATTTGACCACGGAAATTACCATTTTACCCTTGTGGTCTTTTCTTTTATCCTAACTCATTTATTAACCAATTTAACTCCAATTATTTCTAATTTTCGTAACTAATTTTCCTACAGATTTTTGAACATCAAAAATCATTTTTAACATCTCTAAATCACCAGATTTAATTATCTAATGTTATGGTATATAAATACCATCTTTTATTAACCTTAAATATACCAAAAACCTTATAAATTCCTTATAACACTTATAAACTCTTTATAAATTGTAAACTTAATTCTACAATTATTTTCTCATCATCTAAACTCTCAAAATTCCATATTGATCCCATTAATTTTCGGTATTCACCTTTAGGTACCAAAACTTCTTAAATTTTACATATTACTCTTAATTATACTAATTCCTTTAATTTAACTAAGTTAGATATTTTTTTCTAACTCAATTAATACCCTTAATTTTCAGCCATAATATAAACCATAGTTTATGAATTTTTCTTGTATATTATGATAGCTTATATTGAAGCTTATATCATAAGGAGTATAAATCAATTCTTAGATTTAATAATCATTAACTTTTAATAAGCTAAAAACTGAATATTAATCACCAAATTTTGGAAATAAATAATAAGATGGACAATATGTTAGATCATATATAGATCAACAATTAGAACCTTGAAATAGGTAGTTGTAGGATTTACCTTGTATATTAACCATTAGCTTAATATTTAAGCTTAATTTCTTTAGAAATTTTGACAGCAATTTGCTAGAGAAATTGGCTCCAAAATTATACAACAAGATGAAGAATAATATGGGTTAGTATCCCATGCCAATCGGCTGTAACAAAAACCAAAGAAAAGAAGTTTTCAAGAAGGCAATGTTTTACCTTGAGAATCAAAGGCACTTCTTCGTGGTTTTTCCTGAGAATCTGGGGGCTCATGAGCTATGGTTGTAAAGATCTTGAAGAGGGGATTCCAACGAGATATAATCTTGTGATTTGGAGTTAGGAAGAGAAAGTTATGATTTCTACGAGGCAAGGTGTTCTTTAAGGCTCAAAACTAAGAACATGAAGTTTTTTTGAGTTGTTTTCTTCAAAGAGAGGATGAGCTACGAATTTGGGAGCTCTCATTTGACAGATAAGAGTCTTATTAATGATTCACTAAGGGGACAAGATGATATGGCAATCCAAGGAAGTCTTGGTTGTTGAAATAGTAGAAATTAAAAGCATTTTAACTTGGTGAGTCACCCTTGATGTTGGCCAGCATAGGTCTTATTTGACCTGTTTTTTTTTTGTTTCCTTCTTATATTATGTAACATTTTATGTATTGAACTCGTTCATAATGACTTATACCATGTGTTAGGTGTGTTACATAGCCAAAAATGCCTTAAAACACCATTTTATGTGCTTCCGGGTTCACATTGATTATGCAATTTGTTTTGGCTAGTTTAAATGTTTCCTTAATATATTTACAACCTTTAGAAACTTTTTCATGAAATAGAATGTTGCTAATTCCAATTTAAACCAAGTCGTTTAATGGTTTCTCCTTGACTTTCGTCAGTTTAGTACCGGTTTTTGTGTGGACTTGTATACTTAACTTGTGTGTATACGCTATGGCTCCTATGACCATTTAATTGTTGTTCCCTTATTGATTATTGGTATTTAGGCTCATTAGCCTTTTATTTCCATGTATACATGCTTAAAGCACATTTTTCTTTAAAGCACATTTCCTTTAAAGCACATTTTTGTGCTCTAAGGTGCGTTTCCGGTTTAAACGCTAATTCCGCTTAATGCGTATTACTAATATTAGAGGTATTTCACATTTGAAATCTCTTGGGAATTTATTGGTAGTTCCCTAATTTATTTATACTCTTTAAAACACCTTTTGCTCTAATTGTTCCTAAAGCATGTTTTGGTGTAAATTGTTGTTCAACACTTCTTCTAATGTTTCTAAGGCACGTTCTAGCCTTAGTATATCGTAATTAGATAGTTCATTAATATATTAAGGTTTGGGGTATTTCAATCTACCCCCCTTAAAAGAACTTTGTCCCCAAAGTTCCTATGTATCTATATCTCTTAGAACACACAGGTAACTTCACACTAAAAGATCATATAGATCACTCAATATCTGTATAGGCATTCTGACTCATAAGGTCTGCCATATGTATATATATATTTACCACACTTACCACACAACATATCTTTCGTATGTTTCAGTAATCGAAATACTCTTTGTATATTCTTTGCCGCATACTCCTCATGTAACCGGTCCGAAGGCAAAGGTTTTCATGTCCTCAAGTTCATGAACGAGTAATACAGAAAATACATATCAACTCCAATTCCACTTTATGCTACTGCATCTACTCTTAACGTGGTTAATTGTGACCACTTGTAGGGAGTTTCAAGAATCATCCGACCCTGATGTGATCAGCATCAGTGTTGAACTATCCTTTCACCCCAATTTGTGTTCAGTTTTCCTTGATCTGGCCAAGATCAAGTTCTACCTCCCACGTCAACTTCAAACATCCAATAATTATTCATGTAGCATTTTATATCTTTTAGTTCTTCTAGTCATAATCATAATTCAATTCATCTCCAATTTATGGAACGCAGTCCATCAGTCATTCTTAATCCACCTCTCAGCACTTACTTTGAGAATTTAATTCCTACCAGGTTCTATATCGGTCTCATACTGATTCATACCTCATAACATTACCATATTTGGTCTCATATCAATACATATCATAGGGATTTTAATTCCCCTGGAGTTTCTACTCCTCTTTTCCTGAATTCTCGCACCGAAGTTAACGAGGTCGTCCTCTAATACATCTGGTATTCGCATTTAATTGTGCGTAATAACCACAACCACATAAGAATGAATACATATGTTTATATAACATACGTATCAAACATCACAACTAATTATATTGTGCTATGCACACTGTAGGTTACGTACTCAATACGTGAAACATAGGCTAAGCGATTGTACGCTCTACCCCTCTTAAAATGGATTACGCCCACGTAATCAACATTATATCATCCTTGAACATAGGTTCAAGATGTTATGTGTCATGGAGCATTCTAGGTTCCATGTAGTCTATCTCACATTATGATTGGAGTTTCTTCACCATGGTAATGGCTTAGTCTTTGTATCAAGGATTCGTATTGGTGTTTATACCAATCTTACAACTGGTTCAAGTGTAGTCTCTAATGCTCCAAAGTATTTGGTAGATAAGTCGTATATTTTATTCGACTGGAAGATGTGAGACACATCCTTCCTCCTTATCTTTTGTTAGGTATATCAAACCTTTAAGATACGGTCCACTAGCTTCTACTGCGCGACTCTGATAATCTTGGGGCTTAGTTTGCCCTTCCTATCCTCTTCAATATGTTTACAACTCTTTGTATCCTTATAATTTAGGAATAAAGGTCCTTAATGGACGCGTGGTATCTTTATCTCTACACGGTCTCTATGAGTTCTAGCTTGTCTATCCAGTTCTCTGGAGATCTGATGTTCATGCTGTTATTGCGTGTTCCAGCGTCTGAATTGTTTCCCCCTAACTGACCCTCAGTTTGAGATTTTTGTATACTCTGGAGTTACTGTTCAGTGCTTATTGCTCTTCACAGTTTCCTCAAAAATCTTGAAACATATGAACTGTTCATACTTACTAATTAGTGCTTCTCGCACTTCATAATTCTTAATTGTTTCCTCCTGGAATGAGTTCTTTGAATCTTTTAATCTCATTGGTTTAACTGAGTTTTTCCTCCTCAATTGTTCACGGTAACTTGCTGTTCTGGTGTAAGTTTGCATCTCTGACTACCGTACGGAGTCGACTACTTCTCGTGTTCCTTACACTACTCGTTTACATATATGGGGTACCTTAATGGTACATTGCTACGTACCCGACTAACTTATAAAATAAGTCCATCGGGTCCACAAGCTCCTTTGGAGTGCGGTCATCCCACATCTCGTTTAAGTATACTCGTAGTGTTCGTCACACGCTTGGTTATAACTAATTTGTGAAGTATTCTGTTGTCGATCTCCTCTTTCATCAATCCATGATAACGCACATGTCGTTCTTCTTGTACTTAATCAAGGAATATCCATCTACTGGGTTCATAACTACATTATACCTTCTGTATTTAGTACGGACTCGATCCCTTAGTAATTTGCGGTCTCTTTCCTTAGAGCCTCTTATCTTATTTCTCATGTCGATCTACTAGGAATGCACTTCCAGCTCCTTACGGAATGGACAGTGTCCTTCCTGTGAAACCTTTCATCACATGGTCCAGGCTACTGACGTTACTGCACAGTCTGTCTCCCATTTCATCATCTTACTTACATCGGGTTTTAATTCATAAATCTGATTGCTTTCGTGTCAATACTTGATGGTTTACATATGTAATGGTCGCCTTGTCGCGCACCATAACTTAATCTACCTGATAGGTATTATTCTCATGGCCTCCACTATCGAAGTAGCTTTAGCTTTCTCATATTGCCCGTTGATGGCACAATTCTTCAATTGTTTTACTTCAACGTTTGGTCTTATATTCAATCCCTTCATGGTGTAAACACTAGAAGTTCTCTAATTTCGGTGTTTGGCGGTTGCCGTATCGTGTTGTAAAATGGTTCTCTCTTAATATCAAGGTGTTCTACTTCAATCTTAGGTTCGTAAGTAGGCTAATTTCTCTCACATTCTTTCATCCTTTATGATGTTATTTACCATGTAATTTAACCGGTTACTGAAGAAGTCATCCGTTGAATTACAAGCTCTTTTGAGCGTTGGTCACTTGACATGCCATACTGCGCACTCCCAATGTTTATCTCTGATGATTGCTGATTCTTAAATCCTGGGTGTTGGATATGAGTTCTGTCTCTGCATCCTTCCATATTATTTATGTGTAACTGGAATGTTATAAGGTAATTTCAAGGTCTACGGTTCCCATTCTCCAATAGAGAGTATTCAATCTCTAAGAAGTGAAAGCCCCTTTTGAGGGGTTTATTCCCACTCATGGCCTCACAACAAGGAGAGGTATCCCCACCCTAAAGGAATGGTCGTTCTCCACCCCCGTCAATAGCACTATCTCAACATTCTCATTGGTGCCCTTTCCTGGTAATTCTTCCTCAATTTAGTATAGGTTTTCATAACCACTCGTATGTACGAGTTGTAGTTCATTCATGGCCTAGATAAGCCTTTTATGCTTTCCTGCGCCTCGAGCTCTGATGTATTTAACATCCTTGGCTCATAGGCCTTTAATGTTTGATTAGTCCCAAGTGAGAGCCGGTGTTCGGTTCACTGTTGTATTCTTAATCATCTGTAGGTTATCCACGTAATTCTCTTGTTCTCTGAACTCTATCAATGTTGGGTCACATCATTGGATGTACTATTGGGTTTTAACAATAAGTTGTTGTATCTCGCTTCCTGCTGTGGAAGTTCGCTTAGGTAATAAATCCATGTTAATCAGTGTCTGTGACAACACCTTCGCTCTCATAGACTTGCGTCTTTTAACAATTAAGGATTAGTTTTCATTAGGCCTCTGCCTTTAGATGTCTATGTCGGATATTTTCCTTGGCTATCATGTGCTGCCATGTCAATACCTTGTTCAACTTTCGTTGACTACGCCACCCGTTAATGACTAATCATACTTGGGTGTTAATGAGTTAGGCAAGCAATACTAACCATCGTTTATGGGTCTTTTTCTGCTCAACTATACCAACTCTATGGTGTAGTTCTTTTGAGGTTCTCTCTTTTGTGATTGCACGTCTTTGATCCTAGGTAGGTCATTGCTTAAATTTGTTTTCTCTGATTCTGTTTCTAGGGTTTATCAACATCTTCAATGAAGAGTGCTTTTAATAGTATTATTCTGGGAGTTCATCCCATTTTTATTGAAAGTTGTTATATCACCCATCTTCATTGTATGTCGTAATACCTTCCATGTAGGTTATTACTTATCTGGTCTTCCAACATTGTTGAGTAATCTCTTCGGTTCTTCCATTCAAGGTTAGGCTTGGTTTTGGGTTGCTGTTCTTACCTATAGTGTCGGTTGTCTGTTGTTGGTGCCCACGTCGTTTAATTTCCTGACCAAGTTCAGCTCCCTGCTGACTGGTGTATTGCTTTAGTTGTCATGGTTAGGCCGTTAGGCCCTCCCAATGTTTCGCTCTTCTGTCCTTATGGATTTGTAATTCGGTGTTAATATGTATTATATCCGTGGTTTTTACCATCTGGTCTTCACGGCTTCCTGTATAGCTTCATTGCGGCAGCACTTGCCAAGGCAAGTGCGCTATGCAAGATGGGCTATCGGTACTGTGTACGTCGGTAATGGTACATTCTCCTAAACTCCACGTAGGTGGTAGTCCATGGGACTCCTTCTTTGCCCTTTTTGGCTTTGGTTAATTGATTATCTAAGCAGCTTCTTGACTGCTTTTAATTGTATAGTTACTTATCAGGGTATTCCTCTTTCTGAGGGAACCCTTTTTCCGCTTTAGCCTTGGTTTTCACTCTCATTTCCACACCTTCGTCGTGGTTATCGAGTATTGACTCTCCTTAGGCCCTACGTCGTAGTCCTATCTTGGAGTATGACTTGCATATGCATTCGTAGTCGTCTGAGCTATTGCAGTTAGGTCTTAGCAACCCCCTTTTTTGTGTAAGTTCGGAGTTACCCGCTGCATAATTGACTTTTAGGTAGTCCCTATGCTCTTGCGTGGCATTATCCCACTGTTATTGCTCCCTTGGACTGTTGTCCGGAGTTTCTGTCGCTTCTTTTGTCCTCTTATTGCACTCGTAGTGCTTTCCTTCTTACTTGTATGGCGGGGTTATATCGACTGCGTAGCATGTCGACCCAAGTTGCCGGTAATTATTATTCTCTCATTGGTGAGATTCCGTTGGTAGTGCCTATTTCAACGTTGCGCTCCAATTAGGACCTTCAAGTCTTGAAAGACTATTGCATAACGAGGTGTTTTCTCGTATTGCACCATGCTAAGTAACTGCCAGATCGGTTTTCTCGAGTAAGAGAAAGCTTGTCATCTCTCTGGCGTTCATTTCTGGTATCTTAGAACCAGGGGCGCGGAGGGCGGGTCAGGTATTACAGATATCCGATACACATCGGGGAATCCTAACTAACGCACCTCTCGCACTAATACTCAACCCTTATCCCAAAGTCTAAAGTTCCTAACTCGGTAATTCCTAAGCTCGGTAATTTCCAGTCATCAGAGCGTAACTACGCTCTGATATCACTTTTTGTAACACCCCATCTCCAAATACAATGATCGTCGCCCTAAGTTCATCTCGTACATTAACAACAGCGCGAAAAAGTTCTACTAAATTGGTGTTCCCGCCGTTAGTCACCCACGTGACTAACTAGGCCTATTCTCTTACAAGTCACGGTTGACTTACCGGATAATTACTCGAGCATCTAAAACATTACAACTCATAAACCACAACTTATACCGAGTATCTCATATCCTAATACATCATACTAACATCTCATCAATATACTAATCGAGTGTACATGCACAACTCGTGAAACAATGTAAAAAACAACCCGAAGTACTATACCCGCTCCTACTCTCAGGTTGAGTCCTCGTCTGGTACCTACCTGCAAAGTTTAAATCACAGGCCCCAAGGGGCTCAGCACATGGCTGGTACAGAAAACGTGCAGCCCACAAGCTAGCAGGGTTACACATGACTACTTTGTCGTATACATGCAATTGTTTAATCATACAAATAATAAGAAGAAGTACGATAACAAACAACACATTTATGTGAAACATTCACAGCTCAAATAAAGCGAACGTCGTAATGGACGCCATTAATGATGTAAGTTAGATTTCTAACTCCTGAGGCCTGAGAATTGTTTAGTTCTCGTGTTTGACCATACCTTATAAGTGTCAACCGTTCTCTTAATAGAACTGGTTGTTCTCTAACTGAATTGTTTATTTTTGTCAGGTCAAGTAACCCTAGCCAATGAGTTATTTGCTCCATTGGTTTAATAAACATTAAATCTTAAGTTGTGAGGGGGTGTAGGCTTGACCCTCCTGCGCCTCCTGAATTTGCCTCCCATCTTGAACTGTTCACTCGAGATGGTCGGGTCAGTTTGTCGACCCTAGGCGGAAGACAGATCTGATACAGATGCCGACCTCCTAACCTGAACATGCATGCCCGGAGTGAGTCCTGGATTCCTCTTCCCCAAGTTCCAGTTAGCTGAAGTCTCTTTGACAATTGGTTAGTTAAACCTCTCTCGGTATTAACCAACTAACAATAGGGAATATTTGTAACCTTATACAATTGTTATTAAACATAGTTAATGAACAAGCTCTGAATCAAGTCGTGTTAGTGTGCAATGGACACACAATAACAATACAATAAATCGGTTTCATGCTTAATCCTGTTTAGTCGTATCACAATAACACGTAGCACACAAACCAAGGTAGACCCCGTTAGCAAACAAGCTACAAGAATCCCATACCGTACACCGGAGATTGGCTAGCTCTTAATCCCTCGTTCGCCAAATCCGTCGAACGCCTCTGACTTATCTAGATCTGTAACCAGAACTAGTATTAGTATCCTGTGTCTTAGAACTAATTTGGTTCTCTTTTCAACTTAAACCTCTTCCTAGGTTAACCCGGTATAATAGTATACCGTTAAACGGGTTCGTTCATTTAGGAGCGTTTTCGAGCTCAATTCCAATTCATTAACATACTAACGTCGTTAGCAGTTATTTAGTTGCACAGTTAGCAACTTTAGACTTATACGGACCTTGTATTAGGTTTTAGTATTTTTCACTATTCATCCGTATTTCACTATTCATTTATACGGTCTCGTATTCTACTATTCATTTATACGGCCTCGTATTTTACTATTCACCGTATTTCACTATTCACATATACGTATTTACTATTCACGTATACGTCTCGTATTTGACTATTCATGTATACGTATTTACTGTTCATGTATATGTATTACTATTCATGTATACGTATTTACTATTCTTGTGTACGTATTTACTATTCATGTATACATAGACTATTCATGTATACGAGTACTATTCATGTACACTAAAATTTTCGTATACGTCTGTATGATACTCCGTATCATACGTATTTATTTCTTTTTCCAATATAACTTGTACATTCATTAAAAATACTTTAAGTATTGATTTCTCCTATACTTATTAAATTACGGGTATACCCCTCGTATATAGGCCTGTCAAACGGGTTATCCGTTCGGGTTTTGGGTCATATCTTTTCGGGTAAATATCCATTCGGGTCATTAAACTTTTGGGTCATTTCGGGTTCGGGTCATTCAGGTTCGGGTCATTTCGGGTTCGGGTTGTAATAGTGTCAGATAAAATCGGGTTTCGGTTATTTCAGGTCATGGTTAATATTTTTTGAAAAATTATAATATAAATATATACCTAATTTCTATAAGAATAAACAACATATAGATTGTAGAACTTTCAATACAATGCCTATTCTGAATTTCATTCGGATATACTAAGTTTAAATCAATTTTTTTGTCATATTTATTAGGTCATTCAGGTTTAGGACAATTTATGGTCACTATTATTTCATGTTATTCGAGTTTGGCTAATTTTTAATTACTATTATTTCGGGTCATTTAGGGTTCGGGTCGGTTTCGGGTTATAAATTTTTCAGGTCATTTCGGGTTCGGGTCATTGGGTTTTACCCAATCGGGTTTCGGGTTTATTATATTCAAATATTTTCGGGTTCAGTCAGGTTTCGGGTTCGGATAAAACGGACGGGTTTTCGGGTTGGGTCAAATTTTGACAGCTCTACTCGTATACCTTAATTTATATACGGGTCTCGTTTAACCCCGTCTTAACTCTGTTTCTTTTACAACTTGTTTCTAAATTCTTTATTTAATTTCCTTAACCTTCTAAACACATAAAAATGTGTTATTTACATTACTTACCCATAGTTTTCTCTTAATCTCTATTTAACTCATAACAAGTTCTAAACTTGTTATTTTTATTTCTAATTTCTTCCCAAGTCTTACTTAATTAATTTCTTTTATACTTTTGGTCAATTACCAAAATATACCCAAGTTTGACCAGTCTTTTATGGTCAAACCCCCTAACTTTCCATAATTTACAATATTACCCCTAAAGTTAATTTAACTTAACTTTTTATTCCTTTATCCTTTTAATATCTAATCTTTTGCAACCAATTTTATTCTATCTCCTCTAAACATTTTATAAACTGTCATTGACCAAGTTTGACCACGTTTGATCATGTTTGACCAGGGAAATTACCATTTTACCCTTGTGGTCTTTTCTTTTATCCTAACTCATTTATTAACCAATTTAACTCCAATTAATTTCTAATTTTCGTAACTAATTTTCCAACAGATTTTTGAACATCAAAAATCATTTTTAACATCTCTAAATCACCAGATTTAATTATCTAATGTTATGGTATATAGAAACCATCTTTTATTACCTTAAATATACCAAAAACCTTATAAATTCCTTATAACACTTATAACTCTTTATAATTGTAAACTTAATTCTACAATTATTTTCTCATCATCTAAACTCTCAAAAATTCCATATTGACCCCATTAATTTTCGGTATTCACCTTTAGGTACCAAAACTTCTTAAATTTTACATATTACTCTTAATTATACTAATTCCTTTAATTTAACTAAGTTAGATATTTTTTTCTAACTCAATTAATACCCTTAATTTTCGGCCATAATATAAATCATAGTTTATGAATTTTTCTTGTATATTATGATAGCTTATATTGAAGCTTATATCATAAGGAGTATAAATCTATTCTTAGATTTAATAAACATTAACTTTTAATAAGCTAAAAACTGAATAATAATCACCAAAATTTCGGCAATAAATAATAAGATGAACAATATGTTAGATCATATATAGATCAACAATTAGAACCTTGAAATAGGTAGTTGTAGGATTTACCTTGTATATTAACCATTAGCTTAATATTTAAGCTTGATTTCCTTAGAAATTTTGACAGCAATTTGCTAGAGAAATTGGCTCCAAAATTATACAACAAGATGAAGAATAAGATGGGTTAGTATCCCATGCCAATCGGCTGTAAAAAAACCAAAGAACAAGAAGTTTTCAAGAAGGCAATGCTTTACCTCGAGAATCAAAGACACTTCTTCGTGGTTTTTCCTGAGAATCTGGGGGCTCATGAGCTATGGTTGTAAATCTCTTGAAGATAGGATTCCAACGAGCTATAAGCTTGTGATTTGGAGTTATGACGAGAAAGTTATGATTCCTACAAGGCAAGGTGTTCTTTAAGGCTCAAAACTAAGAACATGGAGTTTTTTTGTGTTGTTTCTTCAAAGAGAGGATGAGATACGAATTTGGGAGCTCTCATTTGACAGTTAAGAGTCTCATTAATGATTCACTAAGGGGACAAGATGATATGAAAATCCAAGGAAGTCTTGGTTGTTGAAATAGTAGAAATTAAAAGCATTTTAACTTGGTGAGTCACCCTTGATGTCGGCCAGCATAGGTCTTATTTGACCTGTTTTTTTTTGTTTCCTTCTTATATTATGTAACATTTTATGTATTAAACTCGTTCATAATTACTTATATCATGTGTTAGGTATGTTACATAGCCAAAATGCCTTAAAACACCATTTTATGTGCTTCCGGGTTCACATTGATTATGCAATTTGTTTTGGCTAGTTTAAATGTTTCTTTAATATATTTACAACCTTTAGAAACTTTGTTCATGAAATAGCATGTTGCTAATTCCAATTTAAACCAAGTCGTTTAATGGTTTCTCCTTGACTTTCGTCAGTTTAGTACCGGTTTTTGTGTGGACTTGTATACTTAATTTGTGTGTATACGCTATGGCTCCTATGACCATTTAATTGTTGTTCCCTTATTCTGTATTGGTATTTAGGCTCATTAGCCTTTTAGTTCCATGTATACATGCTCAAAGCACATTTTTCTTTAAAGCACATTTTCCTTTAAAGCACATTTTTGTGCTCTAAGGTGCGTTTCCGGTTTAAACGCTAATTCCGCTTAATGCGTATTACTAATCTTAGAGGTTTTCACATTTGAAATATCTTGGGAATTTATTGGTAGTTCCCTAATTTATTTATACTCTTTAAAACACATTTTGCTCTAATTGTTCCTAAAACATGTTTTGGTGTAAATTGTTGTTCAACACTTCTTCTAATGTTTCTAAGGCACGTTCTAGCCTTAGTATATCGTAATTAGATAGTTAATTAATATATTAAGGTTTGGGGTATTTCAATGGGGCACTCCGGTACACATTCATAAAGTTCTAAAAGCGCCCAATATCAACAGCGCTTCAATTTGAAAGTAAACGAATCAACAAACACAAAAAACACTTGCATTACAAAGAATAACCAATTACACTTCATATCTACCAATACACCATCCATAAATGCATAGAATTGCAATTACATTATCGAAAAAGTACTCAAATCAACTTCATCATCAACAAGTGATTAAATTCATGCAGACGAACTCCAACCATTCCTTAAGCATCTCAATTGTTTGAGTATCTTCATATTCACCACCTTGGAGCAATTGTTCGTAAGCCTTGAAAAAAAAGAAAATGAACATTAATTTAAAAACTACAAGTCTAACAACATTAAAGACCTAAACTAAAACTTTAAAAGAATGTTATATACCTTGTCTAACGAGTACTATTCTGTTAAAAGGGACGACACTGCTACTATGTCATGCATAAATCTCATGACTTAGTATCCACATTCCGAACCCCCAGGCTGCACCGGGCACTATACATACACACATATTCACAATTATAAACTAGTGTTGACATTATCACACAAATTTAGTAATTAAGAATACCTTGACTAGGTTCCAAGGGATATTATTCTATTTGTCTTTGCATTGACATGAATGCTGCTCTCATGGAACTATATACATCAAACATACAGTTTTAAATACACGTGGTTTCATCGGAAGTTTTGAAACAATATTGTTAAGTAATAACAAATGTTGTTTAAGATAACAAACTCACCTCAATATCGCTATGGCAATCCTCGGTTTCTTGGAACTCTTACCAAGTGAGTCAAATTGTAAGATTCTTGGGTGCTTCATCACCAACACAAGCAATAACCAGTGTCGACTGTTCACAAATTACAACAATATATTGAAATCATTAAACAACAAGCACAATTTATAAATATATTATACTAAGAGAAATAGTCAAATAGCATACCCTTGATGATATGGTAGCATAATAAATGACTTGTTTGCACATTGAAAGATGACATTTGTCATATATTGCATAAGTCCTTGAATGTCACTTGTCATGGTGGTTTCGTAGCACATAGCAGGACCATGAATCCGAAATTGTCATTTTGGTAGACTTCGAGCACCTTATTATGCACATGTCTGCATCATAAACACAATAACATAAGTTATTTACTTTTTATTTAAACAACTAATTCATCATCGATCAATGCATTAAAATTTAAAAGGTAGTAGTCACTCACATGACGGTTGACTTGATGATCGACACATTTAACCAATCCCTCGTGAATACCTCTATGAAATTGGACATATATATCTCAAATCAATGTCACTACAAGAAAAAGGCTTGTTTGCTACCAACAAAATTGGTAGCAATAATAGTGAAATTGGTAGTCAAATAGAACGGGCTACCGCTTTTGTTCATTTGCTACCGGAGTTTGGCGTTGGGTAAACCCTTGGTGGCGAAATTGATTTCCGCTACCGTTTTCTAGTTGGTAGCAATTTTGCTGCCACACCGCTGCTTCTTTCCTCTGGTAGCAAATTTTGTCAACTAGCCCCTTTCTTCTAGTAGCAGTTTTACTACCGATCCTATGTGGTAGATTTACTTGAGTTTTGCTACCAATAACTTACTACCATAATAGTGTGGTAACCCCATACCAATGGCATAATTAATTCAAACTAGTGTGCTAAAAATGTGCACACATCAAGATTCGATCCTGCGACGTGTGGGCTAGATAGATATTACCTTAACCATTGGACCATGATAGTTATTCACAACATATATACATACTACATGTATATATTGAATGTTTGATACTCTAAATATAAATGAAATTTTTTGCTGAGATATGAACGAACATTGGATATGTAAAAGTTAATAAAATAGATGGTGGTCTGACTAAGCCACATTGATATTTTAATTTACATGATATTACAACTTTAACTTTGTACGGTCAAAATAATAAAAATAAAAATATATATATGTTGGCTTACAATTGTATAAAATTAAAAAATAAACATATTTATATATCGTTTACTAAAACTTTAAACATTTATAAATTTTATATATATAGTTTGTATTTATTTTGCAAATATTATCCAACACGTCAACTAATTTAAATTGTTATTATTTATTGTATTTTTATATTTTATTAATTTATGTGCTTTTTGTAAATTAAAATAATTATATAGTAAAATGTATAAAAACTGCGTAAAATTTAAACTTTATATACATTTATATCATTTACTAATTTAAATTATATTGACAGCTAAGTTATATTAACTTTGCAAATTTTAACCAACATATGTACTAGTTTAAATTATTATTACATGTAATCTATTTTATAATTTATTAATAAATATGATACTTTGAAAATTAAAAATATTATAAGTATAAAAATATATTGTGTTACATATATCTTTTATGATAAATAAATTTTTGTAGTTGTATATAGTTTTAATTAATTTTCATGAATTAGAAAATTTTTGTTTACTTAAAAGTTCTTTTTAAAATTTCGATAGCTAAAAGGTAAGAAGTTAAATATACTAAAGGTACCATATTGAAAAAACTATAAAAAAATAAAATATTTATATAAGAAGATAATATATCCACTATGACAACAGCAATATAGTTTAGTATTTTGGATTATGTAGTAATTACACATTTAAGTTATAAGACAATAATAATTTTATTAACGCTTAAGAATATTAGCTACCATTTTTTATATTCTAGCACAATATCAACTGAAATTTAATGAGCATTATTAGTCGGTAGCAATTTTAAAACTTAAGACAATAGCAATGTAGCTACTTGTTAAAAATATTTGCTATCATAGCCAAAATAGTAGCACAATACCGTAATAAAGTGTTAGTAGCAATTTCATAATTTTGCTTATCTACATGGCCATAGCAACTTTTAAGATAGTAACTAGTTAGCTATTGATTAGAATCTTTTTGCTACTGCTGCTTAAATAGTAGCATAGTGGCTACCATGATTGAATTAACATCAACCAAGTAGTAGCAATTCATTAATTTAGCTACCAATATTGGTAGCAAAATTACTTTTACTAAAACTACCGGAATGACAAATAAAATAGCTACTACTGACAGTAGCAATCTTGCAAGGCGGTAGACATTTAGCTACTGCCTAAAAGTTTAGCTACCATTGTCATTGTGGTAGCACAAAAGCAACCACTTTGAGAATAACATCTAAAATCAGTAGCAATTTTCCAATTTAGATACCAATATATGGGAAAAATTACATTCCCCACCCATGACGTTTGGTGAAATTACACACCCCACCCACGAGGTTTCAAAAATTACTTTTCCCACCCAAGTGTTTTCCTCTATTTTACATCCGATAATTTTTCAAATATTTGATCTACTTAAAAGATGCTTAAATGTTGTCCAAAGTTGATGAAACTTTACATGAACGATGCTAAGGTGTTATATTTTGGTCTAGTGTGAAATCCAAAGTTTTTTAAGCTCATATGTGATCCGTGGGACCCAATAAAACATATGACATGTCAACATGTCTTCATTGGGTTCCACAGGTCATATATGAGCTTTAAAATCTTTGGATTTGGCATTAGAGAAAAATATAACACCTTAGCATCATCCATGTAAAGTTTTATCAATTTTGGACATCATTTAAGCATCTTTTAAGTTGATCTAACATTAGAAAAGTTACCGGATGTAAAATAAAGGAAACCACATGGGTGGGCAAAGTAATTTTTGAAACCTCGTGGGTGGGGTGTGTAATTTCACCAAACATCATGGGTGGCGGATATAATTTTCCCCAATATATGTGTAGTAGCAATTCAGCGGTAGCTAAAACGTCTTTTGCTTGTAGTGTGTGCATCTCCTACTGCAGCTTGATAGTGAAATATGGCCTGGTCATCCTCCATAGTGGTCGAATCACTGTGAGGTGTTGTCCGCAGCAACGCTGAGTGTAGAAACTTCATATTAGTTGACAAGCCAACCAATATCATTTGCTCCACCAAATCAGGTCTAACCACGAAATTGGTGGATGTCTTCGATTGAACTGGTGCAATAATTCTTTTTCCTTTTCCCTTATCAGTTTTTGGTCGGCTCATTTCCTTAGATATTAACTAATTAAGTATATGGATGCAAGGTTGTATATCAATAGTTTTAGAGCAATGATTAAGAGTACTTACCTGCCTAGAGAGTTTGAGCAATCGAACTGGCCACTACACTAAGGTGTCAAAATCGGGTTTTGGATCGGGTTGAGCTCAACCCGAACCCGACCCGAAAATAGTTTTGGTCAACCCGACCCGACCCGAACCTGGAGCGGGTTGTACTTCTTTAACCCGAACCTGGAGCGGGTTGACCCGAACCTGACCCGTTTTTTCAAAAATTTATTATATTTTTAAAATTTTGGATTATTTAATAAAAAATATAATACTATAATATTAATTAATTATTATGTACAATATATAATCATATTATTGGTTAAATGTTTATTTTAGTCATAAATTAATCATTCAATACTAATTAAGTCATTAAATATAACATATTTTCTATTTTTAATTATTTTTTTTCGGGTTACGGGTTAGCGGGTTCAACCCGGACCCGAAGCGGGTTTCAATGACCCAACCCGAACCCGACCCGAAAATCATTTTGGGTCAAAAATCTCAACCCGAACCCGGCTTTTTACGGGTCGGTTTCGGGTCGGTTTCGGGTCGGTTTCGGGTTCGGGTCAAGATTGACATCCCTACACTACACTGTCGTATTTTGTGCAGAACAGAGTGTAGGTCTCTATGGGATCGGCACCGATAAATAGACATCACCATGCTCTGCAATAAAGTCGTCCAGAAGCACCCATGCATGGTAATGTAGGAGTGGTTCACCATTCATAATATCATTTGGAGTTGAGGGGAAAAGTTTACCCCATGCCACCATAACCCCTTGATCTCCAGATTGTAAAAACAACGTGCACTCAAATGGTGCCTATATGTTATGTGAAATTTGTTTAGATGGAAATTACGCCATCCTAGTTCTACGATGAGATTAGTGATCTAGTGATAAATCTTAATCCTCAAATTTTTAATTTAAATGTTGGTTTAACCTGTAGATATGCATAGGGAAATGGCTCAGCCGTTTGGACACTACTTCCCCATACTTGTGTATTATGCTCCTGAATGGGTGACTCAGCTGGTGGTTGAGAAACCTCTTGGCTGCTAGGCCTATCTGATCGATACTTAGACATAGCCTGAGCGATCCGCTCGTCGACACTCTGGTGAATCCTCTGCTCTATCTCAGATATCACTCTCAGGTGGGGGTGATAATTTTTACCCAACCCGATAACCTGACCTAAACATAACCCGTAAATAGCGGGTATGGGTTAAGATTATTGACCCATTTAATTTTTGGGTCGGGTATGGGTTACCTATTAAATATATGGGTTAGGTATGAGTTAAGGGTCCTAACCCAAATTCAACATGACCTGTTTACTTAATTTAATTAAAAATAAATAAATATGTATATATTTTACGTGGATGTGTATTAATTCTATAACTATTAGTATAATAACAAACAAAAATGCTATCACTTCTTTAGGCCCACACAAATAATTATTTTATAAATCCAAATACATTCTCTAGGCCATCTATATCCATCATTCACTGTTTGTTTGAAAACCTAAATACTATGTCAATCATTAGTCGCACAAACTCCACCGTTCACACTATTTCATCCGCACAAATAATGGCTATGAGTTAAGATTATTGACCCATTTAACAAATATCACAATGATTCGAAATAAATGACCGTCATGTGCATGCTTTTATGGACGACTGATCATTCTGCAGAAAACAAGAGTATTTGTATTTAAATGGGTTAAATGGGTCTGGTTTGGGTTCAATGATTTTATATGGGATGGGTATGATTGAAAGTATGTAACCCGATTATTTTTGGGTCGGGTATGGGTCAATACAATTTTAATTGGGTTGGGTATGGGTGAGGTTCAACCCGACCCATCAACCCGAATTGCCACCCCTACTCTCAGGTGCTCCTCGTAGCTGATCATCCTCCCTTGTGTCTCTTTTCTAGACCCGGGAACGCCAAATGCTTGGCGAATACCAACGTGCCCAACAAAACCAAATAATGGTTTTTTTATCGGGGCTACAAATGTAGTTGGACAACCATCGGGATGGTCTGTGCAACATGGGTTTGAACCCAGCTGGAGGGGGATACAAAGCAAAGATAGAACAATAATCAAAATGCAGGTGCCGCAACTTGGCATACAACACAAAATTAGTACAATAGAAGGGGAACACAACAATACTACATAACCGCCTTTAGACCAGGTCTTTCAGATTGGAAGCGGTCACACAGACCATGGTCTTTGAGCTAATTTGTCAAGTTTGCACCATTCTAAGATCTGGATTTTTGTCAAGGTCACCACTGTCTCTCAGTTTAACTCCATCTGGTCAAATATGATATGTTTTCGGGTAGACCAGATGTTGTACATGGAGAACACGTAAGTTGCTCGCCATAATTTCCTTCCTCTAATATTCGGTTCATGTGAGCACTAGAATTCAAAACTTCCTTCTACACTTGTTTCCATGGTGAAGTTCACACCTCACCGGGATAAAATTAGGCTCCAGAACTTCTGACTTTCTCTACAGTTCACAAACAGGTGCTTTGTAGTTTCGTTCGCCCTTCTGCATAATACACATGCTATATTTGCCAAAGTAATAAAATTCATGCCGAACAATCTGTCATTCGTTGCTAATTTCTTTTGTAACAGGAACCAAACCATTACTTATACTCTTGGTGGAGCAAATTAGCTCCAGAAGGTGTTGTGCCAGGTCACCTGGTCACCAAATGCCTTTCTCATAACTTCTTGATAGAAATCTTCTGCTATGAATTTTCCATCCATCTAGCAAACCATGTCAACCTATCCTCCCTTTCCAGTAGGCGGACACTACATCGATTGATTAAGGCCATCACCTGTTCAACCTCCTCTGATTCGTACACAAACATGGCTCTTTTCCACCTCAAGCACCACTACCATTCCACACCAGTTATATACCTATCTCATTCACCGTGGCAGTTTTACAATCACTAATGGAATATAACCAAGGGAACAAGTTATGGAGGGTGTCGGGACCAGCCCAAGGATCTAGCCAGAGCCTCTCTTTCCCTGCTACCTACTATCCAATGCAGATTCATGATAAGGGCCTCCTTGATCGCAGATTTCTAAGTATTAAGAGAGACTATGGACTTCCACAAACCTTTGCTGCTTGCATTAGGCCAAGCTTTGTCTAGTATGGACAAACGGATATCTTGTCCCGAAACTGCTGCTACCACTTGCTTCCATAGTTTACTCCCCTCCATCATAAACTTCCACCACCATTTAAACATCAGTGTTGCGTTCTTCGTTTCAAAATCACGGATACCCAGCCCACCATATTGTTTAGGCTTAGTAAGGTTGCACCAATTCATCAGAGGCATCCCTTTGCTAGTACTACAACTCCATAGGAAGTGACATTGGATAGAATTGATTTTATCAATATCTTCTTCGGCATCTTAAAGAGACTCATGTACCTAGTGCACCGGCACTAGTAGAAAAAATGTTTTTAACCACGGTTATTTTGCCTATATACCACGGTTAGGAACCGTGGTTTATGCTCGTCGTCGTATATGTACAAAAAGCGATAAACGACGGTTCATAACCGTCGTTTAAAAGTGGTACTATATACCACGGTTTGCTATGACCGTCGTTTAAGACCGTTTTTGGACGCGGTCCTCACCGATTTTAAATGACGGTTAAGGTCAGAACCGTGGTATAAAATACCTTTTATACGACGGTTAAAGCCTGAACCGTGGTATAAAGTTCCTTTTAAATGACGGTTAGTCTCAAAACCGTGGTATATAATGTATAAAATCAACGAATAAACCACGGTTATACATATAACCGTGGTTTATAGTCTATGAACTTTTTTTCAAAATCGCCAGCGATTTAGAAGCGCCGCTTCACAGGTCTCAAACAGAGCACAAACGAGAATGAAGAGGCTAGAACATGTATGTTCCTTGTTTGCGATTTAGGGTTGCAAAATAATGAGTGAAGAATGGAGGCGTAGTATGTTCCTTGTTCGCGGTGGGTTACAAAATTACCGTGAGATTGAAGAGAATGAAGAATAAAGGGGTAGACCATGTTCCTTGTTCGCCGGTTAGGGTTGCGAAAATTACAGTGAGTGGAGATGAGGCAGAGCATATGTTCCTTGTTCGCAAGTGTAAGCTGCAAAAATTAACAAAAAACAAGAGAATGAGAGAGGACGGAGCATGTTCCTTGTTCGCTGGTTAGGGTTGCAAGAATTACCGTGAGGTTGAAGAGAATGAAGAAGAGTTGCAGAGCATGTTCGTCGGTTTGGGTTCCAAAATTACTGTGAGGTTGAAGAGAATGAAGAAGAGTTGCAGAGCATGTTCGTCGGTTTGCATGGGTTCCAAAATTACCGTGAGGTTGAAGAGAATGAAGAAGAAGAGTTGCAAAGCTTCATCGGTTTGGGTTCCAAAATTACCGTGAGATATATAAGAGAATAGAGGGAAAGAGCCGCGTTAAATTTGGGCCGAAAATTAAAATTCCCGCTTAGACTATATACCACGGTTTACCAAAAAACCGTGGTTTAATATAGTAAGATGTGCAATATAAATGACGGTTGCCTAGGAACCGTGGTATATAGGTACCCTATATACAACGGTTCTCCAAGAACCGTGGTATTTTCACTCTAGCGTGTACCTTAAATGACGGTTGCCAAACTGTGGTATAAGTAACCTACGACGGTTCTCCAAAAACCGTGGTATATGCACTCTGGTGTGTACCTTAAATGACGGTTACCCTGAAAACCGTGGTATATAAACTTTAAACCATGGTTTTTCATTTAACCCTGGTTTAAACGCCGTCATTAAAAATCTTTTTTCTACTAGTGCGGCAACCGATCGAATCAGTACAAGTCTGTCCGCCCTAGACAAGAAGATGTATGTTTTATAGTAATACATTACAACCTCAAAATACTATATCTTTTTTAATTTTTCATTCATCTTAAAGGTACCAATATATACTTTGTCCCTGGCCAATATCTTACTACCAAATAAAACAAATCTACACTCTCATTGAATAAAATATTTCCTTTTATTTTAATATCTACACTTTTATCAAACAAATCTACACTTTCGTTTAAAAACTTCCACCATCCTACTTAAATATCTTCACTTATGTTAACCAATCTACATTTTTATTTAATAAATATACACATTCATTTTTTTAAAAAAATATTGTATAAGTTCCAAATCTACCATTTACATAAAATATCAAAATTGATACCTTTAAACTATATTCTCAATAAAAACAATTTATAGTGGATATATTTTTCATGCAAAATAAATAGCATTTCTAATTAGTATGTGATAAATATAAAATATTAAATTAACCAAAAATTAACTTTTTAAAAGAAAATTAGTTTCTTCCATAGATACTCCCTCTGTCCCATGTCCAGTGTCCTCTTTCCTTTTTTCCTGTCCCTAAATAGTGTCCTCTATGTGTGTATGAAGTTACACCCTCTTCTCTACTTTTTATTAATTTCTTAATATGTGTGCAAAAGCATAAGAGACACTGCAAATGAGACAGAGGGGGTAGTATTTAAGATAACTGTGATTAAATTAGTAGTTATTGAAGTATTGATAACAAAAATAAAACATACAAATAGGTGGCAATATGTACCATTTAATTCAAAACTAGTTTACTTTATTATTCACTGATATAACAATTTAGAAATTATTTTATTACATGGTCCCTGAAAAATGAATAAATAGTAATCACACAACTTTTCATAAACTTTATAGTAAAAATAAATTTTTATGGAATTTTTTGAATTGTTTTAGCATGAATATATCTCACCTTCATTTATTTTCTATATAAAGGCTCAATTGATTTCCTGAAATATATTGTAATTAGTGCTGATCATAATGTGTTTGACCCGGTAGTTCGGCCTGATCCGGCCCGTAAAAAAGTCCGACAAGTCCGAACCCGATTGGACTTTTGGGCGAACGTGAACATAAAATCAAGCCTGAATAAAAAATCAGACCAGACCACAACACATTTGTAAGCCCGTGAGCAAGCCCGGCCCGGTCTGATTTTATATTATTTTGAAATAATAATATAATATATACATATTTAATATAATTTATTTTATGTAATATATAATAAAATTATATATTGTATATAAATTGTAAATAAATTATATATATAATATATAAATCTACATTAAATTATATTAATTAATTTTTTTTATTAATTTATATAAAAAATATAAAAAACCGGGCCAGATGAGCCGTGTTTCAGCAAAACCTGGAAAAACCAGACCTAGCCCGGCCGGTCTGATTATATAAAAAACCGGGCTTTATTTCTTTAAATAATCACGACGGGTCTAACATTTATCTCTGGCGTGGCCCAAACCCGGTCCACCGAATGATCGTAATCATAGACAGAGTACGGTATTTCAAGGTTTTACAAATACAAATATAAATTTAATATACCAGAATTATAATTATTAAAGTGTATAATTTCATTTAAAGTTATCTGATTTTTATTTTTACTTTATAAAAAAACATGATAAAGTTATTCACGTTCAAAATTAATTTTTAAAAACTGACTTCTAATAACATACCAATAAACTATACTCATTTTTCACTACCAACTTATCGGAGTTATTTCTATCATTTGTTCGATTTTCATATGTTAGTGTTTTTTTTTTGGTTAAAAGGGATCGGATGTTAACAATTTCGTAGAAAAAAAAGGATATTAGGATGAAGTACAGATTTGTTGAGAAAATAAAGAACTTGGATGTAGCCCCAAAATAAATTTGATGTCTTCCTAAAAGATATCCAGAAGAAACTGATCGCTTAGAAACAGAGAAAAAAAATAAACTGTGTGTATTCGTCGGTCTCCAAAGATTCCCCTCCCCCTCTCTGTCAAATTCCTTGGCGATGAATCCAGACGCCGTTGATACCCTCGCTGCATCAGTTTGCAACGGCTGCAACATCGGTGATCATTGGTTTCTTCACAAAATGAAACACCGTGGGGAGTATCGCCACCTCTGCACTTCCTGCGTCCTAAAGCTTAACTCTTCTACCTTCTGTCCAGTATGTTTCTCCGTCTACGACCGTCCTCCGCCGCTTCATGATGCTCAGGTCCCCGCACCTCTCATACTTAGCAACACGCTCACCTGCAACATATGCGGCGCTGTCCCTCACACTAGTTGCGTGTCTCCAAGCGCCCTAAATTCCCCTTACGTCTGTCCAGTCTGCTCAAAATCTGACTCGACACCTAGCCATCCGCAGCAGCAACAGATCAAAGATCAGAAGTTGTCAGAAGCTTTCGTCGCCGCCACATGGATTGTCGCCAATTCATTGAAAGAAAATGCGAAGATCGCGCAGGTGAAAGCGGAGAATAAGGTGAAGGAGGCCCTTGTGGCGAGGAGGAAAGCCGAAGAGGCACTGGAGGTAGTGGCATTGTTGTGGGACAGAGAGAAAGAAAGTTCACGGCCCACAAAAGAAATTGGAGACGCTTCTGGGTTAAACATCCAAGTGGTCAAGAAGGTAAACTATTCTGTCGAAAATGATGGTGGTGGGCATACAATGACGAATTCTGGGGTACAAAATATTGAAACAAAAAGGAAGATTCCTCATTGGGTGGAGGTAGGAGAATTCAGTGGTGCGGTTGTTGAACATGACAATGAGGAAGGATCAGAGGTAGAGAGCCCAGTTATGCCGACATGACAATGAGGAAACGATCAAAGGCTGAGGTTGGAGAGCCCAACTATGCCGTTGTTTCGGAAAATGAGAAAGGATCAAAGGCAGCAAGAGTCAATGCAAAGCTACGACTAAAACAAAGATGTTGGTGATGACGGCTAGCAATCTGCAGTTTCTTTGACTCGTTGGGGACTTCGGTGATCGGTAGAATCATTTCCTTTCAAATGACTTAGCTATTAGTTTTGTGACTAATTCATTTCTTACTAGGAATTCTAGTGATCTATTCATTTGGTCAATGTGACTCTTTGCTGAGAGTGAATGGAATGTTCAATGACTCCACGGTTGGTGTAATTGTTTTTGATTTAGCGTTTGGGGAATGTAATGTTTATTGGATGGTGCAATTGTTCTTGATTTAGCGTTTGGGGAATGTAATGTTTATTGGATATATTGTGGAAATTAGGTCATGCTTAAGCATATTGCAACAAGCTTATATACAAATACTACAAATCAGCTGTTAAGCATAATGCGACAACTCAAATTCAATTGCATGTCGGTCTGCATATCCGTTCTCTACCATGGGCCGGACCACTCGAACCCAGTTGCATACATTCATGAAATAGCGACCCTCCATATAATTCTGAAATCCTGGTAGCTAACTTTTTTCTCTATTTTTGTGTAGTTTTTTAAATTTTAGAAGTGTTTTAGTTTACTAAATATGAGTTTAAATAATAACTTTTTTAGTTGTAAAAATCTGAAACCGTGGTAGTAGTTAACATTTTCCCTATTTTTTAATTTTTTTAAAATAATAAGTGTTTTAGTTTACTAAATATGAGTTAAATGTAACTATTTTATATTTAAATAAATTCAGAGTTTTATATTTTATCATGAAAAAAAAAAATTGACCCCTCCAACCTCTTGTTGTATGCATTCATGAAGTAGCGCATGTCAACTAAAGATTCTAAAACCCTGGTAGTTGGTTAAATTTTTTCTCTATTTTTCTATATTTTAAACATTTTAGAAATATTTTAGTTTACTAAATATGAGTTAAATAATAACTGTTTATAATTAATAAATTCAGAGTTTTATAGTTTAACATGCACACAAAAAAATTGACCCCTCTAACTTCTAAATTCTTGGTCGGTCATCACTATTTGTAAAAGTTGGAATGTCGATCTATATAGATTCAGGTAGTTGCACTACAACATAATTGATCTTGCTGGGCAATCTGTATACTATCAAAGAGGGCAACATTATATTGCCCTGAAAGATGAAATCAAACAAGGCACACCGATGTTGCTTTTTTTGTTTACGTCAAAGAGGGCGACTTAAATGTTTGTTGTCATTGGTGATCTCAAAGAGGGCGACCTGTATACTTGTTGTCATTGGTGTACTCAAAGAGGGCGATAACATTAGTTGCCCCGGTTGTTATCGTTGGTGAACTCAAAGAAGGCGACCTGTATATTTGTTGGCATTGAGCTACTTAAAGAGTGCGACGGGATGAATTGCCCCGGTTGATATATTGATGGAGCTCAACGAGGGCGACCTGTATACTTGTTGTCATTGGTGTACTCAAAGAAGGCGACTACTTTTTGGTTGCCCCGCTTGTTAATTGACATAACCACAGCCGTTCTAATCTTGACAGACAAAGAGGGCGACAGAAACCATTGTTGTCATTGGCGCAATCAAATAGGGCGATCCTTTAGTTGCCCTGGTTGTTTTTTTTAAAAAACCCACCAGCGAACTTCCCTATTCTGCGAACTGAACGACTTATCTTTTCTTTAGCATTCCATTATCTATTTTCAATTCCCCAAACCCACTGAACCCTAAATCGTAAATCTATCCCCTTCCCCCATCTTCTCATTCAAAATCCTTACCCTGTTACAGATTCATTGTGCAATCAATGGATCAAATCCGCAAACCGTGACTCCATGCTAGTTTTCTTCGTGACTCAGTTTTCTCCTTCGATAGAACCGCAACAAACTCATTTTCTCCCTCCAAGCTAGTCAGAGCTAACTCAAACTCAGAACGACTAGTAAACTCTTAACTAAGTTTCCTTCTTCTCTATTCGACAGACGCGAAGAACACAGGCGCTAAGCAATTGATTTTCTTCTC
The DNA here is from genome assembly GCA_023374045.1 of Limonium bicolor. Taxonomy (NCBI): domain Eukaryota; kingdom Viridiplantae; phylum Streptophyta; class Magnoliopsida; order Caryophyllales; family Plumbaginaceae; genus Limonium; species Limonium bicolor. The sequence continues at coordinate 445,468,683 of CM041776.1, forward strand.
TATTCGACTGACGCTACTCGAACAGGTTTGTAATCTCTGTTTCTGATTTCACCCTAGTCTCTTCGATTTCAATGGCAAGTTATTGATCTATCAGGGCAATAAAAGTTGCCCTGATAGATCTAATATGTTGAAATGTTAGCTAATTTTTCTCAATATTTTTTTATATTTTTTAAATCTTAGAAGTGTTTTAGTTTACTAAATATGAGTTAATAATTTTTTTTGATATTTTAATAAATTCAAAGTTCTATATTTTAACATGCAAAACAAAAATTGACCCCTCTAACTTCTGAATTCTTGCTCAGTTCTCACTATTATCAAAAGTTGAAATGTCAGATCTATATATCCAGTTCTCTAGCACATGGGGTCAAACCACTCGAATTCAGTTGCATGCATTAATGAAATAGCGTCTATCCCGCAATGAGGTGAAGGTGCCCAAACAAATAAATCGAAGATTTATATTTTCCTATTTATTATAGGGGTATAGTTGTCTAAGTTAATTATAATTTTTATAAATAAAAAAACATTAGATATGGGATTGTACAGTATTCCTACAATTTTGCAGTTATTTTTTTTAACTGAAATAGTAGTGAAGTAGTGATTTGAAAAAAAAAAAGAAAACAAAATTAGTTAAAAATAACAAACTAGAAATTTTATTGATAAGACTCCTTACAAAAATATATAAGAACAACATTGAATTTATTTATTACCTAATAAAATATTACAATCAAACAAAAATAAATCCAGTTTTCAATTTTATAAATTTTATTGTCTAAAATTAAAATCTATACTATTATCAAAGAAATGCATTTTGAAACCTCTATTATTTTACCTAAATATCTACACTTTAATTAATTAAAATCTACACCTCTACAAACAGATCTACACTTGGGTTTTAAAAAATCTAGCATTTTACTAAGATATCTAAATAAGGAAGTAATTTTAGATGAGATTGTATATTCCAACAATATAATTTGAAAAAAAAAATATAAACAATCAATATTTCTTAAAATGAGAATGTAGCGGACTAGATAGAAAAAAAATTAAAGATCCACATTTTAAACAATTGTTTTAAATAAGGAATTAGAAAATACTTTGACATGAAACCTTTAAAATAAATATAAAATCACAAGTGAAATTGCTAGGTTGTATTTATTTATCACACACTAAAATAATTCCACTCATTCATTTTAAAATTGTATTGTTCAAATTTAAAATCTACAATTTAATCAAACAAATCTACACCTATATTTTTCAAAAATCTATCATTTTACTTAAATATCTACACTTTTACTTATATGAGAAATTACTAAAAATCTACACTTCTATCAAACAAATCCAAACCTTCATTTTGGAAAATTTATCATTTTATCTAAATATGTATGCTTTTAGTACTAAAAATCTACACTTCTATCAAACAAATCTACACCCCCATTTTGGAAAATCTATCATTTTACCTAAATATCTACACTTTTACTTAAATGACAAATTAATAAAAATCTATCAAACAAATGTACATTTGGCATTTTGAAAATTGTATCATTTTAGTTAAACATCTAATTCGAAAATAAAACGACAAACCATCAATTATAATAAAAATCCCATATATTAAGTAACCTACTTTACATAAAAATAAGAAATTAAAAAATCTTTTCAAAACCTATGTAGCATTAATGGATGTGAGAAAGAAAACTTTCACAATGTCTACGTACTATATTTAGGAAGTTATTGGTGAAATAATTATTAAAATCCTAATTATTTCCACAATCTCCATTTTGTATATTTAAAGAAGTTATTGGTGGAACAATGATTAAAATCCTGATTGTAAAAGTCTATTATACCTTTTTATAATTATTTGATTGTTTTTCTGTTTTACAAAACCTAAAATTAAATAAATAAAATCATTTACCGTTAAGATTAAAACATTAAAAAGTAAAATACAATCTAATGGTTAAAATCCTCTTTGGTCTATCCGGTCAGATTTTGAAACTCGAGTAGTTTTTTTAAAATTATTTTAAATTTTAGAAATATTTTAGTTTACAAAAATAAGAGTTTAAATATTAATTTTTTATATTTTTATTAAATTCAGAGTTTTATATTTAAACATACAAGAAAAACTCTAGCTTCTAAATTCTTGGTGTCCTCACTATTATTAGAAGTTTTGTAAAGATTATGGTTTTTTTGTAGATTAATAAATAAACCATATCATATGATTTACACTAACTAAATCGTCCTAAAATCTCTCAGAACCCTAATTCTTATTTACCGTCCATATAAAAATGTTCTTAAAGGAATTCTCCATTGTTCTGTTGCTCTCTTTCGCATCTCTCATCCGTCCACATCCTTCACGATGAATCCACATACCCTCGAAACACCAGCTGATGAGGTTTGCTGCCACTGTAACTTGAAATTGAATGATGTTTGGATTCTTCACAAGGTTCATCGCCCTGGGGTCATGTGCGACATCTGCACCAACTGCGTCCTAAAGCTCAACTCTTTCTCCTTCTGCCAAATATGCTTGTCCGTCTATGATCGTCCCAAGAAGCCATCGTCAATTCCGGGAGGTCCTTCTTTTTTCATAATTCAGAGCACACTCAGCTGCTTTAAATGCGGCTCTTTATGTCATACCAGTTGTGTACCCCCAAATACCCCTAAATCCTCTTACCTTGTCCCACCTGCTCAAACCCTCACTTCAAATTCTTTGAGTTTAGAAGACTCTCCATCAACGAACGTACCAATAGAAATGATCGCCGAGAGGTGGTGATTGATGATAAGGCGTCCAAAGCTGTCCGGACCGCAGCAAAGATTGTGTATAATATTATATACGATGGCACGGTAAGGGTTCGGATGGAGATGGAGAGTTTTATCAGAGCGTGGGCTGAACCAAAAAGTCCTGTTTCTGTAATCCGTGATGTTGAATAATTCACTTATGTTTTCTTTTTATGTGATTCATGGCTGATAGAGGACGTGATGTTGAATAATTCTAAGGTGCTGCTATATCTGGATTTAGCATATTAGCTATTAGGAATGAGATTATGGATAATAATTGGACAAAGGGTCTACTTTGATAGTAATCGGTATCTTTTATCACTTGGGGAAATTCTTTAGATTGTATTTGAAATCGTACACCATTTACTAGCTAGCCATGCCCCGTGATTTGGTCGATGGTGGAGTGATATCCCAAAACCATCTGTCTTCAAAACATATCACTCTTGACAAAGTTATGTTCTGTTAGTTCCAGCCACTTATAAAGAAAATGGAATGGTTTTCTTCCTCCACCTAAGTGACTACCTCTTATGTTTTTTAATAAAATATTTGTTGATGAACTCCGGTTGAAATATGACTACAAGAACCGGAAGAACTGTGTGAAAGGCCGTAATTGTAAATGTGTATACTTCTGCCTGTCTTTAACTTGGCGCTAGAAAAATAGCTGAGACATCAACAAAAAAAAAAAAAGCTGAGACATCAAAAAAGCAAAGCCTGTAAAAACCAGCGTGAAGTTGAGAAAACATCAGAGTAGTCCCACAGCGCTTAAGTTTTTGACTTCCTCATATACTCTTCCGGCGATTAATCATACTCATCTGGTGCTAATACTAAAATCCAAAAATGCTTCTACGGTTACGGATTATTGCCCTATCTCGTTGTGTAATACGATCTATCGTGTAATCTCTAAGGTCCTTGTCAATCGTATCAAGCCAGTAATACCTTATGTGATTTTAGACTCTCAGAGTGCCTTTGTGGAAAACCGCATGATTACAAACCAGGTCTTTCTTGCTCATGAATTACTGCATCTTATGCGCACATCCCGGGCTCGGCTTCGGGGTTTCTTTGCTTACAAAGTTGACATGTCCAAAGCTTTTGACCGGGTGGAATGGACCTTCCTCCTTTCTACTCTCCAGAGTATGGGTTTTCATCCCCGTTGGATTGCGTTGATTTCTAAATGTATGTCTACTGTTTCCATGGATGTTCTGATCAATGGTCACCCTGGCACCTCCTTTCGTCCTCAGCGAGGTCTTCGTCAGGGGATCCTCTCTCACCTTTCTTGTTTGTCTGTTGCATGGAAGTCCTTTCATCCTCCCTTAGTTTAGCCTCTGATGTTGGTTTATATTCTGGTTTCAAGGTGCGAGGCCTAGACCAACCTATTACAAATCTTTTATTTTTGGTCGTATTACAAATCTTTTATTTGCGGATGATTGTATGTTATTTGGAGCTACTACCTCTGCAAATGCCATTGCTCTACGTGATATTTTGGAGGATTTCTCTGTTGCCTCTGGTCAATGTATAAATAATGCAAAGTCAGCTCTCATGTTCTCCAACGGACTAGTTCCGCATCTACGACACGATATTGCCCGCACTTTGGGAGCACGGCAGGTTTCGGATTTGGGTTTATATCTGGGCTTTCCAAGTCACATAGGCCGGAATCGTTCATCAATGTTCCAGTATCTGAAAGATCGGTTTTTCAAACGTCTTCAATCATGGAATAAGAAAATCTCACAAGCGGGCCGTGCAGTGCTTATAAAGTCAGTTCTTCAAGCTATCCCCACCTATGTCATGTCACTCATGGCTCTCCCTCGTTCTTTTTTAAAAAACAGCTAGAAACTCATTGCACGTTTTTGGTGGTCAGGATCAGAATCAAAGTCATCCATACATTGGTGTTCTTGGTCCACCATGTGTAAAGATTTGGACGATGGTGGTTTGGGCTTCCGCGACTTGCTCTCTTTCAACAGAGCTCTTCTGGCTAAGCAATTGTGGCGGGTTCTACAGCGCCCCGATTCCCTACTGAGCAGGTTTTATCGTGCTCGATACTTGGCCCATTGTGACCTCTGGACTCATCTCCCTACGCCCACTGCAAGCCCAATTTGGAAAGCCTTAATGGGGGTTCGGGACCTTGTGGACTATGGTTCTCGCCGATCTCTCTTTGATGGTCTTACCACTCCGATCACTTCCCGGTGGCTCCTTGGTAAGCCAGGGGGAAACCGCTCCTTTGCAAGTTTAGTCAGGCCCTTCTTCAATCTAGTAAGGTGGCAGATTTTATCACGCCAACTGGTACTTGGAATCTGCCGTTGCTTCATCAATGGTTCTTCCCGGATGATGTTTCCTATATTGTCAAGCTCCCATTGTATACTTCTTCTCTTGCCTATGACAGTTTGACCTGGGGACTAACCCCCTCTGGTAAATTCACGGTAAAGTCGGCTTACTATGTGGACAGGCTCCTCTCTATTTCTACCAATGCAACCACTAGCGCGGATCCTCTATCGGAAATGCTTACAAAAAAGTGCGGAAATGTGACATTCCTCCACGTCTTCGCCTCTTTGCATGGAAACTTCTTCAGGGCATCATCCCTTGCAAAGCTACGATCCAAAGCCAACTTCATACTAACTCTACTGCATGTTGTTGTTTTTGTGGAAGTCTAGAAACAATTGTGCACTGTTTTGTTCACTGTACTACTGTGTTGCCTTACTGGTCTACTATGGAGATCCCTGCACCAATCTTTCTGCACTCTGATCTGGCTTTTTCGGACTGGTTTCTCCACCAATGCAGCACTTTATCAGTTTCGGTTCTTGCTCGGCTCATTACCTTCTTCTGGCACTTGTGGTATGCACGTTGTCAATCTTCTCACAATAGTATGCTTCCTTTTGCATGGGCTTGGTGTCAAGGTGACAGTTTTTTGGCCACCACTCAAACTGCCTCGCTCTCTGATGCGCGGTTGCTGACTGAGCACCGCACGCACTATCCGGACTATGTGGAAATTTCGGTGGATGGAAGTATAGACACTCACAGACGTTTAGGCACCACAACATCTCTGCTGGAGTGCATGGATACTCGGCTGACTTTCTTCCATCTACAGTGGAGTGTTTAGCTTTGCAATTTGCTGTGCGTCACGCACGCTCTGAGTCACATCCCCGTGTTCGCATCTTGTCTGACTGTCAACCAGTGATCCGTTATCTCACGGGCTCAGGAACTACATCTTTGCATCCACAATCTACAACTATTCTCGACTCCATCTTATCTGATCTTTGTGGTTTTGAAGATATTTCTTGGTTCTATATTCCACGTTCATCTAATTTAGTGGCCCACAACCTAGCATATGTCGCTAGAATGTCACAACTGGATAGTTGCTGTTGGAAAGCTATTGACTTTCCAGACTTTGTAATGAACTTTACCTCATAATATATATCTTTATTTAAAAAAAAAAGAGAAAACATCAGAGTATTTCAAAAAAAAGATACATAACAGTTGCTTAGTGAGCCAAAATTTATAGTAATTAAAAAATGCAAGTTGACTAACCTGCTACTTCCATTACTATTAAGCATCAACTTACACATCTAATTCCTTGTCCAAATTACAAGCAGTGACTATACTATAAGGCAATTGATTCCCTTCCCACACTTTTACATCTGAAGGAGACCCATTATAAGATCTAGCAACTAGTAAGGTAGGAAAGTTAAAATAACTATTAGAGCTATTACACATATAACTAACAAGAGAGTTACAAAGATTCCTCAAACAAGATCTTGCTTCTCTTATCTCTAAAATGTAATCATTATCATCACCGAACAGAATTTGGAAGTATTCTTCCTTCAAGTTATCAAAGCATATGCTATGGTTACCCCCTTTGATAGCGAGTTCCACCGCAATGAGAGCTGCTTTGATAACTGTAAACTGCACTTTGCAAGTGCTTGTCATCTTCTTGTTATAAGCTAGAAGAGGAGTACCTTCCACATTCCTAAATAAACCACCAATCTGGAAAGGGAGGCTCTTCTTCGTGAACACCTCAAAGGAAACAAAAATGAATCCAGGAGGAGGAGGATTCCACTTAACCGCTGTAACCACTTTCTGCGGCTGGACATTTATAGTGGCTTTGTAAGCCTCAATATAAGCTAGGTTCTTCTCTACTACCGTCCACCAGGCTAGAGAATCATCATGCCTACATCTATTTCTAGCATCATAGATAGCCCACATATTGTTAATGACTGAGGACAGCTTAATTTTCCCCCATTGGTTTGCTTTCTCAATAAACCAATCCATAATTGCACCACCTTCTGATTTAGGGACAGACTGCAGGTTAACACTAGAGCCCTAAATATTAGCAACATAGCAACACTTGAAAAAACAGTGAGCAGTAGTGTCTTTCTCTCCACAAAAGAAGCAATTGGTATTTCCACCAATTCTGCTACCAATGTTGCCTTGGCAGGGAATAATGCCATTTAGGGGTGTCCATTCGGTTCGGTTAATTCGGTTATAACCGAAAACCGAATTTTTTTCAGTTTTTTTTAACCGTTTTTTAAAATTTCGGTTTTCGGTTAACCGAATTTTATTTCGGTTCGGTTTTCGGTTATTGAAGAGAATATTTCGGTTAACCGAATAACCGAAATATTTTTAAAAATTAAATTTAAATATATAAATATTAATCAAAATTATAATTTTTCTTTTAAAAATTTTGGTTAACCGAATTTATTACGGTTAACCGTTACTAATTCGGTTTTCGGTTCGGTTTTCGGTTATTAAGTAGAAAAAATAAAAGGGTTTCGATTATTTCGGTTTTCGGTTAATTCGGTTATTGAGCTGAATTTCGGTTAATTCGGTTATAACCGAAATAACCGAAAACCAAATTTTTTTTCGAAATTCGGTTTTCGGTTAACCGAATTAACCGAATGGACACCCCTAAATTGCCATTCAAGAATTTCCAAATCAACAATCCTGCCCGAGGAGGAGTCAAGTTGTTGTCGATTCTCTTACTGATGGAGGAAAAGGTATTAGGTATAGAGCATTGGCCCTCCTTCTTGATGTTTTGAATCAGCTTAAAACCAGACTTAATAGAGTAGATGTTGTCTTTTGTATGGTGCCAAACCCACTGATCATTTTTTGAAGTGAACAAGGGTAAACTGTTATGCATCTTGCTTGTGCTGCCAAAAGTTTCGCGGCTTCTACTCTGTACTGTGTCGCAATAAAATGCTTCGGCGTGTGGGGACACTTGCACGGGCTTTGTGCCACTTTCAATAAAATGAGAATTCCGGTAGTGCCCTATCATTACATAACTAGGATCATACATATTAATGTGCCAAAATGACTACATAATTATAAAATGGAGAGTAAAGATTAATGCCCTCCGTTGTAGACTTAGAAAATATCTTAGTCTCTGAGTTCTAGGTTGCGTTCGCCGACAAAAAAAAAAAAGCATAAATGTCAGTATATATGTTGTGACATATGTTACTTTAGCCTCATTTATGTTTTATTGTTCGGTTAAAAGAGTATAAATGTCAGCATAAATGCTCGCAGCATATGCTGTTTTTTCGTTTACGCGCTTTCACTTCCGTTTATTTTCTCCCTTCGCAACAATTACTGTAACTATTGATTAAAAAAGCTACTTATTTTATGACATTTTTTACAAGTTACTTTATTTGTTACAAATTACATAATATTTCAAATAATTTATAAAAAATAGTACTACTTCTTTAACCGAATTTAAAAAAACCACATTAATAATACTAATTTACAATATATTATTTACAATACCACATAAATTAATAAAATAAAAAACCAATAAATATACACATTTATTGATATATGAATTAATATTAAAAAAATATATAAAAATATGAATGTATATAAATTTATTAACATACAAAAGTGACAAAAATATAATATATTACTAAAAGTTACAATTTCACTAAATAAATTCACACAACATTATCAGAAAATTTGAAACTCTTGTTCTCTTTTTGTTACGCTTTTATACTTGTAAGAATTATAAAATTATAGAAAATAACCATATATTGTTTAGAAGTTGCATTTTTTACTTAATAATAAAAATAAAAATTTTATTGGTTATATAAATATTTTTATTTTCTTTGATTTCTCAAGTTTTTTTATTGTAAATTAAATATTCATAGTAATATATTGTTTGTGAATTTTTTTTCTTCTATTTTTTAACAAAATATAATTTTAAATTGTAATATTTATAATTATAGTACATTAAATGATAAACACAATGCACATAACTAACTTAACTAAGTTATGTTGCAAATATGTCGCATCGCCAAACAACAGTTTTCAAAACAGCTACAAATATGCCAGCACAAAACTGCAACAAATATGCTACAATGGTTCCTCCCTGGCTTGCATATCCCTTGTAGTTTGCCTTGGTAAAAAGGGAATAAATGCGTCCTCTTCTTTTGTGGCTTGTGTATTATTCTATTCGGTGTACCTTCCATCTTATCACATCATATTTAGGTTGAACTATTCACATATGGTGTGGGTTTGATTCAAATTAATTAGTTTCATAAGTGATAGCATATGTCTGGTGTATTCAATAATATATGGAGTTGGTTTTCATTTGGGTTTTACATCACAGCGAACAGAGACGTTTTGAGTCAAAACATAATGTGATTTTGAAGTCTTTTTTTTTATAATTGATGGCACAAGGCCGGAAAGAGTCATAAGCCTAAAGAGTCGCAAGAGCGACCAGCGATACAATCAAGCTAAAACAAGGAAAAACACCGCACACATATCTCTCTAGCCTACCAACAAACCGCACACCAGTTCCTTACTATCTCGCTTGGACTTTATTCTTGCTCCTAGTGGCAACCTTACTAATGCGAGAAAACTTACTAAAACCAAATAGACCTTTCTTAGCCCTCGCGCCTCTCCTGGCACTGCATCTAGAGAAGGAACGCGACCCACTATATGCATCGGCCTCCACCTCAACCTTAGACTCTTGACTACGATCTCGAACAAGAAATATGGAAGTAAGAGTACTTTGACAGATGCAAGAATCCACACCAAATCATATTCTTCAAGACACATGTTGCTTTTAGTCACTTTGTTTTGAGTGAAGTTCTATCATAATATTCACATTTTGAATACCAAAGTGGTGCACCTATTTATGCCGCTAACATATTGACATATGAAGTCAAGTCCTCCTTTTTATTGATATAGATAGATGTTATCACCCTTTCAATTTTATCAAATGGTTATAATTCCACATAAAATTCATTCTCTAAAAGTGTTTTCTAGTTTACTTGTTATCAACTATGTGTTCTCATGTAACAACTAGTCATGTCTTATATTCTTTCGTCCAAGAGTCCTGCAATGTTTGAGTTTTATTGTTTTGTTTTTCTTAATGCATATTTCATGTTAGACACATTTAATTATATGCAACATTTTTTTGTTAGAACTTACTCGACTTGATGAAGTATCCAACTTGTTTAGGTTCCAATCCTTAATAGAAACCTTTATTCAAGCCTGAATTAGATCTTATAGCATTCTTTTAGAAAAGAAATATTGTTTCCCTTGTATTGTTTGATGAAGATGCGGTGATGTGTGGATCATAAGGTCTCATTTAACATATGTAGATGATATTTTAGGGATATATCAGGGAGGAAGGAAAAGAAGACAAAGAAAACTTCTAGATGGTTTTAAAATTTGTAAAGTTGCAAAGATGAAAAAACCGAGGGGCTCGATTAAAGCTAGTATTTAGATAGCTCGGTCAGATAAAGTTAGGCTCATTTGGGGCCAGCTTATCAAATTTTGGATATGTTGGGTTATTTCAAATCTTTTGGGTCAAGTTGGAGAAGGTTCTGGTTATCTTAGGCCCATTTTATGCCAAGTCATTTATCTTTTTTGGGTTTTTATGGGTTTGATTTGCTTTGTATTAGGTTAAGACAAGTTGGATCACTATTTCGGGATGATTAGGATGTTATATAGTCTATTTATGTTTGGGTCAGGTCGGCTGGTCATTATATTGAATCAATTTAAGTTTTATTCAGCTCATTTTAGGTTGCAATCATGACAGGACGTTATTTTTTTATGAGTCGAGGATTAGGTTGAATGGTTCAAATTGAATTTAGTTTTAGTAATCCTAGGCTTAAAAATTTTAAGGTTAGTTTACCTATATGGTAAAATTTTTGAAACTTTGACCACTAGTTGATGTAAGTAAAATTTTTGTATGTATACACTAATTGTTAATTTGATTTTAGTCCCTTTGTAACACCCCAACTCCAAAAACCGATCGTTAGCGTTTAAACAATACGGCTAACTCCTAACAATTCACAGCGGAAATTAAACAAATTTCTGGAATTACCACCGTCACTGATAAGGCCTTTCAATTACTAATTCATGGACTAGAATACAAATTTCAAAATCCATAACAACATACCGAGTTCTAATCCTGAATCCAAATAACAAATGTGATCCAAACTTAACTAATAAATACATATGAGTGTACAAAAGCCCAAAGTATATTCAACCCAAAAGTATACCAAAATGACCTCTACCCCGTCTACACTCCGAGCGGGTCAATCTCCAGCTAGGTATCTGAAATGGTTAGGCCACAACGGGCTCAGCACAATTGCTGAGTATGATAACGTGTAACCCTTTAGCTACTGAGCTACACACGACTAATTGGTCGAATACATGCGGTTGATTTTATCAAAAAACATAATGAATTGCTATAAACACTCAACATGATAGCATGCAACAATAACCACCCAATCAAACATTACAACAAAACAAGAGTACGACTCACTGCTGGAAAAAAAGATTAAAAAACGCTTATATTTGCCATATAGAACGTTTATAAGGCGTAGTTTATTCCAGCGACGCAAATGATCAAACACTTTAAATAACGCTTGCGAAGCGTTCTTTATACTAGCTTTAAAGAACGCTTCGTATAAAGCGTTCTTTATAGTGCGTGAACGATGACATCATAAAAAACACTTTAGTATAACAAGCGTTCTTTATGCTCAGCCAAAAAGAACGCTTATCACATATAAGCGTTTCTTATGATGGTTGGCGGAAGAGTTTAAAGAACGCTTATCCACATAAGCGTTCTTTATGTCTTTCTTTTTTTTATTTTTTTTTCAGAAATCCCTGTGCCACAAATGCTACAGATCACAGATAATGCAACAACTGCATTATTTTCAACACATCAGAAGCCATTACAACCTGTAGAAATCAAACAATTTACAAATCCCAATTGCAACAGATCAGCCAATATTACACTGCAACATAACGAAATCAACAAATTTACAATTAAAATCCAACAGAAGCCATTACAGTAGTATTGCTACAGATAGTGTACTTGACAATTATGCATTATAGGTGCAAATGGTTCAGTTCACGCAACTACAAAAAAGAAAAGATAGCACAGATTGTAACACCCCTTGTAAATTACGCTCCTAATTAGATATTAACTAAACGTAAACGTAGCAGAAATAAAAGGAGTCGCAGCGGAAAATAAATTAAATGTTAACCGGGTGTTACTCGCCATTATCCGCCCATGCGAATAATGAAGCGACTATCCTGCAATCAATCCCATAATACATTACAACCACTGTGATGACGGGAACATCAATTTATCCCAACCGATACAACGCATAATTCCAAAAACGACTAGTGAGCAATCTACTTATCTATGCCAATAGTTCAAAAACGGATTACTAGATCCTAAGGTATAGACTAGAAGTATATTGCTAACTAATCCAAAAGCCTCCCGCTCTCGCGTATCGATCTTCCAACAGCTACGCACCTGTAATGTGAGGCCATATAGGCTCAGCAAAACGCTGAGCATGCTAGTATGTGATCCTAGACCCTTTAGGTCACTTAGGTAGTTTTAGCCATCTTGATTATCATGGTTCGTTTCATGCTGTTCCGTTTACATGCTTATAACATAATTGTAAATGCGGAATTTAAACTTACAACAGGCATTTCAATAATCACACAACAAGGCATGCTATTATAACAATCATAATTGAATGACGATTTCGAGTCAACAGTAAGGTAAGAGTTAGTTGAAGTCCAGTTAGACTCACTTGTTCATTTCCATCATATGAAACTAATAGGGAAGATTAGTTTCCTTGCCCACACACGACCTGACCTCTGTTTCACTATACAGACCCTTAGCCAGTTCCTGCAAAAACCTACTGAGGAACACTGGAAAACCGCCATTCATACCCTGAAATATATTAAGGGAACAACAGGATACAGTTTATTCTTTAACAAAACTGCTAATCTATCTTTGAATGCTTATTGTGATGCAGACTGGGCTGGATGCCCCAACACAAGAAGATCGATTAGTGGTTATTTTGTGGAGATAGGAGGATCACACTTATCCTGGAAGGCAAAGAAGCAAGGGACAATAGCCCTCTCGTCTGCAGAAGCAGAGTACCGCTCCATGAGACAGGCGACGGCTGAGATAAGCTGGTTATCAAGAATACTACACGAACTGGGAGTGAAGGAAGTTGTACCAATCCCGCTGAAATCAGATAGCCAATCAGCAGTCTATATAGCGCGCAATCCAGTGTTTCATGAAAGAACGAAACACATCGAGATAGATTGCCACTATGTAAGGCAGATGATACAGCAGGGACTCATAGAGGTGGAGTTCATTCCTTCCCACATGCAGCTAGATGACGTCCTCACCAAGACAGTGACGGGAAGAGAATACTCAGAAGTCAAGAATCACTTGGGAATGAGACAGATTTAAGGTGCAGCAAGAGTAAAATGATAAAATGCAAAGCCTTACATCTCTGTAAGCTTTGAGAAGGGGTGTTAGGATATATGTATATTGTTGTAACGCATTAGTCAATAGTTGAACTTGTTAGACAGTTAGACATATACATATACTTGTTGTATAGTTAGTTTCCTTAAGTGGTCAACGGCTAGCTTAGGAACATGTTATGTATATAACTCTCTGCTGTATTAGAGTCTATCTTTAAGCCTAATAATTCAATAATAGAAAGAGGTATTTCCTTTCAGTACTCACCCTCTCTGTCTCCTTCTAGCTCAAGATTCCCGACTTGCAACAATCTCAGGTACGAGAACAGCAGATGCATGTACCAGAACACCATTCGTCACAGCGGCAAAACACAAAGGAGGTAGCTCGGGATTGATTGATACATCTCAACTTTCCTTCTCCACGAGCTCCAATAGTATCACTTTCCAAGCACCTCACATGTTCCTCCAACCACAACAAGAAAGCGTCCTCCAAATGATCACTGCAGGACATGTCCATGGAGCGCGGAAGTTTAGCAGGAACACAAGTCATCATCTCTCCATCCTCGAAAAGGTTGCTAGTACCCACACACAGATGAGCATTATTATTACAATTGAGAAGAATATAGTTCTCAATATAAGGAGAACTTGCCATCACTACAAACTTAGAGGACCCTGGAAGATCAACTCGGTGCCTTAGATGATCTGTCTGCTCAATGATCCCATCTAATACACATTCACCAAGCGGTTATAGAAAGAGTATCCTCCAATTTAGCCCTTCGTACACTACTACATAATTGGCATATGCCCACACTTTTAAGTTTAAACTTTTTAAACAAATAAATGTGAAAAATTAATTTCCTTCACTTATAAGTGTCTTCATAATTGATGTAGAGATATTAGAGATTTTTGTATTTTATATATACATATTTGTACCTATATTTAACATAAGCTCTTACTATAGAGTTCTACACAAATAAGTGTAATTACATAGAGTAGTTATATTAAATTTTTTACTACACTTTATTAAATGGGGTTAAATAAAATGTCATTATCTATACTTTTTGTAGTAGTGGTACTTCTTGGCCATCAAACCATACAATTTAGCCCTTGGTACTTCTTGGGCATTGAAAATTCGGTAGATAACTCTTGCAGGGGGACTTTCATACTACTCTCAAATTCATTCAACATATCTTCCGAAGCACCAGTTGCCAATGCGTCAGGGTGTAAGTTCCTAGAGTGCTGTTCTTTGTGAGCAGTTACTCACGACGAACTGTGTAACAATCTCACGACAAACTGGGATTGCAATGATAGGAACCAGAGATTGAATAGACGATTTCATGTGAACGCCCACTTTTATTAACTCGTATTGAACTCAATACACTCTCACACTCTTAGAGAACAAGCTCTCTATAGAGTAAACATGTAATCAACTCAGCCTCACATAACCCTAATTGAATTACAATCACGAGATTCTTCTCTCAATCTCACCAACTTATTCTCTCTCTTTTTCTCTCCCAAAACCGTCCCTCTAGCTTCTCTTAACATCTCCTATATATAGTTATCGATTTACATAAAACAATATCTTTAAAGATATAATTTCTTTAAAGATAAAATCCTAGTAACCGACTTAGATATTAAACGGAAAAGATATTCTCTAGATTATCTACTAAAGATAAAATCCATGCAGAATATATTTAGAGGCGGCACCTCCCTTGGTCAGGTCAAGACTCAGATCTCTATGTCTGCTACTGAGTTTGGTCAATCAAAACTTTTGCATTAACACAGGAAATTCACACTCACCCAATTCTTGAGTCTTTCACAACAATTCTTCACTCCTTTTACAAGTGGCCAAGGATACATGGAAAATGCGAGTCGCCAAACTCGATAGGCTACCATGAAAGAAGGCAAATGAACACCATCATGATCAACTGGAGCAGAGAGATTGAGATCTTCTGCAACATGAAAGGCCCCCAATGATACGTCTGACGCACAGATTCTGAGCCTGTGATTCACACAAGCAAACGTATGTCTTTTGCCTCTAATTTTGACAGTATCACATTCATCACCAGATCCACCAACCCTTCTAACTCCATGTTTTCTGCACTCAAATCAAAGCCTCTCTGTCAGCGGAAAGTTGTTTCTGTGATTGGAAGAGCCTCACCTTTAGTCAAACAACCCCAATATGCTTCTGACGATGGATCATAACAAAATGTAGGAGCAATTCTCATGCAAGGATGAACCTGATAATAGCGACAAGAAGAATGAAGTAGCAGAAAATTGAAATATGTTACTTAATGTTTTTCAAAACCTTGAGATTATACATGCACTGACGACTGCACCAATTAATGTTATTCAAAACCTTGAGCTTGTTAACTACTAATCTTTGCATTACATGTAATTGGTTTGGTTGAAATTAGATACTTGAAAGAAGCGCCGCTTCCACAAGTACCACAAATTTTCCTTACCAGCAGTGTAATGATGCAAGTACTAACCCTACCATCATTAAAATTCGGGCCGGTAAGAAGATAATTGCCAGGCTGAACAAGCCGACCTCAGAAAATCCAATTATACAGATAACAAATTCGTCAGGACACGTTTGATTATATAACAGTAACCCGAGTCGCGTTTAGTTCACTTTACGAGTCAAACTATTTAGGAAACATTTTAAAAAAAAAAATGGAAAAACAGGATACAACGATGCCGTTGCATCTGGGTCTGGGCTCTCCTATATAAGAGATTCAGAATTGAGATAGGAAAGAACCAGAGATTCGTTCAAGAAAAGAAAGCCTCCAAAGATTTATCCCACCCGCCTCTCAGTCAAAATCAATCGAGATAGGAGTTCAAGAAAAGAAGAAGCTTGAAAGATTTCTCTCGCTCTCTCTGTCAAAAGCTCATCACCATGAATCCAAACGCAGATGATACCCCCGCTCCGTCAGTTTGCAGCCACTGTAACCAAGAACATTATGTGCTTTACAGTATGAAACACAATGGGGAGGCGGAGCGCAGCTTCTGTACTTCCTGCGTTCTAAAGCTCAACCCTTGTGCCTACTGTCCAGTATGCTTCTCTGTATACGACCGTAAAACCAAGAAACCTCCAGGCGTTGATGATGCTAACCCATCTTGCAAAGTCACTTGCCTGTACTGCAAGGCCATCCCTCACCCCACCTGTGTGCCTCCAAGACCCATGAACCTGGTTCCTTGTTACCTTTGTCCACGCTGCTGTGACTCTGGCCATCTTTCTGTCGATCCCATAAAACCGAAAACTATTGATGAAAGGTCGGAAAAGTTGGTTCAAGCCGCTTGCGAGATAGCAGGAAATACCTATTTAGAATTTGCTGAGATACAGGGGGTGAGAATGGGTACAATGTTGTCGGAGTACAGGGAAGAAAATACAGGTGTAAAAACAATCGAAACAATCGAAAGAAAAAGGAAGTCTCCTTTTCCGGTGGAGTTAGGAGAGTGCAGTCGTGCGGTCGCTAAACATGAAAATGCCGAAGGATTAATGGAAGAGGTAGGGGAGTCAGATGATCCTGCTGCTGTTGAAGATGAAAATGCGAAAAAATCGAAGGCAGAGGTAGGGCCAAGTGATAAATGAATACTCCCTCCGTCCTGAATTGACCGTCCTGTTTGCTTTATGGCACGTTTTTCCATTTCAATATTAAGCATATAAGATAAAATAATTTTATAAAACTAAATTTTGTAACATATAGTTTATCATGTAAGGAATCATATGCAAAACTTAAATTTTCAAAATTAATTTATCTTATATGTTAAAAATTGAAGTCAAACGACATGTCCAAATAGTAAACAAGACGGTCAATTCAGGACGGAGGGAGTACTATTTCTGGCATTTGAGGAATTTTCTTTTCTGTAAATATTAGACTAGTAATTGTTTGAACCGGTTCTAGTTAAACCGGTCCAGCACTTTTCCTCTCTCTAATAGTGTAATCCCGTTTCCTTCCTCTCCTATTCTCAGAAAGTATCAACTGTACGAAACACCATTCGAAGAGAGCACTTCAATCTCTCTTGATTTCTTGAATGCAATGCAAGTATTGTTCTCATTGTCAAATCTTGACAGTAAATGAAGAGGGTAAACTATAAATAAATAGAGGCATGATTGCCCAATGTAAACAATGTTGCGCTGGTTATAGAATATTAGAATATAATATTTTCTTACACAACTTAGAAGGAACATTTGACCTGGACAAAGTGAACTCTGATCGAAATTTGTACCGAGTTTGTTAATTTGTCATATAATATCATTTTGCTTAATGTACTCATTTAGTTCTTGCATGTTGAAGGATATGTACGTACGTAGAGGAACATTGAGAAAGGCTTCTCGCAATTTATACAGGCTAATATTTATAGTTATTTCATATCATATTAAACTTTCATTTTGAGGTAACAACTGCCTTCAAACTTTCGATTATAAAGAAAAATATTACTTGCAACTAGATAATGTTCATCTATGTGCTATCTATTTGTGGATTATGCTCTCTGTTTCTATGTAAAAAAAAAGAAGCCAATTTGTCCAGGGTGTTGTTGCTATTTTACTTCTGTTAGGAATGTGCTCAATATTGCTAAATTTAACCCGTCAGTCTTGGAAGACTACACTCGTTACTCATTGATTGTTGTGTGTTAGAAGTTATTATCTAACCCATCTCTTATGTTGCTTCATCAACCAGAGCTTTTGGCTTGACAAATCCAATGGGAAGATATGTTTTATGATTTCTGCTATATCACTTTCCATTACATGGACTTGTACACCCAGATATTGGAGGTGGATTTCCGTCCCCGAATCAAGGTCATTACTCTTTTGATTTCACAATCCTCAAAGCGAATCAAGAATGTGAGAGAGGAAAATACTTGAGTAACACATTACATGCATTTTACACTCATTTATAGAATTTCATGACTAATATTGTGCTGATAATAGTAGAAACCAACATTGCAACACTTCGATTCTAATACAATTTGTTTGCAAAATATGTCGTAATCACCTTCTTTCGGGTTTTCAGAAGTGGCTGATTATGTTTGTTCTTCTCATTTCCAAGAGATTTTGGATGCCCGTGTTTATCATACAACGAGAAATGAAAATCTGTTAAAGGGGTGTCAAAGTCTGACAGGTACTAAGCTAGGGTTTCTTGTGCGTTCACTATAACCGTTTCTCATGCCTCTTTTGATCGCATTATAAGAGAAGAGGAGCCATAGTCATATAACGAAGCGGTTGTCTCTGCACATTGGCGAGAGAGTATGCAGAATGAACTAAAGGCCCTAGAGGCCACCAAGATTTGGGAGGTTGTTGATTTGCCCAAAGGTAAGAAAACTATCGGTTGTAAATGGGTTTACAAGATTAAACTCAAATCCGATGGTAGTCTTGAGCATTATAAAGCACGTTTGGTGACAAAAGGCTTCACTCAACGCCATGGACTAGACTATCATGAGACCTTCTCACCAGTAGTTAAGATGACCACAATTCGTGCTCTTCTTACTGTGGCTCTTCACAACGGGTGGATTGTGAGTCAACTGGATGTTAATAATACTTTCCTACATGGGGATCTTGATGAGGAGGTATATATGAAGATACCTCTAGGTCTTGATATTTCTGGATGTAATGAAGCATGTCTGTTAAAGCGTTCTCTCAATGGCTTAAAACAGAATCCACGTCAATGGTTTTCTAAGCTGACCTTCTTTCTCAAAACACTTGGGTTTCATCAATCCAAGAATTATCCTCTTTTTTACAGAACCAGTGGTGCTCACATGCTCTATGTTGTAGATGTTATTGGTTGGGACACATTAGGAAGACATTGATCAGCTCAACATGCTTTGGATGATAATTTTAGGATTAAGGATCTTGGGACTTTACATTATTTCTTGGGTATCAAATTTTTGTATACGCCTCAAGGAGTTGTTCTTATGCAGTATAAATTTTGTCAAGATCAT
The DNA here is from genome assembly GCA_023374045.1 of Limonium bicolor. Taxonomy (NCBI): domain Eukaryota; kingdom Viridiplantae; phylum Streptophyta; class Magnoliopsida; order Caryophyllales; family Plumbaginaceae; genus Limonium; species Limonium bicolor. Next base: position 445,488,120 of record CM041776.1, read on the forward strand.
CTCAAGGAAAATGGCTGTGAGGATAGCAAGACTACAGTTGGTCCTATGCAACTTGGACTCTCTCTGCGTCATACAGATGGCACACCATTAGATGACCCTTTTGTTTATCGGCGGCTAGTTGGGAAATGAATTATTTGTCTAACACTCGGCCTGATCTTTGCTTTGTCGTTCAAGTACTTAGTCAGTTTATGTAGCAGCCTACTGATGTTCATATGCAAGCTGCTTTGCATACTTTACGCTATGTAAAGGGTACATTGTCTTATGGGATTATTCTTCGTCAGGGCTCTACCGCTCCATTGGATTTGGTTGCCTATTGTGATTCTAATTTAGTGGCTTGCCTAGACACGAGGAGATCTGTATCTGGATATTATATCTTCCTAGGAAGGAGTTTAATCTCTTAGAAAACTAAGAAACAAGGGACTGTGTTGCTCTCTAGCATAGAAGCAGAATATCACTCTCTTCGTCATGTCACCGTCGAGCTTACCTGGCTTAGCCGACTTCTCCACGAGCTTGGTGTCACCAACATTACACCCATACCAGTGAAATGTGATAAACGGTTGGCTGTTATATTGCTCATAATCCAGTTTTTCATGAGCGTATAAAATATATTGAGCTTGATTGTCACTTGTTCGTGATAATATCTAGCAAGGGCTTGTTGATGTTTCTTATACTCCCTCTACTTCTTAGCTTGCTGATATGATGACAAAAGCCCTTCCTGGTACTTGATACCGTGAGCATCTCAATAGAATGGGCATGGGAAGTGAAGATAGTCCAAGCCTTAGCGATTCAGATCACTAGCGGCTTGCGGGGGTATTAGAGTAATGTGTGTTCTTAAGTTTCATCAATTTCGTTAGTTTATTCAGTTTCTTAAGTTTCAACAGTTTCGTCGGTTTCTTAAGTTTCGTCAATTTATTACTCTAGTAGTGTCATCAGTTTCTTAAGTTTTATCAATTTATTACTCAAGTATATGTAGAGTCTTCATTTATTATTAGAGTTTTATTCTATCAAGTGCGCATATATACGTGAAGATATGAGTTTTGTCTTCCCTTGAATCTAAATAGGGGAGTTTGTCATGAACAACAACACAACATCTGAAATACAAAACAATCTCTTCTTCTTTATCAAAATTCTATCAATTCTTTTATCTTTCCTTGTATCAAGTTTCTATCAAATTTATATCATTTCTATGTTCCATCGTCATCCCCGTACCATTACTTTTTCTCTTGACTCTTGAGACTTGAATGTAGATGTCCAAATGTCTTGAGCTTCGTATATAGATGTCTAATTCTATACCTTTGTGCCAAGGATGCACATCCCATGCGCTGGTTATAGAATATAATATTTTCTTACACAACTTAGAACGAACATTGAAGAAAAAACATATTTGACCAACTAACATTCAAACTGAGACGATGAAAAACATAGCAAAGATAATAAAATATCTATGTACATCAATCTGTCTTTGAAATTTTAAAAGCCTTAGCGTCTAAGTTTACTTCTGTTTGACATTTTTATCCATCACGTAAGCAACCCCTTTTACATATGGCATCAACGCTAATTGGTTGCTACCGCTACTGGTAAAAAAACCCAGCTCGATCATCTCACATCCCCCACTCTGATTCATCTTTTGTACTACTATGGCCCTGTTTGTGAAGTAGCTGATAGTTGATAGTTGATAGCTATAGAAACTATGATATGATACGAGAGAGAGAATGGAATGTAATAATATTCATTGTGTATTGCATCGATCACTACAGTGGGACGATATATTTATACAAGTGCTTTAGGGGTAAAAGGGACATTGTGTACTAATAACAAACTGATTCTGAGAGTATTCTAGAATACTGTAGATGGGCCGAGTGGGCCTGGCCTATGGTCTAACAATAGCTGATGACTGATATAATTAGCTGAAAGCTGATATAATTAGTTTAAAATGACATGAACTTATTCTAAATAATTTGATAATGTGTTTACCGTAGCTGAGCTTATTTCAACAGCTGAACGTAGAATTAGATTAATAGGTTATTTTATATGTATATTAAAATATTATAAATACTATAGTTCAATTTAGCAATACGTTGATAACACTATTGTAAAATACATCACGTTAAAATAATTAATGTGGCCGAAAATTTATTTATCATAAAATATGATGACATTAACGTAAGTACTAAACAAAATGTGTTACACAAATGTTGAATTTATGTAAATCACATATGTATTCATATTCATATAACTATTAATATGTAACATAATAATAATGTATATAACACATATTACCTACTATTTAATGAAAATAATATTTACTAATATTTATATATCATAATAACATGTGTAATTCATATAAAGTAATAAATAATGTGAAACATAAAACTTCTACCATGCATATATACTAATTATTTAAGTTAAATAACATTGACTATATTTATATATCATGATTAAATAATGTGTAACTCTAAGAACCCACCACAAAGACACAGGCGGAGGGAGGTTAAAGAAATTAAGAGAGGTGTAACCAAACTTGTTTGATATGTCCTCGACCGTTGACATAAATGAGTATACCGTGTTGCCAGAGGACTGCGTAGCATGTATCACCGGTTTCACCACGCCCGGCGACGCTTGCCGTGTAGCAACGGTATCTAAGTTGGTCTAGTCAGTGGCGGAGTCTGACCCGCTTTGGGAACGGTTTTTGCCTCCGGATTACCAACACCTTATCGCTCATAAAAGTCTAATAGTTATATTGGACCCAGTTCTTATATTGTAAATAAGGCCCATGTTAGTCTTGGCCATTACATGCTATTTTCTGTTATAAATACACTACTGTGTAAACCGAGAACATCATCAATCTAATACAATGAAGTCTTTCATATTACATTTGCTCTCATCTTTTATGGTATCAGAGCTATATGCCTGGAAAAACAACTAAGATCTAGATCTAGATCTACTCTTCTTTTCTTCCCCATCGTATCTTCTTCAAATCTCACTCCCATGGCTGACGATCTCTCTACTACTTCTCAAACCGATACAAAATCTTCAACACCAATTCCCAAACCAGTTTCCACACCAGCTTCATCATCTGCAAATATCACAACACAGAGCAATCAGTCAATCTTATCTACTGCAGCGAATTTAGTCAAGCTTACTCAGTCTAATTTTAGATTGTGGAAAGGTATGTTACTCCCATTTCTTAGAGGGAATGATCTATACAAATTTCTGGATGGATCACACACATGTCCTGAAGCTATGCTCAATGGATCTCCGAATCCAGCTTATTTGAAATGGAGACAACAGGATCAACTCCTTGTGTCAATTCTACTTATTTCACTCTCTGAACCTATAGCTTGTCAAGTTCTGGATCTAGAAACCTCTTCTGAAATTTGGACCGATTTACATGCTTCTTTCTCTGCTCAAACAGCTGCACATCTTGGCCAGCTTCACCTCCAAATTGCTAGCCTCACTAAAAAGCCAGAAGAAGATGTTACTGCTTATTTCAACAGAGCCAAAAACTTAGTTTCATCTCTTGCAGTGGTTGGTCATAGAGTTACACATTATGAATTCTAATCTTATCTTCTTCGTGGCCTACCTAAAGATTATGACCCTCTCACAACAAATATCATTACACGACCTAAAGCTTGTACACCTCAACAAATCTATAACTATCTTCTGATGTATGAAGATGTTTTGAAACAGTCTGATGTTAAAGGGACAGAAGGTATTTGTTTAAATGCCACTGAAACTAATTTCACTGGGGGAAACACTAAGTACAAGCAAAATTCAGGAAGAGGAAGAGGTGGATCTTACTCTGGAAATGGAAATAGAAACAATGGTGAAAGAGGTGGCAAAGACAACAGTACAACTGGAAGAGGTGGATCTAACTCAGGCCGTGGTTCTCAATACTTTGATGGACAACAGGATACTCATCCTGTGTGCCAAATCTATCAAAAAAGAGGACATGTTGCTAGTATCTGTTTTCACAGATTCAGTCAAACTTATCAGGCTCCTACATCTACATCTTTTGCTGCACATGCTACTGGTTCTACCTCAACGAATGAGTGGTTGCCTGATACAGCAGCCACTCATCATTTTACTGGTGAGATGGCACGGATGAATTTGGGAGCATCTGACTATGTTGGAGATGATTTAGTGTCTCTAGGAGATGGATCCTCTATTCCTATCTCTCATCAGGGATCAGGTTCTATTTGTCACTCCTCTGGTGATTTTATTCTTAAGAATCTATATCACTCTCCTCTTCTAAACAAAAACCTAATCTCTGTTAGCCAATTCTGTAAGGATAACAGTACTTACTTTGATTTTTTTGCTGATTACTTTGTCTTAAAGGATCTAGCATCTAAGAAGGTTTTGGTTCAAGGCATGGTTAAGGATGGAGTCTATGTCTTTCCTGATCAGCCTCACTTTTCTGTCAGCACCACAAAATTGCTTCCTAGAGTCAAGACCAGTTCCACCACATGGCATTATAGACTTGGCCATCCCTCTCAAACCATCACAAATAAAGTCATTAGTGACTACAATCTACCTTCTTCTTGTTCTAGTTATAAACAATTTTGTAATGCATGTTGTCAAGGCAAGCATCATGCCTTTCCTCACTATTTAAGAGATTTTGTTTCCACTAGGATTTTGGAACTATTGTACTTAGATGTATGGGGGGCAGCCTATGTTACATCTAGGGATGGATACAAGTATTTTTTTACTGATTGTTGATGACTTGTCTAAATACATTTGGCTTTTTCCAATGAATGCTAAATCTGAGGTGTGTAAAATCTTTGAAGTTTTTTTGAAGTTGGTTATGAATCAGTTCGATTCAAAGGTAAAGAACATTCAGACAGATGGTGGAGGAGAGTTTCTTGCTCTCAAAACATTGATAAAAACTTATGGCATTAACCACCGATTTTCCTGTCCTTACTCACACCAACAAAATAGGGCTATTGAAGTCAGAAACCATTTTGTTCTAGATAAAGCCTTGACTCTTCTATCACACTCATGGTTGCCATTTACTTTCTGTTCCTATTCAGTTCAAACTGCTGTGTATCTTCTCAACAAAACTCCCACAAAAATCATTTCATACAAAACACCATTTGAACTTCTCCATGGCAGACCTCCTGATTTCTCTGTCCTAAGGGTTTTTGGCTGTGCATGCTGGCCTAATTTGAGGCCTCATAACTCTCATAAGTTGGCTTTCTGCTCAGAGCTTTATGTCTTTTTGGGTTACTCACCTAAACATCAGGGATACTTGTGTTTTTTTCCTAACACTCAGAAAACTTATGTGAGCAGAGATGTGATTTTTAATGAGGAAGAATTTCCTTATTCTACACCCTCATCCAAACCTCCTATTATACCCCTTCCTTCTTCTAAGGTTGTTCCTCTTTTGATCCCAAATACTGCCTTACCCCCACCAAATACTGCCTTACCCCCACCAAATATATCATCCCCACCCTCACCCTCACCCTCCATCTCATCTTCACCAAATATATCACCCTTAACCTCACCCACTGCCCCATCCTCAGCTTCCACTCCACAAGATTCTGTCCCAGCCCCTTCTACTCCCTCTAATGATCCTGTTCCTATTGTTCCTACACATCCTATGGTTACCAGGGGAAGAATAACAAACATCAGCCTCTTGTAAGGACTGATGGCATTGTTCCATGGTGTGGACATACTTCTACACCTTGTACCTCTGATTCCGAGGTACCAGATGAGCCTACTTTTACTAAGGCTAAGAAATTCCCTGAATGGCAAGAGGCCATCCAGAGGGAGTATGAGGCTCTTCTACACACGGGCACATGGGAACTGGTTCCCACTACTCCAAATATCAATGTTTTGGAGTTAAATGGATTTTGAAGACAAAATACAGAGCAGATGGTTCTATAGAACGAAGGAAGGCACGGTTAGTGGCTCAGGGTTTCAAAAAAATAGAAGGAGTTGATTATTTTGAGACCTATAGTCCGGTTGTTAAGGCAACTTCCTATGGCTGGCCACTTCAGCAGCTGGACATTCAGAATGCTTTTTTGAATGGTGAAATAGAGGAGGATGTTTATGTTAAACAACCTCCTGGATTTGTGAATCCTTACTTTCCTACACACGTTTGCAAGTTAAGGAAAGCTTTATATGGCCTACGGAAGTCACCAAGGGCATGGTTTTCTACTCTGAGTTCTTATCTTTTGGAGTTGGGTTTTATATCTTCAAAGACAGACTCAACTCTGTTTGTTTTCAAACAGGATGGCGACACAGTTTATATACTTTTGTATGTTGATGATATTCTATTAACAGGGTCCTCTGTTTCACTCCTGGCTAAGTTAAAAGTTTGTCTACAACAGAGGTTCCCAATCTAAGACCTAGGAGACTTACACTACTTTATAGGTATATCTATTACTCGCTCCTCAAAAGGTCTTATGCTATCTCAGGAAAAGTATATCACCAGTATCTTAAAATGTGCAAATATGCTACAATCCAAACCTAGCCCCACACCCATGTCTCCTATCATTTCTCTTAATAACACAGATTCACCCCATTTATAGACACCACAAAATACATAAGTATATTTGGATCTCTCCAATACCTAGCTATAACACGGCCAGACATACAATTCGCGGTCAACCGCGTCTGTTAGCACATGCATGCTCCGCCAGAAATACACTGGGTTGCAGTAAAGAGAATTCTTCGTTACCTGAACAGTAATTGTTCTCTTGGGGTTTTCTATCCCACTGCTTCTTACGGATCTCTCACAGTGTTTATCGACTCTGACTGGGCTAGGTCCATGCTCGACCGCCGCTCTACCATTGGGTTCTGTGTGTTTCTCGGTCAACATTTGATTTCCTGGAGCTCAAAAAAAAAAAAACCGTGACTAAGTCCTCAACTGAGGCAGAATTTCGAGCCCTAGCTACAGCAACAGTCAAATCCATCTGGATTCTCCAGTTACTTCGTGAATTAGGTCACGAAATCAAAACACCAACAACCATGCTTTGCGACAACATCGGAGTTACTTACCCTGGCGAAAAATCCCATCTTTCACGGGCGCATGAAGCATGTCGAGGTGGACTTCTACTTTGTTTGAGAGAAAGTGTTGTGTGGAACTTTGTGGGTGTGCCATATTCCCTCTAGCGATCAGCTCGCTGATCTTCTCACCAAGGCGCTGAATGGGCCACTCTTTAACAATTTTCGGTCTCAACTTCCGTTAGCAGAAAGTTCAGACCGCGGGAGGGTAAAAGCCTAGTAGTTATATTGGGCCCAGTTCTTATATTGTAAATAAGGCCCATGTTAGTCTTGGCCATTGCATGCTATAGTTTCTGATATAAATACACTACTGTGCAAACCGAGAACATCATCAATCTAATACAATGAAGTCTTTCATATTACATTTTCTCTCATCTTTTAGCTCAATCTGATGATGGAGACTCTCTCTTACTTGAATATCCTTCAAAGAAGCAGCTTTATCTCTACCTAGCTGATTCTTCGCTGCTAATCGACGGGTCAACCAAGGTAATGATGCCGCCTTTGGTTCTTGAATGCTTGCGAAGTTGTCTAATAGTTGGAGTTTTGATTAATATTTGGTGTAGAAAGGCAATCGATGATTTCCTGGCAGAACAATTGATAATGGATTAGTAAGTAAAGGTTTATCTTCGACGAAAATCTGTACATGTTTGGAGGTCAACATTGAGAACTCTGATCCGAGTTCAGTTGACCTGGACAGATTGAATATCTTAGGGCATCTACAATGGTTTTAAGTTTCTTAACACATTTGTAGGTGTCATGTCATCTAAAAATTATATTTTATTACTTAAGAAACTCTATTCACTACAATATTTAAGTTTCTTAATCTTCTCTCTCTTAATGAACAACCAATAAACTATCACTATTTAGATGTGAGATAAAATATGAAAGAGAGATACACATAGGTGGGTCTAATGTGTCATAAAAAGTGGGGTTCTTATTTAAGAACCTGAGAGAGAAAATGGGTGGAATCCACACCATTGTAGAACATTTCACATATGTAACCGTGTTAAAAACCCATATTGTGGATGCCCTTAGAACACTGTTGTCTGAACAATTTGTACAAAGTTTGTTTTTCATATACCGGCTAATGTTGTGCATCAATGTGCTATCATTTGTATATTTACACTGCTTCCATGTTTAAAAGAACTACTTCTTTTCGAATGGGTGTAGTTGCTATTTTTACTGTTGTATGGGATGTGCTCAATATTGCTATTTTAACCCATCAGTCTTGAAGACTACACTCATTAGTCATTGATTGTTGTGTTAGAAGTTATTATCTAACCCATTTCTTATATATGTTGCATCAACAACCAGAGCTTTTGGCTTGACAAGTCCAATGGGAAGAAATGTTTTATGATTTCTGCTAGATCACTTTCCATTACATGGACTTGTACGCCCAGATATTGGAGGTGGATTTTTGTCCCCGAATCAAGGTCATTACTCTTTTGATTTCACAATCCTCAAAGTGACTCAAAATGTGAGAGAGGAAAATACTTGAGTAACACATTACATGCATTATATACTCGGTTATGGAATTTACGTGACTATTATTATGCTGATAATGGTAGAAACCAACATCAATCAATGCAACACTTCAATTCTAATGCAATTTGTTTGCAAAAAAAATGTCATAATCACCTTCTTTCAGGTTTCCAGATGTGGCTGAGCTTCTACATGTTTGCTGGCTTAAAATTCAAGGGAAACTCAAGACATCATTATTATCCTCAACAACTAACCACTGGGCCTATTTGGTCTACAGATTAACCCCGAGCACCCATGGACTAGATGGGCATACAGAGGCATCTATGGTAATCAATGGAAAGAAAATTAGCACGCGGAAGGTATTGCTTGAGCTCAAGGACCACCAACACAGGTCTCAGACCAAGATAACTAGGTTCATGAATCAAGAGATTGATGATAGATATCCAAAGAGTAGAGATGATGGTTGATTGGAGATGAAGATAGACTCGATATTTAGTGCACTGGAGAAGATGGGGTTGAGTTATCAGTGATAAAAATAAAACATTTGAACTGGAAAAGTGGGCTTATAGTTGAAGGGATCGAGTTGAGGCCAGATGAAGCATAGTGCACTGAAATCAATGTCTCTAGGTAAGGGTTAACTCTAATGTAGCAAACCGCAGTCAAATATCTAAAGTGATAAAGTTATGACCTTGTAGAGAGCAAAGAATGTAGAAATTAATGGTTCTGGTGTTTATCTCAAAGAACATTAATGGTGTGGTGTGCATATTTAGGATGTAACATGGGTTCCCTTGTAATGTGTATTCTCATCACTTGTTTATTTTTGCTTAAAAGATTTCATTTCTCCTGATCCCTCAGGTTTGTTCTGTCTCACACCTTCAACAATGACAGTAGGTTTGTAATCATCTTGCACCTCCACTTTCTAAACCTTGTAATCCACGGACATCAACTGAGCATCCATCTGTTCACACCACTTAGAATAATTGAATTTTGTCAACCTTGGTGCTTTTACATAATACAAACTCATCTTTCACGATCTACCCAGAAGTGTTAACCTCTATATTGGGTAAACCTGCTCTGATACCACTTGTAAGTTCGTAATATATAAAATCAGAAGCCTCAGTACGAGACTGACAGAGAGCAGAAATGAAGAACGAGATAGACAGTGTTTAGAAGAAAAAACTCCACTACCAATCTTATTATTGATAACTTGAAAAATCCTCACCTGATCTGTTCAACACTTTGAACAATCACTCTCATGTCTAATTCTAGACAAAACGTTGATTACTATCAACAACTCTCTTTCTCTCTCAAAGACTCTTTTTACGGTAGAAGCTCTACCTTTTCTGATGTTTTTGCTGTACATTTATACTACTTGGAGGCAGATAAAAACTTCCTGAATATCTACAAAAAACTTAATCTAAAACTAATATAAATACAAACTAAAAGATCCTAAAATATCTCTAAACTGTTTCCTAGTATAATGTTGGCGCCTCTGATTTTACTTCTTCTGATTATTGAGTAAATATTCTGTTAAGATCTTCTACCCAAAGCTGACTGTAGAGGTTGTTGAGATAATATAGGCAAGCATTGCTCTGGTAATTTTGCCACATCAAAAACCTTCAGTAAATATACATTTACAAAAGCCTCCAAAGATTTATCCCACCCTCTCAGTCAAAAGCAATCGAGATAGGAATTCAAGAAAAGAAGAAGCTTGAAAGATTTCTCCCGCTCTCTCTCTGTCAAAAGCTCATCGCCATGAATCCAAACACCGATGATACACCCGCTCTGTTGATTTGCAGCCACTGCAACCAAGAATATTATGTGCTTTACAGTATAAAACACAATGGGGAGGTGGAGCACCGCTTCTGTACTTCCTGCGTTCTAAAGCTCAACCCTTGTGCCTACTGTCCAGTATGCTTCTCTGTATACGACCGTAAAACCAAGAAACCTCTAGGCCTTGATGATATTAAAACAGAACCATCTCGCAAAGTCACTTGCATGTACTACAAGACCATCCCTCACCCCACCTGTGTGCCTCCAAGACCCATGCACCTGGTTCCTCGTTACCTTTGTCCACGCTGCTGCATGTGACTCTGGCTATCTTTCTGTTGATTTCATAAGACCGAAAAAAATTGATGAAAGGTCATCGGAAAAGTTGTTTCGAGCTGCTTGCGAGATAGCAGGAAATACCTATTTAGAATTTGCTGAGATACATGGGGTATTGGAATCTATTACTAGTGTCACGTCAGTTTTATCTTTTAGTAGCTTTAGTCTTCAGTCTCTAGTATATAAAAACACTTTCTCTCTTTACGTTTCTTTTGTCACAAGACACTATAGAATTAATGCTCTCTATTGAATTCAAGAACCCTTTCTTCACGCTCTTTCTCAGTTATGAACAATCGTTCGTCTGAACATCTAGGTGGTATCAGAGCGGCATAATCGGTCGTTTTGCTTGCTTCTTCTACTGTTTTATGAATCAATTGTTCTAAGTTCATTTTTTCCCCTCGTCTGTCATGGCGGAAGATATGGCAGAATTACTGCGAAATCTTACTCAGTTGCAGACGATGAACGCTGCGTCATCTAATATTGGGAGCGAGAATGCGCGGGATCTTACATATCCTTTGTATCTTCATCCTTCTGACCACCCTGGTATGATCATTGCTAGTAAGTTTAGCGGATCTAATTTCTTTACTTGGAAGAAAGTTGTTTGTCTGTCGCTTAGAGCTAAGAGCAAGCTAGGCTTTATAAACGGAAATCTCGTAAAACCGGAGGAAGACCCCGCTAAAAGAGATCTCTGGGAGCGATGTGATAGTCTGGTGCAGGCCTGGATTGTTAAGCACGGAAAGAACAGAAAAATTTATGTCAATGCTTGCGCCACTGATGAGTCTGATAATCGTGAGAGTAAACAACCTAGAGCAGAATTTTCTCAATCCCAATTAGAGTTCCTGCCAACTTGGTTTAACCAGCAGAACAACAAAGATGTTTCTACCTCTTTGTGTAGTTTTGCAGGTACGGATTGTAATACCCCATATGGGTAACTGTCCAACAACCTAGCTCTTAAACCATCCAGGCTTGAAAACTAGCCACTTTAGGTCCTCAATCCTCACTTGGGCTTAAAAGTGGAAGGCCTGTTGTTGTAGTCAACCTATATGTTTGCATATAAAGAACTCACAATACTACTCATATCCCGATGTGAGATGGGGGTATTACATACTCTCCCATTCAAAGAACGCGACGTCCTCGTCGGAAGCCTAATATCCAAGTCCCATGGACCTCCTTAGTAGGTGTCAGGTTGCCCATCCCGACATGGTCCCGAGTCCGCTCTGATACCATTTGTAACACCCCATATGGGTAACTGTCCAACAACCTAGCTCTTAAACCATCCAGGCTTGAAAACTAGCCACTTTTGGCCCTCAATCCTCACTTAGGCTTAAAAATGGAAGGCATGTTGTTGTAGTCAACCCATATGTTTGCATACAAAGAACTCACAATACTACTCATATCCTGATGCTGGATAGGGGTATTACACATATTTAAACTACACTTTCTGTCTTAATGTTCTTGATAGAAACTCCAATTATAGCAGAAATTGGATAATTGATTCTGGAGCCTCAGGCCACATCTGTTGTGATGTTAGTCTTTTGATTAATCCTAGAAGTCTGGAAAATAAGAGGAACATTAAGATGCCTAATGGTCGTTTACAAATAGTCTGCATCCAAGGTGATGTTGAGATCAGTCCAAATTGCAGAATTGTCGATGTTCTCTATGTTACAGGTTTTCAGTTTAATCTGTTAACAGATTTAACACTCAGTTTAATACAGTTATCTCTTTTGGTGTGAGTAACTGCATTATACAGGACCGTTCCCATGAGAAAAATGAGGTTGTTGGAGTGCTTAAAGATGGGTTGTATGTTCTACAGCAAGCTGGATTGCCTCAGTTTTTCAAGAACGAGTTGAAGCAGTCTTCATACCACAATAAAGCTGATAATAAAGCTACTAATCTAGTCTATATGTCTGTATGTTGTTCTTCCACTCTAGATTAGTGGCATCACCGTTTAGGTCACATGCCAGTAGATAAAATCAAGTCCTTTGGTGTTCTGGACAGATCTCAGTTTGTCCATGATTTTGTATGTCATAGTTGTAAAAAGGCAAAAACTCAAAGACTACCTTTTACTTTGAGTTTTATTAAAACCATGGTTGTTTTTGAATTGATACATGTGGATCTTTGGGGACCTTTTCATATGAAGACACATGATGGTTTTCTTCATTTTGTCACAATTGTTGATGATTTCAGTAGGAGTACATGGGTTCAACTGATACAGAAAAAGAATGATGCTTTTCTGGTTTTGAAACAGTTCATTACTATGGTGCAAACTCAATTCAATTCAGTGGTAAAAGGAGTTCGTTCAGATAATGCTAAAGAGCTTGGTGGCAGTATAGAAGGGAAAGAATTTCTTAAAAACAAAGGAATAGTTCATCAACTGAGCTGTCCTTACACCCCTCAGCAGAACGGGGTAGTGGAAAGGAAACATAGGATCTTGATTAAAACAGCCCGGTCTTTGTTTTTCAAAAGAAATGTTCATATGTCTTATTGGGGTGAGTACATTTTACATGCTACTCATCTTGTAAATCGTATGCCTCCAAGAGTCCTTCAGTTCAGGAGTTCTCATGAGGTTTATTTGGTTCCAAGCCTGATTATAATCTTCTGCTATCGTTGGGATGTTTGTGTTATGCCAAGATCCTAGGTAAACATGAACATAAATTCAGCTCACAAGGTTTGGCTTGCATTTACTTGGGTCAGGCAATTGCGCAGAAAGGTTACAAACTCTTGGATTTAACAAGCAGGAAAATTTTCATCAGTAGAGATGTAAATTTCTATGAAGAAATTTTATCATTCAAGAGTTTACCTGATTTTCTCATTGATGATCTATTGCATTTAATTCCTGAACTTCCTCAACCTGTAACGTGAGACATTACTTTATCTGATCAACAACATCGTTACAGCTATGAAGAAGATTTTGTTTTTCCAAGCAGTACGGAACCTTCTCCTAATTTTCAACCTGTCGTTGGTCAATCTGAAACACATATTTCAGACTCTCCTGCTGCTGAACATCAGTCTCCAGTATCATCTTCACAGAGTCTTGAAGCATCCACCCCAGCTTTACCTGTTCAAAGATCCACCAGGAATCATTCTTTACCAAGTTATTTGACAGACTATGTTCTGTCTACTCAGTCTCAGCCCCTTCGTAATCTCACTGATATAACACCTGTGCACTGCCTTTCTGTCAATACTCAAGCTCCTGAGATTTTCACAGAACCGCATACATAAGCTCAAGCTTGCAAACAACCAGTTTGGTTAGAGGCTTTGAGCAAAGAGATTTCAGCCCTAGAAGCCAATGATACTTGGACTTTGGTTTCTAAACCTTCCCATAAGAAACCTATAGGGAGTAAGTGGGTATTCAAAGTAAAATTAAAGGCAGATGGATCAGTGGAAAGGTATAAAGCACGGCTAGTTGCCAAGGGCTTTACACAGAAGGAGGGGACATATTATGAAGAGACTTTTTCACTGGTGGTTAAAATGACAACAGTGAGAGCCTTGTTAACTGCGGCTGTCAAAAGAGAGTGGGTTGTATTTCAGTTTGATATTAATAATGCTTTTCTACATGGACATTTACATGAAGAGGTATATATGGTACCACCTCAGGGTTATCTCCAACCAGGTGATCCACAGGTTTACAAGTTAAATAAGTCCTTATATGGACTGAAGCAGGCGTCCGGGCAATGGTACGCACGTCTCTCTGATTTTCTTAAATTTTTAGGTTATGAACAGTCATTAAATGATTATTCTCTGTTGAGTAAAGTTAAAAGGGGACAATGTACTTACATTGTAGTCTATGTAGATGACATTTTAATGACTGGTAATGACTTAAAGGAAATCGCTTCAGTCAAAGAGCAGTTGCATCAGGAGTTTCAGATTCAAGACTTGGGGCAGATTGGTTATTTCTTAGGAATGGAATTTCTTTGGATTTATTGGGCTACTATGATGCGGATTGGGCTGCATGCCCATCCACCAGACGCTCAGTAAGTAGGTCTTTTATACTGTTAGGTGGCGCCCCTTTATCCTGGAAATCTAAAAAGCAACAGACTGTGGCTTTGTCTTCTGCTGAAGCAGAATACAGATCCATGCGTAGGATCACATCTAAACTGGCTTGGCTCTCTCGATTATTGTGTGAATTAGGAGTTGAAAATGTTCAGCCTATCCCGGTGAAGTGTGACAATCTAGCTGCTATATATATTGCTAAAAATCCTGTTTTTCATGAGAGGACTAAGCATATAGAGCTAGATTGTTACTATGCGCATGAAAAGATACAACAAGGTCTCATTTCTGTCAGTCATGTTCCATCCAAGAGACAACTGGCTAATCCTTTGACGAAAATTCTATCTGGACGACAGTATGGTGTTGCTATTCAAGACTTTCAGCTGGTTCGCACAAATTAGATTCCTGTATCTTTATATTGCAATCTTTGTCTATTTTATAGCCTACAGATTGAGGGGTATTGGAATCTATTACCAGTGCCACGTCAGTTTTATCTTTTAGCAGCTTTAGTCATCCAGTCTCTAGTATATAAAAACGCTTTCTCTCTTTACGTTTCTTTTGTAACAAGACACTATGGCTGCGTTCGGAGTTATCTTTTTTATGGTTGTTTTGTGGTATAAATGGGGTGGTCCCCACGTGGGTCCCACGTGGATTCTACGTTCTACCCCAATAATATACTGACATATATAAAACAACCACAAAATAGCTAGACCAAAACAACCACAAAACAATCATGCCGAACAGAGCCTATAGAATTAATGCTCTCTATTGAATTCAAGAACCCTTTCTTCGCGCTATTTCTCAGTTATGAACAATCGTTCGTCTAAACATCAAGAGGGGTGAGAATAGGTACAATGTTGTCGGAGAACAGGGAAGAAAATACAGGTGTAAAAACAATCGAAAGAAAAAGGAAGTCTTCTTTTTCAGTGGAGTTAGGAGAGTGTAGTCGTGCGGTTGCTAAATATGAAAATGCGGAAGGATTAATGGAAGAGGTAGGAGAGTCAAGTGATCCTGCTGCTGTTGAAGATGAAAATGGGAAAAAATCAAAGGCGGCCAAGTGATAAATGAATACTATTTCTGGATTTAGCATTTGAGGAATTTTCTTTCAAGGTAAACTGTAAATAAATAGAGGCATATACGATTGCCCAATGTAAACCATGTTGCGCTGGTTATAGAATATTAGAATATAATATTTTCTTAATCAACTTAGAACGAACATTGAAGAAAAAACATAGTATTTGAGCAACTAACATTCTTTTTTTTGAAAACAAGTCCATTATATTATATTATAAAGAGAAGAGTACATGCAACTTATACAAACTGACATGTGTCAAGCATCCTATCCAATAAACTACACATGTCCTCTTTAAAACAAAGCTTGCATGATAAGCTTCTTCTACACATAGGGCTTCCACCATCCCCTTGGTCACCACCATCGTCACCGCCGCTGGTGCTAGCGGTGCCACCGCCGTCAACAGCATCCAGCCACCCACGGTAACCGGCATCGTTTGCAGAGCAAACTTTCTTGACCACCATCGCCACCACATCGGCTTTCGCAACAATAAAGATAGAAACTTCATACCCAAAACCAACACAAAATCCACAAAAACCAGAGAAACTAGACACATACTATACAAACAACAAACTCCCCTAATCGTAGAGGAATTAGAAACTAAAGAGCAAAATTTCTAAGCAAAAGGACATCTTAAGTATAGATGTAGAGTTATTAAGCAAACAAACATGACATAGAGAGGAGAAACTAGTAGAAGAAGAAGAGAGAGGAGAGAGCACTTTCTCTCTCAAGGTCTACATCGTGACTCTTGATTGAGCAACTAACATTCAAACAGAGACGATGAAATTAAAATATCTATGTACATCAGTCTTTCTTTGAAATTTTAAAAGCCTTAGCGTCTAAGTTTACTTATGTTTGACATTTGATCCAATCACGTGGCAACCCCCATCTTCTGGCACATCAACGCTAATTGGTTGCAACTGGTCATAAAAACCCCAGCTCGATCGTCTCACTTCTCCCCACTCTGATTCATCTTTTATACTACTATAAGTCTAAGAACCCACCACAAAGACACAGGCGGAGGGAGGTTAAAGAAATTAAGGGAGGTGTAACCAAACTTGTTTGATATGTCCTCGACCGTTGACATAAATGAGTATTCCGTGTTGCCAGAGGACTGCGTAGCATGTATCACCGGCTTCACCACGCCCGGCGACGCTTGTCGTCTCGCAACCGTATCTAAGATGGTCCAGTCAGCGGCGGAGTTTGACCCGGTTTGGGAACGGTTTTTGCCTCCGGATTACCGACACCTTATCGCTCAATCTGATGATGGAGACTCTCTCTTACTTGAATATCGTTCAAAGAAGCAGCTTTATCTCCGCCTAGCTGATTCTCCGCTGCTAATCGACGGGTCAACCAAGGTAATGATGCCGCCTTTGGTTCTTGAATGCTTGTGAATTCGTCTAATAGTTGGAGTTTTGATTAATATTTGGTGTATAAAGGCAATCGATGATTTCCTGACTAAACGATCGACAGTAAGATTTATCTTGGACGATTGAAAATCCGTACAAGTTTGGAGGTCAACGTTCGAGAACTCTGATCCGAGTTAGTTGACCTGGACAAATTGAATATCTAAGAATATTGTTGTCTGAACAATTTGTACGGAGTTTGTTTTTCATATACCGGCTAATATTTATAATTTTGGTGTTCCTTTTGTTTGTTTACCCATATCATTTACTTAAAACTTCATTTTGAGGTTAACCGGCTTGATAACTTTCAATTGAAAAGAGAAGAAAAATATTACTTGCAACTTGATAATGTTGTGCTATCTATGTGCTATCTATTTGTAGATTTTACTCTGTTTCCATGTAAGTAATGTGCTGCTGTTTTAACCAGGCAGTCTTGAAGACTACACTCATTAGTCATTGATGGTTGTGTGTTAGAAGTTATTATCTAACCCATCTCTTATATGTGTTGCATCATCAACCAGCGCTTTTGGCTTGACAAATCCAATGGGAAGAAATGTTTTATGATTTCTGCTAGATCACTTTCCATTACATGGACTTGTACGCCCAGATATTGGAGGTGGATTTCCGTCCCCGAATCAAGGTCATTACTCTTTTGATTTCACAATCCTCAAAGTGACTCAAGAATGTGAGAGAGGAAAAATACTTGAGTGACACATTACGTGCACTCGGTTATGGAATTTACATGACTAATATTGTGCTGATAATGGTAGAAACCAACATCAATCAATGCAACACTTCGATTCTAATACAATTTGTTTGCAAAAAATGTCATCACCTTCTTTCAGGTTTCCAGATGTGGCTGAGCTTCTACATGTTTGCTGGCTTGAAATTCGAGGGAAACTCAAACATCATTGTTATCCTCAACAACAAACTACTGGGCCTATCTGGTCTACAGATTAACCCCGGCCACCAATGGACTTGATGGGCATACAGAGGCATCTGTGGTAATCAATGGAAGGAAAATTAGCACGCGGAAGGTATTGTTTGAGTTCAAGGACCACCACCAACACAGGTCTCAGACTAGGAGCACGAATCAAGAGATTGATGATACATATCCAAAGAGTAGAGATGATGGGTGGTTGGAGATGAAGATAGGCTCGTTCTTTAGTGACACTGGAGAAGATGATGTTGAGTTATCAGTGACTGAGATAAAGCATTTGAACTGGAAAAGCGGGCTTATAGTTGAAGGGATCGAGTTGAGGCCTGATGAAGCAAAGTGCACTGAAACCAATGTCTCTAGGTGAGGAGGGTAACCCTCATGTAGCAAACCAAAGTCAATTATCTTAAAGTGAAAAGCCAAGGTGGAACAGTGGGTGAACATTAAAATTTCTTAAAAATTTGAGTTCTGTGTTGTCGTTTGATAAAGTTATGACCTTGTAGAGAGCAATGGAAATTAATGGTTTGGTTATCTAAAAAAAACATTAATGGTTTGGTCTGCATATTTGGGATGTAACATGGTGTTCCCTTGTCATGTTTATTCTGATCACTTATTTTTCCCATACCTTATTTTGTCCTTGTTCAATCCTTATTTGTTTGTCTTCCCTTTTCCACTAACAAAGAGTAACGAAAATGAGCTGTAAAATCAATCTTGTGTGATCATATGTCCCATGTTACTGCGATGATTAAGATATGTTTAATGATAGTGTTTCATGTTGCGCTTTGCACTGTGTTTTTCTTGGAATTGAAACCTCATTTTGATTCCCCGTTTACATTTAGACTCATAGTGTATTCTTGTAAGGGTTTAAACCTAACGGCAGTGTACTGGTTGATTATAGGAAACTTTATCCTAAAGTATTCCCTAGGTATCAAACCCAAGGGAGACAGTTTCTAGTTTAGTCTTCACTAAATAACTAACTAACAAAAAAAACAAATAACAATGAATTTGGGGTTTTGATTGTAGAATTGATAAAGCAAAACAATAAAAATGTGTTCTTTTTAATGAATTAAAAAAGCAACACTTTAGACTTTGATTTTCCCCTTTCACTCTGGTTATACCTTCCTGGCAATATTGAGAAACTAGTAAATCCCTGAGTTCACTAATCCTAACACATTCTCCTGTCAAAAGAATCCTAGTTTTCAATTGTTGGAGACAACTCTCATTGCACTGTTCCTAGTTTCCAACCGCTTATTAACTAACTCCTGAATTAGGGACAATTAACCCACTAATTTTCTCAAAGTTGTGTGTTAACCGGTTTGATCCTATTCTTACTCTAAATAATATCGCAGCTCTCGCTTGTAAACATGATCTAATAAGCGTTCTCAACTCCGGCCATGAATTAAAGAACATCAATACGCTAAGGAATGAACTTTAGTAAAATTAATAATCAAACCGTTGTCAGAAAGATACAAAACAGAGATCTAGGGCTACATCTTGCCCAAAGTGTTATAAAGATTACTTAGACATGGATATGTAAGAAATAGAAACAACAATCGAGAATAAAAAAACGTCATCACATCGGATGTGGAACCAATGACAAATGTACCCCGAAGGTTAAGCTGAAACCCTGGCCTCACGGTTGCTCCCCATTAATTTGATGCTCTCTAATTGCTCTTCAAATACAGTTGTGTAAAGATAATTATTTTCTATTTCCGATTCCCTTCCTAAACATGTGTTCGGGCACTGAAAGGCGGTGGTTCCAGGTTTGTGTCCGGGACATATTCTCCGAACAACATACGTGGCGTCCTCTAATTGCATCTTGACTCTCGAGTCCGGGTATGTGTACTAGGAATATACTCAGGCCGAGCTCTGAAATACCCAGATGACCCTCGAAATCTTGGGTCAAGTACTTTGTCTAAGAAGAAAGTCTCGGACCAAACCGTGAAAAAGGCAATAGCTTCTCCATGAGTCTGGTTCAGGTATGTTTGTTAGGACACATTTCCCGACCAAATGTGGTTTTGTTCAGTAGCTATGTCTCGGAGTTGGTCTAGACAAAGACCCAGATCAACTCCAAGATTCACTAGAAGAGTTGTTTTCATTCCCTTTTGTTCCATATTTGATCCTTAGCATCTTGATACAGACTTCAAGACTTCCAAGCCGACCATCATACAACTGGTTGTTCGATATTTATGTACATCCTCGAACAATCTTCACAATTAATTTGAACAACCATCCTTTAAAGTTGAACAACCTTTATAATAACATGTGTTTTTTCATCAATATGAACAAGCAATACAAAAATTTGAACAACCTTTGAATCTAAAATGAACGGTTGTACGATAGTATTTGCTCAAGACTTCTCCTACGCACCCGAGTACATCGTTTGTGCATTGAAGTCCTTGTGCATTTTCACATGTTTAAGCACAAAACCACACATAAGGGACATTCTTCACATTTTACATAATAAAGCACTTAAGTGGGAAAACTCAACACAATATCTTCTAAATCAATAGACGAATTAAGTATAGAAGGATAGGTAAATTATTTGTTTATCAATTATCTTATATTTACCTTTTACCTACTTTTTGGCCTCGTGTTATTCCTTTATACCTATTAAACCACACCAACTACTCTTTAAGGGATAGGAACTTGAACCTTTATTTTTGTAATTAGTCCGCTTTTTATCCTACTTTACCCGTAACCCTAAAATATTATAGATTAATGGTGAGTTCACTATACTTCTAAGCTGAAAACATTGAATCGTTTCCACGGTATGCAACTCTTCCCATCTTTGGAGACAGTCTTCGGGCTAACTCTTGTCACATACCACTTCTATAGTGGTAATTTTACAAGTCTAGGCCTTTTTTTTATTGTCATCTTTACCTCTTACGAGTTCTAGTTCGTAAACCTTGCCATAGTTTCTAGACAAACCAAATAGGGCAAGATGCCCTTGTTCTTCTGTAACTTGGAAGTTGTAGGTTAAGTTTATTTTTCCTGTTTTGCTTTCTTACTGATTTTGAACTTACGAAAGCAGGAGAACTGAAAATATCTCATCTTATAATCTTTAAGGTAAGTGTGTTTTTCAAAACAAATGGCTAGGAAAATATTGGCAATTTTACTACATGAAGCAATGAAGCTATCTTGCTAGGATACTCTTTACACAACAAAGCATACAATGTAAATAACTAAAAGGGAAATTTGAGTGAAGCAAGTGTTCATGTCACCTTATGTAAAACACAATTGCATGATACAAGGGTTATCAATAATGATGAAGACAATAGGATCAACTTATAAAACAACATTGGCATTATGGAATATGGTGGACTAGGTGCCCCAACAGTGACCAACCCCGGTGGCTTGGTCGATAGTGAGAGGGGTGAAGTGATATCTAGAGGTGATCAATCGGGTGGGCGAGCCGGGCTAAAAGATTTTTTTAGGCCTATCAGGCTTGCTCTTTATGACTAGGCCTGGTTTTCATACTTTTCGGGCCAGGTTGGGCTAGGCCTGGTTTTTTCCAGCTCCACGGTACCTGGCCCACCAAGTCCAATTTATTATTATTTTAAATTAATTTTTTACATAATATATAAAAATTAATATTTATATGTTATATCTACAAATTTTATATAAATATAATTTAATATTTGTTATAAAAAGTAAATTTAATATGTTTTATATTATATTTTTAAAAAAATTAATAGCTGGGCTGGGGGGGCCTAGCCCGTGGGCTTGGAAATGTGTCACGGCCCGATCTGATATTTTTTGCTCACCTTTTTGTTCAAGCCAGCCTGAACAGCCCATTGTACTTTTTCCAGACCGAATTGGTTTTGAGCAGCTCTGGTGATATCCTTGAACCAATGATTTCAGGTTCAAAACTCACTGACTACCGTAATTATTAAACAAAAAAGGTGCTCCAATAGTGTTCAAACTTATGTCCATGATTACCCACAAATCCAAAAGTTTTTTATAAAGATGACTCTTTCTTAAAATATTGAAGTAGACATTGCTAAAGAGCAAGGTTGCCTGCACTAATTAGTCTCTTACGTCTTAATTGTTAGGGTCAGGTTTTACTTGGGAAGTGGCATGTCTCTTTGATCTCATCATGGAGCACCTACCCATCTTCATTTTCCTCACAGTTCTTCTCCTTGGTCCTCAAGATTCAATATTGATCATAATATTGATTCATGTAATTTATTATGTGTTTAGGATATAGATAATGTGCTTAATAAAGATCTTATGGCCCTGGTCTTTCTTATTTACATTGTGATTTCCATAATATGAGTCAATTTACACCAATGTTGGTTGTTATGTAGGAAAATCTCTAGGTTTTATCATATGTTTTCAAGTCACGATTCAGCTCAGAAGAGTTCTGAGCGTAAGTCATGTCACTCATAGACAAGTGCCCAAGTCCTAAGGGTAGGAGGTCAGAAGCTCCCTAATGTTGGTACCACAATCAATCCGCGTGTTTGACCAAATTGTCCGTCAAACCAAGGTGTCAGTGCCCTCGAACATGTGCCCCGAACTACGAATGCCTCTTGTTGAAATCAAATGTCGTGACCGATTCCTGACTCAGTGTCGGTCGTGATTCGGACGTGTGAGAAAAATATTTATCTTATCTTATCTAACAACCAAAAGCTATATTAGGTTTACATGCTTCAACATGTCGTGTCCATGTGTCGAACTCCCATGTAACACACACAATAACTCTATTATTGTCTATCAACCAATTCCATTCTCTGTCCTATACATTGAATCCTCTTTTAGGAGATTGAACATACAACTTAGACACTAATTCCATACGATTTTGTAAATAGAATTTCAGAGTTTTGTCTTTGAAAAGCTTAAAAGGTTTGGAGTTTTAGGAAATGGATAACCACTTAAGGAAAAACACCGTCTACCGCCTCTTGAGACATGAGTTCTTCTCGATCTGTTGTGTATTCTCATATGATTTCTCTCTCTCTATCCACCATGTTTGAAAAGTTTTCTTAAGCTTTTCAAGCACAAGATGAAGCTTCGAAGCTCTTACCTTTTGTATATACCTTGAACTAGTTATTTGTATGAGTTTAATTTTGATCATTTGCTTTTATACCATGTTCTAAATAATCTAGATAATTATGGATTGTTTGTGCATTTTTATTGACACGTGATTATGACTTTGGGTTCGTTTATGAGTGTAATCCGTTCAGCTTTTTTATTGAGACTGACTTTTTTATCTACTTTATTCTAACAGCTAGTCTGACAATTGACAAAACAGCTGGTCAACAAACAGAAACTTTATCAACCATAAATCTATAAAATTGAACGCCCGTTGCAAAATCTGTTTCAACTAGTGTTTATCAACCAAAATGAAGTCAATGAAATAAATATACTCTTGTTGCAAACTTCATATGTAATATCCTTTTTATATATAAATTGTTACCTTCGCATTACCAAAATTAAATACATAGTAGCCAAAACATAACAATAGCAGCACAAAGAACTGGGAGCCTTAATTAGGTGGTTCCAAGTCTAGGTGACAAGCAGCTTGGATGTTTTGGGGAACATCCCCCTCCCCCCTCCCCCCCCCCCCCCCCATTCCATATCCAAGTGAACTTAACCGCTACTTTGATCGGGAAGCTATCATAATTTGTTTCATTACTTATCACTAAAAATTGAAATAGAAAAGATAAAAGTCTAATACTATTACATACCAAACCAATATCTCCAACATAATCCAGATCAACATTAGAAAAAACCTTCTCGAAAAGATCATTAGATGAATTAAAACAAATGCAGTGTCTACCGACTGATAAGGTAAGCTCCATAGCAATTCGGTATATCTTGATACTAGCTAATTACACCTTTATAGTGCTGGAAAATCTTTTGTAGAAAACCCAGATTGGGACCCCTTACCTTGGTCATCCCTTAGCACCCCCGCAATGATTACATCTCCATTTATGTCTTTGTTCATTCCTTTCCAATAAACTACTGTAGAAATTCATTTGAAAGTTCTCAAGTGGCCAGAATGACCACCAGAGGGAGTCTCATGAAATTCCTTTGAAATCATGGGCACCAAATGAGACGAACTTGCTAAAACAAGTTTGTCTTTGTAAAATAAGTGACCATGTTTCAGACAATAACCAGGATTGCTATCAGGTAAGACAAGTAATTCCTGCACAATCTTTCTCAAAGCTGGATCTTGATTGATCTCATCATCAACAGTTTCCATCCCTCAAACAGAACAGTAGACATAAGAAATAAAGAGGAGCTTCCCTCAACATGAGACAGAGCATCAGCAGCCGCATTCTCCCTCCGGGTCTGTAATAGATCTCAAAATCGAATCTATGAGTCTAGTAACCAACTTATACTGGTCCTCGGACATCAGCCTTTATTCCCAAAGGTACTTCAAACTGTTCAGATCAGTTCAAATCACAAAGTGCCTCCCCAACAGATAGTGCCGCCATTTTTGAACACAAAAACCACCGCCATAAGTTCCTTCTCATACACTGATTAGATAGTGCCTTAGAAGAGAACGGTTGGCTCAAAAAGGCTATGGACCGTCCATGCTGCATAAGGATTGCACCAATGCCTTTACTCGAAGCATTTGTCTCCACTTCGAACTGAGTATTAAAATCAGGAGAGACAAGAACTGGTAACGAGGACAGAGCCACTTTCAACTGCTTAAAAGCCACCTGGGCAGATTGGTTCCAACTGAAAGCATCCTTCTTCAGTAGTGCAGTGAGAGGGGCAGCAATCATCCCATAATGCTTCACAAACCACCTATAGTACCCCGTTAGTCCTAAAAAGGCACGCAACTCCTTCATTGTGTGAGGAACATGCCAAGATAACATGCATTAAACTTTTTCTGGGTCGACTTCGACACCAGCACTAGAAATAATATGACCCGACTAGTCTATCTTGGACTTAAGAAAACTGCACTTCTTCAAATTAACTCACAGTTGATTGGCTGATAGAATAGAAAGTACCTTTTTTAAGTGGTCAAGATGCTCCTGCGCACTCCTGCTGTAGACGAGAATATCGAGAATATCATCAAAAAAATAGAACTGAATGTCGTATGAGTGGCTTGAAGATGTGGTTCATTAGTTATTGAAATGATGCTGGAGTATTCTTAAGTTCAAAGGGCATAACTAAGAACTCATAGTGTCCCTCATGAGTTCTAAACGTCGTCTTGGAAACATCTTCATCCTTAACTCGAATCTGGTGGTAACCAGATTTTAAGTCCAGCTTGGAAAACACACATGCTCCAAACAACTCATCCAATAGTTCATGAATGGTTGGTAAAGGAAATTTATCCGAGATAGTTATGTCATACAAGGCACGATAATCCACACAAAACCTCAATTTCCCAGATTTCTTCTTCGCCAACAAAACAGGGCTAGAGAAAGGGTTGTTACTCGGCCGAATAAACCCTGCCGACTGTAATTCTTGAACGATTTTTCTATCTGATTTTTCTAATAATGAGGATAACGGTAAGGTCTGATATTAGGAGGGACAGAATTAGGTTTAAGAGGGATGTGATGGTCATGGAAGCATTTAGGAGGTGATGTTTCAAGAGGCAAAAATACATCAGGGTATGCATCCAACACCAGCTGCAATTCCTGATTATACAAACAGGAATTATCATCACCCAAAACCGAGAGCTGTTGTGGACTGTCTAGGTAACAAAGCCACCTAATACCTCCTTCATTCAAAACCTTCATAGTAGACTTAAGTCCACTTTCAGCAATCAAATAAGTAGGATCTCTAACCAACTGCACTTCCAAGCCCTCCCACTTAAATTGGATCAACAATTTGCTCCAATTAGTATGTCACCCAAGGAAGCCAGCCAGCTGAACCTTAGAATCATGTCTACACCAACTAGCTCAAAGGGTAAGCAATCAACCACAAACTTCGCTCCCTATAAACTCAACCGCAAGGCTCTACAAATTCCAAGCTTAGAGATTGTTTCACCATTCTCAATTGTCACACTAAATCTAACAGACTTATCCACTTCTAAATTCAAATCCCTGGATAAAATTTCACTAATAAAATTGTGGGAAGCACCACTCTCGACCAGAATAAGAACAGGTTTACCTGACAATTCGCCCACTAATTTCTTGTTTTCTAAGAAGGGAAACCAATTGTAACACCCCAACTACAACATTAAACATTTTAATACCATTTGTAGCGGAAAACATAACTCATCACATTACTTAACTCACTGGTGTTACATGCCGTTAACCACCCACGTGGCTAACAAGGCTAATACATATACATTGTATCGTCTGATGGACCAGATTCCCGAGCAACTACACATTACAATCTCTTTACAATTCCAATAATCGTTACTCATTTACATTCCAACTGTCGAGTATTTACAAACTAACGCCGACAACAATTTCGGTCTTACTACACCTACAATACATAAGTAATTAAATGAACTACCCATACGCAAACAACTACCCCGTCCTACTCTCGAACGGCTTCCAGCTTCTTGTACCTGAAAAGGAAAGAAAGGGTGGCCCCCCTAGGGGGCTCAGCACCTTTGCTGGTATGGTAATCGTGCAGCCCGCATACTACCGGGCCACGCACAACTAATTGTCGTCTAAGCATGCGGTTGATTTTATTTAAATCATGCATGAACACTATAAACACATAATACTTTACATACCCACAACAATGGGGCTCAACAAATCAGTCAACACATTATACTCGTTAGATCACTCATTGTGTTCCTTAACCCTTGAGGGTTTCTCCTTTAATGGAGCTATTTCCTTGTTAGACGACACTTACCCACTAGTCGGGTTATACTTAAACTCCTCTTATAATAACCTGGGATTGATACCCATGATCCACATACTCCACACAACAACTCATTTCACATTTTAACGTACATACAACAATAACTTGGAGAGGGTCACGTGAGGACAGTACCCTGAGATGTGAGTTAGTAATCTCATTGGAGCCTAGAGAATCTTTTTATTCCCATGCTAAGCTAGTTATACAAAACTCGTTACCGTCCCGTTAGATGAACAAATAACCTAACCCCAAGGTGCGTCGGATATAGTGATCCAAGCACACCGTACATAGTATGCCCCCGGGCCCGACGAGTCAGTAAAATAGCCTTGGTTAAGCTAAAGGGAGGTTGGAAACCAAGAAGGAAAACAACCATAACATACAAAGAGAGTCGAACCTGATATGATAACGACCCCCCTACTCACACGCGTGGCCGGAACGACCGGACTCCTCACTCCCCGGTTAGCACTTGTTAGAAATCCCATTATTGAAACTTAGTACATTAATTCACAAGTAGGTGTTTAGATCCAGTTAGACACACACAAGGGTGGTAAACATACTTACACGCACAAACAACACAACTAACTCACGCATAGCCGTGGTTAGAACGTTCCCATGGTTTGAGTCGTTAAATCCGAATACTGATATCTTATGTGATCCTAGATTTGGTTAGCTACGGTTTAACACCTTCGAGGTTAAACGATATCGGAACTAAACACGCCACATAAATGAATTACTATAAACTCATTACATGTTCTTATCTTATAAGGTGGCAAACATTCAGAAAAACACATTGGCATACAAGCCGGTGTAATCCGGTAGGACACAGGTTGCAAGAAAACCATACCTATCACTAAGGTCCACTCTATTGTGTCCTCTTATGTTCCTCGAATCATTCTCGAACAACTGGTAACATTACAATTGTTTCCATTAACATCAGGGTAATATGATTGCTTAACGACTAATACGCCCATAGTTAACCCCGTCATCCCGTTATACTTAATATTACTCTTGTGATCTTAAGTTCACAACTCTCACATCCAACCTAGCACTTGTTTACACTTTTTAAGGCCTTTACATGTCACCAAACAAGGCATAAACATCACCTAAAACCATTACCATCCAATCCCACATCATTAGAAGTCATTAAAACACAATTTGGACAATTTTTGCCCTGGTCTGGGGCTTGGTCCGGACCCAAGGTCCTGAACCATCACTGGAATTATGTCTCGGCCCTTTTTTTCACTTGGTCCGGGTCTTGGTCCTGGACTAAGGACCCGGACCACTTACAAACTTCATTTTCGGCACATTTTTAAGGGTCCGGGTACCTATACAAAGGCTAAGTCCCGGACCTTGTTAATAAGTTTTCAAAACACCATTTTTTTACCCCTAATCCAACCTTAAACCTTACCTAATCATTCCATAATCTTTCCACATGTTTCCTACATGTTTAAACACCTTAAAACATGCACTAAACCTTCCTAAATCATCACTAACTTGCTACTCAATTTCTTACAACAATTCCTAACACTTATAACATTTTTCCTTAGGATTTCTAAGTGGTGAATCATGCCTACAATATCACTAACCAAAGTGTTGCCTCACAAACATTACCACTACTCCCAAAAGCATTATTTCTCACAAACACCACCTTTACACAACTCCTTCTATTTTCCACAAGTTTACACTTAGACCTTCACAAGGCATTATTTTTCCTTTGTTTACCAAAACTTGAACAAGATTTAACACTTCACATAACATAACTTTGGTGTGTTTAAAACACCCATTTAACCTCTAAATCCTTCAAGACCATTCCTAGGTCATCCTAGGACTCATGAACACCTTAATTCTCTCTCTTTCACCATCTTAACACTTAACAATTCCTAGTACCTTCTAGGTCATAAAATCTCGTTAGAACACATAAACTCCTTTGTTTATCAACTAAATTTTGCCATAGCTTATCTTGTATCACCTTACACCAAAACACATAGTTTTCCACTTTTATACAATCCAAGAACACTCAATCCCATAATACACATCCTTACACACAAACATATGGTTTTTCATCCTTTAACCATCAGAGACATTCATCTTCACAAGAGATGTTCTTACACACAACTAAACCTTTAAACTACACTACATCACAATATAGTGCATAAACTTAAATTGCTTGGCACTTAGGCCCTTAAATTGCATTAAACTTAAACACTGAATCTCCACATTTAAATGCCTTCAACCTGCAAATACACACAACAAGGCTCCCATGTCTTTTTAGTCCACCTTATGGATAGTCTTCTAGCTCATTTCCCATTGGCTCTTTAGGTTATTTATTAAGCAAATATAGCTCGATTCCCTAGTACACAAAACTACATTAAGAGAGGTCATTTACCTCTTCTCTTCAAGATTTTCTTACTTGTTTTCTCTTGTTCTTTCTTGATTGAAATCGGTAAGGAGCTTTTATCACTTGTAAATCTTCTAACCAATACACATATAAGGGTAATGAGCATTAAGTCTAATACTCAAACTCATAATTAAACCCTAGATTACATAAGTGTTTTAAAACACTAAAATTGATGTTTACCTTTGGAATTTGAAAGAGATCTTGATTAAGAAGCAAGAGAGGACTCCTCCTAGTCCTTTGAAGATTTATTCGAGCTAAATGAAGAGCAAGATAATGCACCATTAAGAGGTGAATTTTCGGCTATATACAAAAATGAAGGGAAACATGGTTTTTCTTTGATTTTCCTTACCTTGAAGCAAAGGAGAACAACAAGGTGTGAAAAGGTGAGCTTTTCCCCCTTCAATGGAGATTCTTCATGGCACCAAAATGGAGTTCTTGAAGATTTGAAAAGATAGGAATGAAGAGCTTGCTCCAACTAACACAAATATGGTCTTAGATTTTGATTTGGAGCATGGAGTTGGATTTGGCAAGCAAAACAAGGTGGAGAAGTATACTTGCTGTAGCAAAACGTTTTTTGCTTGGGAGGAAGAATATGAAGACGGTGGGAATGAGTGGGAAAGAAATATGAGGTGAGAGAGTACTCTTTTGAAGATATTTTGGCATATAAAGGTAATTCTTCTTTTTACTTACTTTTCCTTCTTTTCTTTATTTAGCTAGCACATGGTGGTGAGTCACCACATGGAAAACCGGCCCCCTCTTTAGTTAGGAAGATATTTATGGCTTTGTTGACCATTTAATTTGCTAAGTTGACTTATGTCTTGAACTAGCACTATTTGAGCACTATTCATAAATTAGTGCACATAATTGTGAAATTTTATATTTCCCATTGATTTAGACTTCCTAATGTGATACTAAGTAGTACACATTTTGTGCTTTAACTTGTTTTCAAGCTTGGTTTTCTTTAGTAATTGATTTAAAATGTTCATTA
This sequence comes from Limonium bicolor, assembly GCA_023374045.1. Taxonomy (NCBI): domain Eukaryota; kingdom Viridiplantae; phylum Streptophyta; class Magnoliopsida; order Caryophyllales; family Plumbaginaceae; genus Limonium; species Limonium bicolor. The sequence continues at coordinate 445,518,282 of CM041776.1, forward strand.
GCATATTAATAAGGTCTAGGAATGACCTTTAGGTCTTATACAAGGTTACACCAAGTCTAGAGCAAGTATTTGCTTAAATTGACTTTATGGTGTTTACTTGTGTTTTCTTTGGTTTAAGTTGTCTACCAATGTTTCTTAAGGACTTAATTAGCCTTATCAAATCATAATTGCATATTATTACATCTTGTTAGGCTCTTCGGGTCCTAACCAAGTTCATTCCAAGCTTAGAGCATGTTTTTGCTCAAACTGTGTTTATGGTACTTTATTGTTTTTACTATGGTTTAAATTGTTCACTAACATTTCTAAGGCACTTTTTAGCCTTAATATTCCATAGTTTAATATATAAACAACATATCAAGGTTTGGGGTATTTCACCAACAGAGGATAATTGTGAAACTTCAGCCCTTAATCCATCTTCTACATTACAAATATCCTCTGCGACAGGACTAACTAAAAAGCAGTCTCATTGTCGTCATCCCCTTCAATCAAAAGAAGTTTCAATCCAGCAATTTTGCAACGGTGAGTGGCATTCCACTCGTCACCACAACGAAAACATAATCCCTGTGACCGCTGTCGCTGCATTTCCTCCTCTGGAATGCACCTGAAACGATTCACAGTAGTTAAAGCGGTGCTTGAAGTGGTGGAAGATTGAGGGGACAAATTAGGAATTAAAACTTCCTTAATTTGGTCCACCCGGCCAGGCGGGTTAGTCGACCACGACGGTTGACCTGCAGAGTTAGTCGACCACGGTTGTTTCTTGGAAGCAAACTCCACACCGCGTGAAACAGCGCTCGAACTCACTCGAGAGGAATTTTCCTAATTCGATTTCACTTCGCCGCCTCTAGGGTTCCCAAAATTATTCCTCTCCTCAATCTTCTTAGTCGTACGCATAAGACTCTCCAAATCGCTAATCTCAAACAAGACTAAGTCCTTCCTGACTTCCTCCTTCAATCCACTTCTGAAAATCCCTTTCAATATAGCATTTGGGACATCATATTAATGAGCGGTATGAAATTCGAATTGTTGCGATACTCTTCCACTTAAGTCTCATGTCGCAGGTTGCATAACACGTCAACCGATCACCACCAACTAATGGGCAAATCTGGATCAAGATCTCATGGAACTCCTTCCAAGAAGGTAGTCCGATGTAATTCTCGTACCATTTATACCAGTGAAGAGCCACGCCCTCCATGTATATTTCCCGCCGAATGAACCTTCTCATCTTCTCCTATGCCGCAAAGCGTGAAGTATCATTTCGCTTTGCACAACCATTCACGAGGTTCATCGCCAGAAAAAACCGGTAGCTCTAGTTTTCTAGTCTTGTACTCACGGTGATTGCTTTTCCACACTTGATTCCAGGAAGTCTACTCGAGTTATTTTGATGACTCGCAGCGTCGTCTTGCGGCGATCGCCTCAGTAAGGCTTGAAGATCCTTTGCATCTGGATCATCGCGGCTGAAAGAGTGTCGACCTTCCCATCGATATCCTTTTTAGTGCGGATGACAGCAGCAGAAAGGTTATCAACCTTGTCGTTGATGTCTTCAAGTCTTCCCTTGATCACTGATTGTTCTTTCTCCAACAACTCCATTGGTGATTATTTAGCGCTTCTCGTCACCACCATGTACGTGATTCACGCCACCAGGAAAGTGCTTTGATATCAAATTGATGCAATTCAAGGACATCAACCTCCCAAAGCCTCAGAGTGAGGTACTTCTATTATTTCTCAAGATACTTTCCAACTCATAAACTTCTATCTTAAGTAGTCTACAACTCCGTAACTGACTCATAACAGAGATCAAGTTGCTAAACTACTAACATAAAGTACTAACAGAAAGACAGCTAGGATAGGAGCAGTACAATTACAAATTAACCCCTCATAACATACACTTGGCCAAAACGCTTATTATAAGTAGGCGTAGCAGAGACCAATAATCTTCCGTAAATAACAATTCTATTACTGTTTGTGTTACTATAAAAGATTTCTTTCTTCAACAAATTTCCACCAAGCTAGGTCCTTGTTGTGTTTAACTTTTTTCCTGGCAGCATATGTAACCCACAAGTTATTATTTATAAGAGAAGCTTGGTAGCATTGCATCTCCTAGCCATACTATTAAACCAATCAATCAGGGTGTCATACCTAGAATGAGGAACACTTTTGGTGTCAATAATAAAGTCCAAAATCTCCATAACAGTGCAACAGTGAAAGAAGCAATGGGATATTGTATCCCTGATTCGCATAAGAAACAATCTGAGTTACCCCCTAGTATCCTTGCTAGATTATCCCGACAAGGTATGATACCCTTGAGGAATTTCCTAAGGTTTAACTTGACTCTAGGACAACATGCACTGGTGATGATTGTCTTGCAAATGGAAGTGATTGAGTTGTGAGAAGAAGAATTGTCAGGCTCAGTATGATTGAAGAGAAGCGCATAGGTCGGCATTCCCTATCTCTTTTATGGTGCCCTTAAACAGATCCAAAGTTGAGAAGATAGACTTCCAGATTGGGCTACCTTTTGACACTGGGCTGAGATCTATGATGCAATAGTTTGGAAAATAAATATGTTTGAGTGAGTTAGCAACCAGGGAGTTGGATTGGTCTAAGATTCTCCGCAACTGTTTAGCTAGTAGAGCTTTTGTTGAATTTCTTAATCTCTCTAAAACCTAACCCACCTTTCTCCATCTGATCACACACTCTATACCACTTCATTTAGTGCATTGGCTTCTCACAAGTTATACCACCCCACCAAAAGGTGAAGAAAGAAGAATTGAGTTTAGACACAATATTTTTCGGGAGCGAGAAGAATGACATAGTGAAGTTTGGTATGGCTTGAACCACACTCATAATCATGATAGACCTTCCTGCTTCAGCCATTGGTTTTGACATGTAAGGATTTCTGTTTTAGGCTGGATAGAGGAGATAAGTAAAAAGATCAGTATTTGTTTTTACCAATCTTAAAGGGGATTCCATGATATTTGGAGAAAGATGGAACTTCTTGGATCTCTAATATGTTTGCTAGTTGGTGCTTAATTAAGGAAGACAACTTTTTACTAAAAATAATTAGATTTATCTAGGTTTATTTGGTGACCTGAAGAGGAGAGGAAATTTGAGAGAAGGTCTTAAAGCAAGAGACATTTGTGGAGCTGGTTGTACCATAAAAAATCGCATCATTAGCAAAGGCCAAGTGGGTAATAGAGGGACTATGAGGGGTGATTTTGATACCATTGTAGTCTCCCCTAGAATCTTCTTTGTTTAAAGCACACAAGATGGCTTCATGATCATGAGCTAGGATGAACAAGAAGGGAGAGAGATGATCTTCTTTCTTATTCCCCTAGATTGCTTGAAGGAGGCCAGGGGTGCCACTGATGAGAATTGAGCAACTGACAGACTTTACATAGTTCATGACTGGAGCTAACTAGTTTAAGGGGAATCCCATAATGAAGAGGACAACTTCCAAGAACTTCCACTCTAACCGATCATAAGCCTTGCTAAGATCTATCCTGAGAGAAACAAACCCTTCTTAGTAGCTTGGTTTTTACTAAGGAAGTGATGAGTCTCACCAGCAATAATAACATTGTCAGTGAAAAGCCTCCCTTTAGCAAACCCTGATTGGTTAGCTGATATAATGTGAGGAAGGATGCCATGAATTCTGTATGCAAGCACTTTTAAAGTTATTTTGTAAACAAAGTTACAAAGAGCAATTGGCCTTAACTTATCAATTGAATTCAACACCATAAATTTTGGGAATTAGGGATATGAAATACTTATTCAAAGAATGTGGAACTATATCTCCTCTAAGAATGAGCAAAGCAGAATCTATAACCTGAGACCGACAAAATGCCAATAAGTCTTGTAAATCATGCCATTAAAACCATCTGGCCCTGGTTCTATTTCAGAACCTGATTGTTTGGCTGCAGTTACTACCTCTTGATTAGCATAAGAAGCAGATAAATCACTGATAAACTCTAATGACAATTTATCTTCCACAACCGAAAGGAACTACCATCAAACAAGGTGATAGAGAAAATAGATTGGAAATGAGATTTAGCAATAAACTCAATGTTATGCCAAGAGTAATGCATCCCTTGATTTGATCAAAAAGGCCAAAATGTACGTTGATCTTCTTATAGCCGAGGCCTTTGCATGAAAAAACAACTAGTGTTTGTGTCCCCCTCTTTTTACCAAACACTCTTGACCTTTTCTTCCACCATAGCTCTTCCTTAAAGGCGAGAAATTCAATTTCCATGAGGAGTATCTTCCTATTATTAGAAGATCCTTGAGAGGGAAAGCTACGAGTCACCTGGTAAGCTCAATTTTTTTCTTAACCATTGTCGAATACGGACCAACTTTTCTATTCGGCCAATTTCTTTGCACAAGTGGCCAACTTCTGAACAATTAGGGGTGAGCATTCAGTTGTTCGGCTCTACCCAACACCCAACTTAGGAAAAAAATTCAGCTTTCGGTGTTTGTTCAATTATAACCGAAAAACTGAATTTTAGTTTGAGAACCAAAATAACCACAAACCGAATAACCAAAATTTTGTTAAGGTCGGAACCAGGAATCGATCAAAAAAATTAAAAAATTTAATTCAGTTTTCAGAACCAAATTATAAAAAGAACCGAGTTATGAAAATAAGAGAATGAAGAGAGGCGCAAAGCATGTATGTTCCTTGTTCATTTGTTCGCCAGTTAGGGTTGCAAAATTACTACTGTATACAGTGCTTATGGTTCGGTTCACAAGTGCAACAGAAGAAATCAAAAAATTATAATATTATAATCGTCGGAGAGAAGCTAAGTTTGAGTATATTAGCGTTCTGGAATTCAGTGTTGTCTTCATATTGGGGTGAGAGATGAGTAGCTCCATTGATTAATCTCTACAGAGGCGCAAACACTAAGATAATAATTGAGGATAGCGAGAAATTTTTGTTTTAAGGCGCAAACACAAAGAAGAGAATGACGAGTGGCGTAGAGAAATCTGTATTACTTTACCTACCCATACAAAGTAAATCGTAGAGAGAAGATGTTCGAGTATATTACCGTTCTGAAATTCAGCCTCATCTACAATCTGGTGTGAGATATGATAGTTCCAGTGTGATTAATCTCTGCAGAGACGCTGACACAAAAAAGAATGAGAGACATTCAGTTGTTCGTCAGTTAGAATTACAAAAGCCAAAACACAGAGTTTAAAGATATAATAATATTCGGAACCATGTAACCAAAATAGACCAACTATATTTAATTTTATTCCAATAGCCAAAATTTTATTTTAAAATAATTTCAGCTAAAAAAACCACAATAATTTTTTATTCTCAATTATAGCAGAATTACCACTCATCCTATAAAAAAATATCGAGAGAATCCCAAACTTCTTTGAAAAATAATGTCTATCTAATAAATAGAGCCAGTATTTGTTCTAAACAAAAGAAATGTGGTATTCATTGCTAGGAACCTGATGCCATCATTCTTTAAGTTATTATTCCAGGTTGTAAAAAAAGCAATTTATATTATTACAGAAAGGAACTTTTCTAGACAAAAAGGTTAAATGTACATAGGTAATGGTATAAATAATAAAAAATGATGCAACCTGTCTTTTGTGAAAAAAAAAAATAACAACCTTAACAGCTAAGCTATCATCTGACTGCCAAGTGGTCTGATACCATCTATTTAAATGCCACACGACCACGCTTTCGGTATCGTTGCCGATCTCGAAGACACACACCATCGTCTCTCACAACGCGGCGCTTAGACCGTGAAGCTCTTTTCTGGAAGGAAAAAGGATCCGTGCAGTAAGACAACATCACGCCAGGGGAAACAGAAGATACGGCGAGAGTACTTTGAGAGGGAGAGAGATGGCCAACATGGAGTTCGAGGCTCGGACATTCGGTACGGTCGATTTCTACATCTTGCCGGAGGGCTGTGTAGCGGCTATCATCGGCTTTACTACTCCCAAGACGCGTGCCGTCTTGAGGCGGTGTCGAGAATGTTCAGGTCGGCGGCCGAGTCGGATCCCGTTTGGGAGCGTTTTCTGCCTCCAGATTACCGCTTCATCGCCTCTCGATCTGAGGAGGAGACTCTCTATTGCTTCAAACTCCTTCCAAGAAGAAGCTCTATATCCGCCTTGCTGATCAACCACTACTGATTGATGGCTCCACCAAGGTAACGGTTGCTTGACTGCTTCGCTCCTTTGGACAGTATAACTGCTCCGGATTTGTTTCGTTTGTCGAAGTTCTGTTCAATTTTCGATGTTAATTATCTTATGGTCAACGAGAAATCATGATTGAAACTCCAAATGATTCACATCTGGACCTTAATTGAGTTTAGTCGATTAGTTTCTGTTCAGCCGGGGCTTGGCTGATTACTTTTCATATTCATTCACAAAAGTTCTGTTTTTTTACCAACTACGGCACAGGTTTCTGCTACTCAACTTTTGGCTTTTGCCCTCGCCAGTGATGTGCTATTCATTTGGTTTTTAATATTGTGGAATTGTGCTCATTCTTTGTTCTGATGATAGAACACACGTTCGTGCTAGAATATAGCCCACTTGGAATGAGTTTGAATTGTATAAGAAATTGTCTGTCGGTATAGTATAGGAAATGCCAATATGCTAGCAATCACTAGTCTTTGTGGTGTCAAATCGATTGTTATCTGACCCTTATTTATGTTGGCATCAAACTAGTGCTTTTGGCTGGAGAAGTCTACCGGGAAAAATGCTGCATGATTTCTGCAAGATCACTTTCCATAACTTGGAGCGACACACCCAGATACTGGAGATGGACTTCCATCCCTGAATCCAGGTTGGTTCCTTTCTGACTATGTCTCATTCGGGTATCAGCAGAGGTTAAAAACAGTATGGAAACATATTACAGTAAAGACAAACGGTGTCATTTCATATCAATTCCATTGCAGACTGAACCTTGCCAAGATCGCATTGACAAACAACCCGTCATCTTTACATAGAACTACTTAATTTGATTGGGTTGGGTCATTAAAATCTGATACACACGTTTGGTTGTGCCATCTTCCAGGTTTCCAGATGTTGCAGAGCTTATTACTGTTTGCTGGCTTGAAATCCGAGGGAGAATCAAGGCCTCTCTGCTAACCCCAAAAACAAGCTACTGCGCATATCTAGTCTTTAGGTTGACCCAGGAGGCCCATGGACTGGACTGGCATGCGGAGGCATCCATTGGGCTCCCAGGAGGAAAAACTGAGACTAGAAATACATTTTTTGAAACACAGGAAGAGCATAGTCAAAGACGGCAGATTGTGCCTAGGAGGGCTGCATTATTTAATTGGGCTAGGATGCCTCTTGCTGGACTTGAGAACATGAACGAGCTGGATGAAGGCGGTGATCAGAGGTATCCAAAACGTAGAGGAGATGGATGGCTGGAAATGAAGGTGGGCACCTTCTTCAATGATATTGGTGAGGATGAGGTGGAGTTGTCCGTCCTGGAGGTTGAACGTGGCAATTGGAAAAGTGGGCTTATAATTGAAGGGTTTGAGGTGAGGCCGGAAGCAGCAGATAAGTGAATTGCTTCGAAAGAGAAGGGTCAAGTTGGAACATGCATTGTTTTTCCTTTGAAATTTAATCCTGGGGGTTATGCGTGGCAATTGAAAAGGTGGGCTTATAATTGAAGGGTTTGAGGTATGGCCTGAAGCAGCAGATCGGTGAAATGTAGAATGGTAAGTTGGAACACGTAATGTTTTTCCTTTAAATTTTAGTGTGAAATAGCTTCTAAGGTTGCTTGAAAATGATGCAGTTTTGGCCTTGATTTTGTTGTATAGTTATGTACATGAGATTGATCTGCCATACTACCCAGATCAGTAAATTATGCGTGTTCTTTCCATATTGGCAACCTGAACTGCTCTTTATTTTCGTTGTAGGAGCTTTAAGTTAGACGAATACCGTCTCAAAACGGCAACTAAAATGGTAGAGCAGGAAGTTTATCCAGAATAATGGAACCCTTGTCAAAATTGTAAGCCATACGCGCCAATTCAACAGGATTCACCTTGCCATTCCACTAGCCCTTTTTCCACCGCCGACCAATGCACGCACTAATTAAGTCCCATAATATATGGGATACCGTAAACCATATGTATCAACTACAAACATAGGATTAATCTCAGCGGATCACACATTAGTACTGTAACACTCTAGTATGGGACTTATGGTAATTGTAGTATGATAATCTTGTCTAAATACCTAAGGAAATTACGAGGAGGCGTTGATAGGCTGATCATAAGTATCAGAGTTGTTTTCTTTACCGTTAAACTAGATAATCTTGCAATGACAGTGAGGAATTTGGTGGTCAAGGAGCGGCAAGATCACCGAAGGGAGAGGGTGACAATTTCAGGCGGCCTAATTCACGGTGTTTGGGCGATGTAGGAGGAGACAACAGCGGCAAGAGGAGGGAGATTAAAAATCATAGCTATTGCTACGTGTCTTTATTGGAGTAGACTCGCGAGGATGCATGGATCCTTGAAGTAGAGCATTTTGCTTTGAGTGAGATTGCGGGGATCGTGTTTGTACGGCTAGTGTATGTTTCAAGGACACAACCCTAATTTGGTTCAGTTGGCTCAAGAACTACATCGGGCTTCCCTCATGGGTTGAGTTTATCGCTGTTTTGATGAGCAGTTGGTTCTTCTTAGAGTGAAAATTGGTTGGGAAGCATCTGCGCTAAGATGAGAAACTTCGGTGGTTGAGTATCACTCTCGGTTTGAGTTTTTTAGTGCACCTCAAGAACATTCCAGATGAAGTTTTGCAGAGCATCTTCCGTAATGGTCTGAAGGATGCGATTAGAGGAGAGTTGGAGCTTTACGAGACCAAGATTTACAAGAACTAATGAAGGTATCAAGGAAAATTGAGGAGAGAGATCACTAGGAAGAAGGACCAATTCACAACCTTAGCTTGTCGTTTGGTAAGATAGATCAAATTCCAGTGGGGGAAATCGTTCGGTGGGGTTGACAATTCCTAAAGCTGGGCCAGATTTGCAGTCGCACTTCTCGGGGAGCTCGAAACCTTTGTGGGACATTACTAACTCGGCTCCTAGCACCGTTGTTTCTGTAGATTCAAGGAAATCGTCGGCGAGCTCTACTTCTCTTGTAGTAAGTGTCAGGAAGATTTCGGCAGCAGAGACTAACCCCTGTCGCACCCAGGAATTGTGCTTCCGGTGCGAGGAGAAATGGAGCCAAACACACAGTGTCATAACACGGGGTTGCGGCTCATGATTACAGAAAATAGAGAAGTATCAAAGGAAGCTTTTGAGGATTCAAACCATTCTGGTTTGGTGACACTTATCACCATGACTGATGTCAAGACCAGAATGAGGAAAAATGAACGTAAAGGGAAGAAGAAGAAGGAGCATATTAAAAGAAATGAATGTCACCACTTAAGTCTTTTGGGGTTCTGGGAAACTAAAAGAAGGTGGAGGCTGAGAAAGTTCATCGAAGAAGAAGAAAAGAGAGAAGAAAAGGATTAAGTATAAAAAACAGAGACAAGAATGACCCTGAACCTGGGAAAAAGAGTGGGTGGACTAGGTTTCTGGTCTGCAGAAGTTGGAAGACTCTTGCTATGTTGTTCTGCCAAGTTGAGAATTTTGTCGCCTCTAATATCTCCATGGACCTTTCCGGAGTTCCTTGGTCTTACACAAACAATAGGTTGCTTGATAAGGTTTTTGTACGTGATCAGTTGTTGTCTACTCTACAAAGACTGCAATGGCAAGCTAATCGTTGAACAAGCTACTACCGCTGCATCAAAGATGCTTCATCCCCTTCTCTCGGCAGATTTCTTTCTTTTTCCAACCTTGAAGACAAGGTTGTTTTGGGGGGAAGTGATGTTAAGACTATGGTATAGAAGGGATTATTGTTTAGGTGAGGGACTCTATGGTAATTGTAGTATTATAATATTGTATAAATAGATGGTAAGGGATTAGGGAGGGGGCATCGATACTTTTATAGTGTGACTATTGGCCTCTAAGGAGGATTATTAGGGAAAGTTAGGCTGATCCTATCACACTCGCATAGTGGAGAGTCGATGTTGCTTATAAATTACTCACAAGTCACAATCTTGATATAGTGGTGTTGCGTTGCATACGTGAGAGTGCTAGCCCATGCACTTTCACTGTTTATTTTTTAAGGTCAGCTTAGCGGTTGCGCCAGGTGAGGGAGGAAATGATCACTTCTTCCTTTTCTGCAATCTCTCTTTCCTTCTAGTCTTTTCTAGACTTCTTTATTATTTTCTTCATCTCATCCATGAATGCTTTAATTTGAGAGTGATATGTCTTCGGGTTTTCCTAGCTACTAGTCCTATGTTAGTTCTTCATCCAATTTAAACTTCCTTTTTGAATTTGGTAGTGATATGGCTCCTTCCTCTTTTGGCCCTCTTTGTCTTTTTTATCTCTACCTTTTCTTGCTTTCTTCATTTTTGTTTGTTTGTTGTGTTGTCTTGACAAAATTGAGGTTGGTACTGGTTTGGTCCTCATATCTGGATGCTCTGCTCATAATCGAGGAGCGATTTTTTTTTTGTTTATAGATCCAAAATTGCATATTATTTCGAGGTGTTAGCATATCATTTGGATGGCTTGCATGTCAGTTTAAAGATTGGGAATTGAACTGATGAAGGTGGTTTCCCCATCGAATACTGGGAGCAGTTATCACCAGAAGTGCTTCTCTTGCTTTAATTTTTGCACAAATTCAAGAGGAAGAGGGACAACGAAGTTGCATGTTATCGGTTCGGTGTTGTGCGAGGAGTCAAGTAATGAAGAGGACAGCATCAACACTCTTCAAGTGCGTATATCCTAATTATGATGTGTTGTCTACGACTAGAACTTGTGATCATGGTGTAGAGTACCGCCCTTCAACCCGTAAAGGGAAGAAGGTTCAAGTCAACATTCCAAGGGATTTTGTTGGTATGAGGGGAATGAATTCAGTGTTTCTCTCTAGGGCAATGCAGGGAGGCCACCAGGACCACCTTCTTGATGGTTGACTTATAGGGTCACATGCAGCTTGAGCTGAGGTGCGACTCATACAGTCTAGGTTTGGGGTGTGGTCTTATCCCCTTTTTGTTGATTTGCCCATACTCTTATGTTTTTATGTTTCTTTACGGACTTGGGTTATGTTGTTTGTTCGTCTTTAGCCTTATGTTTGATGCTTTAAGGATATGGTTAAGGTTGGTTTTGAGCCTTAGGTGAGATTATCATGTAAAGTGTAGGTTAGATAGAATGACGAAGCTGGACATGCTTCAAGGGACTTGGTCCCATTTATCGTCGGTGGAGCATGCTTCTACGGGAAGTATGTTGTGTAAGGTGGTTGGAGGTATTGCACTTCTTTTTGAAAAATAATTAGTGGTAATCTCCCACATTATAGGAAGAAATTTGATTGCTTTTAGTAGGTCTTCAGTGTTGTATTACCATTATCTATAATATAACTACTTACTTTAAAAAAAAAAGAGGTCAACGTGGCAGTTGACACTGATCTATATGACTAGGAAGACTCTTCACTAGAGCAAACCACTAAAACTAAGTCAATCGGAATGGATGTAGGATATGTTCCAGGCGGAGTTGGTTTAGAAATTCAATCAGTTCACCACCAACCGTATGAGGTGTGACAAGTAGATTTCTTACATATGTCTGAAGGAATATGCTTTATATTAATGTTTTCTAACTCTTTTTACCCATTTATCCTTTGAAATTCATTTATTTTTTATAATTTGCTTTGAGACCATAGTTATACAAATAGTAACGTGTTGCCGAATAGGTAACATCTCAAAGAGGATATATTAAGCTAAATGAAATGTAAGAATGAGTCCCTAAGGAGATGAAGTTTAACCATACCACCACATGAGTGAGCATAAAAATGCAAAGAACTCAGGGTTTGTGCATGTTCAACACACCTATATATGCAGCATGGGAAATATAGTTTCTTCATATGCAGATGACCCTCTTCTGTGGTTCGCCGGGGAATTAGTGAAGCAATCTTTTCAAGAAATTCTAATTAAGAATAAAGCTAGCATTCTTAGTTTCTAGAACCACTAGGGCTCGTGGCATGGACGAGAGGGAACTTTTTCCAAAATGCTTCTGCACTTTTATATACCCTCTTACTACCCAACTTTAAGACATTTGGAGCTTAGGTTGAGGAGAGTGAAACTAAGGCAAAATCAAAGACTAATGTTGAACTACTCGAAGTTCTTCTATAATAATAGATCGAGGCATATTGTGAACTTTTTTACAAACAACATGTCATATTGTGAACCTTTTATGAAACCAGGGGCATATTATGAACTTTTATGTAAAAATAGAGTATTTTATAAACTTTTTGTATAAACAAGGGTATATTGTGAATTTTTTTTAAAAAATAAAAAAATAGTCGTTATAAAAACCATTAACTTTTAAAAATTTAAAAAAACTAGACCAAAATTTTAAAAAAATCGTCAGGGGCAATATGGTCATTTTTTAGGGAAAAATAATGTCTATTACCAGATCGTGATATTTGTGAATTTCAAAACATTTTTGTGGCATATGAGGGATAAGTTTCAGAAAGGGGTATATCGTGAATTATGAAACATTTTAGTGGCATATTATGAATTTTACATTAATTAAAAAAAAGTTGAAATTAACTAAAATTAAAGCAAAAATGGATATTAATGAAAATTTTATGCATTTTGCATTACATGATATTTTTCTATTTTGGGTGAAAGCACTTCGGTTAGCTGGCCACGTGGACCACTAATAATTGTTGTGGGGATGCTCCGGTTGGTCTTAACCGGTCGTGGGCTGCACCATTCAATGATTTATTTTTTATGTTAGTTTTTTGTGTAATTTATTGTTATATTATAAAATAACTCAAAAAATATTATAGTCTTATATATTATGAAGAAAATAATACTTTTATTATCTTTAGATTTCATATTAAAAATATAATTGTTTGTAGTTGTAAAATAGTCAAAAAGTCAAAAGAAATCGAAACCCTCTATATTGATTCTCTACCCTTACAAGGGAATAAGATTCCATTTCCTCAGTATACTTTGACTGTGACAAATGACCATTGACTGATGACTAATGACCATTAAACAGTGATCAGTGAATATTGACCGGCAATTAATAACCATTGACAGGTAGCCATTGATCATTGACCAGCGACTATTGACCAGTTATTTATTTTATTTTCTAAACTCAAATAAACAACCAAAAAAATCAAATAGAATTTTTTTCATTCCTCCTTCGTTTCTTTTCCTCGCTTGAAACCGACGCCCTGCGGTATCAAATTTCAACACAGCCGATCCTTAACCGGTCTAAAACAGTCTAATTTATGCGGTACCGAGGTAATATCAGACTGCTACCAATCTTTTAAAGAGTGAGACTGGATTGACCTACTATGTCACATGAACCGATCCTGGATCCGTGCAGACTCCTAGTCAATGGAGCTTGACCAATCTTTGACCGAACTCGATCATTCCGGGCCAGCGCGGCCCAGTGGTCATCCCTAACTCCGGCCCGTCCCAGTTTCAAAGCGAATAACATCCTGTCCCCGTCAACGATCTGGACTTCGGAGAAAGGCTAATTGACAATTTTACCCTCATTTGCAGCCCTAATTTATGATATCACGTCCCTTCCCGTGTCTATCCTTCCCTCTCTTCGGGTAGGAGGAGGATTCAATCTCGGAAACAATATTCCCAACAGAGCAGTCGCATTGCCTTGAAGTGCTCCACCTCTTCTGCCTATCGCTTTGCTACTTCTCCAAATCGCCACCTCGAATCTCTTCTGTACTGTTAGCGGTGGAAACGTTTTTTCCTTTTCTCTTATGTTTTTGCGTTCAGTTTAGGGCTTTTTATCTTATTCTCATATCAATTCTAAAATATCTCTCGAAATTATACTTCTGTCTTGATAATGTATAAAGAGTCTTACTTCGTTGGTGTTAGCTTAGGAAATGTTCAGATGTCGATATTGCTAATAGTCATGTCATTCTCTACTTGTCAAGGTCCTTGGGGATGTTGGAATTTCGAGAAAAGTTGTGACAGTTCACTATTTTTTGTTCCTCCCATTAAGCATTTTTGCTTTAGATTTTATACTTCTGCTGGGCGGGGCGACGATTATGGATGATCATCCTAATAAATGTCAAAAAGTGATGCCAAGCTTCCAATATTTCTGTACTGTGGGAAAACATGATGATTATGAATCTTTAAATGGTTTGTTTGGCAATGAAGTTAGTGTCATGCTGAAAATTCCATTTTCTTTACAGGTTAGGTGTTAGAGCTTATACATTATGGTACTACCGCACTCTAGTCCAGACAGCATTAGGGAGTTAAAATGCTAAAGAACCATTTCTCACCTATTTGATGCCTGATAGAATCATAGAAACAATGGTCTGAGGTTCTGTCTGTGAAATCTTGAATCTATTTCTGGTTGTTTATTTAGGTATTGCTTTCTTGTTTCACAGATTTGCTTTCTGGTTTCACAGATTTTATTTCACTCGAGTCTCCTGAGAGAAGTTTCTTAAGTATCCCAGACGCAGCAGCTTTCACGCCCCTGGCATGAGTGGAGTAGTTGCCTGCTTATATAATATATGGCTGATCATTCACTTGCCTTGCTAGATCCATCCCTCGAGTTAGCAGATTACTCTCTTGTGGTAGGACAAGAGTTTGCTGATGTGGAAGTCTGTCGTAGAACCCTAAAAGACATAGCCATAGCTTCTCATTTTGAGCTGCGAATTGTAAAATCTGATCGCAGTCGGTTCATAGCCAAGTGCTCTAAAGAAGGTTGCCCTTGGAGGGTCCATGTGGCTAAATGCCCTGGAGTGTCAACATTCTCTGTAAGAACTCTTCATGCGGAGCATACATGTGAAGGGGTTAGAGATCTCCATCATCAACAAGCTTCAGTTGGAGGGGTTGCCAGATCAGTTGAAGCAAGAGTAAGAGAAAACCCGCAGTATAAACCTAAAGAAATATTGCAGGATATTCGTGACCAGCATGGTGTTGCTGTGTCATATATGCAAGCTTGGAGAGGGAAGGAGAGAAGCATGGCTGCTCTCCATGGAACATATGAGGATGGGTATCGCCTTCTTCCTGCCTACTGTGATCAAATTAGACAGACTAATCCAGGGAGTATTGCTTCAGTCTGCACGACGGGGCAGGACAATTGCTTCCAACGTCTATTTATTTCTTACCGGGCAACAATCTACGGCTTTATTAATGCTTGTAGGCCCCTATTGGAACTTGATAAAGCACATCTAAAAGGAAAGTACTTGGGGACTCTGTTGTGTGCTGCTGCTATTGATGCTGATGATACCTTGTTTCCCCTGGCAATTGCAGTAGTGGATATAGAAAGTGATGAGAACTGGATGTGGTTTATATCAGAACTAAGAAAGCTTCTTGGTATGAATACTGAAAACATGCCAAGACTGACAATACTATCTGAAAGACAGAAGGGTGTGGTTGAAGCAGTTGAAACCCATTTCCCATCTGCTTCTCATGGTTTCTGCCTCCGCTATGTGAGTGAAAATTTCCGCGATACTTTCAAGAACTCTAAGCTTGTAAATATCTTCTGGAATGCTGTTTATGCGCTTACCCCTGCTGAATTTGAGAGCAAAATCGCTGAGATGATGGAGATATCGCATGATGTGATTAACTGGTTCGAGCAGTTCCCTCCTCAACTCTGGGCTGTGACCTATTTCGAAGGGGTAAGGTACGGCCACTTCACCATTGGAGTAACAGAACTGTTGTACAACTGGGCTGTTGAGTGCCATGAATTGCCAATAGTGCAAATGATGGAGCAGATTAGGTGCAAAATTACTTGTTGCTTTGAGGAACGGCAAAACATGAGCATGAGCTGGACTTCAATTCTTGTTCCATCAGCTGAAAAAAAGATCATGGAGGCAATATCAGATGCCCATTGCTATCAAGTCCTTCGAGCAAATGAAGTCGAGTTCGAGATCGTGTCCACCGAGAGAACAAACATTGTGGACATAAGAGCGAGGGTTTGCTCTTGCCGTAGGTGGCAGCTGTATGGCATACCGTGTGCCCATGCAGCTGCTGCTCTGATCTCTTGTGGGCAAAATGCTCATTTGTTTGCAGAGCATTGTTTCACAGTCTCCAGCTACAGGGAAACTTATTCTCATATAATAAACCCAATTCCTGACCGGAGTCAGTGGACAGAACCTGGACTAATTACTGATGGTGGTAGTGCGGGTGTGGGTAGTGCGAAGTTGGATATTTTGTTTATAAAGCCTCCAAAGACTCGACGACCTCCAGGGAGGCCAAAGAAGAAGGTTCCTCGCGTGGAAAGTTTGAAGAGGCCAAAAAGGGTTGTTCAGTGTGGTAGATGTCGCATGTTGGGTCATTCTCAGAAAAAGTGCACATTACAGGTGTAGATCGTAGCTGTAATATTTGTTAGTTTCGCCCTTGTCTATTCAATTTTTTAGGTTAATGTTTAAATGGAAATTCATAGGAAGCAATGTCGTCATGTTACTTCCCATGTGCGGCAATAACATGTGCATTAATTAAACCTTGCACCCTATAACATCAACGTCAAACCATGAAGAACCAGTGGCAAAACATAGTAATCAGTATAAAATCTGAGCAACTACATCAACCAACGCACTAGAGGGATAATAACCGAATCAGTTCACACGGATCGATTACCGTGCAATTAAATTGAACCCAATTTCTTACCTACAACTAACCGTAGCTATGCTAGCTACATACAGGGGTATATTAGGCAATTTAAAACAAAAAAGAAAGAAGGGACATGACAAAACTCGTCCGCGCCTGATGCTTTATTTTTTTCATTCTTTCACGTGTAAAGTTGTTTTCTTTTTTTTTTCTTTTTTTTCCTTTATTAGAAAATTTTAAATTATTATAACTTTTAATATATAAGTCCAAAATGAAAAAAAAATTATATCATTGTTCATATAAATTCAAGTTTTTCAAAACAAGACCAGTCATGAATATGTTTTGATAACTTTAAAAAAAATTATTTTTACATGTATAAGTCGTTCTATACTTTTATGTGAGGATGCATGTACATATTTTAATGTGAGAATGTACATGTTTTAATGTAACGATGTACATGTTCAAATGTGAGAATGTACATGTTCTTTAATGAACATTTAAGTCGTTCTATACTTTAATGTGAGGATGCATATACATATTTTAATGTGAGAATGTACATGTTTTAATGTGACGGTGTACATGTTTTATTGTGACGATGTACATGTTTAAATGTGAGAATGTACATGTTCTTTAATGAACATTTGTACATGTTTGTATGGTCATATGTACATGTTTGTATGACCGTCTGTACAAGTTAACTTCCTTATATGTACAGGTTTTAATTTAAGGATGTACAGATTTAATAATTTGTACAGATTTATATGACTATCTATATGTTTTTAATGCGAGAATGTACATGTCTTCATGTGAGGATGTACATGTTTTAGTAAACATTTGTACATGTTTGCATGAGCATATGTACAAGTTTTCTTTTACGTTCTATACTCCACATATAAAAATATTTTTTTTAAAAGTTGTCAAAATATATTCATGACTGGTCTTGTTTTGTAGAGCTTGAATTTAGGTGAACAATGATATAATTTTTTTTCATTTTGGACTTATATATTAAAAGTTACAACAATTTAAAATTTTATAATAAAGAAAAAAAGAATAAAAAATCTAAAAGAAAAAGAAAAAAATTAAAAAACCAAAAATAAAAGATGCGGACGCTTACAAATACAAAAAAAAAAAGATACAAAATGGCGCTGGGATGTAGCCAACTATGGCTACTATGGCTACACCCAGCTGTAGCCAAGATCCTCTGTAAATTGAAACCGTTCAACAAATGTTTCTCTTGGAACGAAGATGACTTTTAGTCTTCACTCTTCACAATAAGAAGTTTTACTATCACCTCTGTTTTATCTTTACTTAAATCTAAAACCACTTTTAAAAGAATTATGTGTGCATCAAACATTAACCCTTTCGCCTAGGATCAACAATATAAACGAGTAAGATAGGAAAATGACAAGATAACATCATTTTCACAAGAAAACCCCTTCAATTATGGGAGATCATTTGGGACCGTTAGTACAGTTCAGTCATCCGCTATAATAGAAACAATAAATGATAACATTTGACATGCAGTGGCGGATCTAGAGGGCGCTAGGGGGTTCCAGTCCCCCGAAACTTTTGAAATTAGTTAAATGCCCTTATAAATTTTTGAAAAATACAAAATAACATAATATTTTAAAGAATGATAGTGTCGAAAAAATTTAGCCTCCATAAACAAAATTTCTGGGTCCGCTACTGTTGACATGCACACCTACTGATCCTGTTCCATACATGTGTTGGCAAAGGTTGAGCCTACAGAGAAAACATAGGTACATTCATGGCCACTTATTTAACTAGAGTAGTTTCCCTATGAAGGATAAAGATTTGTCTTTCTAGCTTGTCACCTTTGCTTTAACTTTCTTCACAACTTTTGAAAAATGACCATTGGAAGACTTTCAATGGAAAAAATTCACACCCAATGGCTACTTAATTAACTAGAGTAGTTTCCCTATCTCTTATCCCCTAGCTATCCTTCTGTAACAGATAAGTCAGTTCAACATATCTCCCTTCATAATGATACATATAAGCTAATGTCCAAGGTTATTGTGAATAGGCTCAAGGTCTTGCTACCTAAAGTGGGATCCCAAGTAAATTAGTTTTTTCTTTAAGCAGGTTGTTGATAATGTGGTAATTCGGCAAGAGATTATCCAAACCATGAGAAGGTTCAACACAAGAAACGGTACAACATTAGTTAAAGTGGATCGTGCGAAAGCCTATGACCACCCAAAGTTAGGGGAAAGTTAGGGGTGTTCATGAAAAACCAGTACCGCCAAATCGGAACCGGTGAAACTGAAACCGGAAACCCAGTTATCCGAAGTCGTTTGTTGGTTCGGTTGTTCAGTTTCTCGGTTACGGTTATTGATTTTGACGAATCCGGTTAGCCGAAAAAACCGTTTAAACGTTTAATTTATTAATTTTTTTAATTTTTTGAGTATAAGTATAAATCTATATGGTTAATAGTAGATTTACCAAAAATAAATAAACAATTATATAGTTAATGGTTAGAATTATACCAAAATCAATAAAAATCTTATTATAATCGGCAGTTAATCGATACAATATCGCACCAAAACCGGTAAAACTGCACATTGTTTACTAATTATAAGAAAAACACATAAATCTATATCATTTTGGTTAACCGGTAAAACCGCACCGCAACCGGCGGTTAACCGGTTCCGGTTAACTGCTTCTAAATGAACTGGTTACGGTTATCAAATTTGACTAACCGACAATCCGGTTAACCGGTTATGAACACCATGGAGTTTCATCCATTATGTTTGGACCGTGCTATATTTCTTGGATATGACACATAAGTCTCCTCCCTTTAAGATCTTTTCATATGTGTGCCATACGGTAAAGGTAAAAGTAACTGTTGAAAAATTATATATAAGCAAAATAAAGCTATAATGAGAATAATAGAACTGGAAACCTCACGATAAATTTTCCGAAGATATACATTTTTTTTTTTTGAAAAAAAACACCTTGGATATTTTGCCTTTAAACGAAGCGTACAAAAGCATTCTACCACATCATTCTTCTCTGAGGGAACCCGGCGCTTGTAAGGTAGCATTATTGTCTCCCATTTGGATTTTCGACTTGTCTATAGTGACTTGATGGTCGAGAAGAGTAAAGGTTTAGTTACGGAACAAAGCTGAGCACCACAACGAAGGATCTCCAGAAAAATGAGCACAATTCTGTCGCCATTGCAAGCTTCAGTTCATCTTCGACGCCCGTTCTCTCTAGTTTCGAGGTACGTATCACTTCCGACTTCCGTACCTTAATCTGGTGAAAGGTCTTTCATTCCCAATGTGATTTTGTTCAACCAATTTGTGGCAAGATCATTCCGATTACCATGTAGTCCGTTCAATTTGACTTCAACTAATTGTGCTCAATGTTTTGCTTGTTCCAACTCTAATTGCGTGTTCATGGATTCCTTTTATGTATTTATCCATTGTCCCTGTATAACATTGGAAATTCGGTCCCTTGGAATTTTATCAGCATGTAGAATTGCATTATTTTTTTGAAACTACCTGAATGATAGGTCTATCTAATTGTAATGTGAATTAGACAGACAGTTCAGGTTGTTTTCTTGCTTGCTAACAGTAGCAATGCTCTCCGATCTGGTCCCATCCTTCAAGTTTATGTGCACGCAATGCCAATGGCTGGCTCTATTCATGACACAGTGCACTCCTTTTTTGTATGTCTTCATTTCTGTGATACATGTCTTGTCCGGAAAATTATACACTTATCATAGCAGTGCTTTGAGTGTTTCAAGTGGTATCAATTGTGGTGATTGACTGTTTGGCCTTTTGCATTATCCATTTGAATACCCAATCTTTTCGCTCTATTTTACCAGAAGAAGCTTAATTATGCCCCAATTTCAATCAGTAATAAACAAGCAAAGTTGAAGTTCAAATGTTCCCTTGAGCAGCCAGAGTTGCACAAAGCCATAGCAAGACACATAGTCTCTGGGCTTGCTACTTCATGTATTCTATTCTCTCCAAGTGATCCGGTTAGTGCTCCTTTGGTTTCAACTAAAGATTATGGGTTTTTTTGGTTATACTTACACATCCTAAGCTGGATTCCCTTTGATTTCTTTTGACTGCAATATTTAGCTGATGAACATACCCGGTGAATCGGAGAAATAGTGAAACATTTTTTTGCAAACAAGCGCTTAATTGCATTGATAACTAAGAAAGAAGGATTTGTTTTTCCTGACGTCAGTTTATGGATTTACAAGTTGCTTTGATCATATTTCTGAAGTAGGTGTTTGCCGTGTCTGTCACCCATCATGACAATATTTGCCAACTAGCCATTGCCGCCAATAATCTCCCCCCTCTTCCCATTGATGACACAAGTGAAGAATCCCAAGGGAGGTTGATGATGATGATGATGATGATGAAAAAAGGTATGACAGCCAAGGACTTTGACCCAGTAAGGTACTCTGGTAGATGGTTCGAAGTTGCCTCTCTTAAACGTGGTTTTGCTGGTCAAGGGCAAGAAGATTGCCATTGCACTCAGGTGACATGGGAAGAATAAAGAGGATGAAATTGTACCATACTGTGAACCAGTTAATATCCTAGCATCACAAACTACTTGACTCAATTTCAGAATCACTAATAATTAGAGTTTGATTTTTCAGGGTGTATATACGTTCAATATGGAGGCATCTTCTATCCAGGTGGATACGTTTTGTGTCCATGGCAGTCCTGACGGGTACATCACTGGTATCAGAGGAAAGGTCCAGTGTCTGTCGGAGGAAGATCTAGAGAAAACTGAAACTAATCTAGAAAGGCAAGAGATGATAAGAGAGAAATGCTACCTAAGGTTTCCTACCTTACCTTTTATTCCCAAGGAGCCATATGATGTTATAGCTACAGATTATGATAACTTTGCTCTGGTATCTGGTGCAAAAGACAAAAGTTTCATTCAGGTAAACATTCAGTTAGTGTTACTATGCTAAATTCAGCTGATTCGGTCCAGCTACCACCTGAACCTCGCCTAAATTGTTGTGGAAGTGATTACTAGTCAACTGTTCATGTGTTCCCTTCCCTAAGAATAGATTTATTTCATCAAAATATTGTTTTATCGATGCTCTTCAGATTTATTCGAGGACACCGAACCCAGGGCCTGCATTCATAGAGAAGTACAGAGACTACTTGGCAAACTATGGCTATGATGCTAGCAAGATAAAGGACACCCCTCAAGATTGCCAAGTGATGTCGAACAGTCAATTGACTGCTATGATGTCAATGCCTGGGATGCAACAGACTCTAACTAACCAATTTCCTGATCTCGAACTCCAGCGCTCTGTGGAGTTTGACCCTTTTACAAGTGTCATTGAAACATTCAAGAAGCTTCTTGAGCTTTACTTCAAGTAGTGGGCTTAATCAGGGAGTGTCTAGAACCTTGTCAGGGGGTTGTGTCTTTCTCCTTTCAACTTCTACCCATTTGGCCGATTGTTGTGGTAATTGTGTGCTATATTTGATGAAAGGCAGCTGTTGATCGAGGTTTATTCAGATCAAATGTTCAAGTATACCAATTTGACCGCTTTGAAAATGGGTTGCGACGAGTGGCGGATCCAGGAGTTTGTGGAGGGGTAAATTTTTTTTTTTTTACACTCACTCTTTAAAATATTATGTCATTTTATACTTTTTTTTTTTTAATTCATAAAATATTTGACAAATTTTTTAAGTTTGAGGGGTGCCCGCCCCTTTCAATCCGCCACGGTTGCGACTCTCATCCCGGTGCGCTACTAAGTCGTTAGGGTTTAAAAACAGAAGCGACACAGAATTGAGTGAATTTGAGTTTAATAAATAACACTAAAAGCCCAACATAGTATTTAGGTCCAATATGTGTTTCTGTCCACTAAATGTATGCAAGTGCATATTGGTACTTGTGTTATGAGGCGTATATATGTGTACCAAACTGTAATTCAATATACAATATAATTGAAAAGTTTATCACTTCCATATCAACTTTCATGGTATCACAATAACTATCTTCGATTAAGCGTTCGTTTTTTATCCATTTTTTCTTCGACGTACAGATCGAATTTTCCGGATCTGATATTCTTGGACAAATTTTTATCTATGGCGGCTTCTAGAAATCCCTGTCAACATTTTTCAACTCCAAAATATCCAGTTTTTCTTGAGCATATATACTCATGTTATTTCTTGTGTGACATGGACCACGAGCGTTTAACCATTTTAGTTTCATCTACACCGGACCATTTTAGTTGCAGCTTCAGATGAATGTTGCAAGACCAGTTCATAATTTGTGCGCTTTTGTCTTCCCTATTAACTCTGATTGTCGCTCAAGTTGAGGGTTTAACCTGTTGTTTTATGTACCTACTTATATGAGACATATGCTGCCTGGGCTGGATGGATCCGACCTATTGGGCTGATTTATAGTATCCAATGCCCAATTTTCAAAATTTCAGTTGCGCTGGGCCCAATTATTCAGGATTTTACATGTGTGTAGCCTTTTAGTGGGATGTATTTTTTTATATATATTTTTTGTATAAATGTAAAATTAACAATGATTTTTATATTTATATTATAATATAATCAAATATACATATATACGAAATTAAATTTGTATACTATATTAAACTTATAAAAAATTATAAATACTAATAAAACAGGACTAGGTCGGCTCTTGTTCGTGAGGTTAATTTTGTGCCACCATGAGCTTCAATTTGAGTTAAGACATGTTTGGAAATCCTTTTGGGATCGGGTTTGTTGGACTTTTTTTTCAAGCCATACCGAACTTATTATGATCAACAATTGTTCATATGGGGATATTACATCTTTAGTCAGCTAACTTAAATTGTGAGGAGGATGAGATATCCTATTTTAAACAGGCACAATCTCTTGCTACTTTTGTGGCTATGACTGTTCAGTAGTCTAAAATCAAAAATTTCAAGTATATATGTTGTGTGGTCTACCTACTACCTGTGAATCCCTTGTGACTAAAGTCATCACTCAGTCCAAAGTGAACTTCTAGTGAGTTGCTTAATTTTCTCCGATGATTGAATGACTCGACAAAGAAAGCACAAAAAGTTGTTGATAATGCTACTACTAGCAGTTTGTTTGATAATTATCAAATATGGAAGAATTATAATCATATTCTTAACAAAGGTGTTGCAAACAGCTATAGTGGTAGAAATAATAGAAACTTAAGCACCATCAGATGATACAACCATCTTGAATACAATTGTGCTCTAAATGATAAATGATCAGGCTTTTCTCATGTCGCTAGATCTTATGGTGGAGAAGTTGGTCCCAATACTCTCTTCTTGATTAATATAATAAAAGGTTGTAGTGTCAAGTTTTCTAAAACCTAGTCATAGTGCAACCAATTGCTACTACAGGTTCATTTCTACTAGCAGCCATGTTAAATTCCAGTGACTCGAACCCAAATAACTTGAAAAATAACCTGAATCTGAAATACTAGTGAATCCGAAATACTAGTTAATGACCCAAAGCTCACAAGAACCCAAATATCCTGAAATTATAGTGACTCAAAACAACCAAACATGAATAACATGAAATCATAGTGACTCAAAATTGTCCTAAACCGAGTGACCTGAATAAATTTGACAAAAAATCTTGATTTAACCTGATTATATCCGAATGAAATTCAAAGTTATACATTGTATTGACCTTTTTTTTATAACCTAGATGTAATATATTTTGATAGAAACTAATACAAATTTATTTAGTAATTTAATTTTAAAAATATTAACCATGATATGAAATAACCAAAACACATGTCTACCTGAAACTATTATAACCTGAACCTCATTATATTCGAACTCTAATGACCCAAAAATTTTAGTGACCCGACAGATATGGCCCAAAACCCGAACATAACTCATTTGCTGGTTAGATGTGGGTGATGCTCCACCCAACCCAACCCAATCCATTGCCACCCATAATCCAAACACAACATATTATATTGCCATTTCATTCTTACCCACAACAAACAATTTCATTCCTATTCCCATTGTTACAACCCGGTTTTGTTTCAGATTTTCTAGCGTTCAGTTTTGTTTCTTGTTTTATTTGATGAGCCTTTTAGCTTTTGGGACGACCGTGTCGTTTGATTAAAGACGGGGACTAGGAGGTCTTTTCCCCTTTCTTTTATTTGGTAAGTAGTTATAAGGAAAGGAGAGTTCCTTATTTGTTTTCTTGATCGTCAATTCCCGATCAGTTTCTAAATGTTCTCCCATCGACAGTTTTGAGCGCTTCTTCTCCTCCCTCATTCCCTTGGTGTGAATTCCAATTGCTGGTACGAATTGCCTCGTTTCTTCTGCTATCTTCCCTGCTGCTGCTTGGATCACTCTTCTGTTAGTTCAGTGTCGTCTGGTGCATCTCCTCTCCTACGTTTAGTTCGTCTGATTGTTGGCATCGGCTGGCCGGTTTCTGCTCTTCAATAGAGGTAAGTGGGGGATGGAATTGGGGTTGCTTGCTCACCCTCAGGGACTGATTCAGTTGTGTCTTTTGATTGGGAAATTGCGTGGCTTTGTACGATTTGATTCTGGTTTTGTGTTGATAATCAACTGGCTAAACCCCCATGGGTACTGTTTTACAATTCTGGAAATTCTACTGATTTTGGTGTTGGTTTGATGGTGTTGTTCGCCTCTGTCAATTCTCTACCAACTGCTGTTTTCGCGATGTCCGGACGTCCACCCGAACGTTGAAGTTCGGACAGTGCGTCTGGCGCGCCTCTGATTTTCGAGTTTTTGAAGCGTCCGAACATCTGTCTAAGCTTTGAAGTTCGGACAGTGTGCGAGGACAACTCTTGATTTTGGCTTCGACCTGTGTCCAAACTTGCAAGGTCGGACGCAAGTTTGGACACGATGAACATTTGGCTTTTAAACTCTCGACTTACGTCCGACTTTGACGTTCCGACGTAAGTTCGGATATTGTGCTCTCCGCAGGTTTTAAACTCTCGACTTACGTCCGACTTTGACGTTCCGACGTGAGTTCGGATATTGTGCTCTCCGTAGGTTTTAAACTCTCGACTTACGTCCGACTTTGACGTTCCGACGTAAGTTCGGATATTGTGCTCTCCTGGTTTCAAACTCTCGACTTACGTCCGACATTGACGCTTCGACGTAAGCTCGGATATTGTGCTCTCCGCAGGTTTAAACTCTCGACTTACGTCGACTTTGACGCTTCGACGTAAGTTCAGATATTGTGCTCTCCGCATGCTTTTAAACTCTCGACTTACGTCCGACTTTGACCTTCTGACGTAAGTTCGGATATTGTGCTCTCCGTAGGTTTTAAACTTTGACTTACGTCCGACTTTGACGTTCCGATGTAAGTTCGGATATTGTGCTCTCCGCAGGTTTTAAACTCTCGGCTTACGTCCGACTTTGATGTTCCGACGTAAGTCCGGACATTGTGCTCTCCTCAGGTTTTGAACTCTCGGCCTCTGTCCGAACATGCATGTTCGGACGCTTGTTCGGACATGGCCCTGTTTTCGCCTAACTTTTCTGTCTTAGCTCCGTTTTGAATTCCGTTTGTGGGGTCGTGTTTCCCTATCAGTGTACAAGCTTTCTACGTTATTTATTTGCACATTCATGCACTTATGATATGTGTTTAAGAACTTACAATTTTGGGACCTAGTCACGTTGCTTCTAAGCCTTGGATAGTCGGGTCGGGCTGTAGCATGCTGCGCAGGAATTCCTTTTGATTTAGCTCCTTAGGGTCTCCCTTAGGACATTGTTGACCGAAGGGTCTGTTAGTTGTCTCTACGGCTTCTGATGTGGGATCTTCGGATCCATAGGACATTATGCGAGTCCTTCTGATGTGTCAGCGAGTTTCTAGTGTCCCACCCTTCGTCTCTGATTCTAGAAGTCTGACTGTGAATTTGATGTGGTATTCTGCTTTGGTTTCTGATCCGTTTTGGTTATGTTTTGTCCATTTACAAATGACATGTGCTTCCCTCTGTTTATACAAACTTCTGCTTCTGTTTTGAGTGGGCTTCCTTGAGGAAGTCTTCTGCTTACTGGTTGTTGAGCTCACCCCTTTACTCATTTTGCAGATTGAGCTCGGAGATATCTTCTTATCCTCTTTGGGGATATGATCTGGATTTGGATTTGTTAAACTTTGTTATGTATCTGATCTTTGCGCTTAGACGCTTTTGACTTTGAGTAGCCTTGGGCCTTTGCTATGTATTTGGTTTTAACACACATTCTAGATACTGTAAATGTTTCTAAGTATTTATGAAGTTTTCTATTTGATTTCGAGTTCGGTTTGCATTAGTGCCTTGTGACGTTAGGTAATAGACGTGGTGTGTAACGGCCCTAACTCCTAGGCCGGTATTAGGGTCGTTACATTTAGTGGTATCAGAGCCAGGTTTGGCTTTCTGGTGATTGTGGGGTTCGTCTACATGTCTGAATGTAAGATATCTGCTATGTGGTGATTTGATGGATTCTGATAAGTTTTGGTGTCTATTTCGTCAGTATGCCTCCCCGACGTGCAGTGACTTCTCAGGGGGGACTCCACAGGGAGACATCATTTTGGTGCAGCAGGTGGTGTCCCAGGTGCTACAGACAGTAGGGACCACTACTGGGTCAGCGTCTGGAGCTGGCAGTCCGGGGGGCAGCAATGTGAAGGCGCTTCAGGAGTTTCTGAAGCTGAAGCCACCTTCGTTCGATGCCAGTGGTGACCCACAGGAGGTGAGCCACTGGATCACTGCTATTGAGGATTTTCTGAGGGTTATGGGATGTGAGGAGGACCAGAAGGTCGGGTTCGCCACATTCATGTTTCAGAGTGAGGCGAAGAAGTGGTGGAAGTCGGTTGAGGGAAGTACCCCATGTGGACATGGGAGCAGTTCAAGGGTTGCTTTAACCAGCAGTTCTATCCTGATGTCTTCCGGGATCAGAAGATTGTTGAGTATAGGAGACTTCGCCAGACGAAGGAGATGTCGGTTGATGAGTACGTGCGTAAGTTTATCTCTCTTTCTAAGTTTGTGCCTGAGCCGGATGATAACCGAAAGGCGAGGAAGTTCGAGGCTGGTCTGAGAGGTGACATCCGAGCAGCTGTGGCACCTTTCCGCCACAAGAAATTTAGGGAGGTGGCAGATGTTGCCTTGGTGGTAGAGACTGAGCTGCAGGCTAGGCAGCGTTATAAAAGAGGGACCCGAGGCCCGATAAGGGCAAGGATCAGAAGGGAAGGGCCCTGTAGAGGAGCCTGAGAGGCGGGACCAGACTTCTTCTCAGAAGAAGCACTGGTGGAACGGAAGCCTTTAATGACGGTGGTTTAATCACGGCTTTAACAAAAACCGTAATTAATATGAAGGCCGGAGTTAATTAACGACGTTATTGAATTAACCGTAAGCAATAATCGATCGGAGGTAGCGCGCATTTTTTAGGACGGACTTTAGATGACGGTTATCAGTGAAACGTAATCTAAAGTCCCGTGTTGACGCGCGCTTTACGGTCAACGGACTTTAGATTACGGTTTACTAATAACCGTCAGCTAAAGTCCGTCCTAAAAAAGGCGCGCCTACCTCCGACTGATGGTCAACGACGTCGTTTTCACCTGACGCCAAATATTTCCCGTGTTATTTGATTTTTCGACGCCGCGCGTAATCTTAATTATAGTTAACGACGTCGTTTATCAGTGTATTTTAGATTAAAAATAACTTTATATTAATGTGTTACATATGTTTGATCGAATAAGACTCATGGCTTAATGGCCGTGGGTACATGAGTCAACACCATCGATCTTGAGTTCGAAACCCAGCATAGGCCAAATAATTTTCGCGCTATTTTTTATTTCGTTACACTTTAGATTACGGTTCTTTAGGAACCGTCATTTAAAGTGTGACTTTACATTACGGTTTTCATGTAAACCGTAATCTAAAGTCCTTTTAACTACAACATTTGCCCGTTTACTCTGCACACTGTACTTACAGTAACTCTTCTTTCGCGCTATCTTCCTCACTGAAATCGCCTCCTCCTCCCATCACCTTGCTAACGGCCATCGCCGCCGTCGCTCCCACCACCTTTGTCACTCCATCGCCGCCGGTCACCACCCATCTACCACTGGTCTCACCGTCGACCTCTCTATCGTGTATTGGGTATGCGATCGATTGATTGTCGTTTTTTTCTAACTTTGTTCATATACATGCATTTCGATTGCAAGTTCTAACCTCGTTTCTATCGAATCCTGAGAGTGTAATGGCAAATGTTCTAACCTTGTTCATATATTTGTGCCAAGATTCACAGTTAATTGCAACCTAGTTCGTGGGCTGATTTCTACACTACTTGCCCACTTCGGTGCTTAGTAACGGTAATTTTGCAAAGCAAACTGTAAACTGCTGTGTATTATTTATTCTTAGCATTTAGTATTACATTAATAAATAATAGTGTAGTTTTAAAAATGCTACTACTTAAAACTGCCACAGGAAAGAAAGTAAGTTCAAGTATATTACCGATTCCTGAAAATAGCTCATTTTCAATGCTCAATCTGCTATGCCAGAGCTCTCTGTTTGATTCACAATCTGTGACAGGAATCAACAATGCTATTGTTATAACCACCAGAAAGAATAAGATGAGTTTCGGTATTTTAATGGTTCTAGAATGACTAGTTTCAGTCCTTCAATCTGAAGTACTGCAGAGAAGGTCATAAATAAACTTCATATATAGTAGAATAAGATAAGTTTATGTATGTTACTAGTTCTAGATGGTGCGTGCAAATTTGACTTTGATAAAACTGATTTGGAGACGTTAGAAATATAGGGGAGATGCTGTCGATTTTTTTCGCGGTTTAGCTAGCATTTAACCTTGATTTTTGATGAATTCTAATGTTGTCGTTTTTCATTTATGCATCAGGACTACGACTTTATTTTGGCTTCCGACCTCAACCGTCTTAGCATCGGCTAATCGTCTACCAGAGGTAAGATTTACATATACATATAATATTTGACAAACTACCAAACATATATCCGCCCAAGATATACCTAATAGAGGTATCTTCGGCAGTCCCTGTCGGGACTGTCCATGATTGTTAAATCTCACACCTAGGGTGTGAATGTGTTTTTAATTGTACTTTATTGATTATTTCAGCAGTATCTCTTTATTGTTCTTCGAATGCATATATTATTGATTAATATCATAATATCGTGCATTTGAAGAACTGTAGGGAGATGCTGCCGAAATTTTCAAAAATTACATATTAAAACACGTTCACCGGTGGGATTTAATACTCATGGATGGTTTAGGTTGATAAGATACAAAAGTGTAAAGACTCTGCCACGGGTGACGGTATGAAATGGCTGCCTTCATATAAATAGCTAGAAGGAGATGGAACGTTCGTGGATTTACAGCGGAAATTTGGACGACAAGTTTTTAGAAGGAGTTGATAAGTTATGCACGGTGTTGGCGAACAATCTGAAACCTACAGACAAGGGATACATATTTTGTCCGTGTATCGACTGCCAAACAATCTGAGATATCGCGGCGTTTGAAACAATTAAGGAACATTGATCCGCCACGGTTTTACAAAAGATTTCCAAGACATAATCCGATGGCATGGTCAGAGTGCGTTCGATGTTATTAAGCCTGACGAAGGGGATAATGGTCAGGCAAACACAGAAACAGAACTTGGAGATGATACAGTTGCTGGTGATCCAGAAGACGTTACAGCGAACGTTGTGCCAGATTTCTGGGATGATGACATTGAGACTATGCTTGAAGATGTGGAACGACATTACTCTAACACGCCAGACAAGCATGAAAATTTGTTGGATTCATCCAAAACACCGTTGTACCCCGGGTGTGACCCTACAAAGTTAAGCAAGTTGAGTGTCGTCCTCAAGCTATTCAACTTGAAAGCGAAACATGGCTGGAGCGACGTAAGTTTCACTGACCTCCTGGAACTATTGAAATACGTTCTTCCGGTGGACAACGTTTTACCAACGACTACGTACTCAGCCAAAAAAATGATGTGCCCAATGGGTATGGGGTACCAGAAAATTCATGCTTGTCCAAATGGTTGCATGCTGTTTTGGAAATCGGATGAATTTGCTGAAAGCTGTTCAGCATGTGGAGCGTCACGGTATAAGAAACAACAAACTCACATCAGCGGTAGTAAGAAAGGTTCACCAGCTAAGGTATTGTGGTACCTGCCCATCATTCCAAGGTTCAGACGTTTGTTCTCCATTGAGAAAGACGCAGAGAATCTTCGGTGGCATTCAGTTCACAGGAAAAAGGATGGCAGATTGAGACATCCCGCTGATGCACCACAGTGGAGAAACATAGACGTAAAATTTCCTGAGTTTGGTAACGAACCGAGAAACCTAAGGCTAGGCTTGTGCACGGATGGGATGAACCCTTACGGTACTTTGAGTAGCATACACAGTACCTGGCCTGTGCTTTTGGTTATTTACAATCTACCGCCGTGGTTATGCATGAAACCAAGACACATCTTGTTGTCTTTGTTAATATCTGGTCCAAAGCAACCGGGCAACAAAATTGACGTATTCCTACAACCTTTGATAGAGGATCTACAACTCTTGTGGAATGAAGGGGCTACGGTTTACGACTCATTCAGTAAAGAGGACTTCAATTTGCGTGCTATGTTGTACTGCACAATCAATGATTTCCCCGCCTATGGTAATCTTTCAGGCTATTCAATCAAGGGGGCGTTGGCGTGTCCGATTTGTGGTGAAAACACTTGTAGCATTCGCTTGAAACATAGTGGGAAAACCGTGTATATGGGCCACCGAAAAATGCTTCCAAAAGGACATAAGTATCGAAAGATGGCGAAAGAGTTCGATGGGAAAACTGATCACAGCATGGCGCGCCTGCCTTTGACAGGTACAGAGATTTACAAAAAGTTGGATAATATTGTGAACAACTTCGGGCCGCCAACCAAAAGTGGTGAAAAAAGTGTCTGGAAAAAGAAATCAATATTTTGGGAACTACAGTACTGGCAGCATCTGGAGGTTAGACATTGTATCGATGGGATGCATGTCGAGAAGAACGTGGGTGAAAGTATCACTAGCACCCTTTTGAACATAAAAGGAAAGACAAAGGATCATTTGAAAGGAAGAAAAGATTTAATTGAGTTGGGCATACGCACAGAGCTTGGCCCGCAAGAACGTGGAAAACGCACATTCTTGCCTCCTGCCTGTCACACTCTGTCTAAAGAAGAGAAACATAGTCTATGCAGTACCCTTTACAACATCAAGGTGCCATCAGGTTACTCCTCAAACATAAGAAACCTAGTGTCCATGACAGATTTCAAATTAGTAGGAATGAAATCTCACGATTATCATGTCCTACTTCAAGAATTTTTGCCAATTGCACTACGTGGGATCTTGCCGGATGCTGTCAGACACACAATCACAAACGTCAGTGTCTTCCTCAAATCCATTTCGTCTAAGGTTCTTGATGTGGACACTCTGTCTAAATTACAAAAGGATCTTATTGTGACAATGTGCCAGCTGGAGATGTATTTTCCTCCATCGTTCTTCGACATAATGATACATCTCCTCGTGCATCTTGTAAGAGAGATTCTGATGTGTGGTCCTTTGTACCTTCGCTACATGTATCCGTTCGAAAGGTACATGGGTGTCCTGAAGAAGAAAATGAAGAACCGTCGTCACCCAGAGGGTAGTATTATAGAGGGCACTATCACAGAGGAAGTTGTAGACTTCTGCACCAATTACCTAGAAGGTGTCGATACCATTGGACTTCCACGTTCTAGACACGAGGGCAGATTGAAGGGTGTTGGCACGGTTGGAAGGAAACTGAAAAGAATTGACATAGACACTCTTAACAAAGCTCATTTAGTTGTGCTAAGTCATCTTGAAGATGTTGAACCATACTTTGATGAACACTTGTGTGTTTTAAGAGCACAATATCCAAACATGAGTGACGTCAGACTACAAAATGAGCAGAATAGGACATTTGTCCGATGGTTCAAAGAGAGAGTGTTGTCCGATCAGTCCACGAATGTGCCTGAACTGATTAAAGTAGTTGCATTTGGACCAAATCTGGATGTAATTTCTTATGAGGGGTACGATGTCAACGGATTCACCTTTTTCACAGAACGTCAGGATCAGAAGTCAACGAATCAAAACAGTGGTGTAGAGCTTGAAGCTTATCAAAACTTATATGACGTCGGTGTCGTGGGTCATAGTCCTGTCTCAGTACAACAATCATATTTCGGTGTTATACAAGACATCTGGGTATTGGACTACAACAGCTACGAAATGTGTTTTTCCGCTGTAACTGGGTTAACAACATTCATGGCTACCGTGAGGAGGAGCATGGTATGAAACTGGTTGATCTGTCTAGAGCTACTCCCACGGTTGAGCCATTCGTTGTTGGGACGAAGGTTAAGCAGATATTTTATGTAACTGATCCCTGTAATCCTAGATGGTCTGTTGTGCTTAAAGGGAGAAGAGGAATAGTTGGTGTGGATGGTGTGGTTGATGAGGATGAGTATGATGCAGAAGATGAACCTCCAACTGTTCCTATTTCATTGGAAGAGGCTGAGGTCACAGGTCATCGTGAGTATATACGATCAGACCATAACGAGGGAATGTGGGTTGAGAGATAATGGTGTATGTAAGTTATTACTATAAAAATTTATATGAAATTACCACTCTTTTATTTATTGCTTGTTTATGACCATTATGAAATGCTTAATTTAATTCAAATTGTATTTCAATCCTTGCAGGCATGGCTGATCAGGACATGGCTGATGCAGAGTTCGATTTATTTTGTCGTGAGGAGGAGGAAAATGAGCAGCGAATGGTACCGGTCCCATCTACATCTGCCGCTGCTGCTGTTGCCCCATCCACATCTGCCGCTGCTACTGTTGTCCCATCCACATCTGCCGCTGATGCTGTTGGCCCTTCCATGAGTGCACCTTCTACGAGTGCTACTCAGAGACCCAGAGGTAGAGGTCCGACCCGTGGGTTGAAACTGCAGAAAGAGGATCAGATTAGTCTTCTGTGGGACCAGTATGGGAGGTATGGTGGGGGCAGCAGGTCAGAGTTCGGTAGTATGCTAGGGACTCTGGCCAGATCACATTGCTGCATCAACCACACATGGAAACAAGTCCCGCAAGAAGTAAAGGAGACCATCTGGAAGAAGGTGCAAGAACGGTACAAGATCCCAGAAGAAGTGAAGAAGACCGTTCTTTCTTTGGTGGCCGGCAAAGCTAAATCATTCCGCCACTACTTGGTTGAGCATTGGATCAACAGGGTGCCCCCACGTGAGCCTCCGCCGTATGTTGTGTACAACGGCATGATCACTGAAGAGGAGTGGAAGGAGTTCGTTGAGCGGCACGCCACCCCCGAGTTCAGGGTATGTTTGTGTGTACTCTTTTCTTAATTAATGCTCAT
Source organism: Limonium bicolor (assembly GCA_023374045.1). Classification (NCBI taxonomy): domain Eukaryota; kingdom Viridiplantae; phylum Streptophyta; class Magnoliopsida; order Caryophyllales; family Plumbaginaceae; genus Limonium; species Limonium bicolor. The sequence continues at coordinate 445,552,248 of CM041776.1, forward strand.
AATGCTTTATCCCTGATTTTCTAATTAATTTCCTGTTGTACTTTCAAGCAAGTACAAGAACAAGCACGGCAAAACCGTGAAGCTAATCTCTACCCCCACACCATGGGACGAAGGGGATATGTGGGCAGCCTCGAGGGATGGAAAGAAGCTGGTTTGCTGACACGGAGGAACGAGGATGGAAGTGAATGCCCGATCGAGGATGTCTCTGAGGCGAGGAGGGTGCAGATGTACATACTGGGACGCCAGAAAACGACCAGCGAAGGTCAGAGGATATTTCCTAATGCTGCGATGGAACAACTGGCTAACCAAATTGTAAGTATTTGAAAGTAGCTGTTAAATAATTTACTTATATACTCAAGTGTTTGTTGATCTTAAATTTAGTGTTAACTTCTTTGAAAATTGGACAGTACGAAGCGGCACAGAGAGGAGAAGTAGACTTACACGCTCCTCCTTCTCAAGACGACGCGCTCAATCAAATGCTTGGGAAGAAGGATCACCCGGGGCGTGTTAGAGGATTTGGGGGAGAAGTACGTCAGAAGAACGTATTCCCGCCATCTGCTAGGAAGGGTCAGATGAGTGCTGCTGAAGTCGAGGCGATGGTAGAGCGTAAGTTCGCTGCTGAGCGCCAAGCTAATGACGAGAAACAGGCTGCTGAGCGGGGCTATCGAGGAGAGGCTGCAGGAAGCGTTGAATGCGATTGCACATGCGACTACTCAGCAGCAGCAGCTAGATCCTCCTCGACTGTCTTCCTCGTCTAGTTGTGCTCCGGCCGCTGACCCGTACCCGTTTGCCAACATCCAGGTTAACTTTGTTTAACTATTTTTCTCCTAAAATAAAGTTATTTAAATAGTATTAGATTGGACTCACTTATTTATTTCACGTATTATCTCTGTTTATTAAAGGAGCAAAAAAAATGTCGTCTCCAAATACCATTAGACGGGCACCCTGTAGATGCGGCCTACGGGACGGTGTTGCCATCAGGTCCACTCACGCTCATCAGTTTCGTACGTCTACCCCCATTCTACGCGCGTGTGACCTTGGACCTGATAGTTGATGGATTTGAGCATGCATACCTTCCGATGGCGTTTGACAACAAATGCACGCTGATCGAAGCGAAGGGAGACATATTGCCCTGGCCAGCATGTTATATTGTTGTCACCGATGAGGTAAGACTGTTTGACAACCATTTAGTATCTAATAAAATGCATTATTTAGCATTAAGTGTCTAATCTAATCTATTATAGATCCCTGAGCTTCCTCGCCGCGTAACCCGGCCCAGACTAGAAGAGACCAGCGCGCCGGCGAATCCTGAGATCCCTGAGCTTCCTCGCCGCGTATCCCGGCCCAGAGAAGAAGAGATCTGCGCGCCGGCGAATCCTGTCAGAAGTACAAGGGTATGTTCTAGATAATTGTTTAATGTTACTATAATAATCAATTAGTAATTATCTTTACATTGATGCTTTACTGTTTGTGTGTGAAGGGTAAGAATCCAGTGAGTCGGGGTGCGAAAGGTAAGAATCCAGCGCCCGTCCGGGGTCGCACCAGGACTTCTGAGGCGCCTAAAAATAAGCTCACTGCCACAAAAACTTGTTAATGTTTTGGGGGCCAAGCAGATGAATCTCTACGACAAGATCATGTTGAAGTCATCTCAAACTAACAACTTCATGATGACGCTTCCAAAGTCGATGTTTCACTACGAAGAAGATATGATGACGGCAATCAACTTTGAGGACATCAGAGAGATGATGTGTGGAGATTATCTGAACATTAACATTATTCAAGCTTATCTAAAGTAAGTGTTCTTTCCTCATACTGTAAAAACATATAGAATAAGTATCTATGAAGTTGCATTGGCTAACTTTTTATAGTACATGTGATATAATAGATGTCTGCTTGAGAGATGTGCTGAGAAGGACATGACCTCCATTACTGCGGTGTGCCCGGAGCGTTTATCGTACGACTCAGTCACTAGGGACCCGGGGAGGTTTTGTGAATACATGATTCATTGCTTCAATGTTGTTGATCAACAGAATAAATTATTCATTCTAATGCCGTATCACCAAACGTGAGTTCTAATATAAAATTACATACTAATTAGCTAACTTTTTTACCTTCATTTCTCATTTCATTTTGTATTTGACATTGTAGCCACCACTGGGCTTTGTTTATATTCTGCGCTGCCACCGCTACTCTGCTCGTTCTAGATCCACTAGGGCAGTGGACAGAATTCAACACTGAAGACTTAATCAAAGAGTAAGTTTTATTACTATTTAATTGTTTGTAAGTTTTTTGAACCAAAATTAATGTACTTGTTTTTTGCTAAACGCTTTTGTTAATATATGTAACAGTTGTTACAAAAAAACCCCTCAGGGAGAGTTTGGTGATTTGACCGTCAATTACATCAAGGTTTGGTAATTCATGTATTTCATTCGTGCTGCTATTATCTTTGTACAATTGTTTTACATTTGTGAATTTTGGTGATTTAGTGCCCTACCCAAAAGGATTCTAAGAGTTGCGGGTACTACGTGATGCGGTATATGTACGAGTTCTGCGGGTACTTCCCAAGTTTTAAGAATGATATTGACAAGGTAATACGAACGCTGTCTTGTATTTAATTCTTTCGGCAGATTTTTTGTGTCTTTATCTTAATCTCATTATGTGTTCCATTCCTTTTCTTGTTGCAGATTAAAGAGCATTATGCCAGATTCAAGACTTATGCTCCTGCCGACTTGTTGCATGTCAGAGAGAGCATGGCAGCCATGTTTATGAGAATGGAGTGGTAGACTAGCTAGCTCTGATGCTGTAACATTATTTTTTGTTAGTTGCTGCTCTGATTCTGTTAGTTGCTGCTGCAACAGATTATATTGTGTAACAAATTATATTTTTTGTTAGTTGCTCTGATTCTGTTTGTAATGAATTATGCTAGCTGCTTGTAACAGATTCTAGCTGTTGTATTGAATGTTTCTGTTGCAATTGTGCGCAGAAATGAATTTGCAATTGTTATCTCTGTTGCAATTGGTAACAGATTGAATATGTTACAGATTTTCGATCTGGTGCTTTATTAGATGTTATCTCTGTTGCAATTGTGTAACAGATTGAATATGTTACAGATTTTCGATCTGGTGCTTTATTAGATGTTATCTCTGTTGCAATTGTGCGCAGAGAATGAATTTGTGTTGTTGGTATTTGATTCAGGTGGTTCAATTGTGCAGTTTCTGCCCTCTGTTGCTTATCTGTTACAATTCTGTCTCTGTTGCAATTGTGTAGATTTGTAAAAAAAAAAAATTACACTTTAGATTACGGTTCTAACAATAACCGTAATCTAAAGTCCTTTGGGCGCGCGCGCCAAAAGACTTTAGATGACGGTTATTGCCAAAACCGTCATCTAAAGTGTCGACTTTACATTACGGTTATTTGTAAAACCGTGATCTAAAGTCCTTTGGTTCGCGCGCGCCAAAGGACTTTAGATCACGGTTTTACAAATAACCGTAATGTAAAGTCAATGACACGCGGGCCGGAAAAGGGACTTTAATTACGGTTTTAAACCGTAATTAAAGAAACGCCATCTTTATTGACGCCCGCGTAGATTACGGTCCAGAACCGTAATTATACACGGTTTTGGACCGTAATTAATGGGTCGCGTTCCACCAGTGAAAAAGTTCAGAGGAGATCGTGGAGCTTCGTCTTCTACTTCGCTGGGTGGCGAAGTGTGCTGAGTGTAACCGTTTTCATCCGGGCCGAGAGGGCTACAGGAGGTCCAGGGCGTGCATCAAGTGGGGCTCATTAGATCACCGCATTGTCCAGTGTCCACAGGCTAGAGGGGGGGTAGTAGTGGCGGTTTAGAGGGTCGAGGTGCTAGTTCAGGGTCCGGGCAGAAGACTGATCAGAAGAAGCCCCAGACCCAGGCACGGGTGTACGCGTTAGCTGGTGAGCGTGACCGTGGCTCAGACCGAGTAGTGTCAGGTATCCTTCAGATCTCTTCTCAGCCAGTTTTTAGTTTGTTTGATTCAGGTGCTACCCACTCCTTTGTGTCTGCTGATTTAGTGGGTAGTCTCGGGTTGTCTGTTGTGCCTTATGATGTTGATCTGTGCATATCTAGCCCGTTGAGTGGTGTGCCTGCTTGTGTGCTTGATTCTGTGTGCAAGTCTTGCCCTGTAGAGATTATGGATAGGACTTTGCCTGCTGATTTGATCCCTATGCGTATGTCCTGTTTTGATGTGATCCTGGGCATGGATTGGCTAGCAGAGCACTATGCCCATATAGATTGTACGGCTAGGAAATTCGTGTTTGATAGGTCGGGCGAGACCCGTTTTACTTTTATGGGGAACTCCATTCCTTGTGCACCTGTGTTAGTGTCTACAATGCAGGCAGTCCGCTTCCCGAGGAAGGGCTGTCAGGGAATTCTTGTTTTGTACCGGAGGTTCGAAAGGAATCCCATTTGGAGGATTCCCATTGTGAGTGAGTTTCCAGAGGTGTTCCAGGACGATGTGCCAAGGCTACCACCTGATCGGGAGGTGGAGTTTTCGATTGAGTTAGCGCCAGGGACCCAGCCTATTTCGAAGGCTCCCTATCGCATGAGTCCGGCCAAGTTGAAGGAATTGAAGGTGCAGCTACACGACCTTTTGGACAAGAGCTTCATTCGCCCTAGCGTGTCTCCGTGGGGAGCACCGGTCCTATTTGTGAAGAAGAAAGATGGCTCTTTCAGACTGTGCATCGAATAAGGTTACTATCAATAATAGGTATCCTCTTCCCCGCATTGATGTTCTCTTCGACCAATTAGTAGGGGCGACAGTGTTTTCGAAGATCGATTTGCGTTCTGGTTACCATCAGCTGAGATTAAGGCCGAGGATGTGCCTAAGTCTGTTTAGGACTCGGTATGGGCATTATGAGTTCTTGGTCATGCCTTTTGGCTTGACCAATGCCCCTTCGTTCTTCATGGATATGATGAACCGTGTCTTTAAACCCCTTTCTTGATTCTTTCGTGGTTGTGTTTATTGATGACATCTTGGTGTATTCCAAGAGTGCTGAGGAGCATAAGGAGCACCTGAGGATGGTTCTGCAGACGTTGAAGGAGAACCAAGTTGAAGAAATGTGAGTTCTGGCTGGACAAAGTTGTTTTCCTTGGTTACGTGGTTTCGAAGGATGGCATTTCAGTGGACCCAGAGAAGATCAAGGTGATTATGGAGTGGGCGAAGCCCACTAGTGTGTCTGAGGTGCGCAGTTTCATAGGGTTGGATGGATATAATATGAAGTTCGTGGAGGGTTTCTCCAAGATTGTGTCCCCCTTGACTCACCTTCTTAAGAAGGATGTCAAGTTTGAGTGGAGCGAGGCGTGTGAGGGGAGCTTCCAGGAGTTGAAGAAGAGGTTGATGTCGGCTCCGATTCTGGCATTACCTTCAGGGTCAGATGGCTTCGAGGGTTTTGTGATGCTTCCCACAGAGGGTTAGGATGTGTGTTGATGCAGGAGGGTAAGGTGGTAGCGTATGGTTCACGTCAACTGAAGCCGTACGAGAAGAATTACCCTACCCATGATTTGGGAGTTAGCTGATGTAGTCTTCACCTTGAAGATGTGGCGGCACTATTTGTATGGGGTGACGTGTAAGGTCTACACGGATCACAAGAGTCTCAAGTATTTATTCACGCAGAAGGAATTGAACTTGAGACAGCGGCGTTGGTTGGAGCTTCTACTTGATTATGATCTGGAGATCCTCTACCATCCTGGTAGGGGCGAATGTGGTGGCAGATGCGCTCAGTCGTAGGGGTGCTCCAGGGCTTGCTTGTTCTATGACAAGGATTCAGAGGTCCGCTTATAAGCTTCATCGCATGAGAGTCTAGGTTGTTCGGTCCGACAGAGCTGGGATGATAGCTTCCCTTCAGGTTCAGTCTACCTTGATAGATCAGATCAGAGATGGTCAGTTAGCAGATTCTGAGTTGTGTAGGATTCAGGAGAGACAGATGATCAGGAGTCCGACTTCTTGTGTCTAGCGATGGCTGCTTTCGTTTCAGAGGTAGAGTTTGTGTGCCCAATGGTGGTGAGTTGAGACGAGAGATCATGCAGGAGGCTCATGGAGCTCTTTATTCGGTACATCCAGGAGGTGTGAAGATGTACCGGGACCTCAGAGAGTCCTTTTGGTGGGCAAATATGAAGAGAGATCTTAGATTTTGTAGCTCATGCCAGACCTGTCAGCAGGTTAAGGCTGAGCATCAGTGGCCTACGGGTCTTCTGCAGCCTCTTCCTGTTCCTGAGTGGGAGTGGGAGAGCGTAGGGATGGATTTTATTGTGGGGCTTCCTAGGAAATCTTCTGGATTCGATGCTCTTTGGGTGATTATGGATCATTTGACGTAGTCAGCTCATTTCTTGCCTGTGAGAAAGACCTTCAGCCTGGAGCGTTTGGCTCGGCTCTATATGGATGAGATTGTGAGGTTGCATGGTGTGCCGATGATGATTGTTTCGGACAGGGATCCGAGATTTGTATCCCGCTTCTGGTGTAGCCTGCATAAGGCTCTAGGGACGAATTTGACATTCAGTTCGGCGTATCATCCTCAGACCGACGGACAGACTAAGAGGACGAACCAGATTTTAGAGGATATGTTGAGAGCTTGCGTTCTGGATTTTGGTGGGAGCTGGGATTAGCATGTTACTTTGATTGAATTCGCCTATAATAATATGGGATGGCTCCTTTTGAGGCATTGCATGGTAGGCATTGTAGATCTCCCATTTGCTGGGATGATCTGAAGGAGAGAGAGCGATTGTGGGTCCGGAGTTGGTGCAGGGAGTGTTTGTTGGTTGCCCAGAGCCGACAGAAGAGCTATGCATATCAGAGACGTTGTCCGCTTGAGTTTCAGGTTGGGGACCACGTGTATCTGAAGATATCTCCGGTTCGTGGCGTTGTTCGTTTTGGCAAGCGGGGCAAGCTGAGTCCTCAGTTTGTGGGTCCTTTCGAGGTGTTAGAGAGGTTCGGACAGGTGGCCTTTAGGTTGGCGTTGCCACCAGCTCTAGCGGGAGTTCATGATGTGTTTCATGTGTCGATGCTCAGGAAGTATCTTCATGACCCTTCGCATGTGATTGATTATGGCCAGTTTCGACTCCGAGATGATTTTACTTATGAGGCAGCTCCTGTTTGAATTCTATCTCGTGATGTTCGACGACTCCATAGCAAGACACTGCCTATGATTAAGGTTCAGTGGTCTGATCAATCCGAGCGTGATGCAACGTGGGAACTCGAGGAGGAATTGCGTGCCAAGTTCCTCACCCTCTTCGAGCAGGGAGGTATGCTGAATTTTGAGGACGAAATTCCTTAAAGGCGGGAGTGATGTTACAACCTGTAGACACCAAAAATTCTCACCCCATAAAGCAAAATTCAGACAAATAAATAAAATAAGAGGGTCGTCACCTTTCTTTCGAAACTTATTCATGTGCCTACCAAAACGAAACTGTCATTTTATGACAAAATTTTCTAAATCAATTCTAAAAAAAACATCCATTTTCAAACCCATCCTATTTTGTTATTTTCCTGTTCTACCATTTTATTTACGATTTATTTCATGTAGTCGGTCCTGTATTATTCGCATATTCATTTGTCTATTCGTTTTTATGTTAGTTTATGCTATTTTATTACTTTTGTATTTTATATCATTTCATTAGTACTTTTACTTGTATTTTACTTATAGTATTCCATTTTACGTTACCTTTATCTTTATTATTTTTAGAATTATTTTCATCCTTTTATGTATACTTCATTACTTTACTGCCTTTATTAATTTTTACGTTCTTATCTTCATTTTATTATTTTATGTCTTTTTTCTTTTTCTTTTTTCTTTTTTTTTTTTTAACTAAGCTTCCTCATTATCCTAAAAACTCTTGCACTATAAATAGAGCAACAAACACAGAACCCTGGCAAGGGACCAGCAGTCACCGATCCCAAAAAAAAAAGACAACAGCAGCCGCCTCCCATGTTCTATCTCCATTCTCTTCATTTCACAGCAAACAAAAAAAAACGCCCAGGCTCTTCATTCTCTTCCCACCGTCGGACCTCGAACCAGAACATAGATGCTCTGCCTTAGTCATTCTTCTATTCACGGAACATTCTCCGCCCTGCTTCGTTTCTCTTGAGCGACGGTAATTTTGCTCAACCAAACTGGCGAACAACAACATCAGCCGACATACAACAAATCACAGTAGAATATTCTCTCGTTTTCTTTCACGGTTTTGTTCTTCACCTCTGCCCCTTTTCTTCTTCTTTGTGCACACCAAGCAAACAGATGTTCTTCATTTTTCTTCACATCGGTGGTTTCACCAGACAAACTGGAGGACAAGAACAATAGGCTCAGCTCTATTCATTCTCTACTCTGGTATTTTTGTGGCCCAAACCGGTGAACTAGAATATACATGCTCTGCCCTCCTCCGTCCCTCTGCACCAACACTGGCGAATGAGTAGCATGCATGCTACTGTCTCTTCTCGGTCCTTCACTCAAGGTTTTGCAACCCATTGGCGAACGAGTAACATACATGCTACGCCTCTGCTCCAATCTCTTCGCTCCCGCTGTCAAACAACAAACATACATGCTCAGCCCTCTCATCTCTTCCTCACGGTAACTTTGCACACCCAACTGTCGAGACAAGAACATACATGCCTCTTTTCATCTCCACACTCACGTATTTTGTTACCCAAACTGATGAGCAAAGGTGATACAAGCGTTGTTCCTTGCACCGTCTTTGTTCAATCTCCTTACTCTCGGTGATTTTGTAAACATCACTGGCGAAACAAGGAATATATGCTCTACTCCTGTTCACTCTCTTTACCGGAGCCTCACTAGCGAGACAAGGGACTGATACGTCTTGTACACAAAGAGAACATACCTGCTCTGTATCTGTCTTCATTTCCCTCTCGTATATGCATTTCTGAAGTGATAAATGTCTGGTGCTACATTTTGCACACGAGACATGTACCTTCCACACTTACCCTCAACATGTGCTGGTGCCTATGCCTCTGAAGTGGTAAATTTCTGGAACTGCTGTATTCGCACACCAGATTGACGAAGGAGCAGCCAATATGCTCCATCTCCCTTGTCCATATTTGTTAGTTTCAAGTTTGATGTGTGTTGTGCGTGTATAGAGACTTTTGTTAAGGGCTTGATTTCAGTCTCAGTCACACCAAGACAGCGGCGTGCTCCTGGGTTGGATGAGATGCGTTTTCCATCTCTGGAACTCTTCATTAATATACTCTTGCCGCGGTCGATTCCTGGAGAGTTCAATCCTCACCTACCTTTGCATATTTAAACGGTAGTCAGGTTTCCTCTATCTCATGGCATACTTTGTTTTTGTGTAATTTATTAGCTCATGTAAAACACAGGCTGATACCGCTCCATCTCCTTGTCCTTTGGCCATATTTATCTCGATCAATGATCGTACTTGCTAGCATCCATTTGATAGATTGTGTTAGCTTTGCTAGAGTTGGATGTTTATTTCACAGTCTCCATTCATTTCGAACAGTACATCAAAGCCTCACCATACTTGTTTGATATATTTATCTCAATCGACAAATTTGATTTGCTATATACTTTTTTTTTGTCTTGCGAGGTATCTGCGTCTCTTTGAAATTGGTTGAGTTTACGTGCTGAGGATCCGTTTAATAGCACTTGTCTTTAGGTTAATTTGTGCCATTCTCTATTTTTCTTCTTGTCAACCGATAATTCACTTCACAGACTTTGTTTTGTTTCACCGTTATGAGCTGAAAATTCTCTGGCTATAAATTTTGTTGTTGATCTGATAGGAAAAGGAGTCTATGTCATGTTTAGTTGTCATTTCCAAATACAGATTGCGTAGAATTTTGTTTTTCTTCCCTCTTTTGTTGGCGATTGTTTTGGAGATTATGAAGCCTAGTTCAGTACTTATGCGCTGGTGTGGAATATGAGTTAGGTGGGACATTACTTTGGGTCTGCAATTTGACCGCTAGCATGGACTTGATGCATGCTCTTCATAGTTTAGAAACTCAATAAGTCAGCACTCCTGGTTAGTACCTGATCATTTGGCTTGAGGATTCACCCCGGCACATTATGTCGATTCGCAAATTATATAGTATATGTTATTTTCGTGTGTCATTTTGCCCGCTATTGTCGGTTTGAGAATGATTCATTTCGGTGATAGTCATATCTCTTTGTGCATTGACTGTTTTGGAAGTTGGTCATTCCAGCAACTAATTTGTCCCTCTGCTTTATTGACACGAATTGAGAAATCTTGTTGGCTAGCTTCTTTTAATTACGATTGAACATTATGTTTGTGTGTTAGTGTTGTTTACTTGCCTCCCCTTTTTCGCCTTGCATCTTGATGTTGAGTTTGAGCATTCTCTTATTACAGTTGTTTATACGACCCAATCTGCTCACTATTTTGCTTTATGTTTTGACCGAGGTACACAAAATTTGATAAGCTTTGGGCTGAACCTGGCTAGGATTTGGCCTCACACTTTGCGATGGAACGCGTTGATGGACCTTGGGCATGATACGCACTCACGGGGTTGCTAAGACGGGACTAAGAACTTGTTTCTTATATTCGACTGAATGATGAACCGGGGGCAGGCCACCCCGTTGGTTAGCTCTCTATCATATATAACTTCTCTTGATTACAATCAACAATATTTTTTTTTTATTTTCTGCACTATTGTTTGCCTCTTGTGAATAAATTTGGTTAGTAAATTGATTCTAGCATGATTTTAATTCAATCTCCACTCGAGACCAACTTGTTAATTACTAGACCTTGTTTCATTCTGCTACTCTTGTTGATATTTTACATATCTAGTTAAAGTCTTTACGTCTACTTTGTTTGGCATTTGTTCTGTTTTTGCTTTGATTGTTAATTGATTTCATAGGTGACCATAGACAACCTCTAGTTACCTAACTGTTCTGGCCCTCGAGCCCAGTGTAGATAAGCCCTAGAAGGTACCCCACAGCTAGCTCATTTCTATTTGCTTTGTGGGGAACGATACCTTCCACATTTTTAAAGCCTATCCCAAACCACCCCATGCCCAGCGGGTCTCTCATTCTTTTATGTGGTGGAATCCCCCTTTGCCTTCAACACACCCATAATCAAGAGTTAATAAACCAATAAATCAATCTCTTTCACTTGTTAATATCTCACAAGTCAGCCCAAATCAACAAGGCCTAAATCAGGCCAAGAATCAAAAGCCTAATCTGGCCCCAAGTCAAAAGGCTCACTTCAATCCAAAAATCAAAAATCTAATTTCATGGCCCAAAAACCAATTCAGCCCAAGATCCAAATTCAAGGTCAAAAATCAAAAATCCAATTTCATGGCCCAAAAGCTCATCTTCCAAGGCCCAACTCAGCTCATCTTCCAAGGCCCAACTCGCCCATTTTTCACGGCTCAACCCGGCCCGCTTCCGAGGCCCAAACCAGGCCCATTAGCTCAAATTTGGCCTACAACTTCAATTCCGATCCAAAATCGATTCAATTTCAATTCAAATCAAATTCCAATTCCAATTCATTCAATTCTTAATTCAATTCAATTCAAAATTCATTTCCATTCAATTCATTCAAACTTCAATTCAAAATTCACTCCAATTCAATCTCAATTTTAATTCAATCTCAATTCAAATCGTAATTCATTCAACTTCAATTCAATCCCATTTCCAGTGCAATCCCAATTCAAATCTAAATTCATTCAATTCCAATTCAACTTCGATTTCAATTCTATTTCAATTCCATTCCAATTTCCCCTACACTCTGAATGTCTCGTAGACCCGAGTGTCTCACAGATTTTATTATCCCAATGATTCGAATGTCTCACAGACCGGAGCGTCTCACAGACCCGAGCGTCTCACAGACCCAAGCGTCTCACAGACCTAAGCGTCTCACAGACTTTGTCATTCTAATGATTCGAATATCTCACGGACCAGAGCATCTCACAGACCCGAGTGTCTCACAGATCCGAGCGTCTCATAGATTCACATCTCAAGATTTCAAATGTCTCTTAGACCCGAGCGTCTCACAGACTCTAGTATCTCAACCTAACACTTCCAAAACCCAAAAAAAAAATCTGAACTACGTAAGGTCTGATCTCAACAGGGAGTTGAGTACGTAGGCAACCCACAGGGTGCGACCCCACATCAATCAAAATGCCATTTTTCACTCTGCCATCTCACCTCCAAACACCCCGTATTGTCTCACAGACCCGAGCGTCTCACAGACTTTGTTATCCCCATGATTCGAATATCTCACAGATCAGAGCATCTCACAGACCCGAGCATCTCACAGATCCGAATGTCTCATAGACTTCGACATCTCAAGGTTTCAACGTCTCATAGACCTGAGCGTCTCACAGACTAAAACATCCCATACTTCAAACATCCCAGGAGGATTCAAGCATCTCCTAATAACCGTGAACTACGTAAGGTCTGATCTCAACAGGGAGTTGAGTACGTAGGCAACCCACACAGGGTGCGACCCCATTTCAAACAAAAACCCTTTTTTCCCCATCTAAGGTGACTCTCGTATCTCTCAAAACACTCAAACCTTCTTCGGCTCCCACAAACTCAAACCATCAGACTTCAAGTCTTGTCTATTCATTCCACCTCGGACTTTTCCCAATTCTTCATTCCATACTCATCCGACATCACTAATTCCTCTTCTTGGCGCTAGCTTGACAGAAAAGCTCGCCTCATCCACTCTCTCTCTTCCCGTCCTAATCCTATCCTTCGGTTTTAACTGAATCTCTCTAATAAGGTTTTGAAAGAAGGCAATCCCGACAATTGGAGACCGAGGTTTCCTCGGGCACCAATCCGAAGTCGTGGTCGTTGCCATTTCTGAGGGGTGTAACCCAGTGCGAACCCACAATAGAATCTCTGATCTGACCAGATAACTCCTATCCATGGGCAACAATCTCATAGTCAATTAACGGTTCTTAGAACCCTCATCTTTCCTTCCTAGTTCCTTAGGTCAAACTAGGTGGCGACTCTAGTCAAATCCGCCTTATAGAGGCATAAGTCCGCGTGGAGCCCATTGAGAGCGGGTGTAGTGCACACTTGCACTCCCCTTTATGCTTTCTGGGAAAGACGACGATGTAGTAGGTATTTGAGGGATGCCAGAATAACGGGTTTTCACCCTCCACAGAATGGCATATTTCTAGGAACTTGACTTTTCAGTCAAACCATATTTGCATATACCCCCCTCATACCGAAAAATCACCCTCCACAGAATGGCGACTCTGCTGGGGAAACTTGAGTAAGTTTTTCTCAAACTCAAGGAAGACTGAACTCCATTCAAAATTGTCGGGACTTCCACACTTCTTTTAAAACCTTCAAGAGATTCATTTCAAAGCCTCTAGGATTATTCTACTCCACACTCAGAGTGTGTATCTGATGAGGACAGATAGGATTTATTAGATCCTCACCAAACATGACAACAATTGGGTTAATAATTAGCTCACGATTAGAAAGAGACACTTAGATGTGAATGAAGCTAACTTCCCTTTAGGCTAATAAAAAACAATTTGGAATCACTGATCTCAAGATAAAACACTTAGTACATAGGTTGGTGCTAACTTCATTTGGTTTGTTTATTGCTTTCATATTTATATTGCGATTGTGGGGTGCATGGGGTGGGTAGCTTAGGACATGCATTCCTCTGTGTCACCCGATTTACCCACGATGTCACGGGATCCCCAACCGGTCCACGGTTGATTCCCCATGAGCTAGGGTCACTCTCTCAGTGAACAAACCCACGAGGCGGTACGGTCTCCGACCAACGCTTTGAGCTCATGATCCAAAATATCCTCCATTATCCGAGTCAAAAGCCAGCATATAGTGACCTTTGAGCCTTCAGTGTCCAGCTGCCTGATCCGGTCTAGAACGGGTTTTATGGGTAGTCACCCCTTGTATGCCGCCTGTCTGACCACCATTTTGCCTTACCCTGAAGATTGCATGGGCTCAGTTCTCCAAGTGTCCTCTGCACCACGGGTGTCTCTAAAGCCCGATGTCACGCTGCACGTCCATAGAGGATCCCGTATTTACCGGATACCCATACATGGCACAACGTAGTCAGTGAATAATTTGGACTTTAGACACACCTGACCGTGCAGATGACGAGAGACCCGTTCCCATGCAGTACTTCCCCAAGTTTCCCAAAAGTGAGTATGTTGTGATAATCCCCGGCCGTGGCTCGTGTGACTGTATCACTTCGGGTATCCTGACCTTTCGAACTTAAGCACTCCGGACTTTCTTGATGACGTGCCCCAATAGGGCATAACAGAGATAAATCCCGAGAGATGAACAGTGAAGGAACGACGGTTCCCCCGGTGGTATGGAAGCATTGATTGACCTGGAAGGTGATTATCCCAATCATTCGCACTCAGCTCCACATAAAATCAGCCACGATTTTCACTTTGCACTTACATCTATGTGTGATCACGTTTTAAAGTTAGCAAAAATCAGAAAATGAATCATGTCGAACACTCAAATGAAATATCTTCAAAGTCGTTCATCTCTAATGATTTCAAAATTGTTATTTCCAAACAGTTTTTAAAATCGGTTTCAATCAAAATCTTCCAAACAATAAACTTTGTCAAACAGTTTGCAAAGAACGGATTTCAAAAATCTACTGTTTACAAATGATTTTCAAACATCACTTCTCACAGATGTCATTTCAAAAACTATTTTCAAAAACAGATTTCAAAAGTCTACTTGTTACAAACAAATTTCAAAAACATTTTTCACGGATTTTATTTCAAAATAGTTTTAAAAACGATTTTCAAAGTCGGTTTTCTCAAATGTATTTCAAACTAAATGATTTAGTCCCCATGTTGTGACCCGCTATTTTTGAAGTTCAACCCACCTTCAAGAGCAGTGGTCATTACCGTGGAACGTACTAGTCATTTCGTGTTTTCACACAAGTGGTGGATTTTCACATAAGATTTTGTGCTTGATCATTCACCTTTCCTTTCTCAAAATATCCCTCATTCCCCTCGTCGAAGCAAGTGGAGCGCATGAAGATCGACGACGTGGTTCGAGCCATAAATCAGAGTTGTACCAATCTGAGTCCAGCGACGTGAAGACTATCAATAGTCATTCGCGTTCAAGAATGTTGGAAATCAGAAGAACACAAACCCGTGAAGCAAATCGAAACACATAAAGACTGACCACATCCAAACAAACGTCGAGTCCAAGAATGTAAATAATCAGAAGAACACCAGCTCGTATTGCTTGATAGCAGTATCACTTCGCTACAACAGCCTAAACACAAGCGAGCAGCCGGTCAAGAGCCCGAAGACGAGCAAGCAGCCGGTCAAGAGCCCGAAGATGAGCAAGCAGCCGGTCAAGAGCCCGAAGACGAGTGAGCAGCCGGTCAAGAGCCTGAAGACAAGCGAGCAGCCAACCAGGAGCTTGAGCGTGAGCAGTCAGCCAGAAGCCCGAAGACGGACCAAAAGAGTTCAGAAGAAGTTCAGCTCAAAATTCCCCCTTTTAATGACTTTAAGGATTGATGATGTATAGGTTTTTCCCTATGATTCTTTTCTCGCTTGTCCATTTCTGAATAGATTACATGTAAAGGTTTATACATTCCCTTCGAGTTTATTTAGATCAATGTGTATAGGGTTCCCCACTCCCTACTTTATTTGTGAATGACCGAGCATCAAAATTCCTACTGAGAAAATCCACCACTTCGAAAACACGTGTTTTCAAAATTGTTTTTCACGTGTTTTCAAAACTGTTTTTCTAAAAACTTGATTTTTTTTTTAGCACATACGACTTGCTTCTTCCCATTTTCGGTCATTTTACATTCATCAATCATGCATGAATCACACCCATCTCAGAAAAATTGCATAATCACAAGTTGCATTCCCAACACATCACACACAAGCATTCATCTCATTTTTTCAAAGCATACTAACATTCACATTTGTCATATTCTTTTTTTCTGTTATAATGATTGTGTTTGCAGGTGATTAACTGCGTTTGCCCACGAGAGAAAGCGTGACTCTCGAAGCGATAGCAAGAAATACCAGGGATTCAAGCATCTTCTCATTCGGCATACCATGTACATAGAGACCAACACCAACAAAAGAGCATAATCCAAAAAAATCATACATCCAAAAATCCAAAAAAAATCATACATCCAAAAATCCAAAAAAACCATACATCCAAAAAATCCAAAAAAAATCATACATCCAAAAATCCAAAAAATCATACATCCAAAAAATCCAAAAAAATCATACATCCAAAAATCCAAAAAATCAAACCTTCAAAAATCCCAAAAATACAGTCACTGTCATATCGCGGGACCACCATGCGGGAGTGGTCACTCCCTAAAATTCCAAAGCCCCAGGAGCTAATCATCAACCTAATACCATTTTGAAACAGCTTCTCTCACATCGTGCCCAACATTTAGACCATCTTCAGGCCGACATTGACAGGATGAGCTTCATGGATCCTCAACTGGAATCGACTCAAGCGAGACTAGGTGTAGCCTTACCACTCATGCATTGCATACAAAAAAAAGAAAACAAAAACAACAACAAAAAACATTTGGTCAAAATTCAAAGTCAACCATCTTCATTCATCGTTTTTCAGCATTTTATGCATCATATACATAGTAATTCCATATTACCACAATAGATTGCATCGTAAATAGTCGCATTTGCATACACCCATATCGAAACGACACCTTTGGAAAAAATCTTGAGGGATTGATTGAACAGAGTGCGTGAACCACTAAACTCTCGACCCGTCAATGAACACAAGGGTCTAATCAAAATCAGCACCACAAACTGAGTGAGTAGTGTGCGAAGAGCGGTATTTTCTCTTGAATTCCAAAAGAGGGTATTGGACAATCCACTGAGCGATAAGGGAAGATAGAGCGAGTCCATAGAGGTAAAACCATGAGCGACCTGTGCATTCCTTCAGGACATGGAGAGGCACAATACATAGTGAGATCTGTGTCGATAAACAGGATATGAACTGTGATTCATGTAAAGATCTGAGAATAGTAAGAAAACAATCATTGACTAATGAGAATGATGAGGCACTTAGGAATAAAAATCTCCACAAAACCAAAAATCTTTGATTGCCCTGTACATAATCCTTAGTGAGCCTCACTAAACCTTTCATGATAAACCTTTTTCTGTGAACTCCATGACATGCCAACCCACGTACATATACTTACTTGCCCTTGCAATAGAGGATCTCAAAGGAGCTGGAGCCATGGTCTCTCCCCACCATCTTTCACAAAAGAAGCAAATAGAATGTTTGAGATGACCAGCGAGTCAATGAAACTCCAAAGCTGAAAGCAAAATCAAAAGCCAAAAGAGTTAGCAGAAAATGTCTAAGAAAGTCGATGAGCCAATGCGATTCCAAAAGGAGGAAGTAAGGAAGCAGAAATCATACACCGAAAAGGAAGGAGAAGAATGAGAAAATCATACACCGAAAAAGAAGAAGAAGAACGAAAAGATCGCATACCAAGAAGAAGAAGGAATAAGCAAAGGACCAATGATGTCCCATCGAAACCAACAAAGATTCTCAAAGATCGTTTGTCTAATCATTCCACCCATGGTGAAGGCGAAACATATCTTCTATGCACAAAGCTCCACAATTCCCAATAAATCCTCCAGTCCCATACCATCAAAGAATTCAATCCAACATCTCCCACCACCCAACCCATAGAACCAACATACCTCAGTTAAACCCAATAAAAACCTCTGACTCGTTAGTTGATGAGCGTTAACCGAAAGTATCAGATCTGAAACATGAATCATAAGTTTTGTACTTGTTATCAACATGTCCCGTCATACCAAAGGGACCGTTAGCGAATGAGTGTGACCTAATCTCACAAGGTCTTTAGAGTGCGAGTGACTCTTTGACTAAACCACAAATCATAATCAGCCTACCCCATTGCAGGTGAGGAATTTGTGAGGAACGGAAAGTCGATAACCTCGAAAAGGAATTCTAAGGAAAATACTGCCCTGAGCATCAAGAGTGTCATCACGACATTTGCACACACGGTCATACTCATGAAAGATTGACCCGTATCCCTCCGTGAGAGTAAAGTGATTCACGCATCCAATTCAACAATCACTCAAAATCGAACTAAAGATGTCTTATATTCGTAAACCTCATATTAATAGAGATAGGACCATACTCTCCCTCCAAAACGCATATGCATCTTGCATCGTATCTAACATTTAATGTCTGTATGCATCATAAACCATCTTTCTCATCCGACTGGCAAGGACTTTGCCTAGTCTCGCTGAAAGTCGACTACAACTACAATTATTGAAGCACAACTCCCGATCAAAAGAAGTCAAACCTGGAGCCACCCGAAGTCATTTGAAGATCACCCCGGAGCCGTCCAGTGTCATTCACGAGTCACACCAAGACCAGCCCCGGAGCAACATCGAGGCCATCTCGAACCAAACTGGAGCCATGCGGAAGCCATCCTCATACATTGAGACCATCCATAGAGCTACACCGGGGCCATCCCAACAGTTCGAGAGCAATACAAGAGCCTCCTCAAATCACGTTGGAGCCATTTCGTCACCAAGCCCTTGCTTTGCAGAGTATCGAACTACGTATGGTCTGATCTCAATATGGAATTGAGTACGTAGGCAGCCCGCCCAGGGTGCGACCACAACAAAGGGGAAAACTTCCCTTTCCCCTCGGTGTCATTAAAGTGAACCAACCAAAGCATCGTCATGCTCAATCAGCACAAGGTCATCCCGGAGCCATCCACGGAAATCCTAGAACCATGATGGGAACTCCCAACAAGTCATGCAACTGTGTTTCATCGTTCACCCATGAAAACCATTCACTCACTACAAAGTCCACAACAAATCCCGTCAAACAATAATAAATCCATCATCGGAGCCATCAAATCACCTTGAAAAAGAAAATATCAAGGCAAATTAAAGCCCACAAATTGCAACAAAATCACCAACCATGTCAAACCCACCAACACCCCAAGGCCATTGGTCACACCGGAGCCATCAGTGCCTACCAGAGCCATCAGTGCCTACCAGAGCCATCAGTGCATACTGGAGCCATCAACACATGCTGGAGCCATCAACACATGCTGGAGCCATCTCAGATCCTTGAAGCCATGCTGGAGCCATCCCGAGGTTCAGATGTTACTATAGAGCCATCTGCTCACACAAAAACCTACATCCACAAACAGGGAGTTTAATTCAATTAATACATTGGTTAATCACCTCACATCACATATCATCTGCATATACCACAAAATTTGCTCACTATCTAACGCATTTTACACCCGCTAGGCAGCTATTGCGCTACTAGTGCGGTCGCATTTCATTTTTACACCCGCTAGACAGCTATTGCGCTACTAGTGCGGTCGCATTTCATTTTTACACCCGCTAGACAGCTATTGCGCTACTAGTACGGTCGCCTTTCGTTTTACACCTGCTAGACAGCTTTTGCGCTACTAGTGCGGTCGCATTTCATTTTTACACCCGCTAGACAGCTATTGCGCTACTAGTGCGGTCGAATTTTTTGTTTTACACCTGCTAGACAGCTATTGCGCTACTAGTACGGTCGCCTTTCGTTTTACACCTGCTAGACAGCTATTGCGCTACTAGTACGGTCGCCTTTTGTTTTACACCCGCTAGACAGCTATTACGCTACTAGTGCGGTCCCGCCGTTTTTCCTCCACTAGGAAGCTATTACGCTACTGGTGCGAGATCGTTCATTCCATAACCCACTAGGCAGCTATTACGCTACTAGTGTGGTCCCGCCGTTTTTCCTCCACTAGGAAGCTATTACGCTACTGGTGCGAGATCGTTCATTCCATAACCCACTAGGCAGCTATTACGCTACTAGTGCGGTCCCGTCAGTTTTTTTTCCTTCACTAGGCAGCTATTACGCTACTAGCGCAAGATCGTTTCACATCCACCTGCTAGGCAGCTATTACGCTACTAGTACGGTACTCCATTAAAGTATTATAGGCTCGTCATAAGTCCTATAGCTAGATGTCAAGAGGTCTAGTTGAGGCACTCCTAAGTCCTCGTACTATCAATTGCATTATAGGCTCGTCATAAGTCCTGTAGCTAGATGTCAAGAGGTCTAGTTGAGGCTCGTCATAAGTCCTCGTGCACCCCAATCAACCTAATTGTTAGTATCATAGGCTCGTCATAAGTCCTATGGCTAGATATCAAGAGGTCTAGTTGAGGCTCGTCATAAGTCCTCGTACTTTCAATTGCATTATAGGCTCGTCATAAGTCCTATAGCTAGATGTCAAGAGGTCTAGTTGAGGCTCGTCATAAGTCCTCGTGCACCCCAATCAATCTAATTGTTAGTATCATAGGCTCGTCATAAGTCCCATGGCTAGATATCAAGAGGTCTAGTTGAGGCTCGTCATAAGTCCTCGTACTTTCAATTGCATTATAGGCTCGTCATAAGTCCTATAGCTAGATGTCAAGAGGTCTAGTTGAGGCTCGTCATAAGTCCTCGTGCACCCCAATCAATCTAATTGTTAGTATCATAGGCTCGTCATAAGTCCTATGGCTAGATATCAAGAGGTCTAGTTGAGGCTCGTCATAAGTCCTCGTACTTTCAATTGCATTATAGGCTCGTCATAAGTCCTATAGCTAGATGTCAAGAGGTCTAGTTGAGGCTCGTCATAAGTCCTTGTGCACCCCAATCAATCTAATTGTTAGTATCCTTGGCTCATCATAAGTCATAGGGTTAGATGTCAAGAGGTCTAACCGAGGCTCGTCATAAGTCCTCGTACTTTCAATCAGATTCATACACTCACGGTCGCATCCCAATACACCACTAAACCGCAGTGAGAATTTTTGGCGCCCCGTCAACCTTGATCCAATTCTACAAGGGCTTGCAAAATTGAATCAAGGGGAGCCATCTGTAGACACCAAAAATTCTCACCCCATAAAGCAAAATTCAGACAAATAAATAAAATAAGAGGGTCGTCACCTTTCTTTCGAAACTTATTCATGTGCCTACCAAAACGAAACTGTCATTTTATGACAAAATTTTCTAAATCAATTCTAAAAAAAACATCCATTTTCAAACCCATCCTATTTTGTTATTTTCCTGTTCTACCATTTTATTTACGATTTATTTCATGTAGTCGGTCCTGTATTATTCGCATATTCATTTGTCTATTCGTTTTTATGTTAGTTTATGCTATTTTATTACTTTTGTATTTTATATCATTTCATTAGTACTTTTACTTGTATTTTACTTATAGTATTCCATTTTACGTTACCTTTATCTTATTATTTTTAGAATTATTTTCATCCTTTTATGTATACTTCATTACTTTACTGCCTTTATTATTATTTTTACGTTCTTATCTTCATTTTATTATTTTATGTCTTTTTTTCTTTTTTTTTTCTTTTTTTTTCTTTAACTAAGCTTCCTCATTATCCTAAAAACTCTTGCACTATAAATAGAGCAACAAACACAGAACCCTGGCAAGGGACCAGCAGTCACCGATCCCAAAAAAAAAAGACAACAACAGCCGCCTCCCATGTTCTATCTCCATTCTCTTCATTTCACAGCAAACAAAAAAAACGCCCAAGCTCTTCATTCTCTTCCCACCGTCGGACCTCGAACCAGAACATAGATGCTCTGCCTTAGTCATTCTTCTATTCACGGAACATTCTCCGCCCTGCTTCGTTTCTCTTGAGCGACGGTAATTTTGCTCAACCAAACTGGCGAACAACAACATCAGCCGACATACAACAAATCACAGTAGAATATTCTCTCGTTTTTCTTTCACGGTTTTGTTCTTTACCTCTGCCCCTTTTCTTCTTCTTTGTGCACACCAAGCAACACAGATGTTCTTCATTTTTCTTCACATCGGTGGTTTCACCAGACAAACTGGAGGACAAGAACAATAGGCTCAGCTCTCTATTCATTCTCTACTCTGGTATTTTTGTGGCCCAAACCGGTGAACTAGAATATACATGCTCTGCCCTCCTCCGTCCCTCTGCACCAACACTGGCGAATGAGTAGCATGCATGCTACTGTCTCTTCTCCGGTCCTTCACTCAAGGTTTTGCAACCCATTGGCGAACGAGTAACATACATGCTACTGCCTCTGCTCCAATCTCTTCGCTCCCGCTGTCAAACAACAAACATACATGCTCAGCCCTCTCATCTCTTCCTCACGGTAACTTTGCACACCCAACTGTCGAGACAAGAACATACATGCCTCTTTTCATCTCCACACTCACGTATTTTGTTACCCAAACTGATGAGCAAAGGTGATACAAGCGTTGTTCCTTGCACCGTCTTTGTTCAATCTCCTTACTCTCGGTGATTTTGTAAACATCACTGGCGAAACAAGGAATATATGCTCTACTCCTGTTCACTTCTCTTTACCGGAGCCTCACTAGCGAGACAAGGGACTGATACGTCTTGTACACAAAGAGAACATACCTGCTCTGTATCTGTCTTCATTTCCCTCTCGTATATGCATTTCTGAAGTGATAAATGTCTGGTGCTACATTTTGCACACGAGACATGTACCTTCCACACTTACCCTCAACATGTGCTGGTGCCTATGCCTCTGAAGTGGTAAATTTCTGGAACTGATGTATTCGCACACCAGATTGACGAAGGAGCAGCCAATATGCTCCATCTCCCTTGTCCATATTTGTTAGTTTCAAGTTTGATGTGTGTTGTGCGTGTATAGAGACTTTTGTTAAGGGCTTGATTTCAGTCTCAGTCACACCAAGACAGCGGCGTGCTCCTGGGTTGGATGAGATGCGTTTTCCATCTCTGGAACTCTTCATTAATATACTCTTGCCGCGGTCGATTCCTGGAGAGTTCAATCCTCACCTACCTTTGCATATTTAAACGGTAGTCAGGTTTCCTCTATCTCATGGCATACTTTGTTTTTTGTAATTTTATTAGCTCATGTAAGAACACAGGCTGATACCGCTCCATCTCCTTGTCCTTTGGCCATATTTATCTCGATCAATGATCGTACTTGCTAGCATCCATTTGATAGATTGTGTTAGCTTTGCTAGAGTTGGATGTTTATTTCACAGTCTCCATTCATTTCGAACAGTACATCAAAGCCTCACCATACTTGTTTGATATATTTATCTCAATCGACAAATTTGATTTGCTATATACTTTTTTTTGTCTTGCGAGGTATCTGCGTCTCTTTGAAATTGGTTGAGTTTACGTGCTGAGGATCCGTTTAATAGCATTTGTCTTTAGGTTAATTTGTGCCATTCTCTATTTTTCTTCTTGTCAACCGATAATTCACTTCACAGACTTTGTTTTGTTTCACCGTTATGAGCTGAAAATCTTCTCTGGCTATAAATTTTGTTGTTGATCTGATAGGAAAAGGAGTCTATGTCATGTTTAGTTGTCATTTCCAAATACAGATTGCGTAGAATTTTGTTTTTCTTCCCTCTTTTGTTGGCGATTGTTTTGGAGATTAGGAAGCCTAGTTCAGTACTTATGCGCTGGTGTGGAATATGAGTTAGGTGGGACATTACTTTGGGTCTGCAATTTGACCGCTAGCATGGACTTGATGCATGCTCTTCATAGTTTAGAAACTCAATAAGTCAGCACTCCTGGTTAGTACCTGATCATTTGGCTTGAGGATTCACCCCGGCACATTATGTCGATTCGCAAATTATATAGTATATGTTATTTTCGTGTGTCTCATTTTGCCCGCTATTGTCGGTTTGAGAATGATTCATTTCGGTGATAGTCATATCTCTTTGTGCATTGACTGTTTTGGAAGTTGGTCATTCCAGCAACTAATTTTGTCCCTCTGCTTTATTGACACGAATTGAGAAATCTTGTTGGCTAGCTTCTTTTAATTACGATTGAACATTATGTTTGTGTGTTAGTGTTGTTTACTTGCCTCCCCTTTTTCGCCTTGCATCTTGATGTTGAGTTTGAGCATTCTCTTATTACAGTTGTTTATACGACCCAATCTGCTCACTATTTTGCTTTATGTTTTGACCGAGGTACACGCAAAATTTGATAAGCTTTGGGCTGAACCTGGCTAGGATTTGGCCTCACACTTTGCGATGGAACGCGTTGATGGACCTTGGGCATGATACGCACTCACGGGGTTGCTAAGACGGGACTAAGAACTTGTTTCTTATATTCGACTGAATGATGAACCGGGGGCAGGCCACCCCGTTGGTTAGCTCTCTATCATATATAACTTCTCTTGATTACAATCAACAATATGTTTTTTTTTTATTTTCTGCACTATTGTTTGCCTCTTGTGAATAAATTTGGTTAGTAAATTGATTCTAGCATGATTTTAATTCAATCTCCACTCGAGACCAACTTGTTAATTACTAGACCTTGTTTCATTCTGCTACTCTTGTTGATATTTTAACATATCTAGTTAAAGTCTTTACGTCTACTTTGTTTGGCATTTGTTCTGTTTTTGCTTTGATTGTTAATTGATTTCATAGGTGACCATAGACAACCTCTAGGTTACCTAACTGTTCTGGCCCTCGAGCCCAGTGTAGAGAAGCCCTAGAAGGTACCCCACAGCTAGCTCATTTCTATTTGCTTTGTGGGGAACGATACCTTCCACATTTTTAAAGCCTATCCCAAACCACCCCATGCCCAGCGGGTCTCTCATTCGTTTTATGTGGGTGGAATCCCCCTTTGCCTTCAACACACCCATAATCAAGAGTTAATAAACCAATAAATCAATCTCTTTCACTTGTTAATATCTCACAAGTCAGCCCAAATCAACAAGGCCTAAATCAGGCCCAAGAATCAAAAGCCTAATCTGGCCCCAAGTCAAAAGGCTCACTTCAATCCAAAAATCAAAAATCTAATTTCATGGCCCAAAAACCATTCAGCCCAAGAAATCCAAATTCAAGGTCAAAAATCAAAAATCCAATTTCATGGCCCAAAAGCTCATCTTCCAAGGCCCAACTCAGCTCATCTTCCAAGGCCCAACTCGCCCATTTTTCACGGCCCAACCCGGCCCGCTTCCGAGGCCCAAACCAGGCCCATTAGCTCAAATTTGGCCTACAACTTCAATTCCGATCCAAAATCGATTCAATTTCAATTCAAATCAAATTCCAATTCCAATTCATTCAATTCTTATTCAATTCAATTCAAAATTCATTTCCATTCAATTCATTCAAACTTCAATTCAAAATTCACTCCAATTCAATCTCAATTTTAATTCAATCTCAATTCAAATCGTAATTCATTCAACTTCAATTCAATCCCATTTCCAGTGCAATCCCAATTCAAATCTAAATTCATTCAATTCCAATTCAACTTCGATTTCAATTCTATTTCAATTCCATTCCAATTTCCCCTACACTCTGAATGTCTCGTAGACCCGAGTGTCTCACAGATTTTATTATCCCAATGATTCGAATGTCTCACAGACCGGAGCGTCTCACAGACCCGAGCGTCTCACAGACCCAAGCGTCTCACAGACCTAAGCGTCTCACAGACTTTGTCATTCTAATGATTCGAATATCTCACGGACCAGAGCATCTCACAGACCCGAGTGTCTCACAGATCCGAGCGTCTCATAGATTTCACATCTCAATCACATCTCAAGATTTCAAATGTCTCTTAGACCCGAGCGTCTCACAGACTCTAGTATCTCAAACCTAACACTTCCAAAACCCAAAAAAAAAATTCTGAACTACGTAAGGTCTGATCTCAACAGGGAGTTGAGTACGTAGGCAACCCACACAGGGTGCGACCCCACATCAATCAAAATGCCATTTTTCACTCTGCCATCTCACCTCCAAACAACCCCGTATTGTCTCAGACCCGAGCGTCTCACAGACTTTGTTATCCCCATGATTCGAATATCTCACAGATCAGAGCATCTCACAGACCCGAGCGTCTCACAGATCCGAATGTCTCATAGACTTCGACATCTCAAGGTTTCAAACGTCTCATAGACCTGAGCGTCTCACAGACTAAAACATCCCATACTTCAAACATCCCAGGAGGATTCAAGCATCTCCTAATAACCGTGAACTACGTAAGGTCTGATCTCAACAGGGAGTTGAGTACGTAGGCAACCCACACAGGGTGCGACCCCATTTCAAACAAAAAAACCCTTTTTTCCCCATCTAAGGTGACTCTCGTATCTCTCAAAACACTCAAACCTTCTTCGGCTCCCACAAACTCAAACCATCAGACTTCAAGTCTTGTCTATTCATTCCACCTCGGACTTTTCCCAATTCTTCATTCCATACTCATCCGACATCACTAATTCCTCTTCTTGGCGCTAGCTTGACAGAAAAGCTTGCCTCATCCACTCTCTCTCTTCCCGTCCTAATCCTATCCTTCGGTTTTAACTGAATCTCTCTAATAAGGTTTGAAAGAAGGCAATCCCGACAATTGGAGACCGAGGTTTCCTCGGGCACCAATCCGAAGTCGTGGTCGTTGCCATTTCTGAGGGGTGTAACCCAGTGCGAACCCACAATAGAATCTCTGATCTGACCAGATAACTCCTATCCATGGGCAACAATCTCAGAGTCAATTAACGGTTCTTAGAACCCTCATCTTTCCTTCCTAGTTCCTTAGGTCAAACTAGGTGGCGACTCTAGTCAAATCCGCCTTATAGAGGCATAAGTCCGCGTGGAGCCCATTGAGAGCGGGTGTAGTGCACACTTGCACTCCCCTTTATGCTTTCTGGGAAAGACGGACGATGTAGTAGGTATTTGAGGGATGCCAGAATAACGGGTTTTCACCCTCCACAGAATGGCATATTTCTAGGAACTTGACTTTTCAGTCAGACCATATTTGCATAGACCCCCCTCATACCGAAAAATCACCCTCCACACAACCCAGTTTTGTTTTAGATTTTCTAACGTTCAATTTTGTTTCTTGTTTTATTTGATGAGCCTTTTAGCTTTTGGGACGACCGTGGCGTTTGATTAAAATACGGGGACTAGGAGGTCTTTTCCCCTTTCTTTTATTTGGTAAGTAGTTATAAGGAAATGAGAGTTCCTTATTTGTTTTCTCGATCATCAATTCCTGGTCAGTTTCTAAACGTTCTCCCATCGACAGTTTTGAGCGCTTCTTCTCCTCCCTCATTCCCTTGGTGTGAATTCCAATTGCTGGTACGAATTGCCTCGTTTCTTCTATTGTCTTCCCTGCTGCTGCTTGGATCACTCTTCTGGTTGATTTCAGTGTCGTCTGGTGCGTCTCCTCTCCTGCATTTAGTTCGTCTGATTGTTGGCATCGGCTAGCCGGGTTCTGCTCTTCGAATCGAGGTAAGTGGGGGATGGAATTGGGGTTGCTTGCTCACCCTCGGGACTGATTCGGTTGTGTCTTTTGATTGGGAAATTGCGTGGCTTTGTGCGATTTGATTCTGGTTTTGTGTTAATCAAATGGCTAAACCCCCGTAGGTACTGTTTTACAATTCTGGAATTTCTATTGATTTTGGTGTTGGTTTGATGGTGTTGTTCGCCTCTGTCAATTCTCTGCGAACTGCTGTTTTCGCGATGTCCGGACGTTTGTCCGAACGTTGAAGTTCGGATAGTGCGTCTGGCGTGCCTCTGATTTTCGAGTTTTTGAAGCGTCCGAACATCTGTCCGAGCTTTGAAGTTTGGACAGTGTGCGAGGACAACTCTTGATTTTGGCTTCGACCTGTGTCCAAACTTGCAAGGTCAGACTTAAGTTTGGACACGATGAACATTTGGCTTTTAAACTCTCGACTTACGTCCGACTTTGACGTTCCGACGTATGTTTGGATATTGTGCTCTCCGCAGGTTTTTAACTCTCGACTTACGTCTGACTTTGACTTTCCGACGTAAGTTCGGATATTGTGCTCTCCGCAGGTTTTAAACTCTCGACTTACATCCGACTTTGACATTCCGACGTAAGTTTGGATATTGTGCTCTCCGCAGGTTTTAAACTCTCGACTTGCGTCCGACTTTGATGCTCTGACGTAAGTTCGGATATTGTGCTCTCCGCAGGTTTTAAACTCTCGACTTACGTCCGACTTTGACGCTCCAACGTAAGTTTGGATATTGTGCTCTCTGCAGGCTTTTAAACTCTCGACTTACGTCCGACTTTGATGTTCCGACGTAAGTTCGGATATTGTGCTCTCCGCAGGTTTTAAACTCTCGACTTACGTCCGACTTTGACGTTCCGACGTAAGTTCGGACATTGTGCTCTCCACAGGTTTTGAACTCTCGGCCTCTGTCCGAACATGCATGTTCAGACGCATGTTCGGACATGGCCCTGTTTTCGCCTAACTTTTCCGTCTCAGCTCCGTTTTGAATTCCGTTTGTGGGGTTGTGTTCCCCTATCAGTGTACAAGCTTTCTACGTTATTTATTTGCACATTCATGCACTTATGATCTGTGTTAAGAACTTACGATTTTGGGACCTAGTCATGTTGCTTCTGAGCCTTGGATAGTCGGGTTGGGCTGTCCCGTAGCTTGCTGCGCAGGAATTACTTCTGATTTAGGTCCTTAGGGTCTCCCTTAGGACATTGTTGACCGACGGGTCTGTTAGTTGTCTCTACGACTTCTGATGTGGGATCTTCAGATCCATAGGACATTATGCGAGTCCTTCTGATGTGTCAGCGAGTTTCTAGTGTCCCACCCATCGTCTCTGATTCTGGAAGTCAGACTGTGATTTTGATGTGGTATTCTGCTTTGGTTTCTGATCCGTTTTGATTATGTTCTGTTTATTTACAAATGACATGCGCTTCCCTCTGTTTATACAAACTTCTGCTTCTGTTTTGAGTGGGCTTCCTTGAAGTCTTCTGCTTACTGGGCTGTTGAGCTCACCCCTTTACTCATTTTGCAGATTGAGCTCGGAGATATCTTCATTCTCCTCTTTGGGGATCTGATCTGGATTTGGATTTGTTAAACTTTGTTATGTATCTGATTTTTGCGCTTAGACACTTTTGACTTTGAGTAGCCTTCGGGACTTTGCTATATATTTGGTTTTAACACACATTCTAGATACTATAAACCTTTCTAAGTATTTATGAAGTTTTACTATTTGATTTCGAGTTCGGTTTGCATTAGTGCCTTGCGTCGTTAGGTAATAGACTTGCGGCGTGTAACAACCCTGACTCCTAGGCCGGTATTGGGGTCGTTACACCCATTCCTATTCTCATCCCCTCCCCATCCCATCCCTATTCCATTCCCATCATATGTATTATATTTCCATGTCGTTCTTACCAGGGGCGTTTTAGTCATTCATAAGGCCTTGTGCCAAATCTAAAATAAGACCCTTTATAAATTTTAATATAAAATATTTAATTTAATTATATCATAATTTTATAATTTTTTATTGAAAAATTACAAACCGAACAAAAAATATACTAGTTCCTATTATTTGTTATTAAAGTTTCTTATTAGATTAAAATAGTTTTTTACTGTTTATAAAAATCTAGTCCACTATAAATTGTTTGATGCTACATATTCTTTTAATGATAACAAAAAATTATATAAGTAAGAAATAGGAGCCCAAAATATATGGCCCATAAAATTTAGGGGCCATGTTTCAATGAACTTGTTGAGCTCCTTGTGAGCACCTCTAGTTCTTACTAGGGGTGTTAAAAAAAAACCGGAACTGAAATACCCCTAACCTTTAAAATATAATTAAATGATCTACTAATGATCTAAGATGATTATTAAACATCTAAATATTATTGGGAACAATCTAAAAGATCTCAACAAGGCAAAACACGCCTTAAGATCGGTAAAGCCAAAAATGTGCTTTAAGACACCATAAAGATTGTATGACCTCAAATAGGATCCAAAGTGGATTCCTAAGTATTATAATGAAGTAAGGAACACAACAAAACCGTTCTCAAGGAGAACTAAGCTCAGGAACACCCTGTGACACAAAAATGTGCACTAAAACACCTTAAAGCACGTTTTTGTGAGATTGCCTTTTAAATTGATTTTTAATGGGCTTAAAATTATAATTACCCTTAAATATGATATTTATCATATTATATCATATTAGGAATTTAATTCCAGAAATTTACGAATTTTTACAAATTTAATATTAAAATATTAATAAAACCCCAAAGTGGGGCCCGCATGAGTCAAATTGACCAAGTATGGTCAATGGTCAAGTAATGACCCATTTGACCTAAAGGAAATCAGCTGGCAAGGAGGTGGGAAGGCAGCATAAGTCCTTGATTGACAATAATTCCTACCTAATACATTACTTTTTGAAAATAACTTACTTTTTCCATTATTTCCTACCTTTCCCACCTTCTCCTTTCTTCCCTTGTCCGATTCCACACTGCCCAGCCGAGTTCCTCCCTTCCTTTGGAGCTCTCAAGTCTGTTCTTGAGCATGGAAGGCAAGCCTAGCTCCTAAGCTCTTAATGTAAGTGTTTTAATGTCATTTTTAGCTCTTTTTCTTCATCTCTTCACTACCAACACCTAGATTTCGTGGCTCATCAATTCCTATGGCTTATTCTCAGTGTTCTAAGGTTAGAACAAGAGCTAAACTCGGTTGAGACCAGTAGAGGGACCAAGGTTGTTCAAATCTACATTTTAAGGTTAAAACATACCTTAAGCCTCTCAATCTTTCAAGCGGTTTTCTTCCTCTGATTTTTATGAGTTTATACACTCATAATCTTCATATTTACATGTTCATTCAGTTGGTTAGCCATTTGGAGCAAGGGTGACCAAGATCCAAGAGAAATACTCCCTTTTAAGGCATTTTTCCAAGGTAAAACCTAATAACAAGGTAGCATTTCGAGATCTAACTATTTCCTATGTCAATATGGTGGATCTAACACCTTGTGGTGTGTTTTGGTTCAGGTCGAAACCACTTAGGACTTCCCTTGCATTTTTAAGGTGATTTTTGCCTTAAATCTTACATTAATTATTCCTTATGGTTAAGCTCAAGCTTGGAGTGTAACCATATCTTGTTTTTGTGTATTAAACATGTCTAAATCAAGTGGTGAATTTTCCTACAAGTGACCGAGCTCATACAAGGAATAATCAAGGTATAAACACCTTAAACCTATGATTTTTATAATTTTTAAGCATATATATATATATATATATATGGCCGAGAGTGAAGTTACACATATAGGTCATATTGACCTAAAAAATGGGAAAAATGGCTAAGATAAATTAAGCTAGTCATTTAAGAGATTTAATTAACATAATGGTCAAATTATGACATTATGTGGAAAAAAATTTAACTAAGGTGAGGCCGAATATATATGCTATATTTTGAGACATTTATTGTGTAATTTATTTTGCAAGTTCAAGGTTGTAATAAGGCCATGTCATTAGGCCATTTTAATTTAAGTTTATAAGCTTATTTAGTTTTATTTATGCTTATAATTAAATTGGGGCCAATTCGTAATTACTAGGAATTTAGAAAGTTGTGGGCTTAATTTAGAGCAATTTAGGGTTTTTAAATGAATTTAATAAAAATTATAACATTTTATAAAGTTTTGGGTCAAAATTGTAAAAATAGAAAAGTATAGGTTATTATTAGTAATTACCGAAAAATTGGTTCCCATTTGGTATTAGGAGTCAAAGTTGACTATATAGGAGACTTTGACCAAGTTTAGAAAATTTAAGAAATTAAAATACTACCTTATAATAAGATACTTATTAAATTGTAAAAGATTTATAAGATTTGGGGTAGTAATGTAATTACCGAGACTTAAGGGTACTAAATGGAATTTAGTAAAGTCCTTAAGCTATTAGAAATTTTTAGAAGTTTATTTGGTTAAATTTGGAGTTCATATGAATTATATAAGTATAATACATGGTATTTTATAACATTGTTACAAATGGGTAACAAATGTATAGAAACTGAGATTTAGAGGAAAAATAAGGTTAAAATAATGTTTATAACCTTTTGGTATAGTTTGGTAATTTTTGGAGTTATATATAAGGTTTATTAAGAAATGTGTATAATATATAGTTTTAATGGAATTAGAAAACTATGTATTAGAAATTGAGAGTGAATTGTGGTTTTATAGAAGTTTAGTGGTTATAAGTAAAAGCTGAAAATATTAAGGGCCATTTGGTATTTTATAAACAAAATATGACTATAGGTTATAATTGTTTTAAATGACTTAAATGTCATAAGATATGTTATATAACAATAATGTAACATTATATAATTAAGTGGTGGATTTTGTAAATATTTAAGAACATAGGTGTTGTTCGGACATATTAACATTTTTAAATGGAATTTATAATATGGTTTTGATGTTATAAGAATTATAACATTTATAATATAAGAAGTATTCATTAAAAGAATGAATATAGATTATAAGACTTACCATATAATAAATAGTTCCATAATACACATATATGAATAAATATATGTAATGGTGTAGAAAATGTGATATGGTTCAATAATTATGAATTATCATAATTAAAATGATAATAGATAAGGAGGAAAGAATTATAAACATTAGATATGGAAATTCTAATGTTAAGAGTGTTCATGGGATAATAGGGATTTTAATATTAAAAGTATTGCTTACATATGAATTATACCACATTGAACTTAGGAAAAAAAAAAGAGAGAGAGACAAACCTTAGAAAAATAAATACTAAGGTGAGGTGTATAGTGCATGACAAAGAATCATACATGCAATAAAGAAACAAACTATACGACCTACAATATACGTTAAGTTACATGCGATAACAAAGTCCAACAATAAGTATATTAATATACAATACAAGACTACGCATGTAATATAACACTTTTCCAATCTCGAGTTAAACCGAAAGCCCGACAAACATTGACAGCTAATAACGGGGGGTTAACCGGGAGTTAATAGTGACGGTACGGGGTACCGTAGGATTGTGTTGTTATACGGTATGCTAATCAGTAGCATTATGTATTGTTTAGACTGTTAGAGACGACACACGGAGCATAGGATCTTGCTGATTCATACTCCACCGTAATACACCAGGGTGAACGGTATGTTATTTATGTGGCTTGATTGTCTCTGAGGATTTCCTCAGTTCGGACATTGTGTGAAAATCTGTGATAAGATTGAATGTCTGCTTGTGTGAATTAATATGCTTGAGTTGTGGATTAATGCTGCTTTATTATTACTGTTGTGCGATAACAGTACCGTTCGTATATATGAACATATTATAAAACGAACTAGCGGCAGTGATGCTATCTTATATGTGTAACATAAGGAACGTAAGTAAACGTTGTAGCATCAGGATAAATAGATATATATATATATATATATTATCTGAGACTTATATACGGAGCATTGGCCTCTTTAACGCCGCTCTCGTATCTAACATTGGGTCCCGAGTCGACATACTCAGGATTGGACTAACGACTTAGTCTATTGTGTTAAGGAAAGTAATAAAACGATGCGATGGTATAGATAAGTTATCAAGAGGATGTGGCTCTTGCTGTGAAATGTGATCCATTAACGATACTAGGATACCGTGTGGTAACCGTAAGTATCAGGATAAATTTCCAACGAACTGCAGATTGTTCGTAGGACGGAGACTCTACGCTGGAGTGGCTACTGCCGTGGGTGACCCGCCAAAGAGATGGGTAACTTAGAGACACGTCGTTCTAATGAGACGTTGTCATTAGACATGACTGAACAATTACGAACGATTATATTAACTCGTACATTAGGCGAACATTATTTGGGCGTGCATGCCAAAGACGAGAGTTCATACTCGTTTATAATTCTCGTTGTTTCGCCTTGTTGTTCATTGGTTATGCTGTGTGGTTATGTGTGGTATGTTGGTGGTGTTGATTGAATAAGTCGTTGTACTTATAAGTGTGTTGTGAATTGGATTAATTAAATAAACTGTACTTATATCTGTGTTGTGAACTGGATGAGTCGAGTCACTGTGCTCGTGTGTGGATTTTGTGGATTGTTCGTCGAACGAGTCGACGTACTCAACTATGAACTTTCAGGTGTTGTTGGAGTAGAATCTCCGTACTCATATAAGCGTTGTAACGCTTTCAGTGGTCTATTACGATGCGATGTGTGGAGCCGGGGGCTTATTTGTTATTTGAGTTTACTGCAATATATAATGTTGCTTTACAGTTTTAACATTAAACTATTTGCATGAAAATGGTTTGCATGCTCTCGACCAAATAACTGAATGGTCCGAGGGTGCATGACAGTCAGGTAATAACATACTCAGCAGGGGCTGATTCCATACCACAAACTACCATTTTTGCAGGTATGCAACTTCCGGTGTCGGCAAAGAGAGTGACGCGCTGGGTAGTATGATTACAGTTATTCGAACATGCACTGTTGCATTTTGATACGAACCTAGAAACGTGTATAGGTTTTGGATCTTAGAAAGCTCACTGTGAATGTATTATATTTTGGTTTGGGAAGTTTAGATCTATCTCTTGTTGTCACTGCGAGAAATTGTTTCGTATGTAAGAATATATCAGGGAGCACGTTATTACCGTATGGGCGAGTACGAACGGTGACACCAGTAGT
Source organism: Limonium bicolor (assembly GCA_023374045.1). Classification (NCBI taxonomy): domain Eukaryota; kingdom Viridiplantae; phylum Streptophyta; class Magnoliopsida; order Caryophyllales; family Plumbaginaceae; genus Limonium; species Limonium bicolor. The sequence goes on from CM041776.1 coordinate 445,586,662, forward strand.
TCAATTGTTGAGATTACCGCTGCGATTATATTGTTAAGTAACATGATTAGGAGCCGATTAGAGTAGGGGTGTTTACAGAACCGATAACCGAAACTGAACCGATAAAACCGCGATCGAAAATTTGGTTAACCGAACTGTTTTCCCGGTTTCGGTTAACCGACCATTTAAATAAGCCGGTTTCGGTTCCAGTTATCACTTTAACCAACCGGTTAACCGGATTAACTATTTATAAATTAAAAAAAATCAGATTTTCTAAAAGTCTTTATACACTTTACTTTCCTTCATTTTGAATTCTAACCTTACATTTTTTGTTAGTATAAATATATTTTGAATTAGAAGATATGGAAATCGATGAAGTCAGATTTGTTATCATATAGTTATCTTATTACAATTAATTTTGTATCATTATTATAATATTTTCTATAAAACTTGTAGGAATGGAGTTCATTGCGGAGCTACCTATAATAACATTGTTGAGTCTCTCGACTTTTCAAGTGATTGGTGAAACTTGGTTAGTATTTGTTAACATACTTAGCTGTTGTAAGTTGATAAGTGAGAACTACATAGACATTTAAGGGTTTAATTTACCTTATACTTACTCACTTTCAGGATAATATTTCTCACTTATCGTATGTTTTTCCTAAGTTTATGTCTTGATATGGACTGATATATTTTATGTATCAATACAGGAAAAAGTGTTGGAATCAAATAGTTTATTTCACAAGCTTTTCCAACGCAACAACGGCGAGTAAAACGACTTATAACGAAGAATCTGGAGCCGGTTGAAGATCGCGTGAAAATAGAAAACATAATCATTCTAACCGCGTGAGCGTAGGGCGGACGGAGGCGAGGACACGAGTGGCGTCCGCGTGAGTTTGAGGCGGACAGAGGGCCGGACGGAGGCGCGGACGACAGAGGGTCCCGCGTGATTTTGGGTGGACAGAGGCGCGGACGGAACTAGCGCGCAAACATCAGCAGCGTCCGCATGATTGAGGCGGACGGAGGCACGGACGCCTCTAAAATGCGCCCGAGAACCAGATTTTCACGCGGTGCTGTTTATCTTCTCCGCGACTTATCCATCTACCCAGATGAGAATATCAGGCGCCTACCGATAGTTATCTCACGCGTTCAGCCGCCCCAATCCTCTCCTTAATTTCCTTACGCGGTGTTCCCTTGTTTCCTCTGTCTTCTTCCTTCTCCAGCCTGTCTCCAGCTTCTTCTCCTTCTCCTATAATCCACGAGCCTTCTGCTCAAAATCATCCATCCCATCCAGTAAATAATCCTCGCTCACACCTACGATCCACTCCATCTTCTATCCCCCCACTTCTCCATTTTTATTTTCTTTCTTCATCAGCCTTATGCTGTTAGTTTCCAGAGAACCAACGAAGGAATCGATTGTCTTCGTTCTTCTTCGTTGGTTCCCGTCTATTTTATTTCTTATGTTTTGTTTTACTGTATAATTATGTGTGATTAATAAATCTAGCTTCCCGGGTTAGAAGCAAGCCTATTTTATATAATTGTGTTATATAAGCTTCCAGTATAATTTATCTAAGCAGTATTTTGATTCCTCTCCTTAATGCGCTTTAATCTCTTGTACAATTATTAAAGTGATATTTGTAGTTCTTTGTTAAAATGCAGTGCTGAGACAAGGTTCTAGACACAGGAAGTCAAATGGGTTAACGACTAGAAGCGATATTCCTCGCCGTATAGGTTAATCTATCTCCAATAGGGATTATTAATAATGCGATTATTTATTTATGACTTGAGCAAGATTTGCACTTGTTGTTTAAATTAATTAGGGTTTATTAGACAGGAAACGGTCAATAAACTAATTAAGATTCTTGAGTTTATTGTTAAAATGGGAGAGTTATATTAATATGATTAATAAATAGGTGAGCAGAGTAACCCGGGATGCTTCTTAAAAACACAAAAAGATTTATAATTTCTATTTCTTTTCTGTTTTAATTAATTGTTTTATTATTGTCTTATCATTAGCTATTATCCTGTCCCTAATGATAAAATCTGTTTATAGAAATCTCAGTCAATTTATTATACTATCAGTTATCCACAGCGAGGTCCCCCAAGAGTACGACGACAACCCACATTTCCACTATTCCGCAAAACGATAGGTACACTGCCTAGGTTGAAGAAGTAGTCACATATTTCTCCAACATAAGTTAATGGTAAAGTTTAGTTGTTGTTATGTAATGACAGAATTTAGATGCGATGTAAAGGGAAACTAAGATAGCTTTTAGTAATAGCAAAACTTAAGTGGTATGGAAAATTTTATGATTTTAATTATAGGTTGTAATCTAAAAGAGTAAATTTTTTTTTCTTTATCCCGTTTACGGTTAACCGGTAACCGCACCAAAACCACCCGGAACCGCCGGTCCTACCCTAAACGGGCCGGAACCGATTCGTACCGGAACCGCCCCCATGCGAAGCGAATTCGAATATACGTTTTGAGATTCGGGACCGAACCGGGCCGGAACCGAAACTGGAACCGCCCCTATGCGAAGAGCGAATTCGAATATACGTTTTGAGATTCGGGACCGAACCAGCCGGAACCGGAACTGGAACCGCCTGGAACCGCCCTTGAATTCGGAACCAGAACCGGTCAATTAGCTGTTAGTCAATGGGCAAAACGGCGTCGTTTTGGTCCGAACCGGCCGGATTCGGCCACAACCGCTCCGGAACCGGCCGGAATCGTTTTTTTGAGCGATCCAAAGCGAATACAACCTTCGGAACTGGAACCGGAATCGCCCCGGAACCGCCCCTAACCAATTTCAAACCCAAATACACATATCTTACAACCGGAAACGGTAGAACCGGAACCGGCGTATCCAGAACCGTGACCACCGTTAATCCAACATTGCATAGGCGAACATTGCATAGGCGGTCACCTGCTGTGCCTGCTGGAACTTAGCAAAAGCAGAAATGAAGAAAAAAGAAAAAAAATCTCACATCTACCAGAATCGCGTTTGCCTTGCGTTGATTCGTAAAAAAGGTGGTACAGCATAATAGTTTTCAAATTTCTGACCGTCTCCCCTCTCTCTTCTTTCTCCTCCTTTTATTCAGAAGAATTTTCTTCTTCTCACACATCCCTAAATTACAGCCAAATAGGAGGCGTCGTCACCATCGATCTTCAACGGAAATGGGACAGCAGAGTCTGATCTACAGCTTCGTGGCCAGGGGTACGGTGGTGCTAGCTGAGTACACCCGTTCTCCGGAAACTTCACCGTCATAGCTTCTCAATGTCTGCAGAAGCTCCCTGCCACCAACAACAAGTTCACGTACAACTGCGATGGTCACACATTCATTTCCTCGTTGCCGACGGCTTCAGTGCGTTCTTATTCTCTTTACTTGTCCGTGTCAACTCTTTTTCCTTGCGTTTGCGTAGATTTGATTCAGACTTTCTGTCTCATGACGGTTCGTCCACCTGCTGCCTGCTGGTCTGATTTGACTTGCGTTATTTCCAGGATCTAGGAATAGGTGTGTATAAATAGTCTACGTGGATCGCTCACTTCACTGTGATGATTTTATTTATTCCGGTAGAAGTAGGACGGGCTTGTGGTGCTTTGATATGGTGTTCATGAATCCTTTTGTGTAAGATGGGTGTAGCTCTGCTTTCGTCTTGTTCTTTTTGCCGCTGGCTTTGGAATGAGCTGCGGAAATCTGAATTCCCTTTTGGCTGCAAGCCGTACTAGTTGACGACTGCCGGTAGTAACTTTAGTTGCTTGTCGTTTGCTGTGGAAAATTGTGCGTCTACCTCTATCTTGAATCATTGATTATTGATGTTCGATTCCTTTGAGTTGTAGTGAATCCACAGCTTTGTGATCATCATAACAAATGTTGGAGGAGCCAACTGAAAGCTCTTAAAACTTTTAATGCCTTCATTTTCCAACTAGCATCCCACATTCTTGATATGCGGGCAATGGTTCATCTGCGATAGGTTGTGACCCTTATGTTGTTCGATCAACTTACTATTGGCACTTATGATAAAAAACTTACTAATGGAACTCAGTGTAGCAATTATTGCTCAAATTAGGGGCTAAGAGGATTCCTCACTCAATTGCCCAATATAGGTATGCCAGAGGTACATTACTCTGGCATTGAATTCTGATAATAGATCGAACTCAAACCTACACAATAAAAAGTAAGAAAAGGAGGCATAAATTCTAAGCTACATAGATCAACACCTGAATACACAAATTATACAAAGGATACTGGATTAAAGGAATAAATTAAATTACTTGGGGACTCAAACATCCATCGGTGAGTGAGTTTTCTATGGCTGTGTTTAGAGGACACACTTCCGATCATTTTTTATATTAACGTGTCAGTCTTATCATGAATACCATACATTTACGTCTAAGCTATTTTACTCTTAACATCATTTTAGTAGGTGCTTGATGTTAGCTCTTCCTATTTCTGCTTGCGATAGTCCGCTTGACTTATAGCAGTTCAGAAAGAACAAAGGTAGTGTAGTGCTTCTGAAGAGAGTGGGGCATTAAAGTCTTCTGAATTGATACTTATGCATGGAAATAGTACTTATCAACCATGACTGCGTATAATAAGTTTGATGAGCTTGTCAACACTATCTGTTCAGGATTGTCGGATTCTTGTGGGGAAATTTAGCTCGACCAATATATACTCATATGTTTCACTTTCTTTTATTTTTCTGGTATTTTCAATGCTCAGCCTTCTCCGAAAGCTTTAAACCATTTCATGTTACGTTAATAGTCTGTTAAATGTGACAGATATCTTGGTATCCTTTACCTTGCTTGATCTGGTTGAATATGAAAAATATAAATGCCTGACAGGATGCTAAAATTTGCAATGATATTTGCTTATGATTTGGAGGATGTTTAATGGTGGAAGCTGTATGTGTAAGCTATGAGACTATTAGAATGGACCCATTCTGTCGAGTAGTGGACTCTCTTAAAGATTGGAAGAACTAGTCTCTTTCTGGGTCATAGCTGCATACATATTTTTCGTTGGTCCGTGCTCGAGGGGTTTCCACCGCATCGATTATTATATTTTTTGAAATTTATTTGGAATGCATATGGGCTGAGCTAGTCCAATCTTTCAACTCTGCTACCATTGAACCCATGTTTAGCTTACTTAGTGCCGATCTTTATGTAATGTAGCATTAAATTTCATTCCCAACTCCAAAGATATTAATAGAAAGTCAGCTTGTGCTACCTACTATATATATGCTGACTTTTTGATCATTAACAAACCAGTTGTATTAATTATCATGGTATATGTTTATATATGCCTAGATAACTACATAATGGAGTCTAGGTTAAACTATTTGCATCTTCGTTTTTCAGCATATTGTGTAGTTGCAGTTGACTCTGCTGGCAGACAACTTCCGATGACCTTCTTGGAAAAGGTTAAGGAAGACTTTAGCAAGAGATATGGAGGAGGAAAAGCTGCACAGCAGCGCCAAAAAGCTTGAGTAAAGAGTTTGGGTAATTCTCCGCATCCTGATGCATTTGTATATACTCTTGCCTTTTATGATGGAGTTTTATTACATATAATATCCATTTGTGAAAGTTCTATGCTAATTTTTCTGATGATTGTTTTAGGTCTAAACTCAAGGAGCACATGCAGTATTGTGTTGATCATCCAGAAGAGATGAACAAGCTTGCACAGTGCAGGCCCAAATTTCAGAAGTCAAAGGGGTCATGATGGAGAACATTGAAAGGCCAGTTTACGTGAATCTATTTTGTGACCAAATGGCATGCCAACTTGCAAAGCTCATCTTATCAAGGGGATGAACACTTGATTTTATAATTAATGTGTTCTTTTCTAATTCTGACCGTATGCTTTATAGGTTACCTATCATGTCTTCTGTACATGGATCTTCTTCATATTATGACTTAAAAATTTGTCAGTTTGCGATGTGGTTTAATTGCACTAGTAGCCAAGTAGCCAATTCAAGTTTTTTAATATCTTTGGATTTATTAGCTAGCTTAGTTTGTATTCTTAGTACATATTCAGCTGAAAACTAACTGCTGTGTACTCTTATCTGATCTGCCTTCAGGTTCTTGATCGTGGTGAGAAGATTGAGCTGCTGGTGGATAAACTGACAATCTTCGCTCTCAGGTTTTTGCTTTTTCTTTTTTGATAGATAGTGGTAAGTAGCTCAAATTTTACAAGATAACCAAGTCCATCCATCTAGATTATACACCTAAACATCTACCTCCACCTCACACACAGCAACGACACTTACTGTTGTTACAACAGAAAATCAATCTCAAAAGTTTTTCTCTATCTGAGCATCCTTCGTCAGGGGAAAATCACTTTCACACCTACTCTTTTATCCTGATGAGCACTGCTCAAATATCCTGATGCACTGCTCAAATGAGTTCACTGACTCACAAAATCCAAAAAATATTATTAACTGCCTACAGACCCCAAACCCTTCACTGATCACATTTCCTTTTTCACTTCCCCACACGATGTCACCTGCCCCCAAATCTCCTTTTCTCCAATATCCACCCTAACTCAGCTGTCTGACTGATCCTCTTGCTTTGAGTCCACCCAATACGCCTTGCGCTTCCAACATTGCATCCTTCATCTCTATTCCTCTACAAACCCGTAGATCAGAAGAGGACTCTCTCACTACTACATCTTCCACCACCACTGTCCCCTCCCTCGACCCCTCCGCCCCCGCAAAACAGCCCACCTGACCTCCCCAGCAACCACCATGCTTCCACTTCCTCTCTACCTCCGCTCTCACATCAGCTTGCTCTCTCCCACCTCCCAAGCATAACATAGTTTCCACGCTCTCAGTTTTTGCTACCATGTCTTAATTCTTTATCTCAGTGTTTATTAAGTCTACTGATAAGATGGTGGATATGGCATCATTGGTACTCTCAATTCTGAGAGCAAGGCTATCTTGTTGGAGCGCCCCCACTGAACTTGCTTCCTCAGTATCCTTACTGCTCAGAGTTAAAATATCCTATATCCTCTTAGAATCCCATGGTTGTTTCTTTTCTAGTCAGACCACCAGGCCTGTGGTGCAACTGGTGTCTGGGTCCTTAATTTCACATGCTGTTTACAAAGGTTTCTTCTTTTTTGCTAACTAATGCTTTTGTTATTTATTTTTGGCCATTAGGCACAAGAGTTCAGAACACAAGGAACATCGGTGAGGAGAAAGATGTGGTTGCAAAACATGAAGATAAAGCTGATCGTGTTGGGCATCATTATTGCATTGATACTCATCATAGTGTTGTCAGTTTGCCACGGCTTTAATTGTTAGCCTTTAGTTGCAATCGATTGCTCGGTCTGCACTTGTTCTTGCTAGTGATGTAATCTCAATTCGTTAACATTTGTGAATCTATTCTGTTGCCCCGACTTTTGTTTTAGCAGCCTTTCAAAAAGGGGCTTGCATCTATGTAGTGTTAGTGTGCGGAAAAATTTTCAGTTTCAGATACGACAGTGTATATGTTAAAAGGACAGGATTTTATAATCACGAATTCCTTTGTGTTGTACCATTTGCAATGACATATTACTGGCTGCTGGCTACAAAACCAAGGGTTTTCAAGATCCTGAATTGAATTATGTTGAAGTCTTTTACTAATAGATATGGTGGCTTAAATTTTGAGTATTGGATCTGTCATCACTTTGGCATGTGTGTTTTGAACTTATGGTTTTGGCTGATGATTGCTTATTTGTTTGGGATAGAAAAGTATTGTTACGTTCACACAAGTGTTGATGCCTTTGCTTAGAGAGACCATCGCACTTCAACGTACAGTTAACACTTCATCATATTTGACAGAGTGTAAAAAAGTACTGGATCATCAAAATGGACAGTTAATGTCTAATTGCTTGAGTTTAGACATCCATTTCTGGGTGTCTTGAGAAACATAAGGTGATTTAGACGTTCCCTTGTCCTCGCCTACTGTATTGCCAGAAGAATCGGTATCATCAGACGTTCTCTTTTCTTTTGTGATGCTATACTGCTTGTTGGGATGTCTCACCTTAAAGAAAGAAGCCGGGAAACTTCATGCAGACCACCCCACTTTCGAGTGCCCGTGCGATATCATACCGTCCTGCACGCTCAAACGATTTTCTGCTGGGCATATAGGATGGATCCATTCCCCAGTTTTTTCTGGAAACGGCCATCTGCAAGGCAAGAAGATAACAAAGCTAAGATACAACAATTTACCCATATTAGGTTAAGAGAGGTGGATAATAGAAGAACTATTTTAAGAGTATTTAAAAGGACAGGTACCACCTCATCCTCCAAATTTTCAAGGTTGTCCCCAGTACCCCTTGGGCTTCCTCTGTTTGTAAGCCAATGAAAGGTTTCATAAAGAAGCTACTTTTCTAAACCCACCCTTCCTTTAATTGCCTTCTCTATATCAACCCTGCCATGTAAACGTAGTTGCTTTCTCATAGGCATGAATCCTTCTTGCCCATACTCTATAATGAATGCCCGTAGTTCAGATTTCAAGACCTCGTAAGTCCGTTGCAATCCAGGTACTCTTGGCCTTTGTCTGAATGTACCCTGTTACCAGTTCACTACACCATTGGTTCACTACATGGATCCTGGGTTCAGGGTGAGCAGGATACAGAGTCCAGCACAGATAAGCGTTACCGATGAGGTCATTCTTTGATCCTCATAAGCTTTTCAATGGAATCTCGAAAAGGCTTTGGCACATATCTGACGGCAAGATCCTCTATAAGATACCTCATGCAGAACACAGTACAATGTGTCAGCAGTTGTGTAAGTAATTTCAAGAAATAAAAAAACGGGTGCTGCTTATTGAATTGCTCAACTACCTAATCAACATAACAACCCTGAATTTTTAAAAGGCACAAACTAATACCTCTTCCATGAGTCTTCTGGTATTCGGAAAGTATCTCGACGCATTTTGGATTCTACCGAGTTTTCAGCATCGTGTTGGTTTCCCAGCTGTTCAAGTTGCCATTTCCATGAACGAGTCAAAATCTCCCTCACCTTGTTCAATCAAATCTGATCTCCCTTTCCAATTGTTCACATAAATCCAACACAACCGGCATGAAAGTACCATGTACAATAGCCCCTTGCTCCCTCCTGTAAAGATCATGGACAAAAAGTCGAGGTTCAAATGTAGGCGGAATTGTGGGCCATCACATACAAATACATAAGATTTGCTAGAAGAGCGTACCTGCAGTATACGAACTCTATTATTATCCCTTACAAGATTTTACTGATAGCCAAATTTGGAACTATTCTGTACATATTTGTATCCATGAGAAACAGGGAAAATAACAACAAAATGAAAGCAAGAGAGAATTGATTATATAAGACTCTTACTCAGGGAGACTCTCATATGCTGTCAAGACTTTCCATACTTCATGGACAGGAGCTTTTATTGTTATGCTAGCAGTAACCGACCTATGAACACCACCATCTTCCTACGTCAAAATAAAATAGAAAGTTAAAAAACATGCTAGAAATTCAGACTCAACTTCAATGAAGGGATGAATCAATTACCACCAGTCCATCAAATCTGCGTAGATGAATCTCATCTACCATGCGTGGACGATCCAACTTGCATACGTTGCCAAATACACCCCAGGTGTCATTAGTCTCCGATATTTGGGGTACTTTGCCAATACTAGAGCCGGACAAATTCTTATTATTTGGCTCGGTAGGGTCCAGCTTATCAGCATGCCCAACATCACTGTAAGAGACCTCAGAAGTTTTAATCAATGTGTTTTCTGTATTTAGTCCCATCTTTGGATCTCCTTCAGATTTACACTCTGCCCTGCCAGCCAAGGCTCTGAGATTGACTGGAAGATCTGACTGAATAATCCTCTCTAAGAATATGGCAGGAAATTGAATCTTGGTATTACGCTGACCTCGTAAGATAATGTTGATGATTTCCTGTCCCAGTAGTGAGAGAATGAGACCAATATGTGAGTCTGTCCTTGCATGATTACAAGACTCAGTAATATATGTGATTCTGAGCAAACTGGCAAGTTCACAAAGTCAAGTACCTCCGGCTTGATTTTACGGACCATTTCCCTTCAAACTTCTTGAAATCTCCGTCACCCATGGAGAAATGTAATTCACGGTCATATGACTGAACATTGTCCGACAAAAAAATTACATCACTCATTTGAAAGTAGACGTTAATACACTGATTTTTATTATCACTTCATAATGTACTATTGAGGTATGCTAGCCCACAAACACTACATCAGCACGTACAGAGGAAGGGAAGGAAGAGCAATTTCAAGGCCCTAGCTGTAATTTAAATACGAAGAAGATCAATTTAGCACTCATAGCTACTCAAAGTTTAATTTTCGAGATTTTGCCGACTTTATAGTAGTTGTCAGCTAAAAAGGCAGTAAGATCACCATTAACAAGCTCAAGCAAAATAATCTTCAGATTGATCAGCACGATGAATATTAGTAGAGTGATAACTGAAAAACTATGAGCACTGTGACTGTCTATTTATTTGCACACCACATGAGTCGGTGCTTACAGAGTTAACTGATTCTTGCAGATCCAAGACAACTCTAGCCTCGATATGCCAATACAACGCCCTCTGCAGGCCCCTCTGCTCGAGCCATATCCTCCCAGGATGTGGACATGGGATCCTTCCACTGAGTTATCAAAAGGTATTGCAGTGAGCAGGAAATTTTGAAATTAATAGTGACTGAGATGAAGCGGACACTGTCTCCGTGCCCAATTCGAGTACTACTGATAGACATAATCTAATGTGAAGGAAAAGAAATCATACTTTTCAACCATCTAAACATACCATACTTCTAGGTCGATAGCATGTTGCACCTGTCAGAAAATACTTCTTTCTCTCGAGATAGACTGTACTCCGACCGTATAATGCCGGTTATAAAAACTATAGCATAAGTTGTTCGAATAGCTCACCTGAAAACTAGATTAGGGACGAAATCAGCGAGCCTTTCGTAATCTGTAAGCGCATTCCAAACCGATTCTGCATCTGCATTAACGTGAATTTCCCCCTTAATCCGGCGCTCGCGCCAAGATATCACCTCAACCTCGCAGTGAACCTCTCTCGCCAAAACGTCTCTCTCCGTTTCAAGAACCTCGGACATTTGTTCTCTGCCGCCATTGTTACGAGCAGCTAACCTGATTTTACTACGGATTCTTCTTTCGTCGTAGGAGAAACGGATGCTGTAGCTGCGAGCGGCAGTGGATAAGTCGCAGTGACTGTTCCTCGCGGGAGATAGAGAAGTGTTATAGTTACAGAAGATTACAATAGGTTTTCCTCTGAGAAAAGTTACTGGGGGAGATAGATTTAAAGATCGAGCTCGAGGGTTCGAAGGAGATCATTGATGAAGAGAGCAACAAGAAGACTGTGTTCCGAGAGGGGATTTCGTGGTTTTCGCTGTTGTGCTGCGTTCGAGCGAGAGTAAGTGAAGAGAGGCAGCAGTTTGTTGGAACCGTTAAAGCATTTACGGACGGCGTCGGTTCTGTCTCGTGGAATCGAGTGGCTGGAGCTGGAGATCGATGCTTGTGTTCGTCGTGACTCCAAGTGTAGTGACTGTAAATCCTCTCTCACGGCGCAGACGATAGATGCTGCGGCGTGGCCGTTTCCATTATGGTACAGCCCTATCCACTTGTTAGTCCAGTCAGACTGCTGACTGGATTGTTTTGTTGACTGGGCTATTTTTTTACTATATTAACTTCAATTGGTTATAATTTTTACAATACAAGTTTAAAATGAAAAAAAATTATACCATTGTTCATCTAAATTCAAGCTCTTCAAAACAAGACCAGACATGGATATATTTTAATAATTTTAAAATTTTATATTTTTTTATATGTATATATCTATACATATCAACCATACTTGATTCACCAGTTTAAAATACATCATACAACGATAATAATACACTACAAAACAATAATGATTCATTATGTATATTGAAATCGGTATATTAAAAAAATATATGATTCACTATATAAGACTTATAATACATCATATAATAATAATAATAATAATAATAATAATAATAATAATAATAATACACAAAACAATAATAATAATAATAACAATGCATTACAATAATGATCCATTATTAGTTTCGAAGTTTGTTATCTAATTCATCACTTGTTAGTTAACGAATTATAATATCAATTTTAATGAATCATAATATCAAAATTAATGAATCATATCTTCATTTTAGTGTATCATCGTAAACATATAAAAATAAAAAAATTTAAATAATAATGCAATACAAAACAATATATGGTATGTATGCAAAATACATGATTCATCATAGAAGATTTAAATTGCACCATACAACGATAATAATACACTACAAAACAATAATGATTTTTATCGGTTCTGTAGTTTGTTATCTAATTCACTACTTCTTAGTTAATGAATCATATTATCAATTTTAATGAATCATAATATCAAAGTTAATGAATCATATCAAATATCAACGCAAATATATAAAAAATAAAAATTAAACAATAATACAACACAAAACAATATTTGGTATGTATGAAAAACGTGATTCATTATATAAGGTTTAAAATACACTATCCAACAATAATAATACACTACAAAACAATAATGATTTTTTATCGGTTCCGAAATTTGTAATCTAATTCACAACTTATTAATTAATGAATGATAATATCAATTTTAATGAATCATAACATCAAAATTAGTGAATCATATTATCATTTTAGTGTATCATCATACACATGTAAATATTTTTTTTTTTCAAATTTGTCAAAATATATCCACGACTGATCTTGTTTTGAAGAGCTTAAATTTAGATAAACATGATATAATTTTTTTTTCATTTGGATTTATATATTAAAAGTTACAACCATTTAAAATTAATACAAATTTTCTTGTCATTATATGTGCCACATCAGCAGTCCAATCAGCATTTGAATTGATAGCACATAATGTACCCGTGCAATGGTATGTGCAGCGCTCCCATTCCGTCGAATTTGCGCTCACGGCGTAGCACGCAAGTGGGGCGGACACTGTATCACGTGGCAGCAACAAAAATTCTAATGACATTTCAGCATTTTTACTAATAAGTGACACTTTAAACATACATCACACATCCGATTAGATATGACTCTTATTAATCTTTAGCTTTTAGATAACTTTCAACATTGGTTGAAGGAATTAAGGTTTTATGATTTTGGGTTTAAGATTTTGGTTTTAGGGAATATAATGTAGGGGATGGGGATTATGGTGTAAAATTTAAGAGTTTGTAAATATTGGATACATGATCTAATGGTTATGAGTTAAGGGATGCTGCCATTAAGGTCTAGATATTATATTTTGATTTAGGGGTTTACAATTTAATTAATGAAAGAAAAGGTTGCATTATCATATTGATAGGCTTTTTAAAAAAAAATTTTGGGTTATTTTGTAAAATTTTCCTTTTTCTTACTTGTAACACAATTTTTTATTATTATCAAATGACAAGGAAAACAAATTTTAAACTTTTATATTGTCTCTATATAATTTTAAAACTGTAAAGGTAAGGACACAGAGACTTAGTTTTTGGAAATAGTACATATCATTGATAAAAAGGTTTTTTTTTTTTTTTGAAAACGATAAAAGGTTATATTCCACGAGCGGGTTGTAACTTACCGCTAGTAGTTGCAACAAATAGGGTCCGTTCGATTGTGAGCTTGAGTTTTCTTCTGCCATAAATGTCCAGATTAATATGACTACGATTCGTGTGGGTTCGCCAATATTATTTAATGAAGTGTTCGGTGGCGACGATGACCAAACCTCTGCAATTTTCGATTAAAAGACCATCGTACCCAGAGTTTACTGTATACAAAAGAGGGGTTGCACATCTGAAATTAATTTGTCTTCTCATCCCTCTTCCACATCATCTACTATCTTCGTTTCTTCGCACCTGGCAGTGGAGCCGTCACCACTGAAATTAGTAAGCTGCATCAAACATGTCATCCTGAGGACGATATAAGTTCGAATCTTTCAGCTCATGCGTACATATTGAAATCTGAAATTGAAGTCTAGTGTGCAAATTACAGGGTGATTTTTGATGGAGAAAATATAGGTAGAGAACTTACCTATTGCACGCAAAATTCAGAAATTACGCCACTGTATTCAACGACATCCATATGTTGAAACAGCAAGCGGTGAGGTAGTTGGGGTAAATGACGAGCAGTAATGGATGGAAGACAGGGGCAAATTAGTAACTCCTGAATAGCTTTATTTCACTGAAAGAGCTTTTAACCGGGTAAACGCAGGGTTTACCTGCGTTAGCAAAAGCTCCATAAAGAGCTTAATCTGCCCGATTCGCGGCGGGATTTACCCCATAAATCAATGGATTAATCTATGCAAATCGTGGAAAGCAGGCGTTTCGCAAGGATCGAACGACACCATAAATAAGAAAAAAGAAAACCTAATTCTACTATAAGTTAACTTTTATGTATATTTGTAATGTACTTGAAATGTACAACTTATATATTATATATATAATGTGTAAAGTATTCATGTTATAATATGTAACATATAATATAGCCAAGGATGATTACTATAATTATTATTTTAAACAAACTCTCATAATTTATAGATTGACAAACATTCAATTGATATTGGACAAATTTTCAGGCGAGATCATTTTTCTTAGAAAATAGTCGCATAATAAATGGAGACATATAGTCGCATAATGGATCAAGGGGCACGGTGCTTTGCAGCCCACTAAGAAAAGACTATGAGCTTGAACTGGCAGAGACAGGCCCCACGTCATAGCCGATATGTAATAGATCAAAGCCCATGAACAGATATAGCTTGTCTTAATTTTCATTTAATTGACATATTTACGGAGATTTGTTATTCTGGAAAATCCAATCTTCCAATTCCATATTGAAATCCTCCACACGAATAAATTGTTACCAAAACCACAGTTGTAAAGATTTTCTTGCAATGTCATTATTCTTGTTCTCTTTTTTTTATTCTTTTATTGGTTTAAGAAAACAGTCTATTTTTTCATATGTACAATAATAATTAATTATGACACCAATTCTTTTCTTTTACATTCTTTATTTTTTTCTACTTTTTCTTAATTGGCTCTCAAATATTTAAACAGTGAAAGTTAATATAAAACTTTCCAAATTTGTTATTGGTGCAAAATTCTAGAAAAGGACACTTTGCACGAGGAAAAAATGGGAACTGAATTTGATGTTGGGTGACACTTACCATTATGACAACAAACCTTCTTATATCAGAGTAACCACAAATTAAGCAACTTGTGATTGTGTTGCTATTGAAAGACCACCAAAAGGTGATTAGTACGAGTGATTTACCCTATCTCGTACCAAAGTGGAACTATAATACGTTCGTATTAAGGGTGTGTTGGCTTATCGAGATTAGCTAATTATAAGTTATACACATATATCACAGTAAACTTTTGATGAAGTCTAACAAACTTTTACACAAACCACATTGTTGAACGAACGCGCCCAATTAATGTCGTTTTTCGAAAAAAAAAAGTCTTCTGATTAACAGGATGGGGACAAGTAGAAAGTGGGAATGTGGAAAATCGATCTCGTGGCTCTTCAGTGCCGTAATGATTTAAATCAGTTAATTTAATTGGCACTAATTTAACTTTGGTTAGTGACTTCCATGTTGATAAACCACGTTATTATAATACTTCGTATAGACAACGGTAAGCATTAATCATTTTAATTTAGCCACCCAAGGATCTAGCGTGTCACGATGTTGTTACACGAGGGGAAACATTATACTATATACTCGAGTATATGGACAATGCAACCGGTTGCTTCCGTCATAAAAAATCTCACAAGATATATAGAAAGATGGGGTTTTTTCATGCTAAAAACACGCATAAGCTAGCGCCTGACTTACGGTTATATACAAGGCAACTAGATCGAGCGTGTGAGGGGAGATCCATTCAGCTCTTGACGTTCAAGTCTAGAGTCTTTTAAGTGTGTAAGATGCTTTATGTTAATATACCATGCTTTGAAAAAAGAAAAGATTTACGGGCTTGCGGTGTATTTTATCTGCATCGTAGACGAAACTTTATTATTCTAGGGGTTTATAGAATGGGCTAATATAATCTTCTCACCCACATGTCGTGTTATACAAGTATGGTTTGTTTACATCTGCCACGTAAAAAGGAGTGAGCGATCTGCCTTAATTTGGAACCCTGCCTGAACAAGTTAAGGATATTGTTAAGATATAGTAGTAGTAGCCAAGTTGCAAATAACTCGTGCTACGACACAGACGAGCTAGTTAAGATTTAACAAACAAAGACACAATACTTGATTACCAAAGGTATATATGTGGATGATGAGTAAGCATTGCACTTCCTAGATACACATGTTTTTGCTTCTAGACTTTTGTTGTGTTTAGTTTGAGCCGCGCGTGGTAGATATACAAAGTGAACGAGAATCATAGTCGGCAAAAATGACATCATGTCCCGTCTTTGTTAGGCACAATTACGTAGTGTCAATATTGCTCATCTTTCTAACAACACATGGGTAAGTATATTGCTCTTACATAATTGAGATATTTTGCTCGTAGTAGCAATTATACAGATCCCTGTTCGGCTAGAGTTTTATAGAAACACAATAAATCTAACATTAATATAAGGGTGCTTTGGTCAGTTAGTATTGGAGTTACATTATATATAGAGTCACATACTATAATATATATATATATATCTGTACAATAGTCTTACATACAGAGTACATAAAACAGATTATACATATATAAATATATATATGATACCAGAAGGGAGCAGGCTCAATTAAGATATGGAAGAGGATCGAAAAATAACAAATAAAGAAAGTAAAAAACAGATATTGAATAAAACTTAATAATGAAAGCACAAAAATGGAAATAAATAATTTGAATTTAAAGGAACATAAACAAATAAATAAACATTAGATATTGAATCTTATTTGTATGCAGTTGAGCTTGGATCAAGACTCCTCGCTCCCTCCTCTCTCCTCTTTCCCCACTCTCACCTTCTACCATCTCTAACCCCCAGCAATGTCCTCATCACCACCACCACTACTGAAATTACCGCTCCAACACCAAACACCCATCCCCACCGGCCAGCCTTCACGCACCCTCCAGCCTTCACGCATTTCTCTCTGACACAAACAGTTTCTCTCTCAACTGCAGGTTTGTACGTGCCAATTGCAGGTCTGTACGTGCCACCTTCACCCCCCGCCTCACCTACCTCCAGGAAGCAAAAGTATGGCCGTCGACTACATCAATCCAGCTCGGAAATCAACCCCTGGAGCGACAGTATTTATTGACAACATCAACCCTGACACTAGATACGGTACCGTTTGGAAACTTTTCGACAAGTTTGGACAAATCATAGGCATTCGCCTACCCAGAACTCCAAGGATTCGCACGGGAACGAGATATGGTTTGGTGGAGTACAAGCTCAAGGAAGAGGCGGATCAGGCGATTCTCGGAACGAATGGTACGACGGTGGAAGGAAAAATAAACTCCAAACGCAAATGGCGATCAACCGAAGCTTCAGTACTGGAACCCCGCCTCAAAGATGGACTCCGAAACCTCCAAATTCACAACCAAGCTCGAGCCATCAAGAATCACCTTCCCCTCTGCACAACAGCGCATCTCCTAGGCGGAACATTCATCCCCAGAGATTCATTAGCCTAGAACCCTCATTGGCAATGAAAGAAAAATTAGAACGAGGTATAATCATCTCCCTGCCTTGTCAATTAAGCCTGAGAATATAGAGCAGAAACTACTGGCTTGGGAACAATACGTGGAGACGACCATCTGCCTATCCCCTACTAAATATGCAGTGATCTTTAAATCGCATGGGGAAGCTGAAAATTTCCTCCACTCAAGCTTGGGAAAAGACCTAGGATGGATCAAGCGTGAATGGCAACTTGAAGACCAGCTCACTAGCCGCACCACAAGCATTGCTATTAGAGGTCTTCCACTTCAAGCCTGGTCTGATAACGCCCTCCGCTCTGTCACAAGACACCTGGGGGAGATATCGGCAATCACCAGTGATATGCAACAGCTACCCAAATTCGTAGAAGCTCATGCCGATATTGAAACCAGGAAGATGTCTATCATTAACGAAGAGTTCATGGTGGAAGTAGAAGGACAGGCATATAACGTGGGAATCATAGAATATTGGTCGGATGAACTGTCACAACACAACTCTGAAACTAGCCAAATTCATCTCGCTCGCCGGAAACTCAACCGGAGCTTGTCCCACAACAACCGCAAGAAAATGAATATTCCCATAACATCCAAACGACGTCGCATGTCAGCCCCATAGAAAAAGCAAGACTTCAGATTTTCAAAATCGTGGACAAAACGACACATTCTGGAAATAGCCTCCCAATAGCCATGCAATTGCAATTTCCAAGTGGCATCTCTTTTGACTACAACCGTTCCGACTCCAGTGGGACATTTTTCAAAGTAAAAGGCCAAGCTTTTTATATTCCGGAAATTATTCCACTACAGGTTACTCCTTTTCCCGAAAATGAACCTGCAAGGCCTTCAAAACTCTCCTGTTATCTCGTACCACCAAATACATATCCCAAAAAGCGGCTCCAATTTCGCAGTGGTTATTCCCGAGATACCTCATGACCCTTTCCCTCCCTCGTCGTTAGGGGAACCACCCTATCTTTTAAATAATAATTTTAAACTCCCCACCTCCTCTTTAATCAATGAGGAGTGCCATCATTATCCCCAGGCCTCTCTCTCTTCCTCCCCGACATCTCTCCAATCACTCCCGCCATCCACTCTTTCCTCCCCTCCTCCAAAGAAACTTGTCCATCAACACTTCGTTTCCAAGTCTAAAAAATCTCAAATTTCTCCTCCGCAAACCAACTCCTGCTCGCCTCCTCATCACAGTCTGCCTCGCCCCCTCCCCTTTCGATCGCCGGGTGATCCTCCTACTCCCCTCCCCTCCCTTTCCCGCTTCCCAAATCCCGGCTATTAATCTGGCGGTGGTTCTTTCTCCTGATAATTCGGCATCCAGATCCGGTTCGTCTCTCTCAATAGCATCTCCCTCCTCTCCTCTTAGTCCCTCTCTGGCTGATGCCCAAGCCTGTCTCGATTTTGGCCGTAAGCTAGGTTGTCATTATCCTCATCCAGAAACCTCCTTGCACAATATTAGACGCATCCTTAAGCGTAGCAATCCAACACGAGCTAAGCCAGCGCCTAATCAGTTCTCCAGGCCATCTTCTCTAGCAAAAGGCGGCCCGCGCAAGCTTTCCTGTCCGGCGGCCAAATCAAAGTGAAGGCTTCCCCCCGCCTTCAACATATTCGTAACTCCCAGCATTAGTTGATCCCAGGGAAGCTGCGCTCCAGTACATTTTATTCTTCGAGAGAAAATTTTGCGGCTAGCCGCTCCGCCATCTGGAAACAAATCTTGTTTGAAGGCAGCTCTCTAGCTTGAGATGCGATTGCAGATTCAGTTAATATGCTCAGTCTTGATTGGTACCCCAGAAACGGTGACTAGCTGGGTGGTTTTGTCATCAGAGGAGAATTTGAAGGCTTTGGAAGGAGTAGGAGTTAAGCTGCTTGAAATACCAGTCGATAAATCCTGGTCCTCACGCAACCTTTTTTCTACTTTGTGCAACTAGATATCATGTTTTACTTCTTTTAGGCTTTATCTCTAGGCGAGAAGGGCTTCATAGCCATAGTATTGCCATTTTGTAACTGGTTTCTACCAACAAATTATCAAAAAAAAAATTAGATATTGAATCTTGAAACTCACTTAAGAGTTAATCTTGATATTGATATTAAGAGGATAGAAGATGAATATAGAGAATTGAATTCTTGAAGAGAGAGGTCAGAGTTTCTCTGTCTAGTTTTGAGTTTCTATAACTTGAAACACCTCTGCCTAACTCGTTGCCCTTGAGTCCCTTATATAGGCGAGGATGGGTCTTGTATTGTACAATAATTGAGGCACTATTTGCCTTAATAATGAAAGCACTATTTGCTTTTAGGAAAGTAAATGCTTTTGAAAAGTAAAATTAATAATGCTGCTTTTGAAAAAGGAAACGCAATAATTGAGATTCCTTGCATGATTGATGCATCTTTTGAATTATTGATCTGTCTTGATAATTCTCCGTTTATTTTCTACAGCGCCTGGTCGTCGTCGCTGCTGTCGTTCGGATTTTGGTTGAAGTGCAGGTCTTCTGGAAATTCTGGACTATCGAAATCTGCGAATCAATCATCCAGGGATATATTGAAGCCATAGTAGATATTGTAGACCAATTCGTCTACCCTGAGAGTAACTTCGAGCTTGCGGCGATGCCACTCAAGTCTGTCACTAGTACAAAAAACGCCTATTTCGGCGGTTGTTTGGGCCTATTTCGGCGGTTGTGCAACCGGCGAAATGGAGACCGCTGAAATAGGTTCTCAGACCTATTTCGGCGGTTGTGCAACCGCCGAAATAGACACCCTATTTCGGCGGTTGTTACCTAAAAACCGCCGAGATAGGACCGTGTTAGAACAAAAAAACACACCTATTTCGGCGGTTGTTAGCTAACACCGCCGAAATAGGTCCTTTTTTTAAAAAAAAAAAATCTTTTTGTGTCGTCTTCAACCTCGCAGCAGTTCCTGTGATTTTTGACAGAGGCGCAAACACGAGCGCAGAGCATGTATGTTCGCCTGCAAGTTTGAGTATATTACTGGTTCGCAATGAACTGCTTCAGTTTTGAGTATATTACCGGTTCGTCAGTTAAGGTTGTGAAACTACCGTGAGAGTATGAACACAAGCGCAGAGCATGTATGTTCACCTGCAAATTACCATGAGATAAGAGGATGAAGATAGGTAAGTAGAGCATGTTTGTTCGCCAGTAAGGGTTGCGACTTTACCGTGAGAAAAGAAGATGAAGAGAGGAGAGCCGAGCATGTTTATTCGCCAGTTTGGGTTGCGAAATCGCCAGGAGAGAAGAAGAAAGGAGCAGAGCGCATGTGTATTCGCCAGTTGGGGATGCAAAATTACAGGGAGAAGAGGGGATGAAGAGACGAGGCCGGTGAGCAAATATATAATTAAATAAAGTCTATTTCGGCGGTTGTTACTAACAACCGCCGAAATAGACTGAAATTTAAGTGGCATTTCAAAATTTTCGGAAAAAAATACCGGGAAATGACCCTATTTCGGCGGTTGTAAAGACAACCGCCGAAATAGGGCTCCGAGATTTCTAGTGTCTGGATAAAAGACACCTATTTCGGAGCCCTATTTCAGCGGTTGCCTCTACAACCGCCGAAACAGGGGCACCGAAATAGGTGTTTTTTGTACTAGTGTGTTTGTGCAGGGTGTCTCCGACAATGGGTCAATGGTTGTAAGGTAGTATGTAGAAATACGAAATTCCACAAATTTTTGTAGTTCTTGATTACGAATGGTGAAATCTGGTGGTTCCATATATATATAGTCTAGTTCGGGTGTATTAGTCACTTATTGCTGAAAAGCATATAAACACTTTACCTTATTCTTCTAATATACGAATGTAATTCTTCTGTTCAAGAAACAGTAATGAAGAATTCCAGATTGTTTGTTTCTTTTTCCATCTTCTTTGAAAGTTAGGTGATTCACAAGGTAATATTCGTGAGTGTTTTTTTTTTTTAAAGAACCCCCAACTAGTATCGTCCGTTATTAGTCCAAGACATAGTAGTAAGGGGGCTAATTTCTTCCCTGAATGGAGCAGCCAGCTAAGTCGTGCCAGTTTAAAATCTAACGAAGGAGCAATTCTAGATGTACCACGTGAGGTACATATATTTCTTTTGTTATAAATGAAAGATACGACAGTGCTTTCCCAAAAAAAAAAAAAAAAAAAAACGACAGATTCTTAGGACATCCACATGTTTAAGTTTCTTACCACATTCCTATGTGCCATGGTTATCGTAAAATTTATTTTATTCCTTAAGAAACGTTATTCACTACAATAACAAATTTCTTAATCTTCTCTCTAAATGAACAACCAATAAACTATCACTATTTAGATGTGAGTAAAATATGAAAGAGGGAGATCACATAAGTGGATCTAAATGTGTCCATAAAAATGGGGTTCTTTTTCGAACCTTGGAGAGAGAAAATGGGTGGAATCCACTCCATTGTAGAGCATTTCACATATGTAACCGTGCAGTGGCGGACCTATGTTGAAACCTGTGGGGGCACTGCCCCCACAGGTTTTTGGAAAATATAGTATATATGTGTCTATATATAGCAAAAATAGACAATAAATGTTAGATAACTAAATAATCAAGCTCAAATTGATATTTTGACATTGAATTTAGGTTTCTTCTATCAGTTTACTACAATAATATGGAAAAACATCTCTACTCATGAAGTATATTAAGATAGAGGAATTGGTTGTGATAATCTAAACACTTAGCAAATATAATTTAAATATTGAACATTGTTTAAAAAGTTTTTAAGTTTATATTTTGTTGCTAGAGATTTTTATTCGGTCAATCCCCACATATTTAGACTCAGGTCCGCCACTGTGACGTGTCAAGAACCTCTATTGTGGATGCCCTTAGTTAAGGAACGTACGTAAGAGTTTCTTATTGACAAAGGAGAGAGAGTTGTGAGAGGAATGAGTAATATAGTAATATTTTAATGGGTGAATTCAACTTTGCTGCCGTGGATACTCTAAGGGTGATTCGAGTGTAGTTGTAAAAGTGTTTTTAGGTGTGGTTGGTGTAATATTTAGTAAGATTTTGATTTTTTCTAAACAAATTTGGTAATGGCTGATAAGATCCTAAGCATCCACAATAGCAAAATTTTTTTATCCTAGAAATAGGTGTCATGTCAATAGATTTTTCTAATGTGTAAACAACTCAACCGATATATTTATCCTTATAATAAAAAGTATTAATATTCTCACTCCTTCCACCATTTCTCATCTCTCCTCCCACTGTAGAAATGATAAAAGAAAAACTTACCAATTTCACACTAATGTAAAGTTTTTTTTAAAAAAATTCTTACCGACATATTTGGATAGAATTCACACCATTCTGGATGACCCGATTGTATCAGCAACTTATCAAAGTTGCCTTGTTTGTCTCATGCATTAATTCCAAACAAGCAGGTATAAAAGAGGGTGACTAGAAGATGTTGCACATACCGGTCAACAACAAATAGGGAAATCACAAAACTTGCTCGTAATTGTCAAGACAAAGAGGGGAACTCACTACACCAGTTCGCCCCTAATGACTAAAATCAAATCTGTAACGAGCCTGATGCATTGCTAAAAAAACTATTCCCTTCGTCCCTAATTGACCTTCCTCTTTACTACTTGGACATGTCGATTGATTTCAATATTTAACATGTAAGATAACATAATTTTACAAATCTAAGTATTGCAATGAAATCCTTATGTGAAAAACTATATGTTATAGAAATTTGTTTTATGAAATTATGTTATCTTATATATTTATATTGAAGTGAAAAAACGTGCCAAAAACAAACAGGAAGATCAATTAGAGACGGAGGTAATAGCAAAAGAAGATGACTATAATAGATCAAGTTGATTGAGATAAAAAAGGGTGACATTTAGAGATTCAAAGAATGATTGTTAATGGTTCTTATGGTTTTTAGTTAAAAAAATAAAATAAAAAACATGAGTTGTATATGAGGGAGGAACTCTGATTTTGACTTCTTGTAGAAGAACTTTTTAAGAACCCATAAAATGATACCCACCATTTTTTCTAATTATAATATGTTAAATAAAATAGTTAAATTTAATATATTTTAAAAGCTAATAATGATATAAATAAACTAAATATATATCAAAAATCTTAAAATATTGTTTTCTAGAAAATGAGATCTATATTGACTATATTTTTCATATTTTTAATATATACATTAGTTAAATAATATTATTACTTGTAATTTTTGTGATATAAAATGTAATACTAAAATACTTGAAATGTATAATATGTACCTATGTATTCATTCCAAAATTCATTATAATGTCTTAATCCTAAATAAAAGGATTAGTTATGATCTAAGTCTTACATTATCAGTAATGATAATATTAATAATTATGAATAATTTTTTATTCTTATATATTATTCCAACATGAAATGGTAAGTAGAAAGACTTAAGAATCAAATAATACATTTTTAAATATCAAGATTATTAAGTTAAGATTATTTGTGTATTATTGAAAACATTAGTTATAATAATTAAAGATTAATGTTTGTAAAAAGTAAATATAGTTCTTACAAAGATATAAATAAAATAGGAAATAGAGTGTTAAAACTCCAATTTTGTAGATCTTTCATAATTGGGCTCTTATATCCTCCTCGCTCTTTGTTGCGAGAGAAGTTTCGATTGCCCCAAATTGACTCCATTCCTTTTCGAGCCACCACTCTCTTCTGGTTGATCCAAATAATGATGGAGAAAGGCGCCATGTGAAGTCAAAATCTCAATGACGTGTGGAATAGTTCGTCGGAGGTTGCCGTTGACAATAGTCTGTAGAATCGCAGTGCCCACAATCGAGCAGGAAGGAGAGACAGTGCGTCGCGAGGAATAGAGTGATGGTTGTTAGAAAGTATATATCCTGTATATTTAATATATTCAGTTGTTATAACTCTCTCCTAAACTATAGGTACCGTTCGACATGGTTGTTTTGTGGTTGTTTTGGTCTGGCTGTTTTGTGGTTGTTTTATATGTGACAGTATATTATTGGGGTAGAACGTAGGACCCACGTGGGGACCACCCCAAAACAACCAAGAATATGCCATCTCCCAATGCACCCACAGGCCTCACCTCCACTCTCCTAGTAGAGCTCCCACTATTATAGGCCTAACCATTGTAATTCTCTCTGCATAAATATTGTAACCAATACATCAATACAATCATTGATTAATTATCTTCTCTCACATGGTATCCGCGCCTATTACCGATCCTCTTTTTGTGCCTCATCCTTCTTCTCTCTCCTTGCAAACTCTCGGCTCCCACACCCACCATGGCTGACCTCAACGATCCCCCATCCCCTCCCCCGTGAACAACAATTCCCCCCCACCGTCTGAGAATACAATTCTTGCTTCCCTGTCCCGCCGCCAACCTTCCCAACAACCGCTTGACACCTCTACCCCCTCCTCTCCCGCTCTCATCGCCGTAAATCAAGCCCTCCACGTAAACTCCATCACAAATCACATCCACATTGAGTTAACCCAAACTCCGCCCAATTACACTATGTGGCGTCATCTCTTCCTCGTCACGCTCGGCAAATTTAACCTTCTCACCCATATTAATGGCACCCCTCCCTCTGCGGATGACAGTTGGTCATTATTAGATTACACAGTCTTATCCTTGATCTATGCTACCATCTCTCCTGAAATTTTCAGTTTAATTATGCGTAACAATGCATCTGCCTATGAAGTTTGGAACGCAATTGAAGACCTCTTCAGAGACAACAAGAAAGCACGTGCAATTCATCTCGAGGCCGAATTTCGCGGCCTTCTGCAAGGCTCCTTGTCCATCAATGACTACTGTGTACAACTCAAGACTCTCGCAGACGCTTTGGCCGATGTTGACAGCCCCATCTCCGACGAAAATCTAGTCCTCCAAACCCTCAGTGGGCTCAACGAAACCTACTCCCATCTCCGAAGCATCATTCAATTTCAACGTCCCTTTCCAACCTTCCAACAAGTCCGTAGCTCTTTAATTCTGGAGGAAACCTATCGCCTGCCCCCTCCATCCACCGCCACTGCCCTGGTCACACTACCGCACTGCAACAGCCTGCCACACCTGCAGATGATGCCCTCTCCCAGTCAACAAATGCGGCGCCCTCCTCCTTCCGCTCGAACTCTTCTCGCAACAACAACAACCGACGCGGCCGCAACAATCGAGGACGGGGTGGGCGCGGCTCCAGTAACCGACAGAGCCTGCAACAACAACTCTGGCAGCTCCTAAATTCTCAACAGCAGTGGCCCACTCTGACCTTTACCGGCATTCTCGGCCCTCGTCCCAATCTATCCCCACAGCCACCACCGCAGGCTTATTACCACACCACCGCCGCACCACAATGGGATCAGCAGAGCCTTGTCTCTGCGTTGAATACAATGGCCACCTCCCCTCGTTATCCTGACCCTCAATGGTACATGGATACTGGTGCATCTACTCACATGACACCAAATTCAGGTACTATCCGTCCACACAATTTTTCTAGTCCCTCTCCCTCTCACATTGTAGTCGGGAATGACAATCAACTTCCTATCACTTCTGTCGGTTCCACCAATATTCACCCGTTTTATTTACGAGATGTACTTGTTTCTCCATACCTCATCAAAAATTTAATTTATGTCCGTAAATTTACCATTAACAATTGTTCGGTGGAATTTGACCCTTCCGGTTTCTCTATTAAGGATCTAGACAACAAGACCGTGATCCGCCGGTACAATAGTCACGGCGATCTTTATCCCCTTCGACAACCGGCCACCGCCCTTCACACCGCCACAACACCCCGCCACAATAATATTTCTATTCCTGTTTGTCACTCCTGTCAAATGGGGAAATAATCTTGATTACCATTTTCATGTTCTATTACTACTACTTTGAAACCTTTTGATATTATTCACTGTGACCTTTGGACATCTCCAATTCATAGCGTTAGTGGATATAAATACTTCCTTGTTATTCTTGATGATTTCACACATTATGTATGGACTTTTCCCCTTAAATTCAAATCTCAAACACCGGAAATTCTCACACGCTTTCATGCTTTTATATGCACGCATTTCAATAATGTCATAAAAAATATTCAATCAATGCGATCACGGAGGAGAATTTTACACATCACACTATACGTACATATATGGCCACTCGAGGCACTCTACTACGCTTTTCTTGTCCCCACATATCCCTGCAAAACGGCAAGGCCGAGCGCATGATCTGTACCCTACTAATGCCGTACACACCCTCCTCTTCCACAGTCACTTACCCCCCAATTTTGGGCCGAAGCTCTCTCCACTGCTAATTATCTCCTCAATCTAACCCGCACCTCCACCCTACACCTTCGAACTCCACATGAAATGTTATATCACCGCAAGCCATCCTATGCTCATCTTCGCACTTTTGGATGCCTTTGTTACCCAAATCTCACCTCTACCACCACCCACAAACTTCAACCCCGCACCACCCCCTGTATCTTTCTCGGTAACGCACCGGAGCACAAGGGCTACCGATGCCTTTCCTTGGAAACAGACAAGATCATTATCTCGCGACATGTTGTTTTTAATGAAATACATTTCCTTACTACCCACATTCCACACATCCACCCCCACCACGACATTTTCCTCTCACTCCGGATGATGCCCCTGCGACCTACCCACATCTGCACCCCATCACTGGCCCACAATCTTGGCCCACATTTATCTCTCACCACCCCTCACTCCCCACGTCACCCCTCCACCAAATCACCCATCCGCGACCCCATCCTCCCATCCATCCTCTGCGGCCCAACCCACGCGTCCCCTCCAGCCGGTCCAACCCACGTGTCCCCACCAATTCACCCCACCACCACTCGCCTCCTCCCTTCCTGTGTCCCTACCATATTTGTCGGCCCAACCCATGCTCCAACAAAGCGATCCGACACACACCAGCCCATATCTCCCACTTCCAAATGTCTCACGATCCACAACCCAATTGGATAATCACCCCACACCTACCTCAGCCGCGTTTCGGTCGCAATCGCCAAATACATCCATTATGGGCCTCACTCCCGCAACCAATCCACTGGCCCGTCGCACCCCAACTTCCGATGCCTCAACCCACAGCTCCACCCCACCGCACCCAAACCCTTAGTCCAGCCCAACACCTCTTCCACCCACCTAATGCAAACCCGTTCTAAGGCCGGAATCTCTAAAAAACCCAAACGCCTCTTCAACCTATCCTCTATAGTAGCACCTCTCTCCTCACACAAAGCTACTCTCACCGACCCACATTGGTATGCGGCTATGAAGGAGGAATACGACGCCCTACTCAAAATCAAACATGGGATCTTGTCCCCCGACCCCAGCATGCCAACGTCATCTTCGGTAAATGGCTCTTTCGACACAAGTTCAATGCCGATGGACGACTCTCCCGGTACAAAGCTCGTTGGGTTGCATGCGGCTTCTCCCAGCAACACGGAGTTGACTTCGACGAAACCTTCTCCCCCGTTGTTAAACCTGCCACCATTCGTACAATCCTCACCCTATCTCTCAACAAAAAATGGCCCATCCATCAACTAGACGTTAAAAATGCCTTTTTGCACGGCACGCTCACCGAAGTCGTCTACTGCCAACAACCCCCAGGCTTCATCAATCCCCAATTTCCTAACCATGTCTGCAAACTGCGGAAAGCTCTAACGGCCTCAAACAGGCTCCACGAGCCTGGTACCATCGTTTTTCCACACACATATCCACACTTGGCTTCCGAAACTACAAACCTGACCCATCTCTATTTGTCTATCATCACGGCACCGCCCAAGCCACCTTCTGCTCTACATTGATGACATCATCCTTACCGCTTCCACCAACTCTCTCCTGCGCCACATCATTCACACACCAACACTCACCCTAGAATTTGCTATGACCGATCTGGGCCGCTTCAATATTTTTCGTCGGGTAATCACCGTCCACGCCAGGCACCACCACCCGTCTCGGGATCGCCGTCACGCATCACCCCACCAGCATCCATCTCAGCCAGGCTACCTATGCCAAAAAAATCCTTCACTGTGCCGGTATGTCCAACTGTAAACCCTCCAAAACACCAGTCGACACCAATGCAAAACTTGGTGCTGATGCCAGACCACCAGTCCCCGACCCCACCGCCTATTGTTCCCTCGCTGGTGCCTTTCAATACCTCACCTTACCCGCCCTGACATCAGCTACGCGGTTCAACAATGCTGCCTCTATATGCATGACCCCCGCGAAGCACATCTCACCACCTTGAAACGCATACTACTACGTTATCTACAAGGTACATTAACCCTTGGTCTTCTTCTAACCTCTAGCCCCTCTGACCAACTTACGGTCTACAGCGATGCCGACTGGGCCGGATGACCCGATACCCATCGCTCCACCTCCGGTTACTGCATGTTTCTAGGATCCAGGGGCGGAGCTAGAAATTAAAATTGAGGGGGGCATGAATAAAATTACACATAAGTTGAGGGGGTGTTTTATTAAAATTTATAAATTTTTTATACTATAATCTTATGGAATTTAACAAAGTTAGGGGGTGTTTTATGCCCACAAACTCCCCTATTGGCTTCGCCACTGCTAGAACCCAATCTTATATCCTGGTCATCCAAACGACAACCAAACGTCTCACGATCAAGTGCCGAGGCTGAATACCGAGCAGTTGCCAACGCAGTAGCTGAGTCCTGTGGGCTTCGTCAACTACTCCAGGAGCTTCATACGCCTACTAACAAGGCCACTATAGTCTTCCGCGACAACGTAAGCTATGTTTACATGTCCCACAACCCAGTCCAGCACCAGCGAACCAAAACATCGAAATTGACATTCACTTTGTTCGTGAACGCGTTGCCTTAGGACACGCCCGAGTACTTCATGTGCCTACAACAAGTCAGTTCGCGGATATCATGACAAAAGGACTGCCCTCTACTCTTTTTCAGGAATTCAGAAACAGTCTCTGCCTTCGTTACCATCCGCATCAACTGCGGGGGAGGGGGGGTGTTTAGAAAGTATATATTATGTATATTTAATATATTCAGTTGTTATAACTCTCTCCTAAACTATAGGCCTCACCTCCACTTTCCTAGTAGTGTTCCCACTATTATAGTCCTAACCATTGTAATTCTCTCTGCATAAATATTGTAACCAATACATCAATACAGATCATCGTTGATTAATTATCTTCTCTCACAATGGTTTTCCCTCAATTTTTGCATCGCCAGCTATGGTAGTAGCCCCTCTTTCTTCCAGACTATGTGTTCAGTCGTGATTAGAAGTTTTTTCTCAGTCACGGTGACTAATTCAGATTGTGTGCGCTCGACAGTTGGTGTTGTCCGTCTTGCTATGGCGGTGTTCTCCTCTAGTTCTATTCGCATTTGATCGGTCTGGAGGTGTGCTGGATCTGCGATGGTCTGTAGCAGTCGAATCTTCTTGTTTCAGTAGTCTTAGTTGTTTAAACAACTCTAGGATATCCCTAGGGTCGCCCAACATAATGTCAGCCATTGTGGTGAACTGCCGTGGGCTTGGTTCAGCTGCGTCAGTTCGTCAAATTAAGGAGTTAGTTAGGACTGAGACACCAAAATTTTTGTTCTTAGTTGAAACTAAATTGTCTGGTTTTGAGATGAAACATGTATCTTTAAAGTTTCATCAGTTTAATTGGGTGGCTGGGGATAGTCAAGGACATAGGGCAGGTGTTGGTTATTTTTGGGATAAGAGTATGAATGTTTATGTTCTTAGTTTTTCTAGTAGGCATGTCAATTGCCTTATTTTGTCTCTACAGGGTCAACAATGGAGATTCACCGGTGTTTATGGTTGGTCTGAACAACATCTTAAATGGAAAACTTGGGATCTTTTACGTTATTTCAATGTGCAATGAGGTGGCCCTTGGTTGTTGGGGGGTGATTTCAATGAAGTTTTATACACATCAGAACACAGAGGAAGGGGTCCCCGACTGAGAAGTGTCATGCTGGCTTTTCAAAACTGTATTACAGATTGCGAACTTCAGGATTTGGGGTTCAAAGGTACTAAATACACTTACACAAATCGAGCACGATCCAACTTCAATGTTAAGAGTAGACTTGACAGATTTTATCCAATGATCAATGGTTGCAACTTTTTCCTTCTGCCCACAATCTCCACTTGCCTTGAGGCAGATCTGACCACAAACCTATAAAGCTAGTCCTTTACCCAGCTTTTAAAAGAGGACCTAAACCATTCAAATTTGAGAACTGCTGGGCGGATCATTCTTTTTGTAGACAGATAGTACGTTACATTTGGAGATCGCGACATCAGGACTATATGACCAATGTTAGGAAATGTGGTCACCAGCTCAAACAGTGGGGCAGGAAACAGATTTGGGTTGAAAGAAAGCTTATTACTCAAACCAAAAAGAATTGGATCACCTTACCTCGACTGCACAATCAACTACTCAGCTTCAAACGTTGTAATTTACTGACTCACACGCTTGACACAGTTCTGCTCAAGGAAGAACAAAGATTGCATCAGAGATCATGCCAATCGTGGCTCCAAGATGGGGATAAGAATACAACTTACTTTTTTTGCCGCATAAGATGAGAGCTCGACAAAATGCTATTCTTTCTTTGTGTTCAGCCACAACTGCCCCCCAAACTTCATGGAATGGAATTGAAACTGTTGCCTGCCAATTTTTCACCAATCTTTTCACCTCTTCGAATCCCTCTTTGCTCCTCACCTTCTTGCTTGTTGAGAACAGGATGCCTCCTAATATGTATACCTCTATGGGTGTGCCTTATACTCAGGAGAAAGTTCAAGCTGCCTACACTCTACTCCACCCAGGAAAGGCTCCAGGTTCAGATGGGACAAATGGAACATTATTACACTCTTTCTGGCCACTAGTGGGACCTAACTTCATCGACACTGCCGTCTCTTTTCTTAATCTGATGCATTGCCAGTTGGGCTTAATCATACGCATATTGCTCTTATTCCAAGAAACCTTCAGCTACCTCAATCACAAATTATAGACCAATATCTCTCTACAACACAATTTACAGGGAAGCCCAATATGGAAGGCCTTGCTGACCACTCGCGACCTTATTGATTTAGGCGTCCGTAAGGACATCATCACTGGTACTATAACAAAACTCACTGATAGGTGGATAAAAGGTAAACCTGGGGGCAAGTTATTTTCATGGAAGTTACCACCTGCAGTTGCTAAATATGCTTCAGTTGCCACCCTACTAACATCAGATAATCAATGGAACAAGGATCTTATACATAGTTGGTTTGATGACGACGATGCACGTCTTATCCTTCAAACAATACGACCACAACAACAAGCTGAACTGTCCACTCTTTCTTCTCCTCAACCAGCTGATATTCCTGAATGTGATCAATGGTCTTGGGGTTATCTAAATCTGGACAATACACAGTTAAATCAGCTTATTACTTAGACTTTCAATTCAAACACAGCGGTTACCCAACCACCTCGTTGGGAAAGTCATGGAGACGATTATGGTCCACTGAATTGTCTGCACGTGTTAAATTACTGGGCTGGAAAATTCTACATGGAGTTTTACCTAAAAAAACAGTTATTCAGCAAAGGATTCATAGCCACAGGAGAGGTCATGCACTTTTTACGGTGATCCAGAGACCATGTTTCATGCCTTCACTCATGTTCTCAGGTCCAACCATATTGGCTTATGATGCAGATTTCAATGCCACCTGGAATAAACACAGACTCAGCTTTCACAGATTGGTTTCTAGAGGTTTGTTTACACCGCTTCAAACAACTTGTAGCTACTATGGCATTACTATGGAGATTGTGGTTCGCAAGATGTGATTTTACTTTTAATCGCCACATTACTTCTGCTCATGCATGGTGCCAAGCTGATGCCTATCTCCATCGGTCAACCTCTTTCGCAACATCCTCTTTCAATGCGCTTCAGAGGCATCGACAACAACATCCTCAGTGTTTGGAAATAGCGGTGGATGCAAGTCTGGATAACAAAAAATGTGTGGGCTATGCTTATGTTTCCTCCATAGCAACAAAGCTGTTTAAGGTCGGGTTTTATGGATTTATGGTGAAATGGTGTGTTCCTAAATTCCCTAAGTTCCTATCTAAATCTCTTAATCAAATCCCTACTCTACTGCTAGGCCTATGCGCTTCATCATCGAGTTACCTTGTTACTAAGTGCTCGAGCTTTGAGAGAGAGAGAATCGCGCAGATAATGCAACAGTGTGTAATCTCGAATGTGTGAGCGTGTTTTTATTGTGGGGTTGAACCCCTATTTATAGTGTTTTACATTGTCAAATCGAGAGTTGCCAGCCTGTCCTTCTTTTTATTGCCAGGCTGGCATTTACATATAAGTGGGATATTTAATTACCCACCGGCCGGATCACACTCTGATCCGGTCGATATCCTTTGTTCTAAGCTGTTCCTTCCAGGCATATGGAACCGGATGCTCTATTCTTCCTTATCCTCGTACTTTTCCCTCTTCATCAGTCCCACAAGTTCTACTTTTGATCATATTACGTAAAAGTAGAACTTCCTCTTTCAGCGTGTGCTTTTGTTGCTTTTTGTTCTGACGCTATGGTTTTTTGCTCTTCTTCCGGCTGAGGCCTTTTATTCTTCTGGCTATCGTTTCCCCTTAGTCCCACAAGTTCTCTTTTCCTTTCTTTGTTCTTAAAAAAAGGAAAAAACTTGCTTTTTCTAGTTGCGCGCGTGCCTGGCTCGTGCTTGCGCCTTTCCGATGTAGAATTTGCAGAGCCGTTTTTTTGTCAGTGAGCAGCGCTCTGTCTCCAGGAAAATGCAGGATCTCCTTTTAATTTATCGACTGGGCGGGAATCGAAACGTTCTTTTCTCTCAAAGTTCTAGCTTTGAACTTTTTCAGATATCCTCTTTCCTCGTTGCCCCAAACTCCGTGTCTCTCTCTGTGCACCCTTTTTCGGACCTTTCATCCTTTCGCAGCTTTGCTCTCTCTCCGCTTTCTTGCTTCAATGCTCGTCTAACTCGAGAAGAACAAGGCGGCTGCGGATTCGTCCCTGCTAGGGAGGCGATTCAAGGTACCTTTTCACCCCAAGGGTTTCGCCCGACTTTCTTGAAATCTACCGCGCCTTTCTCGGCCAACCGAGAACCTTCTCCATCCTGCCTGGATACCTCCTCCCTTCTCTCTTACTTGAAAGACGTCGAAGTCCCATTAGGAAACTCGCATCTTCCTTCCTTCCGACGACTCGCATCCCCACGATGATTTCGGGCTTGGCTATGCCGTTTACGCGGACTTCTTTCCTCGCGGCCTGACCGTACCCCCTCATCCATTCGTGCTAGGCTTCCTGATTCGGCGCTGCTGCATGCTCGCTCACCTACACCCGAAGGCAATTTCTTACCTCCATGCCTATTTCTCCTTTGTGAGGAGAGCAAAATCCGGTAGAAGCGACCGAATTCGCCCATTTTATTCCACAGGGACGACCCTGATAGCCTGACTATCAAAGCGAAGGCCGGCTTTTCTCTCTTCGACTACAAGAAGGCGTCTTCCGGATGGAACTCCCCATGGTTCGTCATCGTCCCACCACCAGGCCGGTTTTTGGGAGTTCCCTACTGCCCCTCAATCCCGAAAGGCCAATTCAGCTGTCCCCCTTCCCCGGCGCAAGAAACGCCTATCTCGAAAATCCTGAAAGTGATAAGCAAAAAACAGCCTACGGTCTCCGTATTTTTACCCCGGCGCGCCTGGAGTCATTGAAGAAATATCACAGTAAGTCTTATTTGGTTAGTTTATCCTAATTTTACCTTCGACCGTTTTCTTCTTACTTTCTCATCGTTCCGGCAGATTTTCTTTTCTAGAGGAGATAAGGTGGGCCCTTCAATAGCTGGAATTTTGTCGGCTTCAAGATGGGAGACGAGCAAGTTGATTATTATGCATCCGTTATGCGGCTATTGATGTGGCCACAAGGCTTCTTTGGGAATGCCACTCCCTCCAAGAAGAGGCAAAGGGGGAATGAAGACAGGACCCTTCCGGTCAGAGGAAAAAGAGGACCACTGGGTCTCCAGCCCGTTCAGGCGGTGATTTGCCAGGTACTTGGTACGCGAGTCCAGGGTCTGGGCGTCGCGTCTTTCCTCCCTCTTACTCCCGATTCAGGCCAGGGTCTGCCTTTTGCTCAGGTAGGTTCTGTCTGGTCACCCAACCCCTATTTGTGAATTGTTTCCTGACTTGGCAGATATTTCTCTTCCGACCGCGGATCGTTGGTATCTCTCGCGTACTCCGGCTGTCTCTTACGCGTTCTTGTCTCCCCTCATTGCTTCCTGCTATTCGAAGGAAGCTCTTGCCTTTCTGGTTCATTCTATGCTGATCCTTTCTTTCTCAGCTCTCAAGGGCGCACCCATCACCGTTACTGACAGCGAGTTGCTCGTGGTCCAGCCCACCCTTCTCCTGCTGTTCAGGCTTCTGGTACTCAAGACTGTCCTGGAAGAAAACTGTGCTAAAGCGAAGGCTTGTTCCGGCGGAGACTTGAGACTGAGTTGGATCGTGGGGCTATTGGGTAGCCTCAGTCCCACAAGACATCCCTGGGGTCGGTGATCATTCATTTGTTGAGGGGGTGAAGAGTACAGAGCCTTTGACTGTTCCCGCGAGCTCCGACTCGAGGACACAGCACAGAGCTCCTATTCTCGAGAGCGGCAGGCTGTGGTCCAGCTCTCAATCCTTCTCCGCCCTGTTCCGCTTCTCGCGTCTTCCGGCTCAGCCACCGCGTCTACTCTGCTGCAGCCCCTTTCTCGATCAGGCTGGGAATAACTTACGCTACGCGAGGGACGAAGGTTCTGTATCGGAGACCCCTTGATGTCCTGGGGATCTATCCGAGTACCTCAGGCCTGCACACAAGAAACCTGGCGGTGGATTCAGCCATGAGGGGGGAAATGAAAGGTCAGACCGTGCAGATGGGGTCTGCGGTGCCGATCATGCATCATTGTCAGGCGGTACCAGAGGAGAGTCATGCACTGAGGTAATTTCCTGGGTGATGGGAGCGTGCTCGCTCTCCTCTGTCACCTCCCTCCTCTCAAGTGTTGGTCTGGTTCTTTCTATTTTATTTTTACTAGACTGTGAGTCAACTGTGGATCTCAAAGCGCCTGTTGATGTATGGGTGTCGAATACCTTCGCCTGATCCAACCAATGGAAGCAAAGACTGTCTGACATCCGGATGTCTCGCTCCTCCATCCTTGTCACTGCACCAGGAAAAACTGAGAGCTGGGGTTGGAAGCTGGCCGATGCTATCACGCGTCACTTCCATTCCTACGTTTCTTCAATCTGAGGTGGCAAGCATTTTTCGGAAGCGCCGCCCTATCCTCCATGCCTTGCTTATATATATTTTTAAGTTCTGTGTTTTTTTTTTAGGTTAGTCGCTCAAGCGAAGCTCATACCGGAATCTTCAGTTTGACCTGCAACGTGAAAAAATTCGGGTCGAGAAAATGAAGCGAGTTTAAAGCAAACCCGTTCTACCATGAAGCTACATGGATATTGTAAACTATGAGATTACCGCAAGGTGAAAGATAGGACAGACACTTTGAACAAGGAATTGCGGTCATCTCGCCATGATGTGTTCGTCTTCGAGACGAATATGAATCAAAGTTAAAGAATTTGCGGAAGAGATGTTTGCTCTGAGGAACCAGAGCCTCCACACAGAGGTATCCTGAAGCAGGTACTCCATAAATCTTCCGATGAAAAGAATGTCTTGATACCAGAGCATACTTTGTCTGACTTGGAAGTTTTGTTGCGGCAGGTACAAGCTGCTCACAAAA
The DNA here is from genome assembly GCA_023374045.1 of Limonium bicolor. NCBI lineage: Eukaryota > Viridiplantae > Streptophyta > Magnoliopsida > Caryophyllales > Plumbaginaceae > Limonium > Limonium bicolor. The sequence goes on from CM041776.1 coordinate 445,623,097, forward strand.
GGGACGTAGATTCCCTTACTTCAGACAAGGCTTACTTTGCGGGTGTGAACGCTGCCCTTGAGAAAGAAATTAAATCTCTTGAGGCGGACAAAAAAGCTTTGACTGAACAGAATGAGGCTTTGGTGGGGGACAAAGCTCAACTCATTCAAGAGCTCACCGCATTGAACGAGGAAAGAACGCCCTGGATGAGCAACTCGAATTGCTTTTGACCAGAGAAGCAATCTTTGGCGGATGAGAACACGACTCTTTCTGAGGGTAAAGCTGCTCTTGCGGCCGAGAAGGCTTCTCTGGAAGAAAAGGTGATAGCCTTAGAGGAGGCCAAGCAGCTCTTGACGGATGAAAACACAGCTCTTCTTCAGGCAAAGCTGTTCTTGCGGCCGAGAAGGCTTCTTTGGAGGGGAAGGTGAAAGCTTTAGAGAGGCCATGGCCCTCCGTCAACCCGAAAGTGTTAAGGTTCCGGCCAAGGGTGAGTTTTTACTTACCGCCTTCTTTTTTTTCGCCGCTTTTATCTTTATGCCTTATCTCACTGATTCTGCTTTTCTTTCCCCCTCTTCCTTTTTTCTTTTAAAAAAAGATCCTGAAAGCCTCCTAAGGCATGTCGAGAAGCTCAGCGATCGTATTGATAAGCTAAAATAATCGAGGAGCTTTCTGCCGCGGGTTCCGACCGCGATCTTTTACCGAGCTCAGGTGTTGCAACTGAGGGGATGTTGCCAAACATACACCTACGCCCGTCAGGCCCAAGAAGAATGAAGAAACAAGGAACTGTTATTGCTCATCTGAAAAAGGCTTTCGGTTCTCAGAGCCGGAAGATTACCAACATTTGTCGTCAGACCATCTCCAAGTATTTCCTGAAGAGGGGGGAAGTACTGGATGACGACCTGTATAATGAGCTGGAGTTCGACAATGTTGCCCGGAAGAGCAACTTCCCTTGAAGACTTTGAGAAGTTTGGTCGTATTCCCTGTAGAAGTCTTTGGGCCTGGCCAAGCTTCTTTCCTTCCCCCTGATAGCGGCCTGCGCCAGGAGGTTGCGGGCTTTCGTGAAGCTGCTGGAAAATCTAACCTCTGCAGAGAGTGTCTCCAAAGAGTCTGCTGTGAAGAAGCCTGCTAAGGAGTAGATACTTTTTAGATAGCAATTTGTTAGCACAGGAATCTTGTATATTTGTATTTTGGATTCCTATTTGGTGATGCTTGGGCGTTTTACCATTTCTTTCGCATTCTTAAGTGTTTTAAGTGACTTCCTTACAAGTTAGTTTTATACACTCTTCATTTGGCTTTATCCGGAGCGACCGGATTTCCAAATGCTTTGTAGATCTCCCTTTTGTTTTAATGGAGGATCATTATGCCTGTGCTCTAAGCTCTTTCACGAAATAGTAAATTCCTAGTTTTTATAGACATGCTAACTGGGTGGTACATTTCAAGGCATGACAGCCTGTAGGCACGCTGCCGGATGGTACATTTCAAGGCATGATAGCCTGTAGGCACGCTGGCCGGATGGTACATTTCAAGGCATGATAGCCTGTAGGCACGCTGGCCGGATGGTACATTTCAAGGCATGATAGCTTGTAGGCACGCTGGCCGGATGGTACATTCAAGGCATGACAGCCTGTAGGCACGCTGGCCGGATGGTACATTTCAAGGCATGATAGCCTGTAGGCACGCTGGCCGGATGGTACATTTCAAGCATGATAGCCTGTAGGCACGCTGGCCGGATGGTACATTTCAGGCATGACAGCCTGTAGGCACGCTGGCCGTTGGTACATTTCAAGGCATGACAGCCTGTAGGCACGCTGGCCGATGGTACATTTCAAGGCATGACAGCCTGTAGGCACGCTGGCCGGATGGTACATTTCAAGGCATGATAGCCTGTAGGCACGCTGGCCGGATGATGTACATTTCAAAAAAAATTTTGCTTTTCAAAGGAATACCCCATTTTATTACTTTTTGTAAGAAGCGTTTTTATACATAAAACTTTTTGAGGCACTCGGCGGCATGCCATGAGTGAGGCAACTCGTATCCTCACTATTTTTCAAACGATATGAAGCTTGCCCTGTTCGTCGCTGTATTATAAATGGTCCCTCCCATTGGGGCTCTAGCTTCTTTGGTTGCTTTACCTCTCGAAGGACCAGTTCACCTGGAGCGAAGCCTCTTTCCCTTGTTTTCTGGTTGAAATATCTTTCTACTTTCGCTTTATCCCTTTCCATTCGGACTTGGGCCATAGTCCTGGTTTCTTCAAGTAGGTCAGGCTGTCCTTCACCCCTTCATTGTTGTTTTCTTCATTAAAGGATTCCCATCTAATCGATGGGACCATAACTTCAGCCGGAACAATTGCTTCCAGACCGTAAGTCAGCCTATATGGAGTTTCCCCTGTTGGGCCCTTTTCGGTTGTCCTGTAGGACCAGAGACCTGAGGTAGCAACTCTGCCCATCTCCCCTTTTGCTGTCCAACTTCTTTTTTATAGCTTTGACAATTTGCCCATTCGCATTTTCTACCTGACCATTTGCTTGTGGATGGGCGACCGATGCGAATCTCAGGTCAATCTTCCATTCCTCGCAGAATTCCCGGAAGCTTTTACAGTTGAACTGAGTTCCATTGTCTGTTATTATTATTTTTGGGATCCCAAATCTGCAGACCACATACTTCCAGATGAAATCTTGTGATTTCTTGCGGTAATGGATACTGTTGGCATGGCTTCCACCCATTTGGTGAAGTAATCAATGGCCACATAAATGAATTTATATCTTCCGGGGGATGCTTCCGGAAAAGGTCCAACGATATCCAATCCCCACATGGCAAATGGGATCGGGGAGAGTATGGCTTTCAGTGTGGATGGAGGGCTATGTATTTTGTGGCATGTTCCTGACATTTTATGCATTTCCGTATGTATTCTTTTGAAAATTCCCTCATCCTCGGCCAATAGTACCCCATCCTTAGGATCTTGTGGACTATTGTCCTCTCTCCTTGGTGGTTCCCACAGGTCCCTTCATGTAGCTCCTCCATGAGCTTTACCCTTCTTCTTCTATGGTAACACACTTAAGTGCTGGCCTTGCGAATGATCTTTTGTAGAGCTGTCCTTGTTCTAAGAAGAAAGATGCAGCCCTTCGCCTTGTTTTTGCCGCTTCCTTCTCATCCTGTGGCAAGTTTCCGCTTTGTATGTATTCAACATGGGTGCCATCCAAGACTGGCTATTGCTCCGATTCAATGGTGCACACTCGGATCTCCTTCAGACTCGAGTTTGTCTTTATTTCCATCCAGACTTTGTGGGCATTCTTTCGGCATACTGGCCAGTTTAGCTAACGCATCGGCCTCTATGTTTTTCTGCTCGAGGAAGATGTCTTAATTCACATTTCTGAAAGTTTGCCTTTGCCTCTTGGACCATTGCCCCAGTATTTTCCAAGCTTCTCCTCCTTGACTTCGTAAATGTTATCGTTTTGTCGCGCTACTAGCATTGAGTCTGAATATATTTCTAATTCTGCATAACAAACAAAGAGGTAAGCCCTATTCTTCCCCCGTTTAGTGGGGATGTATATGAAAAAATTTCTACAGACATGAATGAAAGCTCCTGTTTTATTATTAGAAAAAACCTGTTGCCCCTAAGGCGTGGCGACCTCCAATCCCTGTATGAGGGCTTCATATTCTGCTTATTATTTGTAACATCAAATTCCAGCCGGAACGCGAAGTTACGAGTCCTTCCATCCGCGTTTGGACCACTATTTCCGGCCCCCGCTCCAGTCTTGCATCGAGCTCCGTCGACTAGGATAACGTACGGGTTGGTTGGTTCTTTTTTTGGCTCTTGGGCAAAGGTAGTTTCGGTTATGAAGTCCGCCAAGGCCTGTGCTTTTATGGCTGTTCGAGGAAGGAAGTGGATTTCATACTGGGTGAGCTCGACGGTCCAACTAACCATTCGCCCGGATGCATTTGGGTTGTTTGCTATCTGTTTCAGTGGCCAATTTGTTCTAACAAATATCCGGTGTGACTGAAAATAAGGCCGAAGTTTTCGGGATGCAACGACTAATGCAAACAATTTTTTTCAATGTTGGTGTAGCGGCTTTCCGCTGGAGTTAGTATTTTTCCGGTGTAGTATACTGGTATCTCTTTTTTCTCCTCCTCCATTATCAACACAGCTGCTACCGCCCAGTCCAGCAGAGAGGTGGCAAGATTAGAGACAAGTCTTGGCCAGGTGCCGGAACACCCAGCTTGGGTAACTCTTTGAGCATCTCTTTGATCCTGTCAAAGGCGTCTATACACTCTTGACTCCACTGGAACTTTCTGTTCTTTCGTAAAATGCTGAAAAATGGTATTGACTTTTCTTGGAGTTTTGAGCAGAATCTTGCTAAAGGCCGTGAGCCTTCCGTTTAATGCTTGCACATCTTTAATGTTCTTTGGTGGTGACAGATCGAGGATTGCTTGAGTTTTTTCGGGATCCACTTCAATCCCTCTTTGCCCGACGATAAAGCCTAAGAACTTCCCCTTTGTAACTCCAAACACACATTTTTCCGGATTTAGCTTGATTTGGAATTTGTCTAGGGTGTCAAAGGTTTCTTTTAAATCTTCCATGTGTTGTACCCAGGAATTACTTCTTACCACGATATCATCGACATATGCCTCTACATTCCGGGTTAACTGATGTTTGAACACTTTGTCTATCATTCTTTGAAGGTTGCGCCCGCATTTTTTAATCCAAAAGGCATCACCTTGTAGCAAAAGGTTCCGGCTGAGGTAATAAAGATGTTTTTTCTGAATCTTCCTCATTCATTCTTATTTGATTATATCCTGAAAACGCATCCAGAAACTTAAAACAGAGTTTTGAGCCGTTGAAGCAACCAGTCTATCTATCGATGGTAGCGGGTAAAAGTCTTTAGGACATGCTTTGTTCAAGTCTGTGAAGTCCACACACATTCTCCATTTGCCATTTGACTTTTTAACCATCACAACATTAGCCAACCACTTGGGATAGGACACTTCCCTGATGAATCCGGCTTTAAGCAGTTTTTGCACTTCAGCACGTGCCGCAACGTCTCTTTCCTCTCCTATTATTCTTCTCCTTTGCCGGATGGCTGGGTGCTTTGGATCCACTCGCAGGTTATGCTGGATAACGCTTGGGTCTACTCCTGGCATTTCGTCCGTGCTCCAGGCGAAAGTTACCCTTCTTTTTTCCAGGAATCTCATCAGGTGAGTTTGCTCCCCACTGCCGAACGCATTTCCTATTTTAAAAAATTTAGAAGGGTCAGTTTTTAAGTGTACCTCTCGTGGTGACTCTTTAGAGATTCCACAGTCTTCCGGCCTTTGATCCGGTTCTGGCGGGAGAGGGAGCTTTCCCTTGAATTCTCTTTCCGACCCCACCGTTTTGACCATCTCTTCTTCCGGCATTCCCTCCATGATGCGTACTTCGCATACCCGAGCCATCTTTTGACTTCCTCTAATGGTCACCGCCTTTCCAGACCTGGTTAGATACTTCATTTTCAGGTGGTGAGTGCTGCATATTGCTTTGAAAGCATTAATCCCTGGCCTGCCAAGATACATATTGTACCCAGAAAGTCCTGGTACAATGAAGGCCGTGAGTTTTTCAGTTCTTCGTTCGTCTCCCAATCCCAATGTTAAGGTGAAGTCTATGCTCCCTGAAGATTTGGTAGAAACGCCCCCGACAAAGCCTCCGAGGACCGCCGAATATGGTTTAATCTTACTTTCTGGAATCTCCAATCTTTTAACTGCCTCGGCCGATATAACATTCGCTCCGGCCCCGCTGTCTATTAGGATTCCTTCCATCATCCTATCATTTACTTGTGCCCGAATGACCAGTGGATCATTGTGAGGGTATAACACCCCTTCTTCGTCTTCGTCTGTAAAGAAAATCTGGGGAAGGTTCTCTCGCTTGGCGATTTTTCTTTCTGGTAGCTCTTGATGTACCGCATGAATATGTTTTTTTCTCTCGCTTGGGGTCAATGGCCCTACCTCTGAAAAGAGACCTGAGGATTTGCTTAAGAGAAAAAGTTTATTAGATATTTATTACCGGAAGATTCCGGAGGGTTTTTACAACATAGATCCTTTCTAAAAAGGAAAGAAAAAGTTCAATTACACACCGCCCTTGCTTTATTGTTGTCGTGACTGGGTTTACCTAAAACCAGAGAAACGAAAAAACTTCTCTCACCTTCTTACAAACCTGAGATCATACCGACTGATTTGCCGTGATTAAGCTCAGGGTGGATCTCTTCCTCCTGGTGATTTCGAGAGGTGGAATAATTTTGCTTGCCATATTGCTTCTGCTGTCCTGCCACCTGCTTTCCCTTGCTTTTCTTGTCCTCTTCGATGATCCTCAACTCCTTGGCCAGAGTGGCGCAGTTTGCGGTTCTGTGGCTTTTGCAGCCATGGTACTCACAGAAGGCTACCGGAATCTCCCCTGGATAAGGCTTCTTTGGTGGAGGCAGGTATCCTTCTTTGACCGCCGCCGCATACCTTCCTGGATCAATCTTAACGGCAACTCGGGCATTCTGAAACTGAGGCGCCTGGGATGGGGCTTTGTAGTAAGGCTTGTATCTTGAGCCTCCTCCCGATGAACTTCCTGACGTGTTGCCGGAAGAGCCATTCCCATTCGATCCCCTTTCTTGTCGTTAACTGCTCTGAAGCTATTTGCCAAATCTTTGGCCTTATTTTCCGCCACCTCTGACTTTAGAAACTCATGAATTATTTTGGCTAGCTCTCCATGGGTTTTTGGAGCCTTTGTCGCGATCTTCCCGGCGAGCCTTGGCTGTGCTAGCCCGTTTCCGAAAGCCTTGATTAGGATTTTTTCATCGACATCATCAATTTCTGCTACCTGCTTATGAAACCTCTCGCTAAATTCTTTCACTGTCTCCCCCTTCCTCTGTTTGAGATCCATTAGTTCTATCGTTTCCTTCTTGATCTTCTTGCTTGCGGCAAAGTATTGCTGAAACTCCTCAGTTAATTGCTTAAAACTTGAGATCGACTGCGGGGGTCTTGTTGAGATCCATCCGAGCGCTCTTTTGGATAACGTTCCCGGAAACAAATTGCAGAGAGCGAGAGAACTTATCCCCTGCGTGTTCATTGCAAACATAAACTTCTGAACGTGAAGAGCAGGGTCCCCCGTTCCATCATACTTTTCCACTGCAGGTGCAACGAAGTGAGGAGGAAGCTTTGCCTTCCTGATTTTCTCAGAGAAGGGTAAAGAGTCATGTCGATCGAATCATCTTCCTCAGTCTCATCGCTGATGATCAGAGTTTTCTCTAGCTGCTCTTTTTTCCGGCTGTTGCTCGCCTCGGAGTCGCGATTCTTGAGCGATTCAAGCGCCTCAGTCATGTCCTCCCATTTCTTCTGGTATTCTACATCTCGCTGCATCAGCTCCTGCTGCAGAACTTCATTCCCCTCCACTATCCTTTCGTCGATAGTTCTGACTAAGCTCTTTAGCATCTCCTCTAACGCTTGCTTGGAGATCATGTTTTCAGCGTCTGCTCTGTTTTCTTCGGCTGTTCTTACGTTATCGGACTCGCCCTCAGGTCGGGGTGTCTTCCTTGTTCTTGGAGCCATCCTTGCACGCGTACTTTCCTTGCTTTTTCCTGAAAAAGACACAACCTCAAAAGTTTCAAAACCTCGTAGTTTCGTTCAAAATCAGATTACCTCCGGTGGACTCGTGGTTGCCAAGAAAGATCTTGAGCCATTCGTTTCCCACAGACGGCGCCAAATGAAATGGTGTGTTCCTAAATTCCCTAAGTTCCTATCTAAATCTCTTAATCAAATCCCTACTCTACTGCTAGGCCTATGCGCTTCATCGAGTTACCTTGTTACTAAGTGCTCGAGCTTTGAGAGAGAGAGAATCGCGCAGATAATGCAACAGTGTGTAATCTCGAATGTGTGAGCGTGTGTTTTATTGTGGGGTTGAACCCCTATTTATAGTGTTTTACATTGTCAAATCGAGAGTTGCCAGCCTGTCCTTCTTTTAATAATTGCCAGGCTGGCATTTACATATAAGTGGGATATTTAATTACCCATCCGGCCGGATCACACTCTGATCCGGTCGATATCCTTTGTTCTAAGCTGTTCCTTCCAGGCATATGGAACCGGATGCTCTATTCTTCCTTATCCTCGTACTTTTCCCTCTTCATATGGGTTCTATCATTCCAACTGATCCCGAGGCTTTGACGGTGCAAGCAACAATTGTCATGTCTGGGTCCACTGCCCATAGAAGCTTACGGGTTCTTACGGATTGCAAACCAATTGTGGATTACTTCACCACGGGGACGCCTTCTACGCTTCATCAATCTACCCTAACAATATTAAATAGTTTAGCGTCCCAACTTCGTGGGTTTGACGATATTAAATGTTTTATATTCCCCGCCAGATAATATGTTAGCGCACACTCTCGCTAACCATGCTCGCTGTGCTTAGTAGCAGTGTTCATGGGATCCGGATGTTATTCCGGAATATGTACTAAAGTTATGTACCAATTAATACAATACTTGTCTTTCAAAAAATATATCCTTGCTCTTTGTTGAGGTGGGACCAACACTAAGTACGACTATAGTATTAACGAATTATCAGATAAAAAATTATAGCACTTGAAATTTGAAGTTGGAATTAATAGCATGTTCCTCACCCATCTTGAACACTTATTATAGTACAAGGTGTATAATTAATCAAATGACCATGATGTGTTATTTTCCTCCGTAAATTAAATTCATCATCATCTAGGTCTTCCACTCAACCCAAAATATCAAAAGCACATCTTGTCCTCCCAATACAAAGGCTACCTTCACAAACAAAAAGGATATATAGGACAATTGATACTAATAACTGGAAATCAAGCAAGTTACTAACAAAGTAAACTAAAGTTCATTCCGGTCCCCAAGAAAAACACTAGTAAACCAATAATTCGAAGTCTCGAAGATGGTAGTCTAACAAAAATTACAAAACAAAAAAGGTCACTCTCCTCTGCTCTCCCTCCTCCAATCTCGCTCTCAAGTAGTGATGTAGCCACGCTATAACTATTATTCTGTGCAGGAAGCTAGGTAGCTAGATGTAATTTGTTTAATTAAGTTGATGATGGGGTTGGCCGTCCATTTGCGGCATACCTATCATAGGTAGAGAATTGTCATAGTTGATGTTCTTAAACTTGTCTTCCTTTGCTGCTCTGCTGCTGCTGATTTCTGATCATTCTTATTACTATTACTATCACCTTTAGAGTCAACATTGGCTTCGATATCTTCAATGATTGTAGGGATCTTCCAGTTTCTCTTCTTCTCATCATCCATTACTTCCGGGATAGTCTCTTCTTCGTCTTCCACTTGAACATTCTTCTCATTACTCTCCTTGTGCTTTCCCCAGAGAACCGCGTACAGCCCGAATACTATCAACACCGATCCGATAACCCTGTTATTTTGATCACATATAACAAATGTTAGAACGGATATTGTTTTCGGAAGGATTAGATTAGGATGATGATGATAATGAGGTTTGATTAGTTACCCTCCCAAATAAATCTTTTCAGCTAAGATAAATGACCCCATGATGGCAACGATAATCATCATTAATGGACTGAAAGCAGTAACAAAAACCGGTCCAGTCTTCTGCATCACCAGACCTTGCACATAATAAGCTATCCCGGATGACACAATCCCCTGTATACACATATTGTAAGAAATCAGTAGATTTATAGCCAAGAATATATAAAATAGCTAGATCGATCGAGATGTGGACTTACAGCATAAGCAGCAGCCAAGAGATTCATATCAAACCCAATAACCCAAGCAGAGGATTTACGTTCCATAACAAGGGTAACAGCAATCGACTGCAACGTCCCAAGAAAACAAACAATAGTCGTAAGCGATAACTGTGCTGAATACCGCTTTAACGCAATAGCTTGGAGTATAAAGAACGCAGCCCAAGCAAATGTCGCTAGTATCAAAAGAATCGACCCTTTAACCCAATCTTTATCAGTTACAGCACCGGAACCTTCACTAGCTGATGCTGCAGGATGGATGTACTTAGACCAGAATAGATGTATAACTTCTCCTTTATAAAGTGTCATCAACATAGCACCAATTACTGTCACTGCAGTCCCGATAACTTTAGCTTGACATGGAATTCTCTTCAAGTTAATCTTCTCCATCCGACAAATGACTGCCATTATGAATGTCATGGCTGGTAGCATATTCGACATTGCACATGAGAATGTTGGGGAAGTGTACTTTAATCCCATGTAGTAGAAATTCTGATCAATTACTGGCCTGTATATACATATGTTTAATTTAATCGACGTATATACGTTAGTTAATTAATCATATATGTTAGCTAATAAATTCGTAAGTAATTATTAAGGTTGAGTAATAATTTTAATTACCCGAGTAAACCGAGGATAAACATCTGTATGAAGATGGGGAAAGTGATCTTAGGTCTAACTTTTCTCTCGAATAACAGAGCAAATGGAGCAAGAGCGACGGTGGCGAAAGCGTGTCGGTACACCACAAGAACGTAATGACTCATACCTCTGTTTAGTGATACTTTGGTTATGATGTTCATTCCTGCGTATCCAAATTGGAGACAGATCATTGCCACATACGGCTTTGATTTCTCTACAAATCCACTGCAAGCGCACATCTTACTTCCACTTTCTTCCATTCTCATTGTTTTGAATACTACTGATATATCAGAGTCAGAGATTTTCAGAGAGAAGTGGAAGAAATTATGCTACTGATTGTGTTGGTTGGTTCCTTTCTAAGAGATGAAGAGGAGGAAGTGGACGTATTTATAGGGACAGCAGCATCACTTCGCACGTTGTCGCTTTTCTTTGTAGTAGTGATGCTGATGTGATGCCGTATGCCTTTGTTTCCATCAGCATCTAATAAACAATCGAGATATTATTATTGATAGAGTAAATTCAGCTCACTGGGTGCGGGTTCAAATATGAATAACTATGTCTATTAGCCTATTTTTCATTTCCATTTGAAACTGTTCATGTTATTTTGGATTTCAGATTATTTTTTAAATTATATTGCTGAGTGAAAATTCAGCTTTAAATCAACTTAATTTAGTTGGATTTTTCATATTGTGATCACCTTTCTCAAGCCGAACTAAAGTATGGCATGATTGGATTAGTTTTTATGAATTTAATGGTCTAAAATATTTAATACTATAACACTTATAATAAACTATAATCTTTTATTATTTAGGCACACTGAAAGTGCTGCTTCGATTATCAACATCCACCATATTTCTTTTTCTTCACTTCCAATATATATATATATATATATATATAGAGTGCCATGTTGCCCCTCATTCTATTTCTTTATTTGCAAATTAATTATTATTTAAAATAAAGACAACCACTAAAAATGGAAGTTATGGAAATGGAATCTATTAGAAATTGACTTCATATATCTTATTATAAAGAGACTTCATATATCTTATTAGAGATACTAATAATAAACGTATATAGCTTTCATTCTATGATTGGTCCTCTATTCTTTCAACCAGTAATATATACCCACACATGCGCATACGTCGTTATACTTATACTCCCCGATCCACCGTACTCAACTTGATCAATTTCGGTTGTGAGGTGAACCTAAAAAAGGTAAAGAAAAACAAATAATGTAATAAATTAATATAATAATCGCATATAATATATATATGGAGAATATGATGTTGATTATGTTTTTTTAGCACGTAGACTAGAGTTAAGAATAAAAATAACCAAGAAATAAGTTAATTTAGAGTTAAAAACTTGTCACAGTATTTTTGAAACATATTTGATGATATATTTACAATAAAAAAAGGTGGCTTTTATTTGGATCCCGCCCGAGTTTCACATGGATCCTACATTCTTTCCAATAATATTTTGTCACATATAAAACAGTCACAAACCATATAAAATATTGGATATGTGTACGAATTAAATTGATTCAATAACTTCAAATTGATAATAAAAAGTCTATTATGTTAGATAACCCTTATCAAAATCATTAATGAATATAAAGCTGCTAATCATATTCTTTTGCGTGTTTATAGAGATGAGTTTATCTGATCAATAGTGGCTAGAACCAAGAGTGGCGATAGCAAATCAAGAGTTCAGATGGATCTCATGCCGAGTCACATCTATGATGTTCCTAGACATTCATGCTGCATGGCTTTTGCAGAACATATGGCATCCAAGTTGGGAAGATTAACGGGAGTGATGGAGGACCTTGCTTATTTGGGCTTTAAATTCGTCAAGATAAAGGTGGTCCTTAATATATCACTCTCAATCCTTTGTTGCATGCCTTTTCCTTTGACAGATAGTTCTTGGTGTTCTCAATTTCATACGATAATATGTTGTTGATCTGCTGCAAATGCGGATCCCTCCTGCACTGCACCAGAGCCTATTCATTTTCTTTAGAGAACGGGGATGAGAAAGAGATGCCATATGGACAGTGGCTCTTCATGAAGATCTTCTATGCCCGCTATAGGTTAGTAATAGCCCAAGCCATGTCAAGTTCTTGGGAAGACCCCCACTGTTTCCACCGAGATGAGACTTGATTTAGGATGGTGATGATTTCCAAAAACCCACCCGGGTGTGTCACTAATAGAACATCTTGAAGCTATGAACCTGGAGAGCCTTTTACTACCAAGTTTACTAGGAAAAAGGTCATTTCATCATTTTTTTGTGAATGCTAGTAGAAAGTAGATATGGGACTCCGTTGGCCTCGGATGGATCGAAAGGGAAGAAAATGGTGTTCTCCTCCAGTATTCCACCAATGGTACCAAATAGAGACAGAGAAAGGAAGGTGAGTAGGCTGGTAAGGGGATATGCGGCATTAAGGAAGCCTCCAACTCGTCTCATCATTTAATGGTTCGGGTGGCGTGCATTCGGACTCCTTCTAATGTAATTATGGTTAAGTCTTGTTGGGTTTTTCTTAATCTCATTGGTTGATGTTTGCTTGTTTGTTATGTTATTAGGTAGGGTTTGGTATCTAATCTCTTGCCAGATATATTAAGGCATCTTTTGGAACTTTTGCCTTGCATGAGAGCCTTAGTGTTAAAGTTCTGAAGTTAGTCGATGTCAATTTGTTGTCTTGAGATATTAGTCTTTAGTCCTTGTGGGATTGGGTGATCGATAATCTCAGATATTGCTAGCACGTTTGGCCTAAAACTACTCGAGCAATGTCTCGTAGGGACAAAAGTGCAACTAGTAGTGGCCATTAGGACCCTGCCTGTGCTTGTTCTGATCTTGTCTCAATGGTGATTATAATGCCTCCTTGATAATTGGCTTGTACTCATAAATATCAATGAAAGGTATGAATGTATGTTTCAAAAACAAAAAACTATTAATATTTCACTCAATTTCATTATAATTTTACTATACTTGAAACATTTTTTTATATAATTAAAAATACTATACGGTCCAGGCCACGATCCCATGTGGGTCCGCCAGATAGTACAAGATATTGACAAGCTAGTATCTTTTTTTGTTTAGAAAGTAATCATCAATCAATATTGAAAACATACTGATTCTCTCCTTGTTGAGAGGGCCTTGCGAATTTCTTCCATCTGTCTCCCTTAATATTCTCGGGTGATAGTTCCAATGTCAGCTTTGGGAACTCAATTGTTCATCATTACACTTTGCATGTGGTTTTTGATCTTCCATCCTCTCCAAAATCGCTTCTTCTCACCTTCATCACACACACAACACCTCCTTCCCTAGTTCCTCCCTACGGCAATTCCTTCGATCTAACAATGGAGAAACCCAACACGAAGGAGCAGGTGGACGATATAGCTACTCGATGCTCTAATCTTTCACTCACCAAGGATAAATGCTCCATTATGAATGTGGATGACTTGTTGGGCCAAGATGATTTCCCGAATTATGAACGATGTATTCTTGTGAAGCTATTCACATCTTGATCCACGAATGTTCGCTCTTTGGAAGGGACTTTCAACAAAGCTTGGAAGCTGCATGGCTAGATAAAAGTCATAATTTTTGGTAGGAACCTCTCCGTTTTGATCTTGGTAATGATGGTAATATCAATGAAATTTTTAGTCGAGGACCTGGGATCTTTGATAATTCACTCTATGTACTGCAGTTGTTTCATCCAAAGAGAATGCCTAAAGATCATGAATTCATGTACATCCCACTCTTGATTCAGATTCACAACGTTCCCTTTATTCTTCGCCATAGGTTATTTGCTCAATGCCTTACTACAAAACTAGGTTCCTTTTCAGGATTTTGATGAAGACGAGGGTCGCTTTGGTGGCAAGTTCATGAGAGTTAAAATCCAGCATGATATATCCAAGCCGGTTTTATGATGTCTCTCATTTATGTTGAAAGGATCTCCCTCGATTCTGTCTGTGGCTCTCTTATGAAAAGATTCCTCCCTTGTTCTTCTAGTGTGGTTTATTTATCTATGTTACAAAGGAATGACCAAATTTAAGGACTATAAAGAGAATGCACCTAACTACGACCCATGGATGAGAGCCTCGAGTTTATGTATCAGGCGTAAAGCTTTGGATGAGGACGGTGAAGGGTTCTGGAAGGTAATGGGGATGCAGGTAAAGACTCGTGCACTGGGTTTGATGGGTCCACCTTGGCCAATCAAGAGGAGGCAGGTGAGGGGATATGCACCCCCACTGTCCCAACCCAGATTCACCAATTCGCCCCCCTTTGGTGCTTAGAGATTATTTGGAAACGAATGCTAATTCTAGAAGTGATCTCCCCGCTCCTCAGTAGAATTATGGACGACTCAAGCAGGAGTTGGATGTCAGGTCCACTCAACTAATCTAGGGTCAGAATAATCTGATTCATGCTTGGTTAATGAAGCATCTTTAGTGGATTGTCCAGTTCAAAACCAGACTAGTGACTTGGGGGAGTTCATGAGGGGAAGGAAAAGGAATCATGACAAGATCCTGGATGCTAGTTCTTTGGGGAATTTTGGAAACACCATAGGGGTAATTTGCATGGAAAGAAAGGGAAAATCATTAGCCCAAGCAGGGATCTTCTTTTGTCTCCTGGTTCTTTGGTGATTGACTTTAGTAACTGTCAACATGAGGTGTCTACCTCAAATGGAGAAATCCCTGGGATATCTAGGGGTTTCCAAGAATGATGTTCCAAGAAGGGACCCAGGCAGATGGCGGTGGGCACCTCTGCCAGCCATGCTTTGGTCCTGTGCCCTTTGCTTTCATGACCTCTATAACTTTAGCATTTTCTTGGTTTGTTTGAACTTTTCTACTTAAACCCTAGTTTAATTTTGATGTTTTTTAGTTTTTACTATCTATGCAGTGTTTCCTTTACTTTCCCGCTTTGGTTTGAGGGTTGGATGGTGAGCCTTATGAGTACGTTTTGGTTAGGTCGACCTCTAGTGTATCCTTTGGTGTACTATTCGTCTGGATATCTAGGGCTTACTCTGATAGCCTATACGAATCTCCCTTCCTTTTTATCTATTATCTAAGTATATGGTTCCATCTTTTATGAAAAAATATAGAGTAAATTACTCGGAACCCCCTTCAGGAATGGGCATAATACAGTTAACCCCCTTATTTTATCATAATTATTGGTAACCACCTTGAGGTTACAGTATCTCTGACTATGAGCCCCCGAACTATAACTTTTTCATCAAAACGTTAACTATATGTTGACCCATCAGCTTAATCACATTATTAATGCTAGCCTCGACAACAAAACTACTTAATCAACATCGTTTAAGTCTCCCTCATCCCAATTTGGATGCATTTTCGAGGTAGGTTTGACATTTTTCAGACAATAAGAATGCTGATTAAGCAGTGTTTTTTTGTCCAGCATGTCATTAATAATGTGATTAAGCTGATGGGTCAGCATATAGTTAACATTTTGATAAAAAGTTTATAGTTTAGGGGCTCATAGTCAGAGATACTGTAACCTCAAGGTGGTTACCAATAATTATGATAAACACAAGGGGGTTAACTGTATTATGCCCAAAATATATTAAAACATACTGATTGATAAATTATTTAGATCATGTTTTAAATTAAGATAAACAATAAAAACTCAAAATCTTATTCTAATAAAGCAAAAATGCAAAGTTTGTTTTTGCTTGGTTAAAAAATATTGCAAAGCATTAATGAAAATTCCTAGTATTATTAAGATATCTTGAATATTATTTTTTATGTTACCGTATTGGGGAGTTTTGATTTGTTTTGAATCAAACAAGCAACTAGGATTTATATCCCAAATCACATTTATACTAGTTATCCTATTCATTGCTATATGATAGCTTCTATTAGAATGACGGTTCTTAGTTTCACAATAAAAGCTTTTAAGTAACTCTAACCCATTATTTACAAAGAGTCTCATATGTCTAACTCCACTCTGCTTAATGCATAATGTAGAGATAAAATATCCCAAAGAACATATGAACTTCACCCTAGTTGTATTATTAAGGATCCTAATTAGTCACACATTTTATGTAACTAACATTTATAGTGTTAACTCTACTATAATAACAAACACAAACCAACAAGATCAAGCGCGTATTTGCTTCCCTCTCCCTTCGATGAAAGTAAACCCAACTATGTATTCTCTCTCCTTTCGATGAGAGTTCTGCCGGATTTTCATTGCCATCCTATGCCTTTTAGCACGATGCCCTCTGCCCGAAACTTCTCCTGCCTTTATTCTTCTTGTCGGGCCAATCATGCTTCTACCAACCACCATCTTTTATTCCACCAGACCTAAGCCATTATTTTCCCTCATCCTCACGTTGGCCAAGCCAAATACTGATCCTATCAAACAAAGCTTTCCACGCCACCTTCCTCCCATAGTAGGTGTCATTATTCACTATTCCGGTGGGATACTGCATGCTTGCTCTGAGCACTCTCTCATCTAGCCAGATAAGCGCCAATGCCCTCAAGGATAGGGGTTGATGATCTCTTTCTTGCATCACCATGGGAGCAGGATAATGGGTGGATTAAATCTCACACACCTTCAACCAGTGATCGTCCTCCCTCCTTACTTTGTGCATGCGCTTCAGGATTGAGACACGGGAGGGTATGATGCGAGTGAGACTTATGGAGGTTGATGGAAGTTGGAAGGAGAGATTCTATCGGCCCTGGCTTTTTACCTAACTCAATATTAGGCCCTGCTTCTTATCAATCCTCTGCAACAAGATCAAGGGCATATTAGATGGACGTATCTTTAGTCTTTTTATCATGCTTTTGCATTTGGGACACTGAGCATGATGATTTCTCCATGCGCAAGTTGAATGAGGACTTCTGCCTTCACCACACTGCTGAATGGATGTTTTTCAAGCTGGACCTTGTTAGAGGTGTTATACACTGGAGTGTTGCAGCTCGTGTCTTTTGACAATGGCATAGTCGTGCATGTTCTGTCTTGCTTACGCCTTCCCTCTGCGTTGTGTCATCTCCTAAGACTAGACTAGGGAATCGTACAACCTCCATGGTTCCTCCTATGCTCTGTTCTCCACTAATGAGGATAGAGCTTTGCCGACGATTTACACTGATGATTCACTATGGTTTCTCTCATCGTTACGTTGGAGAATGGAGCAACAATGCACGGTGATGAGTGCTGATATCATTCTATACGCTCAGTCATGTTTTCACTTCGCACAATCAGAAAATGACCATTTTGCCCCTGTTTTATATCTTTCAAAAATTACTATATTTACCCACAATTAGTGACATATTATGAGGTGCACCAAATTTCATTATATAAGGAAGTTCATACGTTATGAAATCATATTCAAATTCAGAAATCTTATAGTTAGAGAGATAAAGAGAGGATATAGTTTTTGAAGGTTGAAGAAAAAAATCTTCGGTAAGAAGAAGAGCAAAAAAGATGGAGGAAATAACGAAGGTGGCTTCCGAAAATGCATGAAGAGTATGCAAATGATGTTAACAGCGAGGAGTACGCACGAGGGGCCCATTCTGAGGTATTTTTCCTTGTAATTTTAGCAATTTATGTACAAATGTAGTCAGAATTTGTTAAAAAATGTATGAAAGAAAAAAAAACGGGTTCCAAGTAGCAGACGAAGGCCGGCGCCGGACCCGTCCCCTCTCAGCGAGCACCGGCGTGCCCATTTGTTATCACCTTCCGCGCCCTCCACGTCTTACGCGCACTAGTGCGCACCAGTTGCAACGGGCGCTGGCCCCTCTTTATCGATGCATGCGCCTGGGCCCATTCTTAAAATCGCTATGTCTTCTTCGTTATTGCTTCGTTTGCCGATCTGTTTATGCCGTTGTTTGTCTTTTCGTGTAATTTGTGATGATATGCTTTGCTGATTATTTGCACGCCATATGTGTTATTTCTTCTAAAGTACGTAGTATTAGGGTTTACGAGTCGTACTGACTGATCGATGTATTAATTTTCTGCTATGGTGAGAATGATGCTGAATTCGAGGATGAATTAGTCAACATAGACACAGGTCATGTGTTTAGTACGAGCCAATTATTTGCAAATAAGAGAAGGAGGTTAGTCATGCCATTCACATCGGCAGAATAATAACATTTATCTAATCAGATAGACTATGAGAGACGACGATGAATT
Organism: Limonium bicolor; assembly: GCA_023374045.1. Classification (NCBI taxonomy): domain Eukaryota; kingdom Viridiplantae; phylum Streptophyta; class Magnoliopsida; order Caryophyllales; family Plumbaginaceae; genus Limonium; species Limonium bicolor. The sequence continues at coordinate 445,641,608 of CM041776.1, forward strand.
ATTACTGACGTGTAAGAGGTACGGTAAGCATAAGCCATGGGTTAGCAAAGGTGAATCCTCGTTATTTAGTCAAAGGCTGCAGCGTGTGGCACGAAGAAATGCCACTGCCCGTTCAGTCTAAGCATCAGGGGGTGGGCAGCGTACGGGCTAGTCTATCCCGGTGATGCAGCCGACGCACAACCACGAGTTGACCAGTAACCCGCAATCTCACTTTGTCTGTCCTCACTTTAGCGTCGACGAAAGTGCAAGCATGAAAAGTCTGCACAGGAGCAGTGTTGCGCCTAGGCAGATGTGGGCCCATTTGCATGATAAGAACCCTAAAAGTACCACCGACAAGACATCAATTCATAATTTAGTTGCAAAATTCAGAAGAGAGGATCGTGGCAGACGTATAGATGTAGCTTCCTTCATGCACTTGCTGGATGAACGTAACTACAGTTGGTGGTCCGAGAAAGACGCAAGTAAGTGTCTGTACGTTTTGTTTAGTGTTAGTTTATTTGGATGTTAATCCCTTTTGTTTGTTTGTACTCATTAAATGTAATCGCTGCAAGGAATACATCTAGGTTGGGCCTTGTCTTGTTTGTGCACCCTTTTTCACTGACGCTCACTAAATGTTCCATTACGTGGTCCTCATTGATAGCACTTACAAGACTAACATGTATAAGATGCCTCTAGTGGAGTTCATCAGAGTGACATCGTGCGGCAAGAACTTATATATAGTGCTCTTCTTTGCAGTCAGAGAGGACGAGTCTGCATACACATGGATGCTTAATCAGTTGATGAAAGTGTTGACTTATCTCGCTTATGTGTTTGTCACTGGCAACAAGAAGGCACTAGTGAAATCCCTTTCAGTGGTATGTCTTCTGTACCACATCTTCTATGACGGTGGCATATCAGCGGGAACGTGGTTGCTAAAGCGATCAATATATTGGACGTTGACACTGATAAAGCCGAAGCAATAGTGTATTGGTGAAGAGATTAGTTTACACCCCCACTATCGCGGAGCACGATGAACAATATAGAAAAATTGGTATAGTCGTACGGAGCCAAAAATCCATTCGTTGTGTACTTGAGTACCACATGACTAAGTCAGCGTGAGAAATTTTGTGAGCCGTGGGTTAAGAGATTCATGCATTTCGGCAACCCATCTACCAACAGGTTTGCTTAACTTCAATTGTCAACATGTTCTCTCATTTAATATTGGTAGGTTTCTCATTTATCTGTAACTAATGGCCTTTTCATGTATAAGGTGGAGAGAGCCCACTCAGCTCTAAAGTGTTGGCTGCATACATCCACTAGATCTCTAGACACATGTTTTGACAGTATACATAGATTCATAGAAGGGCAATACTTTCACATTAAACAAGACTTTAAGTTTTCCCTTGATAGAAGGGTTTTGGAAGACCAGCAAGTCCCATTCAGTTTCTGATCAGTCAGGTCAGCCTTAAATGCGTGGAAACACTTCAAAAAGAGATGAGAACCGGAAGTTACGTTAATGATCACCTAACGACGTGTGAATATGTTTGTGCATTTACTTCAACGATGAGATTACTATGCACGTATCGTTTGTTTTAGTACATTCAGGCCTGTGTGAATCTACCAAGTGAAGAAGTCCACATTTTCTGGCGAACACTTAGATATGACCATCAGCAAGAGTTTGAAGCGCCACGTCAAACATGTGTTGAGTCTTATACCACTGGGGAACAACTGTCGTGCATAGATTTGTGGTATGAGGATCTGTCCGATCGGTTTGATCCTACATCAATCGAAGAAGCTTTCAATACGAGGAAGCCACAGTGGGAACCCAAGGATTATCATACTGATTTACAGCCCCAGAGGTAAAGGTGCCTAAGGGTAGGCCCACTACTAAAAAGAAGAAGAGGCCTAACGCCAGGGACAAGTCCGAGCAAAAACATCTAGGTCTCGGGAGTCGTGGCCAGCCGTTTAGACAAAGTCAATCTCAGTGGCGCCCTCCCGTACAAGAAAGTCAAACTAAACGTGGGCCTTCGATGCAACATAGTTAATCACAACGCTGGTCATCCGGCCAGCAGAGTCAAACTGGACAAGGCCCGACAATGCAACAAAATCAGCCACAACAACGGTCACCATTCTTGACAAACTGGTACCCCTCCCACACCTCTCCGTATTGAACTGAGTTTGATCAGTTATTACTTGATTACATTATAGGTTATAGAGAGATACGTGGCGATGGTAACTGTGGTTTTCGAGCTATTGCCGATTTTGTGTACAACGATGCATGAAAGCCAATGGAGAGCGGTTAGACGTGCATGCATGGATGACCTGAGCGTAGATCATACTGATGGTTGGCGTGATATGAACGGGATTGGTATGACAGACAGTACACACGACAAATTTGGCATGGAGACTCGTTTGTACCCACGTGACATTGGATGGAATTTCTCGATATTGGCCTTATCTTGTGCCCTGTATACAACATTGTTAATATCATTTTTACACGAGGGGAGCGTCTTTGGGTAGGTGGCTTGTTTGGACTACCACTACGTGATGATTAGGGACTGGGTCACCCAGTAGTAGAGATCAGTATTGCATTGGTGTATGACGAAACTCATTTTATTAGAGTACAGACAATCGATGATTGTTCATTCCGGTGCATGAATCCCATGTGGTGACGTTGGCATGAACCCACTGTTACACATTATTTGGATCCATACAGAGCGCGCAGTGAACACTAGTATCGTTTGTTCCTCCGCTTGGTGGACTAGGTAGAATTGTTTTAGAAGATTATAATGTTTGAAATTAATAAACTTCTTGTTCGACAGTAAACACAATTAAAAGTGTTAGAACTTAATCGACTTCTTAGTTGACAACAAAACAATTAAGAGTGTGTAGAAAATTTATAGTGTCTTCTTTTGATTCACAATGTATAGGTGTTGAAGTGTTCTGCAACATCAAATTACTTAAAAATGATATAATTCATTTGGGAAATTTATTGTGTCTTCTTTTGATTCCCAATGTATAGGTGATTAGGTGTTCTGCAACATCAGATTACTCGAAAATGACATAATTGTTTGGGAAAATTTATAGTGTCTTCTTTTGATTCACAATGTATAGGTGATGGAGCATTTCTGCGACATCATATTACTCGAAAATGAGATAATTTATTTGGAGAAATTATAGTGTCTTCTTTTGATTCACAATGTATAGGTGATGGAGTGGTCTACAACATTAGATTACTCGAAAATGACATAATATTTTTGGAAAATTTATAGTGTCTTCTTTTGATTCACAATGTATAGGTGATGAAGTGTTCTGCAACATCATATTACTAAAAAATGACATAATTTTTTTGGAAAATTTATAGTGTCTTCTTTTGATTCGTAATGTATAAGTGATGGAGTGAATGTGTGAACTGTGAGAGTGCGTCGAAGAGTCACATGTTTTTTTGTTTTGAAGATATTATCATTTAGTTGTTTGATATATGTTGCATTTTATAACTGAACACATACGCTCAGTCGTGTTTAGGATGGGAATTTGTTGATGTTCAAAACCGAAAAGAGACATGAAATTGATGGAAATGATAGACAATTTGTGCATGATGGGAGACATGAAATTGATGGAAATGATAGACACAGTCCTGCCTCGTATCACGGTGGGGTCTTCAAAGTTTAAATCTTCATCGTACTTGACGAGAATCTTAATCATTTCCATGATTTCTTCAAGGTCTAAATCGTTTTGGATCATTAGACGTACATCTGCATTGGTTTGTATATGGACACACGAGTTGTTGTATAGATCTGGGTCCATCCTAAGGTTGATAATCTAATATACATGAAGCTGAAGGTTATCAAAATGCGAGTGCACAACGCGGCTTAATGATGATGTAAGCTGGTTAACGCTTCTTGGATATTGAATGTCTGTATCGATCACTGTCCAACCCGGACCACGTTGGAACTGTCCCCCATACTGCGTGACTGCGGTGTAATGGTTCACGTGAATTGCAACGGGAATCGACATCCTAATGACATAAACAAGAATGAATTATTTGAAAAGCAAATAAACTAATATTATACATACAATCACCACAACTTTTTAAGCATTCGTACAAAAAAAGGTAACAACATCAACTAAACAGTCTAAAAATATCCATAGTCACCCCCACCATACCCACCCCCACCGTACCCACCCCCACCGTACCCACTATATCCACCCCCACCACACTCACCCCCACTATACCCACCACCACCATCACCACGTCCTCCCCTCCCATCACCACGTCCTCCTGTATGATCACCGCACCCACACGCAACCTCCATGTGCCTTCAGTGCATGCCCCCCTCTAGGCCTAAGTCCTCTGGTGCGACGCCCAACGATGTACCACACCATGCTAGTACGAGCCTAGTTATCGTTTCTGTAACATGTGGGGGAATCAGGGGTGATACTGACATTAAGCCGGCAAAGATCGAAGGCCATCTCCATCTTATCAACAATCCAGGGGGAGACACCTTCAGGCCAGCTCCGGTTGTTCTTCGATGCAATGCTTAAGATAATATGAGCTACGTCGTCCCAATACTGCAGTAAAGTATAAATTTCACATTAGTAATTAAAAGCAATTAGAAACAACAACTTACTTTAGCTAGACAAAGTAAATACCTAGAGCTGATCCTCTCGCAGTGTACTAGGGCCACCATCCAATCCAAGGGGGCGCACCTGAGGATGGGAACGATGTTGGAACCAGTGAATGTAACCCTGCTCCATGTCCCATGACATGTGTGCATGTGTCAGAGAAACCTCCACCTGGTGGGCCCGGTCGTGTTGTTCCACACAAATGTCCCGTAGTCGTACGTGGCCCAGTATGTCTTCCCTTGTCGGGGACGATAATGGGTGTCGGGTCTGATAGGCTGAGGAGGGATGGTCTACACGAATCCAAAATTTTCGCAGACATCGCTCGGGCATGTACGGCTCGGCAACGTCCAAGAACTGCAAGGTGTCATAGAACCGGGAGCACCCACGCGATACTGTGGTACCATCAAAACCGAGCGACAACCAATCAACCTACTTTTCATTTAATGAAAAACAATCAACAACTTAAATTGGAAACAATGTGTGACAATACGACACATAACAACTTCTTACAACTACAACTGCTAACCAACTCGTACCTCAGTGGATGAGTTCGTGTCTAGCCGTTCCTTCACGTAATGTAGCCTCTCGTCATCAGTCACATATTCGTGTAACGAGGCCACTTCACCGCCATCGGGGAGTTGTCATCCCACTCTATAAGCTACTCCGGCCTGAACATGGGGAAGTACTCGTATATCCAACACTGCGGTATTCATATGTAACCATTAAACAAGATACCCACACAATTAGTTTACAATACTAAACCCGTGCGCTTCTTTTGAAGTTCTCACCTGAAACAACATCAGACAACCAGCCAGCTGATATGTCTCTACCCGGGAAGCGATGCCGAGCTGTCGGTACAGATATGCCAACGTCCCAGCCTCCCAAGCTTGCATGTTGACCCTACTAGGGTCACAGATGGGCCAGTAGGACGAGGGCATAACACGATCCCCACCCTTGTCAATGATCAACGTGTTGGCCACCAAGTGCAAGAGGTTGGCCTTCGTCTCCTACCGAGTGGTACTGTACGGACCACCACAAGTGTCGTGGAGGGCTCGGTAACGTACCTGGCTCTTCTCCAGAAACCTACTCTCTATCAACTCTTTCTTGCTCGTTGAGTCAAATAATTGTAGAAAGTGGGGGATAAGAACGTGTAGTGGTGGGGCCGCATCACCTAACGGAGCGTCGGCCTCCTCGAGAATTTAGGAAATTGCCATACCAGTGATGGGGATATCTAAGATGTGGTAGACGTCGTGGAGAGTAATAGTCATCTCTCCGAATGGCATGTGAAAGGAGTTTATGCCAGGCTGCGATCTCTCCACGAACATAGAAAGGAGCACGAGGTCAAAATAACCATGCGCTATGTCAGAAAGATGCCCCAGTCCGCTCGCCTCAACCGTCGCTAGAGACTCCAAGTGCCTCAGTGTAGTCGAAGTCCACAGCTCCAAATACTTCGGCCTTACCTTAAAGCTAAGGCATCTCTTCTCTTGTTGAATATTTACAATTGATGTCACACTACATGAAATTTCCTAAACAATCTAAAATTTTATGAAATCTATTAAAAGACGGGAAACATACCACTCCCCGCCACACGTCAAGAGCGACGTGACCACCAAAGCTCGGGATCAAACTTGTATCCTGGGGGCCTCCTGGCACAGGAGTCCATTCTAGCAACCAAACATCAGCAGTTGGCATATGGGTCACATCCTCTACCGAACCATCTAGTGAGGACCTGCGTCGAGAGCACATACGTGTACCCTCATACTCAGCACTCGACTCATATGCGTCCTTGTCTTCATGGTCAGCCTGGCCATAACATGTGTCTCTAATCCTGCTATGAGCAGGTGCAGGCCAAGCAGGACTATCGCTCCGCACGATCAGCGTCCCATCTCCGACCAACTAGTCGGGATCCACAGTGCTACTCCAAGTCCTCATCCTCCAACTCCAACTCCGCTTCCAACCTCTCCTCCCATAACCGTAGACGCTCAACCTCCCTACGCCTCCTGGCATAAGCATTGGCGTACTGCGTACGCCTCCTCTCTACAGCAGCAGGGTCAGAACCCCTCATAGGGGGCTGCGATGAACTCTTGCCTCGCTTGGAGGTGCTCCTACCCTTACCCGGACCAAACATACCTGAAAGATGCTTGCCCTTTCCCGCAATCTAATTTACAGTAAAATTTAGTCATACTACGTTTACAGTTAGTCAAGACCGGTCGAGGTTAGTCAATACCGGTCATATGTATTACCGTAGTTCAATGTCAATAACATAAACATGGACGAACTGATTAAAGTACGCATAATAGGTCAAAAAACATGTTAATAGATGTATAAAACGTCTAAAACGAGCAATTACGTCATAAAACAGTCGAAAAAACGCGTTCATACGGCTCAAGGCGGAGCCTATCTTCTTCCCCCCTCTCCCTTCCCGTGCCCGCGCCACCGTATCCCTCCGCGCGCCCGCGCCGCTGTCTCCTTACGTGTGCCCGCACGCCCTACTTCTACCGCACGCCCGTGCGGCTCATCTTCTACGGGGCCCGTGCGCCTCTTCTTTTGCCGGCTCCCGCGCCGGCTGTTTCTACCCCCGGTTCCAAATTTGAATTTTTTTTTTTGCTAAATTTGCTACTTTTGGTCCTACATTACGTTACAAAAACTGTAAATTATGACAGAAAAGAACCTGATTTTACAGATCTGAATAGCAACAACTGAACTCTTGCACAAGCTTTCCACCCGCTCCCGCTTCCGCTTCCACTTCCGCTTCGATTACCAATTCTAGAGAGAAGTCAGAGAGAAATATAGAGAGATAAAGAGTTTGAGAATTTGAAATTTTGTGGATAGTAGTGGAGGGTAAGGGTATATATATTAAAGAATTTGAGGAAGGGAAAATCGTAAAGATTTTATAAATTCCGATTGAGCGAAGTGAAAACACAACTGAGATCGTACTAGTTCAGTTTCACAATGGATGCTTCTTGGCATTTCACATGGACGGGTGCAGCTTCAAAGTGATTCCACACGTCCTATTTCAATGGTGCACTCAACTTTGTGATTTTGCATGCAGTGGAGCCTCTTTGGTAATGATGCGCTGGAGGTTTGTTAAGAAATGTGGCGTATTGCATGGGTTGGTCATCATTTCACAAAATGTCCCAGTATATATTTTGTAGTCAACAGAGGGATCTGTCGTTTTTACCCTCGTTGGGTGTCCTGTTAAGTTGCAGGTTAAGTCGTTTGAATTATGTTTTGGCCTGCTTTGTGCCTTCCTACTTTGTAGTTTCTCCTCAGGCAGATAAACCTTCTACGAGTTGTGTTCGGCACTGGTTTGCCAACATAACGTCAAGGTTGGTCTAGTATCGAATTGGTCCGTTTTCTAAGCTGCGTTTGGATATGGCTTTTCTGTGGTATAAATGTGTCATTTTTGAGTTTGGTATTTTTGACAAAAAATATAAAACCGTCACCTCTGAAAAACAAATTTTAAAACAACCACAAATATACCAGCACAAAACAACCACAAAATAACCAACAGATGCAAATATAATGAATACCGTAAACAGAGACGGAGCCAGAAAACTTTAATTAGGGGGGCGAGAATATTTTAATAATATTAAATAATATTTAAAAATTAATTTTTAATAAATTAATTTAAATTTTCAATATTAATAATTATATTTTTAAAAATGATATTATGTATTAAATTTGACACAAAATTAAATGAAAATTGAAATATATGATTAATATATTATAAATTAATTTATTTTCCCTTTTTTATTTTTAGTTTTTTTTATAAAGATTGGTATACTAAATTATAAATTAATGAAAATAATATAGAATAATAGTTTTAAACTAGTAGTGTTTTTCTAAATTGTTTATTCAGATACGGATAAATAGTCTCTTAAAACTATTACTATCTATCAATTCTAATAAAATATTCTACAAGGAAAAGAGCAAACTAATAAAAATTACGATATAAACTTTCAATTATATCAAAATTATTAGAGTAAAAAATATTTGTAGTATATTTCAGAAATATCAATTATAAGTATTCGACTTGCTAAGTAATGATTAATTACAAAATTGTTTGTACAAACTATTATGGTTTGTCAATATACCAAAATTATTATATATTTTAAACCGTGCTTAATAATTAAAGAATAATTTTATATGCTAATATATGTTATTTTTCATTTCTTGGCATATACAGTATTAAATTTAAATTTATGTTTTTGAATTTCATTAAGTAATATTTAATTGAATAGAATATATTATTTTAATTACAAATATATGTTTAAAATAAATATTTATCAACAATTAAACAATATATAATAAAATAATAAGTGATATATATATATATAACAGTCAATTATTTTATTATTAAAAAGAATAACTTCTTCATTACAATGATATTATTTTTTTCATTAAAAATTAAAATAATATTAATACATTTGAAATGTTATATTAAATACTAATATATAATCCATAAAATTATATTTTTATATATAACATCTAATATATTTGCTCTAAATATAATGGTTTATTTCTTTATTTTTTGAAATATATGTAAAAAAATTATTTTTAAATTAATATGTATATATATTATAAATTAATTGTCATTAAAATATTAATTATTAAAGGCTATAATTGAATATCTACATATATTTTAATTTTATTAACAAAAAATTGTTTTAAAATGTAATATAAAATTTTCAAATTTAACAACGAAAACGGTAAACATACTGCACATAATTAATTTATTCAAAACAGCCAGACGAAACCGTCGTCTGCCGAACACTAGTTTTCAAAACAGTCACAAAACAACCAGCACAAAACAATCAACAAAACTACCACAAAACAGCTAGCCAATATATGTACTTTATCATGACCGTATTTAGCAGATCGGCGATTGTTGATTCCCTCGAGTTTGGAGTCCTCTCTAATGTATATCGTACGAAAGTATGTTTTCTTTTTGTTTTTTTTAACACTAACTATGTTCTCTATGTTAATAGTACCATCTTGCTGCAGTTTTTTAACATAGTTAAGCAATATTTTCGTGGATAAGAGCATATCAGATGGGTTAATATTTTTTTATCACATGATTAAGGTCGAGTGGGTATAAAAGGTAGGTTATTGAAGTACACATCAGAAAGCTACTATAAAGAGATTCCTTAATAACTACACATATATCCGCTTCTTCTACGGGGCTCATGATCATGAAAGAAGCAGCTGATGTAATAAAAAAGAATTAATTACTATTTCTTGAGATATAATTCCCCACTAAATTTGTGGATGTTGTACATGGACAGGAGCTCAAAACTTCTATTTTTTTACGAAACTTCTATATTTTCGTAAAACTTCTATTAAACTGTTTTTCTTATAATAAAATATAGATAATAAAGCTTTGGTTCTTGCTTTTGTAATCTCTCAGTATTAATTTCAACCATGTATGTTAGATACGATATATATCAAAATGTACGCGTAGTTATTAATTAAACAGATGACTATGTGATTAGAAATTTTTATCTAGATTCGATCATGTTATAGTGCAAGGAGTATATTATATACATAACACGTTTCGATCAATCCACACGTTATCGGTAACTCGGAATATATGATGAGATGCCGATCACAATACGACATAACTCAAATTCGAAAAACATAGAGAGAAGAATACGTCGTCATTAATTTTGGGAATGTGCATTAATTTGCGCAATAGTATCTCAATTCAAACAGCGCAGAATGCACTACCATTATAATTTTACTTGTAATGCTTGCTTACGTTTGGCGAAAATAATCATGTCGATGTGACTATACAATATATCATCATCATTCACTAACAACTAAAAGGAAGAATAAAAGTAAAGGCTAATACTTGACACCATTACAACCACGAGTTTTTTGTAAATTAAAATTAGGGCACAATAGATGAAGTTATAATAGGACACTAAAGGAATAGATGTTCCAATCATATATAACTCTATTAGTTTTTTAGAGTTAGCGTATATAAGATGATTAAGATAACCATAGGATTTGAGGTTTCCTCTGATTACCCACAATTTAAAATTAAGAGCCGTAAAAAACGAGATAGTCGAGTTGATGAGTTATTCTCCGTCTATCACAATAAATTACAAGTTCAACATCCCTGTCATAGGTTGTAATTTAGGATTATACAAACCCGTTCGGCTGGTAGGGTTTGGCTAGATTTAACTTCAACGTTGTCAATGATCGATGTAGGGAAAATTTCAAAACTACCCAAATTAGTGCAGCAATTTAAACTTCTCTCATATAAACATCTGCTTGCTCTTTGCTGATCATTTACTAGCTACTTGACAACAAGATGATGACAATCGAGAGTAGTGACCCACACACTCCCATTTAATTTGAGCTAGTCCAAATTAGGTTACCATTGGACAGGAGAAGATACAATTAAAGTGGAGCACCAGACAAAGAAAAAAGAGGTAAAAAGAGATGAATGGAAAAGTAAGAACAAACATACGTGCCCATCTCAAATGGGGCATCTAATCAGTAATCACCCAAATGTACTACTACTACTACCTTTTACAAAATCATGTTTTTTCTGTTTTGGTTTGAGGCGTTTATGAGTAACACGCAGATACAAACGACAACTAATAAGTCACATCATATCTACCATCATCCATCCATGATCAAAACTACAATTGTTGGTGAAAGCCATGCAACAAAACAACTATGATTGGTCGGCCGCAGATGATCCCGTATCGATCCGCACCCTCAGGGTCAGGAAACTGAATGGTAAAATGGGGGTCCTTGTTAATTGTTGGAGGCCGGTTCTTAATTTTGCACTTGACAGCAGCACACTGTCTACAATTTGAGGGCCCGTCAGGAGACGATGTTATACAACGATTAAGGAGGCCAGTGATCAGTGGGTTAACTGTAGGGTAGGGACTTGTTGAATATCTAGTTTCTCGACTGGTTAAAGGTCTGTTTTGTGTAGCTAGTGGTTTACAGGTCATGCATGCTTTTATGAATGGATGTTGTCTGGTTTAGTACAATGAGCTAGCAAGTAGCAACTACCTACCTCGCTTAAGATATCTCCCAAGCCGATGGAGCTGCATAGTTCACTAGACTCGACGAAATATGGTGCGACGTTCCCACATTGGGAACATAAGTGCAGAGTGATCTCTAAGAGCAATACTTATGTAATTAATGGGGTGTCTTTGATCTATTTGGTCCCTATTTAATTTTAGGCGAGTTAATAGTGCATTGGTCTTCTGAGTTACCAATGTTGCATATGTGATAACCAAGCTGTTCCTCTGGAGACTTCGGCTTTCTCCTTTCTGCGGGAGCCATAAATTTACCTTTCGATTCTTTATTTTTCTTATCGTCTTTTTTTTATAAGTTGCTGGTTAGAACCAGATAAGTAAAGGTAATACTACAGCTATTCAGCCATTCTTGCCTAAGAATGAGAGTTACAGCAAGATACATAAAGAGGAAGAGACTAGTGAGCATATAACAAAGTAAATAAGTTCCTAGATGATAGGAGTATGTGAGAGGGCAGCGAGGTGTCGGAGCGGCACCATTCAATACTCAGTCGTTTCACCATGTCAGCTGCGGTTGTCCAGTTGGGACTATTACCTTCAAAAACTGCTTTGTTGCGAACGTCCCATATTGCCCAGATAGCATGAAGAAGAGTCGAGGACCATAACCGATAGTTGTTACGTGATTTTGCCATTCCTTGCCAAGCTTGGAAGCATGCGAGGCAAGTCGGTGGGAAAATGAAAGTCATTCCCCACTATTCGAGTAGCTGGGTCCAGAGGATTCGGGCGCTTTTGCAGTGAAGGAAGAGATGGTCTGCAGTCTCGATAGCGATAAAACAAAAGGGGCAGCGTAGATGTCCTAGAGGAATCAGATTCTTTTGAAGAGGAAATCTTTGGTTTGCAGACGTCCATGAAGGAATAGCCATACCATAAGTTCAATTCGCGGGGGTGCAAACTTAGACCAGAAAGTACGACACCAAGCAGTTTTTTCCACTTGTTTCATATCAAGCACTGCTTTATAAAAAGATTTTGCAGTGAAAATTCTCTCCGACGAATGAAACCAGCCCAATTGATCCTCTGCATCAGGACTGGAACGGAATGCCCCATTGATTTCTATTAGTAGTTGCTCCACTTGCGACCGCTCATAGACAAACAGTTGGCGTCGCCAGAGGAGAGCCCACTGCCAGGAGCTACCTGTCCAGAGACCCATTGTGTATATAGTTGTGTGTTTCTGATCGGAGACAGAGAGCAGTCGAGGGTAACGGGTCTGAAGCGAATGAGTGCCAACCTAGACATCAAGCCAGAAACGGGTTTGTCTTCCATTTGCCACTATCCATTTGAGTCCGGTTGCCATGACTTGAGCGTGAATCGGGTGCCAAGTTGAGATTGACATAATGTTTTTCCAGACCCCCTTCCGTCTAACTTGTTGCCATTTCGGATCAGTGCTTGGGAGTCGAATATCAATGTCATAAATTGAGCAGATTATATTCTTCCACATCTTACCATCGTCTTGTTGGAACTTCCACCACCATTTAAAGAGGAGTGCCGCATTCTTAGCTTCTATGTCAGTTATACCCAGCCCTCTATCCTCCTTTGCTTTCATGAGTGTGTTCCAAGAGAGAAGAGGCATTCCTCTACGAACTCCAGATCCCCATAGAAAGCGCCGCTGTATTTTGCATATTTGATCCAGGATGTTTCGTGGGATTTTAAATAAACTGAGATAATAGAGTGGGAGGCTATCTAGGACGGATTTAATGAGAACCAAACGGCCTGCTCTAGAGAGGGATGAGAACTTCCATCCTGCGAGACGGTTTGTAATTTTGGACAGGACCGGTTTCCACGTTGCAAGTCGATGTGGATCACTACCGATACTGAATCCCAGGTACATCATAGGGAGACTTGCAGTTTGACAGCCTAAAATATTTCGTACGTGGGAATAAGCCTGCTCTGTCGGATTGACCAAATAGGCTGCTGATTTGGACCAGTTCACTTCCAAGCCCGACATTTCGGAAAAAATTATGATGCATAATTTCACCGCTTCTAGTTCACACCGGCTTGGCATACAGAAGATCATTGTGTCATCTGCGTATTGAAGATACGAGACTACCACATTATTTTTATCAAGACGAATTCCTTGTCGACTACCATTACTGATTGCTTCTTCAAGTAACCACCCGAGTGCTTCCACGCTTAAGATGAAGAGAAGCGGCGAGAGAGGGTCGCCCTGTCGGACTCCTCTCTTTGGTTTAAAAGGTGGAGAAGGAACACCATTGATGAGAATGGACATTTGCGATGTAGTAATACACTCCTCTATCCATGCTCTCCATTTAGCATTAAAACCAAAGCAGGATAGCATGCGGTCGATGAAAGTCCATGATAAACAGTCAAAAGCTTTCATGAAATAGATTTTCAGTAGGATACCCGTTTGTTTTTTGCTTTTAAGCCATGAGATGACTTCACTTGTGATAAGAGGCCCTTCCATGATATTCCTGCCTTTTATAAATGTTGTTTGTGTATCTTGGATCAACTTATCCATCACTTTACTTAAACGGGAGGAGAGAATTTTTGAGATGACCTTGTAGATTGCCCCAATCATGCTAATAGGTCAGAAATCCTCAACCCGCGTGGCACCTTGAAGTTTGGGCACAAGTGCCAGCCAGGTCATATTGCAACCTCTAGGCAACTTGTTGGAGTCGAAGAAACTGAGTACAGTGTTGGAGAAGTCTTTCCCGATGATACTCCATACCCCTTTAATCAGATTGAAGTTCAGCCCATCATATCCAGGTGACTTGTTACCATCTACTGACCAAACTGCTGCTTTGATTTCCTCCAGTGATGGTCGGGCTGTGAGGTTGGAAGCTTCTGCTTCTGAGAGTCGGACTCAGCCGGACAGAGGGGGCGTGGATCTCGACTGCGGTTTTGCTGTGAATAAACCAATGAAGAATTTCCGGATTGCCTTTTGTATTGTTTTTGGATCAGATGTCATTGCCTCATTGACTTGAAGAGAAGAGATAGTGTTATTGCGCCGATTGATGGAAGCCTTGCGGTGAAAATAGGTAGTATTCTGATTGCCCTCTTTGAGGAACTGTTCCCGTGAAAGTTGCCGCGAGTATCTCTGTTTCTCTCTTAGAATGTGCCAAATGGTGCTGACCAAACTGGTGCGGTGCGTTTGCGTGGTCTCATCTAAATCATTATTTTCTGTTGCCGCATCGAGTTGGGCAAGTTTCGCAACTGTTTGTTCCAGGAAGTTATCAATATGGCCAAAGACGTTGATGTTCCATTGTCGAAGTGGCTATTTTATTTCTCTCAATTTAATACCCAGTGGTTTATTTCCAAGTTATGTCCACGTGGCTTTGAAAAACAGTTTGAAGTCTTTGTGTTTGAGCCAACCATTGAGTACACGAAAGGGTCTTGGGCCCCAATTAATTTCCTTAAGGGTGATCTTCATTAACCTGTGATCTGAAAGGCTCCACGGGAGTGCTATTAGGTTTAGACCAGGGAAAGCTGCCAACTAGTCTGCTTGCGCAAAGACACGGTCTATCCGGCTCATTGATTTTCTATTCCTCCACGTATATTTGGCGCCAATGAGATCGATTTCGATGAGACTCATACGTTGGATCCAGTCACATAGATCATCCATGCCTCTTGAGCGGGATAGGTCATTCCCTCTCTTCCAGTCGCTGCCTTTGACTACCTCATTCATGTCTCCCGCAATCATTATGGGTCTGCTGAGGTTAAGGCTCAGGATTTCCGAGTACACTTTCTGTCTAGCTTCTGTCTGTGTTGGGGCATAGATGAAGCAGATATATCCTATGAATGGAATATTAGGCCAGTTGAGTTCGACTGCTATCCAGCGTTCTCCGTGGAGTGGATTTGAGATTTTGACTGTGTCTGGGTTCCATAAAAGTATTAGCCCTCCCGAGTGTCCATTTGCGGGGACTTGAATTGAATTCGCATTATTGAGCTGTCCCCATGGCCCTTGCTTATTATTTACGGGCTGCGCTTGGTGTGTTTCCAAGATTGCTATAATGTTTGTGCCGGTTTTCCGAACCTCCCTTTTGAACAGAGACCACTTCTCTCTTCTGTTTATTCCTCTGAGGTTTTGAAAACAGATGATGTTTGTCATTTCGTGGAGCACTCTGTTTTTCTACCACTCTTTTGCTCCGCCGTAGGATGTGGGTGAAGTTTTCCAGGGCTGTCTCTGGGTCAGGGTAGTGACAGTGTAATTTCCTACCAAAATCTAGGCATCTCTGAGCAGAGATGTCAGGGGAAGGAGTTCGAAACAGTTCCGATAGGATGGGGGAGTGAGGGGAAGGGTCTGGGGACAGTAAGACTTCAATGTTTATTCTAGGTGATGATGGAGTTAGAGGGGGAGACACTTGCAGTTGGCTAGGTTGGGAGGGGGGGAGATTGAGTCAACGTGTGATGTTGTGGGGAATTTGTGATATTCTCTCGGGATACTGGTGAAACTGGTGATATTGGTGAAAAATGGGAGTACTTGGGACTTGTGAGGCATCAGAACTGAGTGACAGTTGTGGCAAATTCTGAGAGGAGTTTGAAGTTATCTGGGTGGCGGTGGAGGGAGAGATAAGGGGTGAATCGAGTGGGGGATGAGGGGGATGTGGGTCTGAGTGGGTAGGTCTGACAAAATCATGTTATGTATGGGTAGTAAGTGATGGGAAAGGTGGTGTTTGGGTCTCTGCATGGGGACTGTTGCATTGCAATTTTGGCTGCGTCGGCGGGTAGTGGAGGAGAATGATTTGTTTTGGATAGTGGGTTAGTGTGTGTCTCGATGGTTCCTTTTTTCATGCGGACGGTCATGTCCAATAGAGAGAAATCAGTGAATGTAAATGGGTTTACCGATCGTGGGATTACCTCAGGAAAGTTGAATATTATTACTTTTGTTGGAAGTACCGAGTGATTAGTGGCCATGTGCCTTCCACCGTGGATAGCAGTGCTTGGGTTGTCGACTGTGCCAGTAATGGGCATGTCAGTTGTGGGCGGCGTCTTTTCCATGAGTTCTGGTGCCACTATGGATGAGAACGGTGTCGTATGATCGTTAGGTCCTGAAGTTTTCTCCTGTAGTGACGTCGATTGAACTTCTATCTCTTGGTGGCTTTCGGCCGCTGTCTGATCTATTTCTTGCGGTGGCAAGTCCTGTTCTCCTGCCTGCGTTCCGGTAAAACCTCCGACCAGAATTCAATAATTCCTACGTTGTAGATCACACCTTCAACGTCTACCGTTCGTTCCTCATTAATAATCGACATTTGTTTTGTTTCTATGGTAGCATGGACCTCCAGATTTCTTGGTAATTGACGCATATCTGTTTCAATTGTAATGACGTTGCCCAGGTGTCGTGTGATTGTGTGTACTGCCGATTCTGTCCAAGCTTGTACTGGAATGCCTCTGATAGCGATGGAGGTGCCGCGTCGTACCATTTGGTCCGTGGGGTGCTAGAATTCTTTTTCCCATCCATGCTCAGACCCGACTGTAGCCTTTTTGAAGATGCTGGCTGTTTTATGTGTTTTGAAAGTAATGATGTATCTCGACTGAGATAGGCTTAAGAGGTTTTCGATAGTTTGTCCCCATTCTCTGAGTTTTAACAAGATTTCTTTAGCTGTTGCGGCAGTTTGAGTGTTGAGGACTATGCTTCTGTCAAGCTTTTCTTTCAGGTGCAGAGTGGAGTCCAGATTGATGTGGCCTTCTGTACACCTAGGAGGATCTTGTGGAGGCGTTTGCTGAGGTGGAGGTGAAGGGTTACGTTGTCTACGCTCTTGTCTTGGTGTCTGTTGAGAGGGGCTTGAGTTCGTCTGCATCCACTTGTAATAAGGATGTGATGTGCTAGGGAGAGGCTTCCGGGCAATCGCCGTCTGAGTTCGGAGGCAGTAGCCTTCTACTCTTAATCCATTTGTTTCTCTGATGGCTTTATCTGCATCTTCCTTCGTTGTGAACTCCACGAAGCCATATCTAGTTTTTGTCCGGATCCTCAGAGTTTTAGGTAGTCGGATGCCTACCATGGGACCATATTTGTCGAAAACTTTTAGTAGCGTTCCCACCCTCGAAGAGGGACTGATGTTGTCGACAAAGACAGTTGCGCCAGGGACTGACTTGGTGTTTGCCTGGGCATTGGGAAAGCGCAGGTCGGTTGCCATAGTCTGAGTATTGTAGTGCGTTTTTAAGCCGGGATCGGGCGCTGGCTGGAGCGGTTTTAGCGGTGTTCGGGGGATTGTGGTGGCGTAGGAGGTGATGTTTGGGTGTTGGCTGTGAGGGTGGAGGTACAGTGACTGGCTGTGTTAGAGGAGGTTGGCAGTTGGTGGGCATGGTGGTGGGGAGGGGAGGGGGAAGGTTGGGAGGTAGTGGGGAGGAGAGAGGAGGGAGCTCTTCATGGGGACTAGCTTGGTTTGAGTTCTAATTTACTGTAAGGAGAATGAATCCAGACAATAGTTCATCTTCGTCTTGTATTATTTTTTTTTCTTATCATCTGCCTTTGTAAACCTTTATTAGCTGCCTAATTTTGATGGCCTCAGCAGAGAATCTCTTTACCGATGCTGGTGAAAAGAATATATATCTCCCTCAAGCAGTAGCGGACCCAGAACTTTTGTTTAGGGGGGGAAAAAATTTTTTTTAACACTATTGTTCTTTAAAACGTTATGTTATTTTATATTTGTCAAAATTTTTATAAGAGCATTTTACAAATTTTCAAAAGTTTCGGGGGGGCCGGTGCCCCCCCAAAACCCCCAGTGCGTCTGCCACTGCCCTCAAGCCTGGTTAAGGCAATAAGATACTTGCATGTCAAAAATCCCGACGTCTATGAAGCTATCCTCTACTGTAATTGAAGGTGACCTATGCACTCAAGATGGCTGAATTTTGCTATGTGACTAAAGACTCCGCTGCTATTTGGTTTTCTCTCCCCACAACCTCTATTAATCGGGAAATAGCTGACATAATAGTAGCAGATGGTTTATTGGAGGTTGAAACCATAGTCAAGGATTATGGTGTGCAGAAGAAAAAGGCAGTTGGGGGAAAGACTAGAGAACTAGAATTTGAGATGCAAATCATTTTCCTTCTTGTCACAGATATGCGACTGAAAATCGTATATTCTAGGGTGACGGTTCAATAGTGCCTTTCTGCTAATATCTTTCTACAGTTGTCGAGGGTCTCAACTGCGCTTGAATCACCTGTTGTGCTGGGACCATAGTCCTCATGGCGAGTGACGGTACTATCATGCTTACTCTCTGGTCTCTTATTACCGAGCTTCCCAACTCCTGCCTTGCTCCTTTCCGGAGACTGCATGTGTCGATTAGAGAGGATGTTGGCTGGCTACGGTTTATTTGAAGATGTCTTAAATTGATTCTTCTCGGCTTAGAGGGTTAGAGCAAGGAAAAGACCGGCATAGAGATGGCTCTAGATGGGTAATTTATTCTTGTTGATGATAAAGTGTTGAAGTATAAAGTTGTTATTTTTCTATGCATGACCTCTGGTGGTCTGTTGACAAGGGTTTCAATTTTAAGTAAAATCAGTCTAGCATACTGTTGTTTGATTAATGATACGTGTTTGGTTGGAAGGAGCAGTGGCTAACTTTGCATAGTTGCCTATTATTCTATTGTTGTGATTGCGATGGTGGTAACGTCGACGATGCTATGATTGAGCTCCAAATTTTTAATCCTACACAAATGGAAACTCTTGGAATGTTTGTAGTTGTCTAGAGTAGTGATTCCGGGAGTTGTAGGTCACCGCATTGGGTGAATAAAAGTGTCTAGGTTGCTATGTTTTGTTGGCACGTGTATTGCCAAAGAAGTGTCCGGCTTTTGGTTTTGCGCTACAGGGTTGTTGGGTGTCATCAGATGATATCTGCTCTGTGAATGACATGATGATATTCGGTTAGCTTAGTGGTTAGTTCATTTTTCGTAAGTTTAGTGTTTTTAGTTATCTTAGTTTAGTTAATGACTTTTGTCTTAGTATGTTTGCTTCTAGAGGTTAATTGTGGTATGCTCCTTTGTGAAGTTGAGTGCTTTCCCCTGGTTCTTGGTCTTGCTATATTGAAGTTTGTCAAGCTTTTAAAGCCTACTAATGGTTGGTGTTTATCCAGCTACTCTTGCACCAGCCCATTAGGCCTTAGTTTCTTTTTGTAGTCATGCCTTTGTTAATGATCTCTAGGGTGTTTGATCTTTGGGGGTCTCATGTCTCTTGTTTGTCTACCTTGGTAGTGTATGTTTGGCTTCTTATATGTTTTCAGGGTGGTACTTATGTTTGTTGGATTCATTTTAATCCTATGCCCACTCGGTTAAAAAAATAGATGAGTTTTTTGTAGGGTTTGGGTCACTTCTTTCTTTTGGTGTTTCTGTTGAAAGTTAACCTTAAGAGGCGATCTGGCAATCGAGAAAGGAGTGACTTGATCATCTAGGAAAAAGCTACCACTGAATCGAGTGAAGTCATGTAAAAACCAAAGTGGGCACCTCACCTATAAGACTGGTATGTTATGTAAGTTCCTTTAAATATTAAACAAACAAGCTCTCGTGGCTTGGTCGGTAGATGAGTGGTATCCTCTAACCAATGATCATGGGTTCAAAACTTACCCCACTTATCAAAAAAATATAGTATAAAACAAAACTCTTGAAGAGATCTTAGTTTCAATCTGAGTTCGATGTACACTCGGGAAAAAAAGTAATTACAACAATCGAAAGAAAAGTATGCATGTATAAATGAACAATAAACACATTGATTGTTTTTTGGTCAAAGTCATTAGTATTAGATGGATAGAGTTACATTGTTGCAACCTAGTTGTTGGCAATCAAACCAATTACAAGCATATATATACTAGGAGACCAACAAACCGCTACCATAAGCAAGCGACTCATGGAGAATGTTGCTCTGGTAGCACGGGCACAACCCAGTTGTAAGCCACACATAAATGAAAAATCCACAGGTTTCTTGTCACCCGGGATAGCAGTACAAAAGTTTGATTGACCAGGTTGAGACACAATTCTAGAGCTGCTAAGAGACTTACTCACTACACAACCAGAACCACCACTCCACCGACCTAGAGCCACATTAGAAACATCCTTCAAATACAAGACCTAACTAAAAGATATATATATATATATTTCACACACATCCAAAGGAAAACCAACCATCACTTGGAAGCCGAAATCTAGTGGCATGATTACCTCCCTTCATGCAACTAGAGACTTAAGGGATCATAATGATGTGTGACCCCGGTAGGGTCCTACAACCGAATGCAGACTTAAACTCTGATCTTGTGGATAATTTTCAAGCCTTAAACTAAAACTTCCTTGCAAGAAAGACTTAGAGCTCGACCTATGAGTCAACTTCTTTCACTTCTCCATAGTGTTCCCATGCCCATATCGAGAGGATCAGGTCAAGAAGCTCTGTTCGGAGTGATGTAGTGCTTCCTCTTCATTCCTTTTTGGGGACAAAATGGAAGCACATAGTTAAGACTTAGGTGGGCCCCTTAAATGGCCAATAAGTCCCAATGTGCTTCTTGGATAGTCACGGGCAGATGTTGAGGTGGTAAGGGCTCATTTAAGAGATCGTAGGTGACCACATTAGTTGGTGAATGAGGAACGAAAACTCTGGAAAAGCAGAGAGGATAGAATATATATATATATATATAATATATATATATATATATATATATATATATATATATATATGCATATTTATGGTACCCTGTAGTGTATCGAATGTTGGTTTGATATTATGGTTAAATGATTTAGAGCATGACTCTACCGTTTATTGGAAAAAGTATTTTTGCACATCGACAACCATGATGTTTGGTTGTATTGAATGTTTCCTTATGCTTGGTAACAGAAGCTTTCACTAGATTTGGAACTTGTACACATTGGTACACTAATTATAATAAAATGTGTTGTGATCACTATATTATAGTTTAAGTCACTATGATTTACTTCTAATGGTCAAAATTACTTCTAGGGGTGTGCACACTTAAGGAAATATGGTGAGGTAGAATTTGGATGAGTCGTGGCTTCACTTGTTTGGGTGTACACTGGTTTCAGCCCTTTGGGGTGGTGTTATTGGATGAGCCATGGTCTCACTTGTTTGGGTGTCCACTGGTTTCAGCCCTTTGGGGTGGTGGTTGAGAGTTCCTCCCCTTACCGATTTATGGAAAGTTTGATTGGTTGTTGATATGTGTAGTATGCTCAATTACATATTCTACTGTTGTAATTTGTATCATGCAAATGTTTCCAATTAAAATGAATTTTACAAGGTGAAGCAATGATGTACTCAGTTTATTTGATTTGCACAGTCTCTTTCTGTGCTTTTTGTGATTTTTAGCTGCATGTTGATAGTTGATAGGTTGTTTAAGGGTACAGAGTAAACAAGAGTGCTTAGGCACTAAGGAAGTGGTAAGCTGATGAAGACTAAGGCAGGGTTATAGAGGTCAACTGCATAAAAAGTTTGGGAGTGTGTCAAGTCAACATATGAAGGAACATATTGATATGATTCGAAAGGCAAAGGTTAAACAATTCATTTAGGACTTCAACAACTTCAGGATGATTATGGTAAAGGTATCGCCAAGGTTTTGATGCAATTAAATTTTGGTTGAATAGCTATGAAACAACTAATACTATCAATGTTATTAAAGAAAGATTATTAAGTTATTTGGTGCTTAATTTTTTACTATCAATCCACTAAGTTCTTTTAATTTTTACCACTCCACTTGAATTATTTGAAGTTTACCATCAGATTAAAACTACACCATTTGAAATTATTGAAATATAGCTTTAAACTTGTCAAATATTAATTTGGAGTTTCTAAAGATAGAGTGCATAGACCTGTGCCTGCTAAACTTTGCTCCACAGCTTTTTCTATGGACTCAAGTATCTGCATGCGACATCAAATTCTCTCTTCCAGCGAAAGGACCTAGCGACTCCTGTCTTCTCTGGGTTACTTAGGCACCAAGCTTGACAATACATCCAAGGTTTACCTTGGGAACAACGATGATAATTAATCATTAGGCTTTGCATGTGGCTCTTTTCTCTTTCGTTTGCACCCAGATTTTTCCCCTTCATCTACCCATTCTTTGCTCTTTCATCTTCCTCCCTGTTCTGTTCTCAATGCGCTACTATGAACACTTCAATAATGGCTAACCCATGTAAGGAGGAGAAGTTAGACGAGATAAACTCTCAATGTGCTGACCTATCACTCCCGAAGGAAGAAGATCTGACTATGCGCCTGGACGATATGTTAGAAGTTGGGAAATTCCTCAATTCGGGTGGCGCCTCCTAGGCAAGCTTTTTTCTTCATGAAATTCAGATATTCGGGCTATGGAGAACACGCTCGACAAATTTTGACAGCTGGATGAAGTAATCAAGGTTCAAAGTACATGTAAGAATCTTTTCTTGTTTGAACTTGAAAAGGATGAGGCCATATCGTGAAATCTTAAATTGGGGACCATGAACTTTAGATAGTTCACTCTTGGTTCTACAATTAATTGATGAAAAGAAAGCTCTAAAGGACCATGAGTTTTGGTGTATTCCAATCTGGATCTGCATACATGATGTACCCTTTATATTCCCGCACAAGCTCTTCACTCCGTGTCTAGGTAATCGATTTGAAACTTTCCTGGAATATGATGGGGATGATAGTCGATTTGAGGGAGAGTTCATGAGGATCAACTCTTGCTTAATGTTTACAAGCCAGTTCTTCGGTGTATCTCAATCACCAAAGAGGAAATTGCCTCGGTTTTACAAATCACTTATGAGAAGATGCCCCAAATTTGTTTCTAGTGCGGGCTGTTTTACATACAACCAAAGAATGTTTGGACTATAAAAAATAACAAAGGGGTTCTACCCTATGGGCTGTTGAAATACCCCAAATTTAAATGTGTTAATAAATTATGTAATTAAGATATTCTAAGGCTAATTAAGTCCTAAAAAACATTAGTGAAGAAAGAGAAACCAAAAAGAAAAGGAAAATGCGTAAAAGTCACAAAACGTAAAAAACGCGTGTTATGTAATCATAGGAGGTATATAACCTCTACTACAGTCATAAATAGATTCCTAGGACTTAGTTACATACTAAGAACATGTGGGAAAATTTTCCGAAGAAAACGGATCCATATAGTGGATTAAAAACACAAACAATGCCTTAAAACACGTTTTTTATGAAACCCGAGAAATGTGACTTTACGCGGGTTTAATGGACTCGTAAAAATTATGGTCAATCATATAACTATAATTAAATACTAATGGAAATATAGAACCATTAAAATTAACAAAACGAGAAAAATTCGGAAAACGGGCTTGGATTAGTGAATAGTGTAAATTCAGGTTTACGGGTGTTATTTGGTAAAGACCAAACTGCCCCTCCTTTCTATTTGTGAAAAAAATTTGATTATCTCCTATGTACCCACGTTTTTATACTCCCCTCTCTTATCTCTATTTATTCTACTCTATTGACAAAAGACAGATAATAAAGTAAAACAAGTACAAGTCACCTTTTACCTTTTCTCTCTCTTCCATTCCCATTTCTCTTGCTCTCTTACGATTTCCTGCCTCTCTCCTAGCACTCTCCTTCCTCCCAGAACCCAACAATGGCGATTTATTAAACCATTCACCACCTTCATCTTCTTGTTCCATTTTCAAGCCCTAAACAAAGTCAAAACTGAAAAATAAATACACCATCTTGTTCCCCTCATCTTGGAGTTTCTTTTCCATCTCTCAAAATCTCCAAACTCCAAATTTGACTTCCATGGCTGTAGCTCATTTTGAATAGAAGAGCACCATTTCTTGAGCTAGTCAACTCCTTGATTGTTCTAAGGTAAGAAAAGCTTGAAAATCCTTTATTCTCCCTAGTTTTCTCTTATGGCTGATTTTTCCAGATTTTAAGCTCCATTATCTCTCATTGTTCTAGCCTTGTTTCATCTTAAAAAAGGTGTTGGAGCTTGCTTGTTTAATTGCCTAAACACTTCACTTTGAGGCTAGAAGGTAATTCCCTCTTTTAATGCCTTAAACACTCTCTCATTCTAGGGTTATGTCAATAGCTTAAGTGTTTGACTTAGTGCTTATTATATTCTCTTGGTCATGGTCTATAGATTAGCAAATACACCCCCATTGTGACCGGTTGTTAGACAAGAACAGAGGATAAAGAAAAGAACAAGTGGAAAGGAGAAAGAAAGGAAGGAAAAGAAAACTAGAAACTTTAAGGTAAATTGACTTACCTTGGAAGCTGTTTTGAAATTCCTTGTGGCATTGGATTTATATTGTTTATGTTGTTGTGTATACTACTGCATTGATGAGAAAGAAATGAAGTTACTTAGTGTTGTTTATGTTGATGAGTAAAGGCCTTGGAGCCAAGTGAATTAAGTGTTAGTGTGCTGAAATTAAATGTGTTGTTGTGTCTAGAATAATGTGGTGAATGAATTGGTTTGATGAGCTGACTAGAATAATGTGGGCAATACTTAAAATTGTAGGGAAACTCTGTCAAAAATTGTGTAGAAACTATGTGACTTAGGTGTGTTATGAGAAGGAAGAACCAAGGATAACTAGGTGTGTTTTAGAGCTCAACTTGAGTAGTTAATCACCTTGGAAACTAGATTAGAGAGAATTGTGTAGTTGGGTAGTACTTGGAATGAAAATGATGTAGGTTGAGTGCTAGTAAGGCATTAGTGGTGAACCAATTGAGTGAACAAAGAAGGAGAGCAAAAATATGCATTTATGAACTTCAAGGAGAATTAAGAGTAAGAAATTGTGTGAATTACCAAGAATTGAGTAATGAGTTTAGTAAATGAATTAGGAAAGTTTAGAGTGCCAAATTAGTGTTAAAACATGCTAGATTACATGTGGGAAGATTGGGGAAGAAATGGGCAAAAGATTGAAGTTGAACAGAGTTAAAAACTGTCAAATGTAACAGGACCAACCTAAAAACTAGGCAAAATGTTACTCGGGAGGATGGTCCGGGTTTACAAACAAGTACCTAAACCCGGACCACCCTTAAAACTCGACAGTATGTTCTTGCGTTGGATTGGTCCGGGTTTACAGACCGGTACACAAACCCGGATGTTATACCCAAAATTTTGACCCCCCTGGTTAGGGTCCACGAGGTCCTGGTGATGTGAGGGGCATTTTAATCGAGTAGTGAGGGATTCCGGCTCGAGCGGCGCATCCCATGGCATGAGGAGCAGCTTCGTCATTTTCAGGGGCGTTTTGGTAATCTTTAAGGGCTCCTGAGACCTCCTATAAGCTTTCTCTCTCCTCTAAAGGATGCCCAAATCAGCTTGAAATACTTTGATATTTTAACCCATGATAAAGGACGACATTCTAAGCATAATGGCGTTGGAATTTTGATTTTTCGAATTTCCAATAAATTTCTAGCAATTTCTGACTGAATCTGACGAGAAATTCAATTTAAAAATATTCCAACATTTAAAAAATTCGTTTCCACCTCAGAAAATTCATAATATCCATCCTTGACATGTGGTTAAAATTTCACAGCAAAATTCCTTTGGGAAGTCTTTTGATTAAAATATCAAAAAATCTTACTTTTACTAGATTTTCTTTATCTTTAAGAAAGTCTATATAAGGGGATAGGTTTTTGGATAAAAGAAGAACCTCATATGCTCAAGAACCCTAGAGAATAAAAAAGGCAGCCTCCTCACTCTCTCTCTCTCACGTTTTCCAACACCCGGCCACCCAAATCATACCGAAAATTCCCCGAAATCACCGTCTAAACACGTTTTCCAATCCCCAAAGCACCAATAGTCATCAAAACTCCACAAAAACACCACCAAAACGTGAAGAACAGCAAGAACAACCAACAACCAGAAGCTTGGTTCGAAATCCTTTCGGGTCTGCCATCAACGAAGCACTCGACGAATCCCGGTGTGAAGAACCATCTTGAATTCGAAGGTAAAACAGGTTACCACTCTACTTTTCTAATTCCCCACGACCTTATTAACCCTCTGTCAAATTTTGGGCTCAAACTAACCTTCGTACGCTTCTGTATTGCTATTTGTTTAAGCTTCTGTCCAATAACTTGTTTACTAAGTTTCGTGTTTAATTCGAATTCAAATTGAAAACTTTCAATCACTAACGTCTTGTACATCTTTCAGGCTACGCACCCATAAAATTTGAGCCAAAAACACCTTCGGGAACAGCCTCAACGCCGCCGTCCGAGGGCTGTCCGCACCCACGGACGTCATGTCCGGGGTCCCGGACTCACTGTCCGTAAGCCCGGACGCCCACGGACGGCGGCGGGATTTTTAAATTTTAAAAATTTAGGTTTTCTAATAATGTCCGGGCCCACGGACAGCCTGTCCGTGGCCCCGGACTTTGCAATTTTCGTTTTCTGTTTAATTCGACTTTTATTTTCATATAGGTTAACTGGGGTCCGTGGTTTCGGACATTAGGTCCGTGGCTACGGACGGAAACAAAATTTGACCTAATTCTGCCTCCGAAACCCTAGTTTAGGTAATTTTAATTTCCACTTTAATTTTCTGTCAAAAAATGCTAAAAAACACAAAAAAACAGAAGCTCGCGCACTTAGGTTAAAACGACTCGTAATAAGCCGTAATTAAACTAAGTAGAGGAAAAACGACTTCTAGGGGTAATGAAAGTAATTGAACCCTAATTAAGTCGAATATCAAGCCCCCGAACCCGAACTCTCCTTTCCTAATTTGATCTAGGTAAAAATTAGGTGGCGACTCATAATAGGTTCCAGTGAGCTAGCTTAGGTTTTAATAATTATTGTTTTATGACATAGTTATTAATCTTAGGTTATAAGTGGACCTAAAACCCGACTAGATCCCAATCAATTTAATCAATATAGGATAGGGTTTAAAATCGAGGCTCACAGACTGGCGACTCTGCTGGGGACAAGATTCTTAATATTAACTTGTTTAATTTTAAGAAAGAGGGCTTAACTTGAAAATGTTTACTTATGGCTTTATTACATTGTTTGTTTACTTTTGTGCGCAATTTAAATTTCTGTACTTTTGCATCATATGAGAGCAAGGGTCCACATAAACCGATTTCACCCCGGGACCCGTTTGAGGGTCCCCTGTCAGGGACTCACACCTTTTAGGTGATGTGAATAAGCGGGGGAAAAGAGGAGGATGTCGTCTAACCACATCCCCTTAATACCTGGGCCTTAGCCCCAAGCGTTTTCCTGGCAGTGTCCCTACCTAGCCCATTGTTTGGTCAGTCAAAGACCCGACCGTAGACGCACACCTTCAGGTGATGTGAAAAGAGTGGGGAAGCCCAAAGATAATAGCGTGCAAGCCCTATTCCTTTGTGGTGACCTGGGCCCGCGCCCCAAGCACCTCTCCGGATCGATCCATACCCGGTTTGATCTAAACGTCTAGTGAGGACATGTTGAATTTGTGTGGGCCTTGCTTGCTTGTATGATCGGCCCACTACCCAGCCTAGAGATTGATAGGAACTTCTCCTACATCAACCTAGCCCAACACGAATTGGCAGCTCTATTTGTTTACGGCCTAGAGGCCCTGTTTGGTTTAACATGTGATTCGTTCGGGCTTCGGCCCAGAAGCCTAGACTTAGGTGATTTCTCTTCTGGCCCATTTTGAATTATCCAATTAGTTCTAGGCCCGTAAAAAGGAAGTCCACCTGAACTTGAAATAACTCACAAGTCCTGAAAATAAAATCTTTTTCGGCTTAGGCCCATTTGTGATTTAGGGACCATTCCAGCTCATGTGCTTTACTTCAGGCCCAAACACATTCCGGCCCAAGGGCTCATTCTAGTCTAGGTAGATTTCTTATCATGACCCTAACCCAAAACCTTAGATCTAGGTGTCATCTGTTAGGCCCAACCAAAATCACTCGGCCTAAATTCCAGCTCACATATAGAGCAATCATTCTGGCCCAAGTACCACACTCATAACTCATTCCATTTGAGCCCATAGACCAATTCATAGTTTTGGCCCATGAGCTTCGCTCTCAATCCAGAATGTCGGCCCATAAAGCATTTGAATCCAAGATAGTTTGCATAATTCGTTCATTCCAGTTTCCGGCTTCAAGGCCCAACAAGAGCATCAAACGAATCTAGACTTCAAGGCTTATCCCTCGGCCCAGTGGCCCATTCACGGTCCATGTGATTTCTTTCAGCTTGTTTGCTCAATTTCTAGATTCAGGCTTACATGTACGTTCTAGTCTAGGAATCACTCTAATCTATGCACTTCACTCTCAGTTTGGCGAAGACTCAGGCCCAGTTACTTCCTACATAACCCATGGGCATTCCTAGTTCAGACATTTTACAGGGCCTACTCGAAGCTTGGAAGGAAGACAATCATGGTCAATGGTGCCCCGACGGTCAACAGCTCCAGTCTACAACACGTTGGCATCAGACTGTTCAACATCACTATTTCAGAAGTTTTCTCGATTTAGTAGTTTTCTTTTCTCAATCATTCTTCTAACTTTTATGGTAGTTAGCTTCCTTTATCATTTTAGATTACAACTTTTGATGTTATCTTTCCATTCGTGAATAAGAGCATAGTTCGATTTTCGTAATTTTTTGTGCATTCATTCAACAAAACAAAAACACAAAAATTTGTTTTCTTTTTAAGGGATCACAGAGTAATCATTTCCCGACTATGGAATAAAATGACTTGTCTTTTGTTTCTAAAAGGGTGAACATGTCCGTCCTCACACCATAATATCCACGAAGCATTCCAAAATCCGCATCTATTTAAGTGTTGTCATAAACCCCAGGTCAATACTGGGGGCAATCTGAGTTCAGGATCGT
Organism: Limonium bicolor; assembly: GCA_023374045.1. Classification (NCBI taxonomy): domain Eukaryota; kingdom Viridiplantae; phylum Streptophyta; class Magnoliopsida; order Caryophyllales; family Plumbaginaceae; genus Limonium; species Limonium bicolor. The sequence goes on from CM041776.1 coordinate 445,670,953, forward strand.
CATCTTTAATCTTTCGTTTAAGCGTGTGAACTAGTCTCTAAGTGAAATTCACGAGAGTGTCTTGAGCGGAAAAACCATGAGTGAACGAGTGTGTCATTTTTACACGACTCCGGTGAGACCACATTCAAAGGTGAGGAAAACGGCATAACTCCGACCGAAGGAGATAATTTGTAAATTTACTCTTAGACCTGCGAAAAGTAACAAAGAACGGATACAACTATCAGGAATGACGAAGCACCTAGGTACAGCACCACATAGCCAAAAGCTTGTAAACCCTGTCATTAAACCCTAGGCACCCCCGCTGAGCCTTTCATATATCCCTTTTCGATATTATGAACTCACAGAATCACCAGCCAATGATGAATTACCGACCCGTGACCAAAGGAGCGAGGAGCCCGACTTTCAGATAACAATCTAATCAGTCCAAAGAAGCGATGCCGCTATCAGCATGACGAAGTGATCCGTAAATGGTCCCAAAGTGGCACAGGATCCGGAGAGCTCACATCAAAAACACTCTCATAACTCAAAACCGGGAAACACAAGAACCCCGAAGGGAAAGTCAATAAAGGATAAACAAAAAGGCAAACCCGAAGTGCCTCGAAGAAATCCAAATGACGAAAAGAAAATGGTGTAAGGACAACTTCAAAAGTCCAAGTGCAGAAGCTCGAAAACAACGTCAACATGAAGTAGCCAGACGACTTCAAGACAAGATGAGAGATCCGGAGAAGGCGTAAGTTGCAGCTTTGGTCACCCATTTAAGCTCCACATACCTCAAATGTCCCTCCGTGATCCCATCGTCTTTCATCACACCCTACGGCCAAGTTATAAGCTTTAAAGACTTCCGACTTGATAGTTGTGTGTCCAATCACGTGAAAGTAACTGATCAAATGCGTAAATCCATCAAATATCGAATTCAATGGTCTAGAAGTTATGATCATGAGCGAGAAATGAGTGCAGACACCAACCACGTCAAGTGTAGGTTAGGAAGCACCACATCAAAGCATAAGCCTCGACCCTGTGAGGATGAGACTTGTCCGCACGTTTAATCAAAGAAAATACTGGGGGCAATCGATCGGAACGATCGATTGCCATGAACTCTAGCTCAGATTGTCCTAAGGAAAAATACTGGGGGCAATTGTTGGTTCCAATAATTGCCATGTCAACACCAATTAAAACCCAAAGCTTGAGCACCACCATCCCACCACAGGCACAGATAATCCCTTACCACCACACACACACTCTCAAGCCCGTCATTGGCCTTATCTCCACAAAAACATCAGGCCCGTCATAACCCTGACCTCTATCCAAAATCACAACCCAATCCCAGGTCTGTCACAAATCCTGAACACCGACAAAAGCCTTCAGCACCACAACAAACACCACACACTTCCACCAATGACATGTTCATTTTTCAAGAAACAAGTTGCAGATATGGAATTTTTAGTCAGGAAATGATCATTTCACTTCCCTTTTTCAGCAGAGTCTTTCTCAAGCATTGCCATGTTGGACACATTTTTCAACAGTTTCTTGTTTTGGCAAGCTTCCAACAAACACTTTAGTTGTATTTTACAACTTTTGCATAACACCTCGACAATGCCAAGTTTGGCACCTTTTCCAACAGTTTCCTGTTTTGAACGAGTATCTTTCATATATTTTGATTACATACATTGCCATGTTCGGCACTCCGGTAATCATTTTCATCATTTGCACGAGACCATTATCTTTCTAACTCATTTTTAGTTCGAGACCCAAAATCAGTGTGAGACCCATCATTTTCAAGACTTTAGTACGAGACATCTTCATTCAGTGCGCGACCCAGAATCAGTGCGAAATCCAGTTTTTTTTCATCCGTTTAGTACGAGACTTCAGTGTGAGACCATGCATCTTCATCAGTGCGATACCATCACTTTTGTCAGTGCGAGGCCCATCATCTTCATCAGTGCGAGACCTATCACCTTCATCAGTGCGAGACCATGCATCTTCATCAGTGCGATACCATCACTTTCGTCAGTGCGAGGCCCATCATCTTCATCAGTGCGAGACCTATCACCTTCATCAGCGCGAGACCTATCACCTTCATCAGTGCGAGACCGAGCATCATCATCCAGTGTGAGACCAGTACGAGACCTAGTATCATCTTCAGTGCGAGACAAGTACGAGATAGAGCGTGATCTAAGTTGGCGGGGCAGAGGCAATAAGTCCCCATCTTAATGTCAACTTCTCGGGAGAAACAACTAGTGGGCAGTGGCAATAAGTCCCCTTGGTAATCTAGAAGTTATCCCAGCACCCCAGTTGGTGGGCAGAGGCAATAAGTCCCCATAGTATACCAACCAGGAGCATTGGAACGGGTTTCGGTCCCCAGAAGCATCCGAGCATCATCAGCATCATCAGCATTATCATCAGCATCATCAGCATCATCAACATTATCATCAGCATCATCAACATCATCAGCATCATTAGCATCATCAACATCTCAGCATTCTTGCATTTGCATACCACCCAGTTATCACATTTTAGGTTGTCAACGCCTTAGAATCGCTTGACATTATCTCATTTCCACATTTTAGGTTGTCAACGCCTTAGAATCGCTTGACATTATCTCATTTCCACATTTTAGGTTGTCAACGCCTTAGAATCGCTTGACATTATCTCATTTCCACATTTAGGTTGTCAACGCCTTAGAATCGCTTGACATTACTTCATTTCACTTTACTTATAGGTAGTCAACGCCTTAGAATAGCTTGACATCATCTCATTCGTCACAGGCAGTCAACACCTTAGAATAGTTTGACATCATATCATCATTATAGGTAGTCAACGCCTTAGAGTTGCTTGACATTACTTCATTTTACTTATAGGTAGTCAGCGCCTTAGAATAGCTCGACACAATTTATCAGTTTTCGATAACATGCAGGGTCTTGGAAACATTTGAAATTTTGGGGTATCACTCAGGCATCAACTAGCCTTCTCACTTTCATTACAAAGTCTAGTTGACGGGGGGCGATCTGCTATACCCAAAATTTTGACCCCCTGGTTAGGGTCCACGAGGTCCTGGTGATGTGAGGGGCATTTTAATCGAGTAGTGAGGGATTCCGGCTCGAGCGGCGCATCCCAAGGCATGAGGAGCAGCTTCGTCATTTTCAGGGGCGTTTTGGTAATCTTTAAGGGCTCCTAAGACCTCTTATAAGCTTTCTCTCTCCTCCAAAGGATGCCCAAATCAGCTTGAAATGCTTTGATATTTTAACCCATGATAAAGGACGACATTCTAAGCATAATGGCGTTGGAATTTTGATTTTTCGAATTTCCAATAATTTTCTAGCAATTTCTGACTGAATCTGACGAGAAATTCAATTTAAAAATATTCCAACATTTAAAAAATTCGTTTCCACCTCAGAAAATTCATAATATCCATCCTTGACATGTGGTTAAAATTTCACAGCAAAATTCCTTTGGGAAGTCTTTTGATTAAAATATCAAAAAATCTTACTTTTACTAGATTTTCTTTATCTTTAAGAAAGTCTATAAGGGGATAGGTTTTTGGATAAAAGGAGAACCTCATATGCTCAAGAACCCTAGAGAATAAAAAAGGCAGCCTCCTCTCTCTCTCTCTCACGTTTTCCAACACCCGGCCACCCAAATCATACCGAAAATTCCCCGAAATCACCGTCTAAACACGTTTTCCAATCCCCAAAGCACCAATAGTCATCAAAACTCCACAAAAACACCACCAAAACGTGAAGAACAGCAAGAAAAACCAACAACCAGAAGCTTGGTTTGAAATCCTTTCGGGTCTGCCATCAACGAAGCACTCGACGAATCCCGGTGTGAAAAACCATCTTGAATTCGAAGGTAAAACAGGTTACCACTCTACTTTTATAATTCCCCACGACCTTATTAACCCTCTGTCAAATTTTGGGCTCAAACTAACCTTCGTACGCTTCTGTATTGCTATTTGTTTAAGCTTCTGTCCAATAACTTGTTTACTAAGTTTCGTGTTTAATTCGAATTCAAATTGAAAACTTTCAATCACTAACGTCTTGTACATCTTTCAGGCTACGCACCCATAAAATTTGAGCCTAAAACACCTTCGGGAACGGCCTCAACGCCGCCGTCCGAGGGCTGTCCGCACCCACGGACGTCATGTCCGGGGTCCCGGACTCACTGTCCGTAAGCCCGGACGCCCACGGACGGCGGCAGGATTTTTAAATTTTAAAAAATGTAGGTTTTCTAATAATGTCCGGGCCCACGGACAGGCTGTCCGTGGCCCCGGACTTTGCAATTTTCTGTTTTCTGTTTAATTCGACTTTTATTTTCATATAGGTTAACTGGGGTCCGTGGTTTCGGACATTAGGTCCGTGGCTACGGACGGAAACAAAATTTGACCTGATTCTGCCTCCGAAACCCTAGTTTAGGTAATTTTAATTTCCACTTTAATTTTCTGTCAAAAAATGCTAAAAAACACAAAAAAAAAATAGAAGCTCGCGCACTTAGGTTAAAACGACTCGTAATAAGCCGTAATTAAACTAAGTAGAGGAAAAACGACTTCTAGGGGTAATGAAAGTAATTGAACCCTAATTAAGTCGAATATCAAGCCCCCGAACCTGAACTCTCCTTTCCTAATTTGATCTAGGTAAAAATTAGGTGGCGACTCATAATAGGTTCCAGTGAGCTAGCTTAGGTTTTAATAATTATTGTTTTATGACATAGTTATTAATCTTAGGTTATAAGTGGACTTAAAACCCGACTAGATCCCAATCAATTTAATCAATATAGGATAGGGTTTAAAATCGAGGCTCACACCGGACCAACCTAAAATCATGCCAGTAAGTTACCTGAAGGGATGGTCCGGGTTTATAAACTCGGACACAAACCTGAACCAACCCAAAAATGTTCCAGAAGGTTGAAAATGGGATTTTAACAGGGGGAATTGTTTGGTATTGTTGTTATATGATTGTTAGGACATGTTTTGTGACTTGTAATGACCGTTACGAGGGTGGACAATTATTAGTTTAAGTTTGAAAGTATGCAACATGAAAATGTGAAGCAATTAGTTAACCGAAAAGTAAGAACGATAGTTAACCGACATGATTAATTATTTATAGGAGCTGCATTCGATGGACAACGAACGCAGCAAGGACCGAGGTATGGTTTTCTTACAACTTGTTTGCTATCGGTTTACACCGGCTTGTGTGTTGATTTGTTTTTCAGGATGTTTATCACCTTATAAGATAAAGTATGTAATGAGTCTAAAGTATTTGATCTATATGGCATGTTTTGTTTTTCAACACCATCTAAACGCGAGTATGTGCTAACCCCGTTAGCTAACCCAACTTAGGATCACATAATGATTAGTATTCGGATTTAACGGCCCAACCTACGGGAACATTCTAACTACGGATATTCATGTGTTAATTGTGTGTTGTTATGTGTGAATGTGATTTATCTCCCTTGTGAGTCTAACCGACTGGAATAACTAAAAATTGACATGATGTGATAAGTTCCATCAAAGGGAGCTTCTAACCAAAGTATAACGGGGGGGGGGGGTGAGAAATCCAGGTGTCCGGTCACGCGTGTATGTATGGAAGTTGATATCTGGATCAGATTCAACTTTCTCCCTGTTTGGTTGTTTTCTTTCTTGGAATTCAATCTCCCACGAGTCTTTTAAATGGCTCTCCTGCCTTGAGTTAAGTTTGGGGTTAGGGGGAATATGTGTATGGTGTGTTGGGATCCACTACATCCGACATATCTTAAGTTAAATTATACGTTTGATAAACAGAACGTTAACGTGTTATGTAACAAGCTCGATATAAGAATGAAATCATTCTCTAGGCTCACCAAATCTGGCTAACTTTTATTTTGGATCGTTTCCTCAAGCGATTTGTTCCTGATTATGTTGTATGTATGTTGTATGCAATGAATATTTTCATATTTATGTATGTTGATTGTTAAATTGAATCCCATGTTTATTATGAGAATTAGTTGCGTGCATCCCGGTAGCCGACGGGCTGCACGTTAATCATACCAGCCAAGGGTTGCTGAGCCCTTCGGGGCACCATATTTTATTTCAGGATGAGGATCATAGAAGCGGAGTCGCTTTAGCTTCGGAGTAAAAAGAAATTCTTTTGATTATTTTTGGATAGTGAACCCAAGGTGTGCCTGTACACTCGAGGTTGTATATTTTGGTAGAACTAGACTAGAAATATGATCTTTTGTATATTATCACTCGGTTTAGTGTAAACATGGAAGTTTGTAGGAATGTTGTTTCTTATGCTCGGGAATCTTGTCCATCAGACTGGTACATTTTGTAAGTAATAGCCTGGTTTGCCACGTAGGTGGCTAACGACGTGTAACACCACCCTTTTGAGTTAGTGTTTATGTTATACTTTCCGCTGTGATTTATTGTTAAGTGTGGAGTTTATGGTTGGGGTGTTATAAAAAGTGGTATCAGAGTGAAGTATTGCTATGATGACCGGATTACCGACCTTAGAAATATACCGAGTTAGGAAATCTAGCTATAGTTACAAGAGTGAACTATTACGTGAGAATACAAAGGTTGACCACTAATTAAGTGTGGATTCACCTTGTCGTCTGAAAGGCGTTATAATCACTTGACCCGATACGTTTGTAAGCACAATGCTAATATGTGTTTATGTAAATTCAGATGCCAGGTCGTGGACGCGGACGAGGCCGCGGGCACAGTAGAGGAGAACCAGAGGAAAACACTACGACACAGATGATGGCTGATGCTGTCGCGATCGTAGTGACTGAGATGGATTCTTAGCTAGTTGTTGCATTGCAGCAAGGGCAGTAGCAGCCCGAAGGTCAGAACCAACCACAACCACAGCCACGCGAAACCAACAAGGTGAAAGCGTTGGCGGATTTACGACCCCCGTCATTCAAAGGGGAGACCGACTCTTGCTAACAGAGAAATTGTTAGGATAAACTATATACAAAATGAATAAAATAATAAACTAATCCTACAACTCTACTACGGGTAGCAAAATAAAACCCGGTCGGAGTATAGTGTAAATATATTACGACCAGGAGAATCGTACCCAAGGGACTTATAGAAAATTAGTCCTAATCCGGGCAAAAGCCTATTCTATAATAATAAAGGGGGGAATTGAAAATGTGATCCTAAACTAGATAAATAAATAAATAAACTAACTTTGATTTGGGAAGATTATCAATGCAAAAAGGTTCGTATGACCAATGATCAAAGGTGGCAAGTCTCAAAGAGGATTAGGTCTCGCAAAATGCATATGCCGGATGTAATGCCGGATCCTCGCTACCCGGCATATTCATGGCCTTGAACGTGCCGGATAACTTATACCCGGCATGCCATCCGGCATCGTACATTTCGTAAACAACACTTCCAGATTCGGTTCTGACAAAAGGAACTCAATATTCATACTTGCATCGTGCATAGCCAATGCCGCGAATACAACAGAATAATGGGAAATAAGAGATTAACCCTAAACCTTAAGTCTTGCTCCCGCTGAGGCGCAGAAGACAATGTTAAAGATTACCAAAATCCTAATCTATCCTATTCTTGTCTTGTGAACATCAAATAGGACTTAGAGATAAGAGAATGAATAGCTACTTCATTCTACTTGTAAGAAGATTAGAACTCGGGTTAAGAAACTTGAAAATTCCATAAATGATCATAAGAGTTTTACAAGGAAGTTATCCCTAACCAAAACCTAACAAGGATTCTGCATCACCATCCACCAACTACAAGAAGAGAATACAAAGGGGGAAAGGAGATGTTAATAGCCTTAACCCTGACAAGGTCTTCTTCTTCTCTTGCGTGGATGGATCTGCAAACGTTCCTTGGACACCAACACTTGGAATGGGGCGGAAACTGAGATGTGAATGGAGTATAATATGGTGTTGAAGTGTCTTGAATTGTAGCCTTCCTCGGCCTATTTATAGGCATTAATTGTGTCGATGCCGGGCGTCGTGCCGGGTCCCAATAGCCGGCACACGTGTTAAATGCGCCCAACTGTTAACGGTCGAAACCGTCAATTCCGCGAAACAGTGCATATGCCGGGTAGGATATACCCGGCATCACACCCGGCATCATCCTTTTCACCAACGGTCAATAACTGCTATCTTGGTCAACCGTGGACTCTTCACTTATGCCGGATGGAATCTACCCGGCATTAGGTCCGGCAATGCCTCTTTTCTGTTCTGTACTTATGCCGTGCAGAAGCTACCCGGCATGGAGTCCGGCTTCAACTGAACTTTTGCCTAGAAAATCATTCCTTGCACAGAAAACTCATAAAAACATAAATCTGTACAAATAATTACTTTAACACATAATGAGCATAAATGACATAAATATAACTTTATTTAGATGAATATAATACTAAATCTAGTGCGTAAAATATGATAAGTCCGCGGCTTATCAAGGCCCTACACTTACCTTTTGCTAGTCCTCGAGCAAAACAAGATTAGAAAGGACTAATTACTTATGCACAAAACAGATAAACTCTAGAATGAAATGTAGATAAATATTTCCAACTATATGACTCTAATTCATAAGTATCACTTAATCTACCTTATCTTGTCAAACATACTAATGGGTATAAAACAAGGAATTTCAAAATCGATCAAAAACTTTTGGGCTATTTTGCATAAGGATTTTATCTCTCCTTTTTCCGGTTTCCATCATTCAGCTCTATTTTTCAAGAGTTTCTGAATGTGGCCAAGACTCTCATCAATGGTTTTATGAATCAGCCCTATTTTGCAAGAGTTTCTGAATCAACCATGATTTTTTTTTGCATTGAAGAACGGGGAATTTAGGAGAAAAATAAAAGGAAAAACTCTCGTTTCTTGCTTTTATTCTGAGGCACTTTATGCAACCTCTAGGAATATATTGCTTTTCCTTTAGAAGAAGATTTTTCTTTCTTTTTTTTTTTCTTCTTCTTTCTTTCTTTTGCACAAAAACCCTTTTTAAGATTTTCACCCAAAAGATTTTTCACAATTTGGAAAGAAAAGAATAACACCCATAAGTACATAAAGGAAAGAATTAGGAGCAAGATCATGTACTCATGTTAATAAAGAGAATCAAAAAGTTAAAAACAGGAATCTATAAGTCATTAGAAAGCTTACCTCTTGAGAGAACAAGCTTTTAGTCATTCCTAATCTTATCTCGATCAAAAACATGCAAAAAGTTTTAGTAAAACATTGATAAAACGCAAAACTTATGCATATTGCTAAAAAACTTACCTGCCCTACACTTGGCAGGAACACTGTCCCCAGTGTTCGAAAGAAAACGAATAAGCAAAACTCTTTTTTTTTTTGAAACTTAAAATAACTAAATGAAAGATTAAAAAAACAAAATAAATAAAGAGAAAAATTAAATGGAAAAAGGCTCCCCTGTTTGATAGTGAAGGCGTGAGGAGGAACCGCCCTACACTTAGCCTTTTAGGCTATGGCATCCTTGGAGATCCTAGGTAGAATGGTGACCGAATTCGCATGCTCCCGTGGATTGGTTTGCGTTTGGGACGGGAGTGACCTTGCTGTCTGGTTGCATCAGAAGTTGCTGTAACTGCAACTGCAACGATTTGTGCTCCTTGCGGATGGTCGAGATCTCATTTTGAGTATCCTGGGTCTTATTCATCAGGGCTGACATCATGTCACTAAGTTCAGCCATTTCAGCCTCTGATGATGATGCAGGATGGGATGGTCTGAATTGTCTTGGACCTCCCTGGTAGCCGGCTTGAATCTGGAAGTGTTGAGGGGGTTGGTTTCCCTGTTGCCATGGCTGCCGATACCCTTGGTTACTCACATAGTTGACTTCCTCAACATTCTGAAAGTCTGGAATGTCAGGGCTCGAAGCGTGCGGTCGTGCACTAACCACGTTCACCTGTTGAGGAAGTTTGTTCATTGCTATTTGCTCCACCACTTTCTGTAAAGCACTAACCTTCGTTGACGTCTGGGCATTGCTCTCCAACAACTACTCATGACTTTGCATCAATTTGTCGAATTTGGAGTCACCCTCTTCCACTTGAAATAAACCAGCGGTACTACCCCTGGATCCACCGGTGGCCCAATCCCTAATCTCTTCGCAAAGAGATTCAACTCCACTAAGGAATTGATCTCCAGGCTTCTTTAATATATCTGCACCGAGAGAGGAAAGGATCATGGTCTTGCATTGGTTGACCAATCCCTTGTAAAACAACTGAGATAGTTGTTCCTTGGTGAGGCCGTGGTGTGGACATGTGCGCAACAACCCTTTGAATCTGTCCCAAGTCTCACAGATGTTCTCCGAGCCTGGTTGCTAAGTTGTAAATATCGGCGATCATCTCCAGGGTGCGACTTGGAGGCATGAATTGTCATAAAACTTGGTTGCCATGTCCTCCCATGTGGTGATGGTACTGGGGGTTAGACTGTGGTACCATTGCTGGCGTTCCCCGTAAGGCTATGGGGAAAGAGCAAGTCTGGCGTATTGGAGGACATTATTTGTGGAGGTTAGGCTGTTTGTATGCTGTAGAAATTTGGTGACGTGGAGCAAAGCATCGTCCGGATTCGTACCATCGAACAATCCTAACTCTTTTATGCATCTAATTTGATGATATGGCTTAAGTTTCTGCCATTCATCGTATTCGGTTTGAGGAAGGATAGGAAGGTTGATTGCTGGTTTCTGGCCTTGGTTAGAAGGCCGGTTTATGTTACGGACGGTAGGTGCTGCCATTGGTGTAGGATCTGCTTCTTGTAGAATTCGTTGTTGCCTTAAGGTATGAAGTAGGGTTCTCTCGATCTCCGGATCAAGGTTGGTTAAATTTGCTGGAGTACTAGTTGACCGAAGAAGCATTCACTTGGATAACTTCAGGAAGAGCAAGAGAAAATGTTATAATATTTCGTAATAATAAAAGAAATAATATAATGACATAATTAAAATTATGAAAATACACGAAGGGACAAATTTTTGGTTATGCCGGACAGCGGGCCGGGTTATGCGTACCCGGCAGTGGACTTCCTCCACTAATGCCGGGTGTATACAAACCGGCATGTTACCCGGCGTGACCAAAAATCGAACATACTTAATTAAAAAAAATGTAAAGGATAATCAAATTAAATGTAAGAGTAAATAAGGGATTGTAGGAGATTACTCCTAATTGTCCCTACAATGAGCGACAAAAATATTGAGAGAAATTTGAGCATGCCGGGTGACATGCCGGATCAAACCCGTCCGGCATAGGACTTCCTCCACTAATGCCGTGTGTAGCAAACCCGGCACAATACACGGCATGCGCAAAAATCGAAATTCAAAATAAAGAAACATAGTATAGGGACTCATATAAGAGGAAAATAATGAAAGGAGTAGACAAGAATACATTAAGATTTGTTAAACTCAACAGCGTATGAAATTTTGAAATCAATTTGAACATGCCGGACATGATGCCGGGCAAATCCTGTCCGGCGTCGGACTTCCTCCGGGTTTGCCGGGTGACAGATGCCCGGCATTTTGAACGGCACATTCAAATCTGCAAACTAAGTGCGAAAATAAATTAAAGAATCAAGGAATCAAAGAATCAAAGAATAAAGAATAAGGCGGCGTTTTACCGAATTAAGGACTTGGACTAATTCCAAGTCCCCGGCAACGGCGCCAATTTGCTAACAGAGAAATTGTTAGGATAAACTATATACAAAATGAATAAAATAATAAACTAATCCTACAACTCTACTACGGGTAGCAAAATAAAACCCGGTCGGAGTATAGTGTAAATATATTACGACCAGGAGAATCGTACCCAAGGGACTTATAGAAAATTAGTCCTAATCCGGGCAAAAGCCTATTCTATAATAACAAAGGGGGGAATTGAAAATGTGATCCTAAACTAGATAAATAAATAAATAAACTAACTTTGATTTGGGAAGATTATCAATGCAAAAAGGTTCTATTACCAATGATCAAAGGTGGCAAGTCTCAAAGAGGATTAGGTCTCACAAAATGCATATGCCGGATGTAATGCCGATACTCGCTACCCGGCATTTCATGGCCTTGAACGTGCGGATCTTATACCCGGCATGCCATCCGGCATCGTACATTTCATAAACAACACTTCCAGATTCGGTTCTGACAAAAGGAACTCAATATTCATACTTGCATCGTGCATAGCCAATGCCGCGAATACAACAGAATAATGGGAAATAAGATATTAACCCTAAACCTTAAGTCTTGCTCCCGCTGAGGCGCAGAACATGTTAAAGATTACCAAAATCCTAATCTATCCTATTCTTGTCTTGTGAACATCAAATAGGACTTAGAGATAAGAGAATGAATAGCTACTTCATTCTACTTGTAAGAAGATTAGAACTCGGGTTAAGAAACTTGAAAATTCCATAAATGATCATAAGAGTTTTACAAGGAAGTTATCCCTAACCAAAACCTAACAAGGATTCTGCATCACCATCCACACACTACAAGAAGAGAATACAAAGGGGGAAAGGAGATGTTAATAGCCTTAACCCTGACAAGGTCTTCTTCTTCTCTTGCGTGGATGGATCTGCAAACGTTCCTTGGACACCAACACTTGGAATGGGGCGGAAACTGAGATGTGAATGGAGTATAATATGGTGTTGAAGTGTCTTGAATTGTAGCCTTCCTCGGCCTATTTATAGGCATTAATTGTGTCGATGCCGGGCGTCGTGCCGGGTCCCCAATAGCCGGCACACGTGTAAAATGCGCCCAACTGTTAACGGTCGAAACCGTCAATTCCGCGCGAAACAGTGCATATGCCGGGTAGAATATACCCGGCATCACACCCGGCATCATCCTTTTCACCAACGGTCAATAACTGCTATCGCTTGGTCAACCGTGGTGACTCTTCACTTATGCCGGATGGAATCTACCCGGCATTAGGTCCGGCAATGCCTCTTTTCTGTTCTGTACTTATGCCGTGCAGAAGCTACCCGGCATGGAGTCCGGCTTCAACTGAACTTTTGCCTAGAAAATCATTCCTTGCACAGAAAACTCATAAAAACATAAATCTGTACAAATAATATACTTTAACACATAATGAGCATAAATGACATAAATATAACTTTATTTAGATGAATATAATACTAAATCTAGTGCGTAAAATATGATAAGTCCGCGGCTTATCAACTCTGCTAAGTTGGAGGCGTACATCTCCGAGCTGGAGACCGCCTACGAGACCTTGAATGTTCCTGCTGGTGCCAAGGTCCGTCTTGCCACTTACTACTTGAAGGGTTCGACGAGGAATTTGTGGATGTTGGTGCAGGACGCGAAGATGGTTGATCCTGCATTCGGATGGAGGGAGTACACGGCTCTGCTACGAGCCAAGTACTACCCGGTACATGTTCAAGAGGTGAAGCGCCTGGAGCTGGATAGTCTGAGGCAAGGAGATAAGATGTCGGTTGATGACTATTACACCACCTTCACCGACCTTATCCACCTATTGCCGGACCTGGGTTAATCCAACCAGGTTCTGGTGAACCGTTTCTACAGCGGACTCAGCCACCACCTATGCTACAGCATGGGGCCAGCCGACTGCAACACCTTGCAGGAGTGCTATCATGCCACTACAAAGGTGGAGATTACCGCCTGACTGAGGGACGAGGACCAGACGCACAAGCGTAAGGCTACGGGTGATGGCCAGAGTTCTTAAGGGTACAGTGGAGGGAAAAAGAAGAAATCCTACCACTAGTCCCAGAAAGGCCAGCAGTCGAGCGGCAAGGGCCAAAGCCAGACTACTGAGGAGCCACTGCAGCTCACCTATGCCGTCGTGGCTAAGCCCCTACGCTCTCATGCGCCAAAGGGTAATAACTTATTTCCCTAGTACAAATTAAACGAGTATTATTAACGTTGTGAAGTGAATACTGATAGTACGTTGTGACAACAGCTAGTGCGGGCTCTGGTTCTGGGTGCCACTACTACAGTAAGTAGTGCAACGGAGACCACCTTGGCGTAGACTGCAAGGGGAAGGAAGTGCAGTGCTTCTACTGCAAGAAGATGGGACACCGAGACTTCGAGTGTTACCAAAACCCTAACAGCAGAAGCTACAAGCCCGAGTGGAAGGGTAAGGGTAAGGCCGCAGCGACATCCGAGGGCCCAAAGGCGACGAATCAGCCCTCCTCAGATCAGGGGAACCGTACTTTCCAGAAGAGAAATAGATAGGGAGCTGGCAAGGCCACCCTCAGTGTGATTGACCGGTCAGACGGAGCTGGAACCTCTGCTAGACCAGGTGATACTAAAACCAATTAAGTGAATTAATTTCTTGCTTACCGCATTTCATGCATGGATGTTAGTAAGTTAGGTTATGCAACTACATGACCGATAAATGGTGGTAAAACATACAACTCACCTAAGTTAGATAATCCTAAAACTTAGGAACCTTCAATATATGTTTCCCAATTCCTCCAACATCAACCCCCAAAGAGACCGCCATCGACATCACCGAATTCCCAATGGAGAAGTATCAGGTTATCATCCAGGTATGATATTATTAAAGGGATACCTGACACCCGAAGCATAAATCTAGATCATCCGACGATGCAACGAACTTGGAGCAGCACCTGAAGATTTCTACACACCGGAGTACCCGAGCGGATCGAAGATGAAATTGAAGATGATGTGCATGGGTAAGGACTGGAACTCTTACACCAAGTCATATCAGGACAAGCCAACCAAAGATGGAGCTGCTACACCGAGTATACCTGAGGAGTTCCTTGCGATCGTTAATCATGCCGTGGGAATTGCTCGGCAAGTTGAATCGGCGCCAATCCCAAGTATCAAGGAAGATTTATGTATCGTCAACTTCTATGAAAAGGGTGAACGATTGGGTTTACGCCAAGACAAGGACGAAACACCCGAGTCTCTTAGTAAGGGAGTACCCGTGGTATCCTTGTCCATAGGTGATACCGCTGAGTTCATTTATGGCGAGCAGAAGCGTGCTGACCTCGCAAGGAAGTTAGTGTTGAAGTCAAGATGTCTTGATCATGGGTGGGCAGTCGAGAATGTTGTATCACGGTATTAAAAAGATCAAGCTGAATACGGCACCTCCAGCAGTAATAAATACCACATACATGAGACCTGGATGCCTGAACCTATCCTTTAGGCAGTTTTAAGACATTTATAATCATGTGACCTACGAAGTCTGTTGTATGTTAGGCATGTGATACAATAAGTATGTTATGCATTCAGCGATGTTGTCAAAATGTAATACAACTCATGGTGTAAAGGATGGATTTTATGAATAAAGCAGTGTTGATTTCTTAAGTGTTCCACCCGTGTTATTACCATTGTACTTATGAAGTTTATGAAATAAATTGGTTGTGCACTCGGAATGGGAGGTACATTAAATGTGTGTACCGAGGCAGATGTCGGCAAAAGCGGCACTATCCTCACCGGTACCTTCCCAGTGAATGCCATGGATGCATCGATCATGTTCGACTATGGAGCCTCACATACATTTATACCGCTCTCATTTGCGAGGAGGCTGGGGTTAGACACGGAGATGATGCTTGACTTTATAGTCACCCTTCCGTCTAAGGAGTAGATCAGATGTACCCGTTATTACCGAGATGCCACCATCCGGATCAAGAACGAAGAGTTCCCGATCGATATGATAGAATTTGAGGGGCTCAGATTTGATGTGATCGTGGGGATAAACTGGTTGGAGCGGCACAAGGGCTGAATCCTATGCACCGAGCACCGCCTACTTCTTCGGAGTTGACTGGGTTACCATCTCATACCGCAAGAGGCCCATGGAGCCTTTGACTCAAATCATCTCCGCCATGGCGATGTATTGAGATCCGAAGGAAGAATGATATATACCTCTACTATGTCAGGACATAGAGAGATCCAGAGTTTAGCCCAGATGTGCCAGTCGTGTTGGAGTTTCCTGACGTTTTTCCGAAGGAGCTCCCAGGCATGCCACCAGCACGGGCAGCTGAGTTTGAGATTGATTTGTTACCGGGCACTGGACCAATAGCGAAGGTGCCCTACCGTATGGCTCCAGCTGGGATGACAGAGCTCAAAGAGCAGCTGCAAGACCTGGTCGACAAGGGATTCATACGCCTGAGCATTTCACCATGGGGAGCACCAGTCCTCTTTGTGAAGAAGAAAGACGGTAGTCTCCGCCTCTACATCGATTACAGAGAGCTGAATGCTGTTATAGTGAAGAACCGTAACCCATTGCCGCACATCGATGACTTATTTGATCAATTGAAGGGAGCATCTGTGTTCTCCAAGATTGACCTACGATCGGGTTACCATCAGATTGCTATTCGAGAGGGTGACATTGAGAAGACCGCATTCCGAACCAGATATGGTCATTATGAGTTCATAGTCATGCCATTTGGTCTATATAATGCACCTGCGAAGTTTATGGACTTAATGAATCGCTTGTTCCGAGATCAGTTGGACAAGTCAGTGGTTGTCTTCATCGAGGACATTCTTGTTTATTCTAAGTCGAAGAGTGAGCATGAAGATCACTTGAGGAGTGTACTGCAGAAGTTGAGAGAGAACCAACTATATGCGAAGTTCTCAAAGTGAAAATTTTGGCTTGACCAAGTCTCTTTTCTTGGTCATGTCATTTCTTAGGCCGAGATCGTTGTGGATCCAGCCAAGATTGATGAGAATGCACACCTGGCATAGGCCGAAGACGGTTACTAACATCCGGAGCTTCCTCGGTCTGGCGGGGTATTATAGGAGGTTCGTGAAGAACTTCTCCAGTGTCTCTAAGCCGATGACGTCCTTGATGAAGAAGGATGCACCATTTGAGTGGACAGATGACTGTGAGAGTTCCTTTCAGAGTCTCAAAGATGCTCTAACTTCTGCACTGTTTTTTACTATTCCAGATGGTACTGAAGGTTTTGAGGTATATTGTGACGCATCAGGTAGAGGAATGGGGTGTGTATTGATGCAACACGGGAAGGTCGTTGCTTACGCCTCCCGACAGTTGATGAAACATGAAGAAAACTACCCTACACATGATCTAGAGTTGGGTGCCATCGTCTTCGCCTTGAAGATATGGCAACATTATTTGTATGGGGCGAGTTTGACCATTTACTCAGATCATAAAAGTTTGAAATATCTGTTCACTCAGAAAGAGTTGAACATGAGGCAACGAAGATGGGTTGAATTCCTAAACGACTATAACATCATCCTTCAGTACAAAGAAGGGAAGGCGAATGTTGTAGCTGATGCCTTGAGTCGCCGAGCACACTCTCTCCATTCGCTACCCTCCTGCTCTAGCTTGGTTGATGAGGTACGAAGTGCTTAGAGGTCCGACCAGTATATGCAAGATATCCGACAGAAGCTTATCGACAACACATTCGAGGGTCAGAAGTACAACTTCCGACTTCACGATGATGACCTGATCAGGCTGAATGGCCGACTCTGCATTCCATGAAGTAGCACCGAGCTGAAGGAGCTCATACTGAGTGAATCACATTGTTCATCTACTTCTATTCACCCCAGAGCTTCAAAAATGTACAAGAGTATGAAGAGATACTTATGGTGGACTGGGATGAAGAAAGACATGACTAATTATGTTGTTAGGTGTATCACTTGCCAGAAGGTCAAGTTTGAGCACCGACGGCCTGGAGGCATGGTACAACCGATGCCAATGCCAGAGTGGAAGTTCCATGATATTTCCATGGACTTCATTGTTGAGCTTCCACCTACTCGGGAGGTCTGAATATGATATGGATCGTTGTTGACCGACTGACCAAAGTGGCCCGATTCATTCTGATGAAGGACACTTGGAAAGTGCCGAAGCTAGCAGAGCTTTTCGACCGAGAGATCATACGGCATGATGGCGTACCGAAGACTATCGTGTCTGATAGGGATACCAGATTCCTCTCGAGGTACTGGAGATCTACACGGGAAGCGCTTGGTACCGAGCTAAAGCTGAGTACAGCGTTCCACCCTCAGACAGACGGTTAGAGTGAGCGCACTATCTAGACGCTTGAGGATATGTTACGTGTGTGTGCACTAGACTTTTAGACCAGCTAGATTGATAAGCTACATCTGATTGAGTTTAGCTACAACAACAGCTACCATGCGTCAATCAAGATGTCTCCTTTGTTGGCATTGTACGGTAGACTATGCCGTACACCTTTATGTTGGGATGAGTCAAGTAAGGTGGTCATTTTAGGGCCGGAATATCTGGAGCAAGTACAAGTAGAAGTACACAAGATTCGAGCAAACATGAAGACAACTCAAGATAGGCAGAAGTCGTATGCCGACATATGCTGATGAGACCTGGAGTTCTCTGTAGACGACCAGGTATTTCTTCGTGTCTCGCCTATGAAGGGTGTATTTTGTTTTGGCCAGAAGGGCAAGTTGAGCCCGAAATATGTGGGGTCTTATGTTGTGACGGAGTGGGTGGGCTCAGTTGCTTACAAGCTGAATCTGCCTGCTGAGCTGGGCAAGGTGCATGATGTATTCCATGTGTCGCAGTTGAAGAAATACATGCCCCATCTGTCTCATGTACTACAGCCTGAGAGACTAACACTAGAGCCGACCATGCGATCAGTGGAGACTCCCGTACGGATCCTGGACATTAATACTCGAAACACTCGCCACAAGTCTGTTCGACTGGTGAAGGTTCTCGGGTCTAACCAGGAGGTCGTGGAGGCCACTTGGGAGCTAGAGGATGATATGAGGGCGAATTACCCGTCATTATTTACTCAGTAGTATTCGTATGTATAGGGTACGGGGCGTACCCCTACATAAAGGGGGTAGAGCCTTTTCGTTTTATGTATGTACGGTATGTATTGGAATACATTATCCAGACCTCGAGTCTGAAGGTTGTTACATTACCCAGACCTTTGAGTCCGAAGGGTTATATCAGATGCATTTTTAAATGTAAGAGGTATGTCGCAAAAGTATTTATGTTGCAAAAGTAATCCTTGTATTCTAATTAAGTGATGCATGTGAAATTTGGAACTTTAAGGACAAAGTTCTTTTAAGGGGGGTAGATTGAAATACCCCAAATTTAAATGTGTTGATAAATTATGAAATTATGATATTCTAAGGCTAACTATGTCCTAAAAACATTGGTGAAGAAAGAGAAACCATAAAGGAAAGGAAAACGCGTAAAAGTCACAAAACGTAAAAACATGTGTTATGTAAACATAGGAGGTATATAACCTCAAATAGAGTCCTAAATGGATTCCTAAGACTTAGTTACATACTAATAACATGTGGGAAAAATTCCCAAAGAAAACGGATCCATATAGTGGATTAAAAACGCAAACGAAGCCTTAAAGCACGGTTTTCGATAAACCCGAGAAATGTGACCTTAAGCAGGTTTAATGGACTCATAAAAATTATGGTAAATCATATAACTATAATCAAACACTAATGGAATTATAGAACCATTAAAATTAACAAAACGAGAAAAATCCAGAAAACGGGCTCGGATTAGTGAATAGTGTAAATTCGGGTTTACGGGTGTTATTTGCTAAAGACCAAAATGCCCCTCCTTTCTATTTGTGTAAAAATCTGATTCTCTCCTATGTACCCACGTTTTTATACTCCCCTCTCTTATCTCTATTTATTCTACTCTATTGACAAAAGACAGATAATAAAGTAAAACAAGTACAAGTCACCTTTTACCTTTTCTCTCTCTTCCATTCCCATTTCTCTTGCTCTCTTACGATTTCCTGCCTCTCTCCTAGCACTCTCATTCCTCCCAGAACCCAACAATGGCGATTTATTAAACCATTCACCACCTTGTTCCATTTTCAAGCCCGAAACAAAGTCAAAACTGAAAAATAAATACACCATCTTGTTCCCCTCATCTTGGAGTTTCTTTTCCATCTCTCAAAATCACCAAACTCCAAATTTGACTTCCATGGCTGTAGCTCCTTTTGAATAGAAGAACACCACTTCTTGAGCTAGTCAACTCCTTGATTGTTCTAAGGTAAGAAAAGCTTGAAAAACCTTCTTCTCCCTAGTTTTCTCTCATGACCGAATTTTCCAGATTTTGAGCTCCATTATCTCTCCTTGTTCTAGCCTTGTTTCATCTTCAAGAAGGTGCTGAATCTTGCTTGTTTAATTTCCTAAACACTTCACTTTGAGGTTAGAAGGTAATTCCCTCTTTTAATGCCTTAGACACTCTCTCACTCTAGAGTTATGTCAATAGCTTAAGTGTTTAACTTGGTGCTTATTATATTCTCTTTGGCATGGCCTATATATTAGCAAATACACCCCCATTGTGACCGGTTGTTAGACAAGAACAAAGGATAAAGAAAAGAGCAAGAAGAAAGGAGAAAAAAAAAGGAAGGAAAAGAAAACTAGAAACTTTAAGGTAAATTGACTTACCTTGGAAGCTGTTTTGAAATTCCTTGTGGCATTGGATTTATATTGTTTATGTTGTTGTGTATGCTACTGCATTGATGAGAAAGAAATGAAGTTACTTAGTGTTGTTTATGTTGATGAGTAAAGGCCTTGGAACCAAGTGAATTAAGTGTTAGTGTGCTGAAATTAAATGTGTTGTTGTGCTAGAATAATGTGGTGAATGAATTAGTTTGATGAGCTGACTAGAACAATGTCGGCAATGCTTAAAATTGTAGGGAAACTCTGTCAAAATTGTGTAGAAACTATGTGACTTAGGTGTTTTATGAGAAGAAAGAACCTAGGATAACTAGGTATGTTTTAGAGCTCAACTTGAGTAGTTAATCACCTTGGAAAATAGATTAGAGAGAATTGTGTAGTTGGGTAGTACTTGGAATGAAAATGATGTAGGTTGAATGCTAGTAAGGCATTAGTGGTGAACCAATTAAGTGAACAAAGACGGAGAGCAAAAATATGCATTTACGAACTTCAAGGAGAATTAAGAGTGAGAAATTGTGTAAATTAACCAAGAATTGGGTAATGAGTTTAGTAAATGAATTAGGAAAGTTTATAGTGTCAAATTAGTGTTAAAACATGATAGATTACATGTGGGAAGATTGGGGAAGATGGGCAAAAGATTGAAGTTGAAGAGAGTTAAAAACTGTCAAATGTAACAGGACCAGTGTTGGTCCGGGTATGTAAAGAAGTAGACAAACCCGGACCAACCTAAAAACTAGGCAGAATGTTACTCGGGAGGATGGTCTGGGTTTAAAAACAAGTACCTAAACCCGAATCACCCCTAAAACTAGGTAGTATGTTCTTCCGTTGGATTGGTCTGGGTTTACAGACCTACACAAACTCGGACCAACCTAAAATCATGCCAATACGTTACCCGAAGGGATGGTCCGGGTTTACAAACTCGGACACAAACCCGGACCAACCCAAAAATGTTCCAGAAGGTTGAAAAATGGGATTTTAACAGGGGGAACTGTTTGGTATTGTTGTTATATGATTTTAGGACATGTTTGGTGACTTGTAATGACCGTTAGGAGGGTGAACAATTATAAGTTTAAGTATTAAAGTATACAACATGAAAATGTGAAGTAATTAGTTAACCGGAAACTAAGAACGATAGTTAACCGACATGATTAATTATTTATTGGAGCTGCATTCGGTGGACAACAAACACAGCAAGGACCGAGGTATGGTTTTCTTGCAACTTGTTTGCTACCGATATACACCGGCTTGTGTGTTGATTTGTTTTTCTAGATGTTTATCACCTTATAAGATAAAGCATGTAATGAGTGTACAATATTTGATCTATGTGGCGTGTTTTGTTTTTCGACACCGTCTAAACGTGAGTATGTGCTAACCCCGTTAGCTAACCCACCTTAGGATCACATAAAGATCAGTATTCGGATTTAACGGCCCAACCTACGGGAACGTTCAAACTGTGGATATTCATGTGTTAATTGTGTGTTGTTATGTGTGAATGTGACTTATCTCCCTTGTGAGTCTAACCGACTGGAATAACTAAAAATTGACATGATGTGATAAGTTCCATCAAAGGGAGCTTCTAACGAAAGTATAACATGGGGGTGAGAAATCCGAGTGTCGGGTCACGCGTGTATGGATGGAAGTTGATATCTGGATCAGATTCAACTTTCTCCCTGTTTGGTTGTTTTCCTTCTTGGAATTCAATCTCCCATGAGTCTTTTAAATGGCTCTCCTGCCTTGACTTAAGTTCGGGGTTAGGGGGAATATGTGTATGGTGTGTTTGGATCCACTACATCTGACACATCTTACGTTAAATTATACTTTCGATAAATAGAACATTAACGTGTTATGTAACTAGCTCAATATGAGAATGAAATCATTCTCTAGGCTCACCAAATCTGGCTAACTTTTGTTTTGGATCGTTTCCTCAAGCGATTCATTCCTAATTATGTTGTATGTATGTTGTATGCAATGAATATTTTCATATTTATGTATGTTGATTGTTAAAATGAATCTCATGTTTATTATGAGAATTAGTTGTGTGCATCCCGGTAGCCGACGGGCTGCACGTTAGTGATACCAGCCAAGGGTTGCTGAGTCCTTCGAGGCACCATATTTTATTTCAGGATGAGGATCGAAGAAGCGGAGTTGCTTTAGCTTTGGAGTAAAAAGAAATTCTTTTGATTATTTTTTGATAGTGAACCCGAGGTGTGCCTGTACACTCGAGGTTGTATATTTTGGTAGAACTAGACTAGAAATGTGATCTTTTGTACATTATCACTCGGTTTAGTGTAAACATGGAAGTTTGTAGGAATGTTGTTTCTTATGCTCGGGAATCTTGTCCACGAGACCGGTACATTTTGTAAGTAATTGTCTGGTTAGCCACGTGGGTAGCTAACGACGTGTAACACCACCCTTTTGAGTTAGTGTTTATGTTATACTTACAGTCGTGGTTATGGGCGCCGGGCCTCCGACTGGGGCATAAAATTGTCGATGATGATGGGAGTGAGATCTGGAAAGTTATAGGTGGAACTAATAAGAAGTGTGGTTTGTCAAGGCTAATCCATCGTCAAGGATTCAAGAGTGTAACAATCAAGCGGGCTCGAAAGAACATGTTGAGGTTTCTTCATCAGCCTTGAAGGATGCTCCTGGCCTGAGGCCTGACGTTTTACATGAAGATACAGACATAGTTGATTGTTCGTAATGATGCAAATAGGAGAACTACGGGAAGCGGCTAGTGGGAAGAAACGAAACCTTAATAGTCCATAATGATACTACACTTAGAGAAGTGTGGCTACATCCACTGCTGGAAAAAAAAGAATAAACAACGCCCCTTTAACAACGGTTATATTGTAAATCGTTTTTTTATCATAGGCCGGACATCTTAAACAATGCTTTGTTTACAAAGCGTTGTTTTTGTTATCAAGCCCAAAGTCAAAAACAATGCTTTGCTACAAAGCGTTCTTTAAAGAGACATGATAAAAAACACTTCAGAAATGAAGCGTTTTTTATGTGTTTAGGCGCGATAACATAAAAAACGCTTCACTTAAGAAGCGTTCTTTATGCTAGCATAAAAAACGCTTCTTAAGTGAAGCGTTTTTTATGTTACCTAAATTATAATACACTCAGATCTTTTCACCCTCCCGCCCAGTTTCTCATCAATCAAATCGCGACTGTTCCCCTACCACTCTCTGTAAACACTCTCTGTAAACACGCTAAGCTAGATCTCAATCCAAACCATCCCAAATTAAATTTCATTTCGATTCCGCCACGGCACGCCTCTTCTCTTCCCCTTTCTTCTATATGCGCTCGCCATCTTCACTAGCTTCTAAAATTTCTCTGCAACCCGGCGGCCAAACTGTTGATGCATGCATGTGTCGATATCAATCGTCGGCGCCTCGAGCTCTCTCGCTATTGGTAATATTATTGAGCTGCGAACACATATGCCTATCGATCCTTTAGTTTCATATATATACTCTTCAGTAATTAATTTTGATTTGCAAATCGCACAAATAGGGAACAGACCCTTGTCGCAGGCACGGCGGCGTCTGGATTACAACCGGCCCCAAGTAGCGAAAGGAACAACATACATGCGCGCTAGATCTGTCGGTTCTATTCTTGTGCTGATGAGGTAATTTTGCAAACCAAACTTCTTAATCACGAAAAATATACATGCTCTGTTTGTTTGGGATTAAGGCGTCTGTTTGTTTGTGATTAAGGCGTGAAATATATTGTGTGTATTGTTTGGGAATAATTTTGCATGCAAACAAACTGTGGCGCGCGCATTTGTTGTTAACCTATGTGTGCTTGCAAACCAAACTTGTTAATCGGGAACATATATACTCTGTTTATCTGTTTGTTTGGGATCGATTAACGGCGTGAATAAAGTGTGTACGTGTGTTTGGGAATAACTTTGCATGTAGACCAACGGACTTGCGCGCTGGTTTTTACTATATATGTGTTGATTGTTGTTAATCAGGCGCGCTTGTTGTAGTATATATGTGCTGATTTTTACTTGCTGGTACAATTAATGGACTTGGGAATTAATGTGTAATATAATGCGTTTCGGCATGCATACAAATATAGTATATATGGCGAAATTAATTTGGTTAGATGATTATAGGGTGTATTAATTAATGCTATATATTATATAGTATAACCTAGGGTGCAAATATTAGATGACTATAGGATGTATTAATTAGTTACAAAGACATAGCATTACGGCAGCTTGCCTGACGTATTCCCCTTCCTCATATTGCTTTTACCTTAACATCCACCCAGAAGTTTATCTACGTTTCTACCAATACCAACATCAAAAACTTTTAAGTTCCTTCACATTCTTCTCAGATTTGTTATCCGGTCAAGCTAGGCATTCCAATTAACCCTCTAATGTTTTGGAAATCTATATGACCACCATTGGCCATATTAGAGACCTCTAGCGCTACTTACAACTTCTTAATTTCTTGTAGTTGTTATTTTAGTATCCCTTTACATTTTTTGGCTAGCGCCTATGACCTTCGATCGTTATCAACCTATAATAAAAAAAATTGAACTCGGACGGGCCCACCAACTTTATTTTCCTTCACGACCTTTCTTCTCTCCTTTTCGATTCCTTTAGTCACCTCTGACTAGTATGTATGTTGTAGAAGCTTCAGTAGACCGAGCAATCAGAACTGGACAGCACTGAAACATCACAGAGAAAATCGGATAAAAAAGTCAGACGAATTTGGCCGATGTAGACGGTTGCTGCCTCTGTTGACGATGAAAGTACCGACGATCATGATGATTCTTCTACTGATACAAAAGAGACAGAAGAAGAAAAAACATGGTACAAAAGAGACAGAGGCAGATACAGATGAAAGGATGAATGAGAACTCAGAAACAGAGAGGTTGAAGAAATTGGCTAAATGGTTAAG
This sequence comes from Limonium bicolor, assembly GCA_023374045.1. Taxonomy (NCBI): domain Eukaryota; kingdom Viridiplantae; phylum Streptophyta; class Magnoliopsida; order Caryophyllales; family Plumbaginaceae; genus Limonium; species Limonium bicolor. The sequence goes on from CM041776.1 coordinate 445,696,189, forward strand.
TGAGGCTGCCACGAAGTAGAGTCCGGTGGCGATTAACGAATTACCGGCATACTTCATAACCTTGAATGAAGAAAACGGTTTTCTAGAATAGTGGTATCAGGAGGATAAGAGGAAACTTAGTCAATTATATGGTGGCATGGGGGACTATATGAAGATAAAGTGGTACCACATCTCCCGGTTGATGAGTTTCATGACTTATGGATGGAAACGGAGGTGGAGAAGGTAGACACTTCTCCATCTTCAGTTTGGATTGGATTCGCATCTTCTTTCAGTTTTGAGCATCGATAGGTCGGAGAATCTTCAAACACTTGGACATGAATGTCTGTAGATTGCATGCAGTCAATTGGAATACTAGCCACACATTGTTGATGTGGGGTGCATCATACCTTTTAAAAAAAACTAGATGAAAAACTCTTGGCAATTAAAAAGATTGAGAGATTCTCCTAAGTATGATTCCCCCTGAGTTTGCATGTTAAGCGACTTTAACAAATGATAGCAATAAGTGACAGTTTTTATGCACAATAAGTGACAGCTTTTATGTTATACTGTAACCTTAGTAGATAACTTTCTACTATGGTTATAGTATAACATAAAAGCTGTCATTTATTATGCATAGAAGCTGTCACTTATTGCTATCATTTGTTTCTTGATAGCAATAAGTGACTGCTTTTATGCACAATAAGTGACAGCTTTTATGTTATACTATAACCATAGTAGAAAGTTATCTACTAAGGTTACATTATAACATAAAAGTTGTCACTTATTGTGCATAAAAACTATCACTTATTGCTATCATTTGTTAAAGTCGCTTAACATGCAAACTCAGGGGGAATCATACTTAGGGGGAATCTATCAATCTATAATACTTGTCAGGATCCTTCCTTGGTAGTTGATCTTGTTCAACTGTGTACGTAGGATTGGAAAGCTGACTCAAAACACTTCAAGGTGTGAATTGTGAAGTGGTTTGACTAAATCGTACTGAGAATGTGGAAGTGTACTAGAGACGTGGAGACACTCAATCGAACTGAAGCCGATACACAATATAAGTTATTTTATTTCTCTATAAAACAAAAATAACTTACACTGCCCACTAAGTAGAAACGTTTTACTCAGTGGAATTCACTCACTTATGTAACGCAATTTCTAATCAGTACAGTGACAAGTGGAATGAGACTATGATCTACATAGAATGACTCTTTCGATGTGCGCAAAGTGAAACTAGTTCTTTTCTCTCTCAAAAACAGACAAAAATCTCACTAACCAATGCTCTGAATAATTCTCTCTAGAAAGCGTCAATCAGAAATGAAATTACCAGTCTCTTATATAGATCTTTAGATTTGAACGTTGTGGAAAGTTAGTTCCTGAATTTTAGGAACTAACATCTTCTTCCTAGAATTTCGGACTCTAGACTAAAGCTTCTGATTGTAGTCACACTTGCATGAATTTCGGTCCAAGGCTGATGGTTGATGACCGTTGCAATGTAGTGGTCGTTGCTCCTTAAATTTTATAACTGATTGAAGAACTCACTCGATCTTTCAGCAATGGTTGACTTTCTCAGGTCAAAAAGGTGCGCTTGACTCGCTCAACCGACAGAGTATCTCAACAACATCTTTATGCTCCAACAATCTGCGAGAGATCCCTCAAATGTATGATGGTATGACTTCCAGGGAGGCGACTTCTAGCTCGGCTAGAAGTTGCCGGGAAATATGAGGTGGAAGCTTTATGGTTGCAAGGGTTGGCAGGGACCCTACGCAACTGTAAATCCATTTTTGAAATATGCTATGTTAGTTCTCTATGTTTGCTTCCTTTCCCGTTACATTCTAGTTTTGAAATTTAACTATGTTTAGCTGGTTGTCCTGATAGAGGATGGTATGTTAGTAGGTAATAAGTTTTAACAAGTCGAGCAAATCTTGAATTCACGAGAGTGAGAAAGATAGGGAAGAAAGAAATCACTGGATTAACAAGCCTTTGTGTCTTCAATTACAGAGAGTAGCACAAAAGTAAGTATTACTGGAATAGAACCCACACCTAAATACTACATTACCCCAACGTCCCTGACTAGCCAACACTAACCTGACTAACGGAACTTAAAACAACTAACAGCAGAATAACAGAAGTTGATAAAGGAATAATCAACAGAAGAATAAAAACTGCACCACTTATACTTAATACCCCCTCTCAAAACATACACAGAGTGAATGTTTTGAAACAGGACATGACTGATCTGATTTAGACATTCCCAAACGCTTCAGCAACTCTGGATACTGCTTCCCTGGCAGAACTTTGGTTAGCAAATCAGCAAGCTGCGAGGTAGATGGTACAAAGCTGACAGTTGCAACTTCTCCCGCACATAATGCACATCCAATTCTATGTGCTTCGTCCTCTCATGCAGGACGGGATTTCTTGCTATATGGATAGCGGACTGACTGTCTGATTTGAGCGGAACTGGTTCAATCTCCTTGACTCCAAGCTCTGACAGCAGTCTAGAGACCCAAGCAATCTCTGCAGTAGCTTGCCTTAAAGACCGATATTCAGATTCTACAGACGAAAGAGCTACCGTTGTCTGCTTCTTGGACTTCCATGATAGCGGGCTCCCACCAAACTGGATGAAATACCCACTTACTGACCGCCTGGTGTTTGGGCAACTGGCCCAATCAGCATCACAAAACGCAACAAGACTGAAATCATTACTCCTGTTGAACAGCAAACCATAATCAAGTGTGTTACTAACATACCTCAATGTGTGCAAAGCAGCATTAAAATGCAAGTCTGTTGGATTTTCTAAAAACTGACTAAGAACCTGAATGGAAAAACACAAGTCTGGCCTACTATGGGCCAGGAAATTCAATTTTCCAACCAGTTTCCTGTAAATGAAAGGCTCGGCAAGAGAAGTTCCTTGATTCTTATACAGTTTTTTATTCAATTCTAATGGCCCTGCAGCAACCTGTTTATCAGAACAGCCAAACTCTTTTACTAACTCACTGGCATACCCCTTCTGACTCAAAATAACACCTTGAGAAGTATTTAAGAAATGCATGCTAAGAAAGTGGGACAGAGACCCCAAGTCTTTAATTTTAAATTCAGAGTTCAGACTAGCCTTTACTTTAACAATAAAACTGAGATCGTCACCAGTCAGAAGTATGTCATCAACATACACTATCAAATAACAAACCTTGTCATCAGATTTCCTCACAAACAGAGAATAATCATTGAGAGACTGAACAAAGCCTAGCTTCTTAAGAAAAATGCTAAGTTTTTGATGCCACTGTCTCGAGGCTTGCTTTAAGCCGTAAAGAAATTTTCTAAGTAAGCAAACATTGTTCAAATCATTAGTTTCATAACCCTCAGGCAACTCCATGTAAACCTCCTCTTCCAGCTCACCATGTAAAAACGCATTATTTATGTCAAGCTGGCTAATTAACCAACCCTTCTTTGCTGAAATAATGACTAAAGCTCTAATGGTTGTGAACTTAACCACGGGAGAAAAAGTTTCCTGATAGTCTACCCCATATTTCTGAGTAAACCCTTTTGCTATTAACCTAGCTTTACATCTCTCAAGGCTCCCATCTGCCCTATACTTGTTTCTGTACACCCACTTACACTTTACGGTCTTTTCCCTCTAGGAAGATCAACCAGAACCCAAGTTTGATTTCTGTCGAGAGCCTTAAACTCCTCTCTCATAGCATCTCTCCACTTAGGTTCTTTCACAGCTTGTTCAAAAGTCGTGGGTTATGTCTCTTTAACTAGGATGTCATCATTTCTGTTGCTCAAAAGACAGACTAATTGAGTGGGGGAACTCAAACGCAGCAAACTATCTTTATCATCAGATGGAACCAAATTATCATCAGTAAAACTACAAATATTGTTTTCATCAGTTCTGGTGACACATGCATAAATCCTATCAGAGAGAATATCAGTAAAGGGATCTGTAAGGAACTTCCCTTTCTTGTTAATGGTGACTTGACCGACTTGGTAATCCTTCAGATACTCTGGTGCGTGCCTCTCCCTTTGTGATATTCTCACCAAAATCTCCTGTGTCGGTTGTAACAGTTGACCTGGGGTCACTTCCCTTGACTCCTGGTGGTCCTTCACGATCTCATCAGTGGTTCCCATATCCAAGCTTGCCTCCTGTTCTTGCTGTCCTCTTTTAGGAACCTGACATTCTTCCTCTAACAGCTCATAAGGAAATGTTAAAATATCTTCTTTTTCACAAGTAAAAGGGGAAAACAATCTTCTTTATCAGAATTTTGAACCTTGTATTGATCTGTTTTAAAAGGGAAAATATTCTCATGAAACACCACATCCCGGTTGTATATAACCTTCTTATTATCCAAGTCATATATTTTGTAACCTTTCTTACCATGTGGATAACCAATGAAAACTCCCTTCACAGTCCTAGAAGCAAATTTGTCATGCTGATTATGATTAATCTTAGCAAAACAGAGACAACCGAAGCATTTCAAAGTTGAATAATCAGCCTTTTCACCAGAAACGATTTCAAAGGGAGTTTGATTTTCCAAAGAAATAAGGGGCATTCTATTTATGAGAAAAGTGGCTGTGAGAATACTGTCTGTCCAGAATGTAACAGGCAGTCCATAATGGAACATCAGAGCCCTTGCAGTTTCCACAATGTGTCTATGCTTTCGCTCTACAATACCGTTTTGTTGTGGAGTGTGAGGGCAAGAGGTCTGATGCTTAATCCCTTTCCTTTTCAATATTTCAGTGCCAATTCTAGAATTACCAAGCTCATACGCATTATCTGTCATAATGCACTTAACTTTCTTGTTGAATTGCCTTTCGGTCATTTCAAAGAAGTCTAAAATGATTTGAAAAGAATCTGATTTGTTTGCACAGAGGTGAACCCAGGTTGCTCTACTTCTATCATCAACAATAGTAAGGAAAAATTGGAAACCATCATAAGATCTTTGTGAGTATGGACCCCACAGATCAATGTGTATCAAATCAAAAATTTCCTCTGCCCTAGTATGACTATTCCCAAAAGGCAGCCTATGCCCTTTGGCTCTGTGACATGGTTCACAAACATGTTGTTTCGCCCCCTCTCCTTCCTTTACAAGCTTTAAACCTAGCAACCTGTTCTTGGCTAAATTTCCCAGCCTATAGTGCCAGAGAAAATAAGAATCACTGAGATCAAAACATGGAACAAATTCACTTTCAGCAACTGTCAGAACAACACCATCATTTATACAACTTCTAGGCATATTCCTATCACAATGGTTGTCTAGAAAGTACAGCCCCCTGTGGTGATTTCCAATTCGCACATCATTCTTCAGATTATAACCCTGGTATACACAATACCGAGAATCAAAATAAACTTTCCCAGCAAGATCACTGACCAGTTTACCAACAGCTATAAGATTAAATTTGAAGCTGGGCACAAACAAAACATGATACAGAGTTATCAGAGAGTTTATTCTGACGGTTCCCATAATTCTAACATGCTGGGGATGACCGTCAGGCATACCAAAGTTGAGAGGATTATCAAGAATATGATAATCTTTAAACAACGATAAATCACAGCACATATGGTCCGATGCACCAGAGTCAAGAATCCAAGTGGAACTGTTCAAATTGTTATGCATATCTTTCCTCGAGTTAGGGTTTCCAGTGGAGTGATTACTATGACAAACAAGATTATTAGGAGAGAGAGGAGATACGGTACCGACTAAACCGCAGTTGGTTTCTTCATCTTGCCGTGGAGTGGTGTCCTTGGTGGTGCTTTGGGACTGACTGATGTAAGCGAGGAGCTGAGAAACCTGTTCTTTACTCAGGACTCCTCCGCATGGATCTTTCATGGCTTCTTGGCTCGATGTCGATGTCTGATTCGAGTCGTCTGTGCAGTTGCTAGTGATGGGTCTTTTGGCCTTGGCATTCCTCCATCCTTGGGGGAAGCCGTGATTGTGAAAACATTTTTCTTCCAGGTGGCCGGGCTTCCCGCAGTAGGTGCAAGTGACTGATCCCCGCCTTGCGCCGCCTTGAGCAAAGTTTTTAGGGTTTGGTTCATTTGCCTTCTCGGGGTCTATCGCGAAACGATTGGTGCGCCATCACTCGAGGAAGAGGAATCGCCTGCGCCAGTGATCCTTTTCTGTCGTTCTTTCTTGAATCAGGAGGGCGAAGGCTTTCTCCATGTCAGGCAAAAATCATGAGAATATTACCCTCTTACCATGGTGTACTTGTCGTTCAAACCCCATTAGGAATCAATCACGCCCCTCTACCGTCACTAATTCCTTGAATTGCTCTGACACTCACAAGCGCAGGTGGGGATGACCTCAGCTTAGTCAATCTCGTCCCAGAGTTTCTGCATCAATTGTGAATAGTCCGCTAAGTAGTTGCCCCTTGCGACATGGAATCAATTGTTGCTGCTCCAACTGATAGATTCGGGGTGGGCTCGCTGGTCCCATACCTTCTGGTCAGGGCCTTCCACATCAGCGCGGCGGTTAGTCCTGAATATAATGCTCTCTCGCTGATGTTCTTTCTCAACACTGCACAAAATCCAACTCATCACCATCTGTTGCAGCAGTCCCAGGCCTGGGTCTTTGACGGCAGACTGCTGGTCGAGGGAGCGTGCCTTCCAAGAAACACATCTTGTTTCTTGTCTAAACCCTGATGGCATATAGACTTGCCTTCTCCGAAGCGCCGCAAAGCCCATGCCGTTGGAATTTCGTCGCGGATGGAACTCCTGGTTGATCTGCGTTGCTGAGGTACAGTTTGATCTCCGACGGCAATGGCGTCGTCACTTCCACCGATCGCGGGGTGGGCGTTTTTCCCGACTTTTCTGGGATTCTTCCGATATTTCTTTGTCCACTCATTGTTCTGCTCCTTCAATTGTCGAATTGAGTTTTTTAGGGTTGAGTGATGAAGCGGATTACTTCTCCTGCGCTGATACCATGATAAGTTTCAAACAAGTCGAGCAAATCTTGAATTCACGAGAGTGAGAAAGATAGGGAAGAAAGAAATCACTGGATTAACAAGCCTTTGTGTCTTCATTACAGAGAGTAGCACAAAAGTAAGTATTACTGGAATAGAACCCACACCTAAATACTACTATTACCCCAACGTCCGTGACTAGCCAACACTAACTGACTAACGGAACTTAAAACAACTAACAGTAGAATAAACAGAAGTGATAAAGGAATAATCAACAGAAGAATAAAACTGCACCACTTATACTTATTGGTAGGTAGTCTATATTTGTTCCTTTTTGTTGTTTGTTGAGTCTGTAATGGAGATGACGAGATGAGAGAAATCTTTGCCACTAGAGTAGATTTTTTAATGTTCTATGTGTTTGGATTCTTGGTTTTGCCAATGTAACCCATACGAGTTGTCCATGTTTATTGTTGACAGTGTCCGTACCTTAATCTTATAATTAATAATATTGAGTTTATGGAAGAAAAAAAAAGATAGAGTGCATAAAATTTCTGTCCAGTTTTGTATAACTTCATATTAATTTTTTTTTTATATAGTTACGATAGTGGGTACATTTCAAATCTAAAATATTTTGGTTCTAGTATACCACTTCTCTACCGACCAAGTCACGGGAGCTTGATGTATAACTTCATATTAATTAATTAGTCTCCATCCTACGACGTGTATGTTACAAGTTAATTTTGACTCCATTATTGTTACATATCTGATTATTTGGGTTCTGAAATAGTGATATCAAGTCAAGTAGATTTTGGTTGCGGACATTTGGGAGATTTGACTTCACCTGAAACCTAGCTAGTTAACATCCCATGAACCCGCGCGATGATGATGATGGGACTCTATACATCTTTAACAAAGTGACTTTGTTTCAGTATAGCTAGCTACTGCTGCTTCAATCAGTTAAGGTGTAAAAATGACAGAGCTGATAGCGTGATAAGAGATTCAGTATAAAGAGAGAATCAAATTAATTTGATAGTACGTACAGTGCCACACACTGAGAATCTTGGTTTGGTTTTTTCCTATTCTAGCGACGAGGAGACACCAGTGCAATCTCTTGATTGGAAAATATAGATAGGCAGTAGGCACTGATTTGTAGGAGCGTCGTCATCATGCTTGAAGATGGACATATTATATATAGTCCGACAGTGCCATAACAATAGCTTTTTTTCTTTTAGGAAACAGATATATTGTTTTTTTCAAACACTTTTTGGGTAGTGTATCCCATGAAGATTCAACTGAGAGTAATTGATTGAAGTGTACGATTTCTTGCTGCAATGCGACTAGAAATACTACCAAACAAAACAATGCCTATCATTCTTTGCAACTTCACCTGAAACTCGAGCTTTATTCACGTGTACCAGTGTAAAGCCCTGGTGACCAATATACATCAAGTGGCTCTGGCTCACTGTCAATTTCAGAAAACTTTTATATATGGGTTTGACCAACCCCCCAATCTTCTCTTCTCTTCTCTTTATTATTGATCAATCTCGGGGGTTTTTGGAATGTAACACGGAGCAAGCAAGCTACTAGAAACTTTTCTGCTTTGCCTCTCCATGAGCGGTAAAAATTGAAGACAGACATGAATCCATCCATATACATCGGAGATATATAGTTTTTTTTCCATAAAAAGGTTTTCATATATTAAATTAACATCTTAATACAAGAGGGAATATTACCATACACCTTCTAGATTAGTTAGATGTAAGTTAGATGATGAGCATCTCTATTTTACAATCTATCAACATAAGACCATGAGACAAAACCAAGTTGTAAGGATAAGAGGAGGCATTCTGAAGTATGCCCCACGTCATCTCGAACGTCTTTTTTTTCCTTGGAGACATTGGATAATAAAAAGGCAATCGGATGAAAAATCAATCAAGGAAGCTTCAAGCTTAATGGCCATATTGACACCCAAGAGGAGCGTTTTAGCTTCTGTAGTTTGGGGCGACCAAGACATCCCTTCTCTAACAGTACCTGCTGCTATCAGATTCCTAGCATGGTCTCTACAAGTCACTCTCAATCCTGCTGAGTCAGAGTCAACACTTGCATCAACCATGACTCGTAGATCGCTGGGGCGAGGTTCTTTCTCTTCTAGAGAGAGTTGAGATTGAGTGGAGCTGACCAAAAGAGCTACATTAAAAAAGAATATTCTATCTGGTCCATACCCTGCTCGTATGTCTATGTTCTGTTGTGAGTAATTTGGCACTTTGCGAACCACAACTTTCATAATAATGTAATGACCTGATCTATATCATAAGTCGTCTTATTCAGACAAACTGAAGTAAACCAGTCCAATATATAAGGCATCGTCATTGGTAACCTGTTTGGGTCGTTGCACCCTACTAAATCCCACCACCTCTTAACCACAGGGCAACTGACGAAAACATGTGTCAAATTATCAAAACCACCACTGCTCGCACATTTCTATGCGCAAGAACTGCTCTATAGGGGATAACACCATGGAGTAGCTTCCAAGCAAATAGTCAAACTCTTGGAGGGAAGTTCCTTTTACGAATTTTTTTCATAGCTAGTCCAATTGTACACTTCCCTGAGATAGAGGTTGGAGCGTTATGAGATATTGCCCGAGCCATTTTAATAGGCTGACTTGACTGTGAACTGGTAGTTTTTAGTGTCTCCCCGGCACCAGAAACCATCTTTATCTATATAAGAACAGTCTTCTAAATGCAAACAGCATCATCCTCTGTAAACCAATCGCTGATCATGAGTCACAAGATTTCTACTCAGTAATCTAGACATAAAGCGTGAATGATTCACATAAAATACTTTCCTTTAATTAGATCGATATTGTTGTTGATAATCATTAACCAGGTGTTAAGTTCTACGTACGTAATTAACGATAAACTATTATATTATTCTTCATCTTGTATGTATACTCACACTATATCACACTCATCAAGCACCTTAATAAATTGCTAGTGTTAAAGGATCTCAAATTAGAAAGAAAACTTAATTCCTACTAGTCCTAGGTAGCTTCGGATATAGTCGGTTGATAAGCGTTATCGTTTTTCAACCTCTAGTACAGAAAAAAGCAAAATCCGATTAAAGTTAAAGTTGAAACTTCTCTGTTGCTAGTGTCATATGCAATCAATATGTATGTTGAGGAAGATGACGATCGATAGCTCAGTTTTTATTCCTGATTAAAGTAAGAAACAATTAATTAATTAATTAATTAATTGAGATGGAAAGCAATGCATGGGTCCAATGATTATTATTAAAATAGTCATGAAATTCTAATTAATGGAACAAACATTGGAAATCCACCATCCCATTTGATGCTTCCTTTTTCGTTCTGCTGATATTATTTAATTATGAGTTTGAGTGAGTATGGACGCTCTCTCGGAGACCTCAAAGATATTATTCGTGACCAAAGAGTTAGCTCCCGTCATAGATGTCAGGCTGATAATGGTGGGCAGCGAGATGACACAGAGAGTTGTTCATAAAACTCCTCTAAAACTAGCTCCATAAAGGAGTCAGGGTCTAAGAAGACTTTATTAGATTTCAGTAAGTTTTTCTGTGTTAATAAGGTTACTAGTAAAGCCAATAGTAGATTATATCCAAGAAGTTGGGATGGGATTGCCATGGCTTGTTTTGTAGTAGTAGGATTAGTAAGGTTTGGGCGGTCTTGTAAGTTCGTTTCTTAATTTGCTGCGACTTATTTAGCCTTGTGCCCACAATTATTAAAAAATTGTGAGTTTGTGTGAGTAATTAAATTGTTAACTATATGTACTATGTTGTGTTAGCTAGCAATCACCACCATGGACAAATTAAGCTACAAGCTATCAAAAATATAAAACAAAAGAAATAGGGACATAACTAAACCACTGCTATATGTGGGTAACAACCCACCTTGATCTTAATTAACGCGACAAACATTTCATGTTTCAGTGCAGACGACAAAATCTTGTGTGTTTCCGTTCGCTACTGCATTATGTTTTTGGCTAACATTAATCAAGCTTCAATTAATATAACAGGTTTTGTTTTGTTATAATTGAGCTTTCATAAAGCTGGTCAAGGCTTAAAATAACAACCCCTGTATACTAAATAATCTTACCTGATAAAGCGATATTTTATAAAATAAATAAAAATATAGGAGGTCATTTATTTTTCTATCAATGTGCGTTAGTTTGAGTGTTAAGTATATCTTTGTACTTTAGAAAGAGTTTTTAATAATTTTCAAAAACATGAAGAGAGAACCAATTTTTCTAAAGTTAATACTTCTCAATCTTCGAGGAACAATAGATATGAGGTGTTTTTTCCGAAAGATAACTAAGCTTCATCCTGTCACAAACTGGTTAATATATTATCCATTTACACATAGAGGTACGTACAACCATATAATGGAAATTAGTAAAGTTAACTATCGCTGCTACCTTCTCAAATCAATTGTACAAAAATTCTTGCAATTCATGAAGCTAGTAGAGATTGTATTTAGTTAAGATCCATGATTCAACATGTTTAAGGGACGTGTGACTTATCTTTTGAAAAAAAAAAAGGTCACACGATATTATATGAAGACGATACTCCTTGTGTGACTAAGATGAGAGATTGGTATATCAAAGAAGATAGAATAACTCACGTTTCTTCCAAGTTTTTCTACACCTATGAGCTTTAAAAAGATGGATCAAATGATATGAGCAAAAATTTGAAGATATATACACCAAGTTGCTCCCCGCTTCGGCATTTGAGAAGTTAATCCTTGTGTGACTGATGAGCTCTGTATATTTAGAGACTTGAAGATTCTTGATCAAGGACAAAACTTATGATTGTACTCATCTTCTCTTAGTTAATGTTTTATCCCGCATGACTTTTCTAGGCAAAGGCTTTAACAGGGCAATCAAATGATAGATATTGTAAACGTGAATGTCTTGTAACTAATAAATATGTTGCTACAATTATTTAGGTTTCATCCTTGTTCTCTATTCTTCTATAAATCAAGGCCCTTGTACCCACCTACTAAATATTGAAGATTGGTTGTCTCCATATGTGGTCTATATTCTTTCTTTGTTCAATAAAAACTAGCTTGCCAATATCTTTTACTATATATAAACTATAGTTTTTAGTATTTCAAATTTTGGGAACATATAATAATTGAGATAAAATATTGTCTCTAATAATAAAGCAAAAGAATAAAAAACATGAAGTGGAATATTATTTTGGATCATATTAGTTTTATGTTGAAATACCAAACTAGCTATAGATTTGTTACTATATTATCAAAACTACTATTGTGCATAGACATATTTTTCTTCTTATATGGTCGGATTTAAGTTGGACATCTTTTAACTTAAAATTGACATTTTTTGTTATTGTCTTTAGAATCTTAACTTTAATTTTCATGTTCACAAAAAACGTAATCTATAAACGTATATCCATATATTGTTTGTAATTTACTACATTATATGTTTTCCCTTACCACCATTCGTTTTAGACGCATAAAATCTATCTGTTCTTTTATTCTGTATTCTTCTTGCTTTTACGGATGATTTCAAATTTTTGCGATTGCCTTCTCATCAAATGCTTTGGATCTTCACTGATTCAATCATTCTGATGCAACTAGTCATCAAATCAACCTTGGAGAATCAGGTCTAAAGTTCAACAAGAAACCACTCCCTTCCATCAAAAATAGATCTCCAACATCTTTGGAGTTAAGAAGGTGTCTTCTCTTAAGTAGTATTTAGGACTCCTCCTTGACCAATGAGAAGAGAAAATGATCTAGTATCCTATATTGTCCTCTCGGTGAGGAAAAGTGTTTTTTTTATGGTCCAAGCCAATATCTCAAGCTAGTGGATTCATCTTGGAAGTCCAGTCTCATTATTGATCTTATGCTCCCTATCGATGTTGAATTTATTTTGGTTACCCTATTTATGTTCGGATCAAGACTCTTGAGTTTGACATTATGCTAGAGACTTCTACTACACTCAAATATGTCTACATACTCTTTCAAAGCGATGACCTCTTTTATTTTCTTCTTTGTCAATTTTTTGAGCCAAGATTCAGAGAATCCGATCTCTTTGTTGTCTTAGAGTTAAGCTCCTTCTTTAGAAATATCATACTTGTGTTATTCCCTGTCAGGCTAACATAGTCAAGAGAATTGGTGTCTCTCCTAAGTGTTTCTTCTACGGCTTAAGGGATTTGAGCCACTCTCTCATTCCTGTTGTATGTGATTGTTGTTAAGAATTTATGATTCCCTCTTATTGGTTATCAACTTATTCCAGAAAATAGTGACGATAATCTTTTGAGCTGGTTTTGTGCATTGGCTCTGAAAGAGAAAATAACAGCCAGTATTACATAGCTAACCTGATGGGGATCATTTACAATGCCAAATAAGAAAGAAACTCAATTTGGGGCTCTCTTGACGGGTTCTTATTGAAACTAATGTTTTTATCCAGGCTTATCAGATATCTATGAATCCCTCATGGGTTTCGTCTGGGGATTGTTCTCTATAACGTTCTTCTGTTAAAGTTGAAGTCGAGCTCAATTGGGAAGTGAATAAGAAACTTGGTCATCTCTGGTCTCTGGTCATTGGTGGTATTATGCGGGACTCCTCTAGGAAATCCCTCTTCTGGTTTTCAACAAGGGATCATCAAGCACAATTGATATGCAAAATGCGGGTATCACTGCTATCTTGATTGCTTTGGAACTTACTCTTTAATCTGGTATTCAAAGCATCTGCTTGGATGGTCCATGTATTGAGGTTCATGAGAACAAGGGTAATGCGGGTCCAGCTCATTTGGTGGCAAATCTGTATGGTGCCAAGTAAGATTGTTCGGCCTCTTGGGTTGGGTCCACTATCCTTCCCGTTGCGGTTGCCGCTTGATGTGGAGTGTTCCTGATCCCCTTTGATTTATGAATAGAGACGCAACGCTCTTTCCAAAAAATGGTTTCTAAAACAATATACAAAAGTCATTTTTGTACTTCGGATGAGAATCAATGGAAAGTCATATCCGAAAATAGCAGCCCTCATATAGAATCATGCTAATGCAAAATTAATGCATTCACTTGGGTGTTCCCAAACAGTAGAGGGCATTGCATTATTAGTGACATTGTTACAAACTTGCAGGTGGATGCAAAATCACTAATTATTTTTACATCAGCCAAATCAGTTTGTACATACTTCTCACAGAAGGTTTCAGCATCCCAAATAGTAACCTGAATCATAACATTCACTATGGCAGAATGTCTTCCAACATCCAATAGTAACCAGCTAAGAACACTAAGTCAAAGATAAAAAAAATCACACACGAAAAGCTCACAGCACATAGTAGAGAAACGGCTCACAAGCAGGATTCAACATCAAGAAAAGGGCAGACTCAACAAGCTAACTTTTTTATTCATGACAAGCATTGACATACAGGAAATATTTTTTACCATCCGCACAATAAAACATTGTAAATAAAGCAACAAATAAGCACTGGCAACTGAATCTAAAATGCTCACCAAGAAGTTGCCGTCAAAACTGGGCTCTACCCAGCTTTCTTAAAATGATCATCGTTTAAAAAATCCGTAGATATCTGCTGTACATAAAGTAAAACATCTAGCTGGTAAAGCTAAATATGTAGACATTAAGAAGAAATATTTTACCGACAGCTAACTCAGTAATACGGCTGATTATGAGGCACTCCTCCAGGAGCAACTCTGAGGGCAGGTGTAAATTTCCTGGGTGATGAGACCCACCACGATACCCAGATGAACCATAATGTTTTCAGAGTTCCTGATTATAGGTTACTTGAACATACGCAGAGAAAATGCAGTGTATCATAGGTATTATAAACTTCCATCAATTATGATCAAAGAATTACACAACATTGTATCAGTTTTCTTTGAGCAACTATGCACACTTAATCAGACTGAAGTGGTTTACCTATTCATAAGCATGCAATTGATAAAGTGCTTGCAATTAGGATAAGGGTTTACGTAAGACAAGGACAACAGGACCACAGGAATTGTGCTTCTACTTATTAGATTGTCATAAGCTCGTGAGAAAAGGGAGAATAAAAGCAGAGAAAAATACCCAACGACCCCATAATACAAAGTGAAAAAAATAGGTGATCATGAGATATATAAAACCTCTGAAAAGAACCTAGTGCAAAGTTAGTGTGCTACCATAGCTTAGAAGAAAATAAAATCCATGTACAATAGCAAATCAGAAAGGGAACAGATAAGAATCAGAAACTAGGTTCAAGCTGAAATGTCAAAATAATTACTCCAAATTGTTTTAGCTGAAGTCACGCAACCTTCTCTTCAATGCCTCCATGGACCTCTTTTGAGAGCTCTGCTTTGAGTTCCGGTTTGAAAGGCTTCCAAACAAGCTATCTGGCGAGTCTTTGAACTTTTCACAGATAATAGCCACCTTTTTGTACTCCAAAGTGCTGTAGTTCTTCTGCCTGATCACAGGATTCATGAAATTCTCTGGCTGGCTGCTCAAGAGAAGATTCACCAGTTGTCTTGGCTCGAGCAGGTACTCCATGAAACTCCCATCCTTGTACACCTCACTCAACCCGGAGCTGTGAAACCTCTCCTCAGCAAAATTCTCCAAAATCTGGAGATCATTATTCACACCCATGACTGCATTCGCATTGAACCTCTTCACATTGTCATTAAGAAAAGCTCCCAAGATAGCATTTGAGATGTGCTCAAGTGCCCCTGCTCCAACCTTATACATTGCATCCATCGGCAGAATCTGCTGTGCTGTAGACATGAGGGTATCAAGGTAAAGTATCACCTCGTTCATGTACTCGTGGGCACCCTGGGGCGTGTCTGAAGTCCAATTGATGCTTTCTGGCAAAGCCATGTACTCGTTCAGCTTATCATTAACCGAACTCAATAAAGCAATGTATGCTGCGTCCCTGGAGGTCTTCAAAACTACCTTGGCAGCTAAAGAGGACTGCAGTCGCTCTGCTAATCTTACTGGGACACCACACGTTTGTGCAGTGACTTTAAGGAAGAAATCACAAGCTTTTTCAAGGACAGATATATTAGCAGCTGTTTGCATAGCAGCAGAGACACCAAGGGACCCATCACTAATTTTTTCAGAATGATCTCATTCAATATGTCTATTAGTAGCTGATCTAGATATTTCCTCGCAGCATCAAAAATGCTTCCATCAGAACCATTAGACAAATAGCTGACAGAGTCCTGGATGAATGATATGATAATTCTGCAAATCTCAGGCACCATGACTGAGAAAGGAGCAATATATGGGAAAGCAGGCATGATATCAGTAGTCTGGAGTTGTAAGCTCAAAACATTTTCCGAGTACTCCACATCTGTTTTCAACACCATTTGCTCATAAGAATCATCAGCAATGGCCTGAGATATCTTTTGTCTGCACTCATCTAGAAGAAGCTTGTGATATTTTTCTTGGGTGCCCTCAAGAACATCCAGATAAGCGCTCACTTCATATCCATACTGTCTAAGAGTTGCTGCCAGAAGAATAACATAATCTTTCACCTTAAGAAGAGGGCCTGGACTATTAATACGAGCAAATTGCTGCTCCAAGATTTTAGTAGTTTTAGCAACAGCAGATTCCCACATTGTCTCAACCTGTGTGGCTGTCAGCAACCCATCACCAGTTCTAAGTACACAATCCTCTACTATAAAATAACCAGCAACCAGGGCTAAGAAGGTTTGGTAGTAGTCAAGAAAAGGCTGAGATAAAGATATCTGCAGATCAGAATTCAGCTGCAACAGCCGATTATTATAGTAGTAATCCCGAAACTTCTCTTGGATCTCAAGGCATTTGTGGATGTGATAAGCCCTATATATAGGAGTCAGATCAAACTTCAAGGCTGAGTCCTCATCACTCTCCTCAACATCTAATGAGAAAGAGAAATTAGCTGACCCAGATTCACAGTTCTCCTCTGCTTCCCTTTGACGAGAAAGCATTTCTCGGTCCCTCTGCCGAGCATAAGATGTGTGAGAAATTGCTGCTTGTCCAATGTCCTTGGCATTGCTCCTTATATGTACCAGCCATTCATTAACTTCATTACAAACTTTCTTCTCAATATCTTCATGGCAGGTGTTCTCCTCTCAATAGCCACTCTTATTTTCTTGACAGGTATGTGCTGCAAATAGTTCTTCTCGATCAAATCAACTGTTTTCAGGGCAGGGTAGAACCGGCCCTGAGTGACATGGTCATTGCACTTTGAGCAAAGCTGCAGCACCTGAACACACAACTTAGACATCTTGAGAGCCTCAGTGACGTGCTTCTTTATCGCATAGGACTCCAAGAGATAATCAAGCTTTGAGAGGAGAGAAGCCCCTACATCTTGAAGCCTTAAGTTGTCACATTGGAGAACACTCTTTAGCTCCTCAGCATCAACCAAGACTCCTCTCAGTTCATCAACAGCCACAATGAACTCTTCATAATGAAGTCTGCATAATTCCTCTATTTCTGCCTCCTTCTTCTTTGACAAATGCCTTAGTTGTTGGAGGAGGGGCTCAGGTCGGCCAATCTCAAAAGCATGCCGAACAAGTGGACTTAAATCCTCACCATTTCCAACCAGAGTGGCCAGGACCAAGTCCTCACCTGTATCACCATTTTCATTTACGGTCCTTCTTTTGGGCTTGGAGGTCATGATTATCTGCAATTACACAGAACGTCAGACAATTGTTCACAGTCAGTGTATCTAGATATACCCATTAAAGAACGAAATTCTCACATGCTAAGCAGACTAATTTCATATCGATGCTTAAACCCCGTTTAGCCAATTTCATTGACAAATTATGAAGTAAGCAAAAGACAATAATCAGTGAAAAACATACCAGCTAATAGACAAATCTCAAGACTTCAAATATCATCATAAATCATTGGTAATGTCTGATGTCGCGGTCCACGAAACTACTTCGGAGAGACAGACCCAAATACAACGTTCCAGAACGAAAAACAGAAAGCAGGCTTAGCTAAATTTCTGTTTTTTACCCGAAGCGATTCTCTCGACTGGTTAAAAAAGAGCGAAGTTTGTCAAAATGCAGAACAGGGCGGCATTAAGACGCATGCAACACTTGAGCGGCTCGGAGAAATTTTGAGATTAGAATGAATAGTGGTTGTGAATTTTCAGACGTTTCAGCTTTCAACTCCATAGATAGATGTAAGCCAATCATTCAACGAAATCTAAGAGATGGGGAGACCCGGATGAAAATGGAACTGAATGAGATAAACCCAGATGAAAACTCACCAATTATCGAACAGCTAGAAGCGAATATAAGGCATTGGAAGAAGCCCCACGTCGGGTTCAATGGTATCTCTCCCCCCAAATCAAAATGGTATTCGGTTGTTGATGGATACTTCCCCCCGAGCTCAGCGGCGTAAGGAGGAAACTTTTTGAAAAATTTAATCGGTTTTCGCTTTGGGGATTGAAAAGGATTTTGGGCTACTTTCTGGTTTTTCCATTCCCCCTTTTTTCCGGATACCAGTACCAGTAGACTTCGAAGACATTCCTATTTGATGTACATGTTGGACACATTCTGAGCAAAGCGGGGAAGGTGCTGGCGAGGTTATTTTTTTCTCAAGAAATTAAGGTTTGATTATAGCAATTTTTCTGAAAGTGAGATCTAACCATCACTTTATTGTCTTTTTAAAAAATGAGATATTAAAATCGCACCTTAGTAGTCGTACAATGAAGTGATTTTTTTTCATAAAGTTATATATACATTCTAATAACACACTAAAATTACCAAAAAAAATGGTATCAATATTTTATTGCTTTTAAAATCATACAACTAAATAAAATAAATTAACACTTCCATTTAACTAATTCTAATACTCTTGCTCATATATCTACATTTTTATTAAACAAACTACAATTCCATTTAATAAATAGTATGCACTTTCATTTAAAAAGTATATCGTTTTAATTTTTAAATCTACATTTTACATATAATATAAACTAAAGCTTTAAAAATATATTCTCAATAAAAATGATTTACAATAGATAAAATATAATCATTTTAACAAAAATTCCAAATTTTCGATAAAAAATAAATAAAACTTCAAATCAATATATGACAAAAATAAAGTTAAATAATTTTTTAGAGCTTAATATTTACTTCTTAAAATAAAAAGAATTTCTTTCTGAATAGTTTCAAGGAATAATGGGTATTTACTTAATAGATGTTGATAGAAAAAATAAAGCACATAAATACAATGCAAACGCTAATTTAGTTTATGCTTGACAAATAACAAACTAGGAATTCTCTTGTTACATGACTCCTTAAAATAAATAATTTAAAATCACATGATTTTGAGTAAACAGTTTTCCATAAGTTTCAAGTAAGAATAAAATTATAAATAGATTTATTAGTTTTAATTTTTTTAGCATGAATATATTGCCACCTTTTCTTCTATTGTAAAAACCACGAATAGTTTAAAGTAAAACATATATAGGCTTAATCATGTTCATATAATGGTATTAAAAAGTATAAGCTGACGCACATTTGAATATTACTTAGGAATTTCAATCACGGAAACGGATTCTCATTTTGACAATGAATAAGAAAATAAAGTTTCCTATCTTGTGTAACCCATATAGATGCGGCATATATTACTAAGAAAAATGAAAGTAATAGCAAAACCAAGGCGAGCTATGACACTCTCCAAAAACTGTGATAGCAGTAAAATAACTGATGCAACAAGATGTTTGTTTTCCTCATACAAGAATGAATTGTTTGCAGTACTATTAGGCTTATCAAAGCTATGTACAATCAGGTTCGCATATGTCAGTAGAGGCAACACAACACTGCTTCTGTTGGCACCACCTCAGACCCCAACATGAAGAGAAGCAGAGCCATGACAAGGCTGATTACTAGAGTCAAGTTCATTAATTCTCTCTAAAATCTTTCTCAATCTCTCGATCTTCTTTCTTTTTTTTCTCCAACTCTAAAATCTTTCAATGGCAACAATGATAACTACTGGCATGTGCTGTAGGTATATCACACATATATACAATCAGGACTTTGACCCAACCAATCTGACTAGAAAGCAAGATCGACATTCACCACCAATTCATATATATCCTGTAGTAAAAGCTAGATATCCCACATGATCTTCACATCCACTGAGAGAGCACAACAATAAAAATCGAATAAGAAAAGAGACTGCATTACTTATAATAATCCAAAACCAAAGTCATCAACAGTGGACCCCTCTCTTTTTGGTTCTTCTTAACTTATTAACCGAAGCTAGCTTTAACCCCAGATAAAACATAATATATCAGATACTTCATTTGCCCAGAACTTCACACAGTAGCAACACAAAGCAATAAGAATTTATCAAACACTGTCCACTAACTAAAAACAATTGTTCACCAGAAGAGAAAATGAAAATCACTACCGTGTTTGAAGCCACAAGATTTCTTTTTCTCGGCAAATGAAGAGGATAAACCAAAAAACGAGCAAAATATTCTATATCAGTTGAAAATTTCTTAGCAAATTAATCTATATCAGTTGAATATTTCTCGGCAAATTATTCTATATAAGTACAGGCAAGATTTTGTTAAATGAATGATATCCTACAAAATGCGACAAGCAGAAGATAAGCAAGGACATATTTACTCAAAAATAATAATCGTACTTCCTACCACAAAATCCCTAATTAAACATTCAAAATCCCTAAATGAAACACTCGTGATGATGTATGGTTCCGGCCAAAGCATAACAAGTAGATCTAATTTCTTGAAAACTAGTTTTCCAGGCCGTGTCTGTATGTTATTATCACTTTTTAAAAAATTGTGTATTATGCAGTGATGAGTATACTGTTTGCCGTGGTTTCATATATGAAGGTTGAGAAGAAATGATATGGAAATTCGAAGGAATTTGTTTGTTTAGTTGTAAAAGGGAGTGAAGCTACAGCACTGTCGTTATCATAATTTTGAAATCCCTAAATCAAAATTTTGAAATCCCTAAATCAAACACTCAAATCCCTAAATCACGTCATCGATTTAAATTGGAGATAGCTGAGCTAACGTGGAAAAAGGTAGATTGAAGAAGGTAAAGGAGTAGCTTACTTGTGATGTGAAGAAATATTCCAGCGTTCTGCTTGTCTTCCACCTCGATACTTTAAAACTTCAAATGAAAGCTGGAAGATAATGAGAAGAGCATGGTAGTCAGATGACTCTAGCTTGGAGTTGAATGCCTGGGAGAAGAATCCATCAGCATCGATCGGAGATAGCTGAACTCACCGGTGATAATGACTATCGGGAGAACTTGTTTCTCACTTTTACTTTTGTTTTGTTTTACTGGGAAGGGATAAAGGAAAAGAGGTTATTAGTGAAGGTAATATAATCTGTTAGGATGTGAATGGTAATTTTCTTCTAGTGCGATCGTTTTATTTTTTCTAAAATATGTTATACTCGTTGATGGAGACGATTATTAAAATTTCAAGTGCTTGCAAATAAAATATAAATTAAATAAGCAAGAATTATAAATACAGTTGATAAATTTCTTTTAAAAAAAATATTTTGTAAAAAAGGCATTAACGAACCAAAATTATTTACGGTTTAGATTAATTGATAAAAAAAAAGTAAGTTATAATCAAGTATACATGTTTTATTTACTAGTGAAATGACTCATATCTATTTGGGCATAAGCTCATAAAATACCACTTTACTTATGCAGACAAGTATACACGTTTTAGTGACAAAACAGTATCTTACTTTATTAATGTTTAGAGAAAATGTGACAAGAAAAACATATTTGCGACCGTTAGTTACAGATGCTGGATTTTGATCAGTTTGTTATGATATAATGGGAGTTAGAACTTAGAAGTTGTGTCACCAAAGTGATTGAATTGTGAAGATTAATTGACATATGTTTTTTGTAAAGCTTTATATTTCTTCCGGTTGATTGAAAGACAAAAGCAATAGTACCCTGTAACAATTGCTGAAGAAACCCACGTACTCAATTTACTTGTTGTTCTACCTTATTCCTGTTTAGGTAGTCTACAGCAGAATTATCTCAGATTGGACCCGCAACCAAATTCCACCAGCAAGCATCACATTTCTAGGCATTTCTTCCTCCTTTTGCTTGTTCATTGTTGTTTTTTGGGTCTTCACTTTGCAGGGGATAAGTAAACAGCATGCTAATGGGTGAAATGCACCTAAATTGATCATAATATAAATCACAACGACCTTATAAAAAAACACTAAATAAGCCTCACAATATGAATACAAGTTCATCCTGTCAATTATAATTGTGTATTTTTTTACCAAAATGGCTTAACCTTTATTGTGGTAATATTATGCTCATATGTCACGTCATGTACATACACACACTGAATTTTTTATGTTATCATATCATAGTTTATGTTATCATATCATAATAGCATCACCTACTTGCACTGTACTGGGGAGAATCTCAAAACGGGAGAATCATTTCCGCAAATGTCAATATCGTCATCAGCATCGTTACCTTTGCAGGATTGAATTAAAGGATTGCTGAGCCCCAAGACACAGCCATTCTCTGTAGTGGCTGCGCCAGAATTTGACTTAGCATTCTTTTTCTCAATCAAAAAGTCATCTAAAAGCTTTCTTAACTTTATTAGAGTTTCATCATGCATTAAGAGCCCCAATGTCAATTTCAATCTCATCATTATCACTCACTCTGGCCTGCACTGGAACTATTATCTTTCAAAAATTCAATTATAGTACTTGGTAGCTCAGACAATACAGACTCAAGCTCCAAGCTCAACTTCTGCTTATCCTCGATTGTCATCATATTCTTTCCAAATTTGCTGTCCGCACGTGGAAGCCTTTTCGTCATCAAAGACTGAGATTCTTCAACCAGTTTATTACTGATGTTAGTATTATTTAAAGGTTGCTGCAACATCTCATTATGCTTTCTTTTTCTTATGGTGTTGAAAAATCTGAGGTTAACTGTGCTCTTTGCTACATTGCTCCAGTGGAGCTTTTAGGAGCTCTTTTTTTTTTTGATGAAAATTGAGATAACCATATAATATAACAGAATACACAAACTAGCTACAAGAGATATAGGCCCTCTTGTCATGCTAGGTCCATATCAAGTTTACAAGCCATAGTGATACTGTGTGGGACATGCTCCCCCAACCAAAACCGATCGCTATCAGGAAGGGGGTTCCCCAAATTACATATAAGCCTAACCAGATAATTATCATACAAATTGGAATTACTCCTAACAATACTAGCAAAGTTAGGTAATAATCCCCTAACCAACGAGATATCTTCCCAACTAGGATATCACTTCTGATCTCGCCCAAATTGAGGATATCCTCGAAATACTTTTCAGCTGACTCAATGCAAATGCTATGGCTACCCACCGAGATAGCAAGCTCCATAGCAATCCTTTTTGCTTTGATGTCAGCATACTGCACTGTACAAGTGCTGAGTTCTTCGATTGAAAGCAACAATGGGCACACCGAGGTCATCCCGGATAAGTCCGGCAATGATCCGGTCCCCATACCGACAAGAAAACATACCCGTGCATAAGCTGAGATAACCCATGGGCGGAGGCTGCCACATCCTCTACGAGAAGAGAGGAGAAGAGGCCTTCATCACCGAAATGTAAGCTTCAACAAAAGAGCTATTTAGGAGCTTTTAGGAGCTCTTGATTTCTAATCCAGGCATAGTTGATGTTGTTGTTATTCCGTAACAAGGGCTCCTTGTATCCAACAGGTTGAATATACAGGGAAATTTCTAGATGTCACCCTTACATAATTGTTGCTCTTTTGTGTGTGGTTTGATATTGGAGTTTGCATGTCAACTTCCTTTGTTCTCGCTCTTGGTTATCGTCTGATTAGATTCATGTTAATTCATTTTTATCTTTGACTTGGTTACCATTTGATTAGTTTCATCTCAGTTCTGTTTGCTCTGTCTTATTCATGTTGGGTGTTACATTATGTTTGAGAAATCTCTCTACTAGACAAGTCTGTTTCAAACCAATAATCTCTTGCTACTTAGTGCAATGTTTCTACCATGTTTATACCTGTTCTTCTGCTATCATGACAATGGTTTCCGTTGTTCTCTTTTGTAAATGCTACCAGGTAGTGCATATTTAAACAGTTTTGGACTTTTCATGAATGTTGGTGATTAGATCCATGTTCCTCAATGTTGCTAGTGGGACTACTAACAACTTGAAACCCTTATTTTCGCACCCTAGTTGTAAATGTAACTTCACAGACAAGCAACTATATCATTGCTAGTGCTCTGATTATGATCTGTTTATCTTTCTTAAAGGAAGAAGTATGGGAGACAGAAGAGGGAAGTCAAACAAACTGTAGCGTTCAGGTATTCATAACTTTGTTCTTATAAATCCACTGTTAATCATACTTACTAATTTGATGGCGCATGTGTTTCTATTAGTATGACATTCAAAAAGTTTGTACTGAAACATTTTTATTAGGTTTAGCACAAATCATAGATAATGTCTATATCCGGTACCATCTTATTTACTGACACCTGAAGAGATTCTTTCTTGTCTGTTTCAGTTCTGTTATGCAGATACTAATTACTCTGTACATGTTTGTTCTATATGATGTAAGCATATGGATAAATTGATGCATTTAACAACATATTTGATCTCTTTTGGCCAAGTTTTGCTTTCTTCCTTATATCGTGCAGGTTGTGCTTTTGACAGACTTAAGATGATGAGACCAAGTTCTTCTCCATTCACATATCAGAGATATGATTCAGCATTGTGATCATTTGATGTATTTGTTGTCTACAAATGTAAAGGGATTCTTATAAATCTGTACAACTTTGGTGCGTGTATAGTTACTTTTGTAGATATGGGAGGGGTAATATGATAACGAAAGGAGTCTTTGTACATTGAAAAGTATATTTATTTAAATGAGAATAAAGATCATTTTATGCAGCCAAAGTAATGTGTTACATCTTGTAATTGCAAGAGTGAATATGAAATCAAAGGTCACAAGAAATTACATATAAATCCTATAATAATTTATCAGTAGTTGCTGATGGATGGCTCTTCATTATTGTGTTTATGGGTAATTGCTGATAAATTGAAAACTACAATTATACCTTCTAGGTAATTAGTGACGGATAATGATTTCTCTTGGTAATTACCAATGAATATTACTAGCTGTTGTGTTTATTATATTTGCCGACAGATGTTGATTTTTTCAGTAATTGCCAATGGATTTAAATTATTTATTGCTAAATTTAGCGACGAGCATTACGCCGATGAATCTATTATGTGGGTATTCCGTTGGTAAAATTGATTGCCGACGAAATTTCTTGTTTTACTATCAGATTAAACTGTCACCAATAAGGTGTTTTCTAGTAGTGATTATCAGTCTCTCAAGGAATACACAGCTCCTAATAGATAGTAGAAAATTAGCAGCAAGTCTGGTGACAACTCAGTAAAACTTCTAACAGACTATATTTTATTTACAAAACTGATAAGTAAGCATCCTCTTTATTACTCTACTAAGCTAATCTGATAGAGCCAAGCCGTCAGTTGGTTAGTAACTCCTCAGCCAAACATTCAAGCTGTCACAAGATGATGGCCAGACCCCATCAACGGAAGCATGCACGAATATGTTACATACTTGACACTATCAATCAGCACCACAACAAAGATGCGCGAATGAGATTTCGATCTCAGCACAGTCTCGCCTTCACCATCGCCAGCCTCCCTAGGGTCCATAAGCACAGAGACAACCATTGATGATGAAATGTTGCCTTCAAGCCCCCTACCATTATCTGCACTTTGTTTCATGTTTTGCTGCTCGGTAAAATTGAGGGCGTTGGCACTGTTGAGGGAGATGGGATGGCCATGGAGGATTCTACGATTCCTAGTGGTTTTATTCCTACCCCTGGTATTATTCTGTCTGGTTTCAGAAGCAGTTTTGTGGGGCACGGATGTAGCTGGTACTATGGATCCGGGTGTTGGTGAGACATTAAACTGAAATACCTCAGTGCACATACCAGAGCTTAACAAAGGACCTGCAAATCCATGTACAGATGCACACACATGTCAGACAGAAATGCATTTCAAGTTGAAAGTCAAGAAAAGCATCATCGTCAAAATCAAGGAAAAGATATCAAACATACTAATACTATGACAATGTCCATAACTAAGCAATAACGGATGCAGTTCTCGAAAAGGTAAAATGTAAGGCAACCACACTTGCAGAGAAAAAGGATTTGTAAAGAACACTTACCATCAGCGACCAGAAACATTCATCGCCAGCCTTGGTCGAAAGTTGACATCTAACAGAATAAGCTATTCTTAACAACAAGGTATCCAACCACTACGCAGATCTGATCTACAAAAATGTCATAAGCAGGATACGTAAAGACAACAGAACATTCTCAGCCAAGGCTCCTAATACTACTATGTCAAGAAGCCTATGATGTCTGAACAATAATCTAGGAGAACAAAAACCAAGAAACAGAGAGAATAACTCACTGTAAATTTGGGTTCTATCTATACCAGAAAAAAATATCATTATCAATAGGAACGGAAAAAAGAAAATCAATGTCAGATGAACAGAGTCAATCTAAGTGCAGTATCTAGTTTTTACCTGCAAGACCTTCCCGGAACCACTGCTGCAGTCTACCATCATTAGCTGGTAACTTTGTGTTATCACCGACGCCTGATCCAAGAGCCCTTTGACGTCCAGTGACATGATAAGCAGGCACGTAATTTCTAGCTATGGCTAAACTGGTATCTTTCCCTTGTTTCTCTTGCCCTTTCTCATCAGAAGAAGTCGTAGCTCTCTCACTAGCCAACACAGAGTGAATGATCAAATTACCATCAATCTGAACCAGCTTATCATTTCTTGGCACATACAAGGAAGCAACCAGAGGTTCACTAGAATTTGCTCCAGATATACTGCCATCTTCCTCAGATGACTGGTCCTTTGGCGACCTATTTTGTCCAGATTTACTTCCATTCAAGACAGCTTTTTTATAATTATAATTACCATCTGAATATACTCTTCCCCCTTGATGCCCGCTTCTGTTAACACCACCATCAACCATCAAAATTATCCCTTTGTGTGTATTACTATTCCTACTACTAAAGCTTAAGCTCTCGCCAATTCCTCCCCCATGCCTAATGCTGATCATAGGCACCAACCCTCCAAAGAGCAGGAAGAAAAACAGCAAACCTAAGAAACTGATACTAGCAACCTTCTTGGTCTTCCCCTCACTCTTCTTACTCTCTGACTTCTCCGGTTTTCTATTAGCCTTGGGTGCAGCGGTGGGATTTTGGAAAAGTGGCTTTCAGATGTGTACTATGGTGTGGGTTATGTAAAACCGACGCTTTAATAGTGCATTTATTATTAATTGGATCTGTTCAATTATTTATGTTTCCTAGACAGACACTTCTAGGTGTCTCTTCCTTTAGGTTATGTAGATCCTTCCTAAGGTGCCTATAAATATAGGGTTGTATATCTCCTTTTAGATCATCAAACTCTAAATAAACTCACAGTAAACTATATGGTATCAGAGCTCAAACCTGCTCCTTCCTCTCCCTCTGGCTGCCACCACTTTCTTCAACCCTAACCCTAAAACTGCAACCTCTTCTTTAATTTCTGGTTGCGCTTCCAGCTCTAATCTCCAGCACCAAACCTTTTTTTTCTGGGTATCTTTGCCCTATCTTAGTGTTCCTTTCTTCTGCGGTGCTCTCAGCTCACCTCTCCCTAGTGCATCTTCAATCTTCTTGCACTAGCTCATTCTAGGTGTCTCCACCTTCTCTTCATTAATCCAGTGTGAGTCTCTCCACCAAGGATTTAAAAAAATGTCGAAGGAAGATACTTCAAATTCTGCATCAAGTCACCCAGACCACTCCACCATTGTAAGTGTGCTGTTGCTGCTCGCCCTCAAACACCAGAAGTTCGACCTACCCCCAGTCCATTCATCCTATCGTTTTAATGGATCTAATTACCTTGGTTGGTCTAAACTGGTGAACACTCTTCTCCGTGGCAAAGACCTTGATGACCACCTTACAAAATCAAAGCCAGCAGAAGGGGACAATGATGATGAGTGGCAAAAAATCAACGCCAATATTCGTGCCTGGTTATGGGACTCCATGGACCCAAATATTAGTAGCACGTCTAGACACTGCAAAAGAAATTTGGGATTTCATACAACAATCCTACTCTTCAGCCAAAGACGGTGCCTTTGTCTATGATCTATGGCTTCAAACCATAACTCTCAAGCAAGGTACTCGATCTGTCACTGAATATGCTACTGATCTCCAGCGGCGGTGGTCCGAACTTGATCAGTATCAAACCTTTACTTGGTCATGTGCTGCTGATGCCACTCATCACAAAAAATACCTGAATCAGCAGCGCTTGTACTGCTTCTTATCTGGTCTAAATCCGGAATACGATCAGGTTCGTGCTCAAATCCTTAACAACACTCCTCTTCCTGCTCTACCCTCTGCTATAGCTACTGTAAAGCATGAAGAGAGCAGACGCAACATCATGTTGGACAGTAAGACAGTGGACAACACAGCTCTGGCTGCTAAAACAGTTTCTACGAATACAACACCCAAAGGAAAAGAAGGAAGATGGTGTGATCATTGTAAGCGATCTAATCACAACATTGACCAATGCTGGAAGCTGTATCCTCACCTACAGAGAAGCAAAAAGGGTCAAGAAAAAAGGGGTCCTGGTGCTGGACGCGCTAATTCCGCCTCTTCTACACATGGCAACTCTGCCACACCCTCATCCATATCTCAAGAAGAAATCCAGCAACTTAGAGCTATGCTGCAATCGTTTCAGACCCCTAATGATTCTGGTCATTGCTCTCTTGCTCTGCAAGGTAAACCCTCTACAAATTTTTGTCTTAATGCTTCAGAACAGTCTCCACATTCAGATTGGATCTTGGATTCAGGTGCTACCTCACATATGACCTCAACCTCATCTTTACTTACACACTATTATCCTTGTTCCACTAATGACAATATTACTACTGCTAATGGCACGTCTACACGTGTTGTTGGACACGGCAATGTCATACTTTCTGACCGACTACATTTGAAAAATACCTTACATGTTCCTAGACTTGCCATGAACCTTGCATCTATCCACAAATTGACTACTGACCTCAAATGTGTTGCTATTTTCTTTCCTTCTTGGTGTATTTTGCAGGATCTGCACACGGGGAAGATGATTGGAACTGCTAAGCAACGGGATGGACTATACTACCTTGATATACCTGCTGCCTTGAATTCCTCACCTAAAGCCCTTGCTTCAACCACTACTAATACCAATACTATTTGGCTTCATCATAAACGCTTTGGGCATCCTTCATTTCATGTACTAAAAATCATGTTCCCACACCTTTTTAATGGTATTGATGTTTCAAATTTTCAATGTGATGTGTGTGAATTTGCTAAACACTCTCGTGTGTCTTTCCCTCAAAGTAATACCATGAGTAGTTCTCCCTTTGATCTATTCACAGCGATGTTTGGGGACCTTCTCCGATTGCTAATATTTCTGGAGCTCGTTGGTATATTACCTTTATTGATGATTGTACTCGCTTTATGTGGGTCTTAATCATGAAAAACAAAAGTGATGTGAGCTCAATTATTCCCACCTTCTGCAACATGATTCACACCCAATTCTCCACCACTATAAAACGTTTTCGCACTGATAATGCTACCGATTATTTCAACCAAGTTGTTAACTCGTTCTTTCTCTCTAAAGGTATCATTCATGAATCTTCCTGCCCATACACTCCACAACAAAATGGCACGGCTGAAAGAAAAAATCGTCATCTGCTTGAAATGAGTCGTGCTTTACTCTTCCAATCAAATACTCCTAAACACTATTGGGGTGAAGCTACACTAACTGCATGTCATCTCATCAACAAATTGCCCACTCGCATTCTTAAAAATAAATCCCCACATGAGTGCCTTCGTCAATTTTTTCCCACTCACAAAATCTCTTCTGATCTAAACTTACGGGTTTTCGGGTGCACTGCTTTTGTTCATATTCCCACTCCTCATAGGGGAAAATTGGATCCACGCTCTACTAAATGTATCTTTCTGGGATATTCTCCTACTCAAAAAGGATACAAATGCTACAATCCCACTACAAAAAGGAGTTACATAACTTTTGATGTTACTTTTCATGAATCAGAACCCTTTTACTCTGACCCTATCTCTTCTTCATCTCATTCTTTCTCACAGACTGAAGAAAATCAGCTTCCTCTTCCCACCTACACCATCACCCCTCCATCACAACAAACATTACCACCACCAGATTCACAACCATCACAGCCATCTTCAGCTCCGCCTGATCCTCCAACACTCAACTACCACCGGATTCACCACCATCTTCCCCATCTAATCCACACAAGACCAACATCTCTCCTACTGAATCTTCCACCACAGATCATTCCCCTAACCTTCCAGTAACAAAGGTATTTTCAAGGCAGTACAAATCCACCCCGTGGCTGACGCGGGATCAATTATCTAACCCAGGTATAGATCCTCTCCCTAAAGAAAACTCCCCTCCAATTGCTTTGCGGAAAGGTGTACGTCAGTGCACAAAAACCCCTCTCTATCCTTTGGCCAATTTTGTAAGCTTCAATAATTTTTCTTCTTCTCATGCCTTGTTTGTTCAAAGCTTGAATGAAATCCAAATTCCAAAATCTGTTTCTGAAGCGTTGGCCAAGAAAGAGTGGAGGGATGCAATGCAAGAGGAAATCAGAGCTCTTGAAAAGAATCATACATGGGTTGCTGTATCAAAACCACAAGGAAAGCATGTTGTTGATTGCAGGTGGATCTTTACTGTTAAATACAATGCTGACGGATATCTAGAGCGGTACAAAGCTCGACTTGTGGCTAAAGGGTACACCCAGACATATGGATTGATTATCAGGAGACATTCGCTCCTGTGGCTAAGCTCAACACTGTTCGCATCCTATTATCCTTGGCATCACACTTTGATTGGCCTCTGTTACAGTTTGACGTCAAGACTGCCTTTCTCCATGGTGACCTGCATGATGAGATCTATGTGTGAATCCTTCAAGGCTTTAATGGTGAGTCTACCACTACCAAAGTATGTTGACTAAAAAAGGCTCTTTATGGCCTCAAACAGTCCCCTCGAGCTTTATTTGACCGATTCACCAAAGTTGTTCGAGTTGCTGGTTATAGACAAAGTCAGGGTGATCATACATTGTTTTTCAAACACTCTCACCCAGGGGGAGTCACTATCCTTCTTGTCTACGTTGATGACATCATTGTTACCGGTAATGATTATACAGAGAGACAACATCTAGAAAAGCAGCTCAAGTCACAATTTGAGATGAAGTCTCTTGGCTCTCTCAAATATTTCCTTGGAAT
Source organism: Limonium bicolor (assembly GCA_023374045.1). Lineage (NCBI taxonomy): Eukaryota > Viridiplantae > Streptophyta > Magnoliopsida > Caryophyllales > Plumbaginaceae > Limonium > Limonium bicolor. The sequence continues at coordinate 445,727,446 of CM041776.1, forward strand.
TGAAGTTGCCCGCTCATCTCAAGGCATCTTTATCAGCCAACAAAAGTATATCACAGACCTTTTGAGTCAGACAGGCAAGAGTGGGTGTCGACCAGCTTCTTCACCGATGGATCCCAATCATAAGCTTGGCAACGCTCACGATGAGCCTAAAGTTGATTCATCTATGTATCAGCGTTTATGTGGTAAGTTGATATATCTTTCGCATACTAGACCTGATATTTCCTATGCGGTAAGTGTCCTAAGTCAGTTCATGCATGACCCAAGAAAACCGCATCTAGAAGCTGCCTATAGGGTTCTACACTACTTAAAGGGGACTCCAGGCCAAGGGATCTTGTTCAAAAAGGGGAACAACTAACAGTTCAAGCCATTACTGATGCTGATTATGGTGCGGCGGTCTACTACAGGATTCTGTGTGTTCCTGGCAAGAAATCTCTTGACATGGAGAAGCAAAAAAAAAATTGTGGCTCGATCCTCACAGAATCTGAGCTGAGAGCTCTTGCAAACGGTCTATGTGAGCTTCTTTGGATCAGAATTATTTTATGTGATTTACGAATCAAATGGAAAGGTCCCATGGAGTTGAGATGTGACAACAAGTCTACAATCAGCATAGCCCACAACCCGGTCCAGCATGATCGAAAAACACATTGAGATTGATAGACACTTCATCAAGGAGAAGATAGAAGGAGGTCTAATTGATCTAAGCTATATCCCTTCTGAAGAGCAGATTGCTGACGTGTTTACCAAACCTCTCCATAGTCCCAGATTCCATAATCTTATCTTCAAGCTGGGCATGAAAGACATTTACAAACCCAGCTTGAGGGGGAGTGTTGACAGACCTACTGAACAAGCACCATTAGTCTAGGAAATAGTGCATTTATTATTTCTGTAATAAATTAGGTTCTTATGTCTGTCCAGCATGTAATTAATTGTAGCTGTTCAATTATTTATGTTTCCTAGACAGACACTTCTAGATGTCTCTTCCTTTAGGTTATCTAGATCCTTCCTAAGGTGCCTATAAATATAGGGCTGTATATCTCCTTTCAGATCATCAAACTCTAAATAAACTCACGGTAAACTACAGTATTCAACAAAAAAAAAAACAGACACCTTAGAGTATTCTTAGATGCCGGTTTTCATCATATAACCGACACCAGAAGTGTATTTTTAGAAAAAATAATACAATGCTAAGGAGTCCGTCATTTAAAAACGTCACCTAAGCGATTTTTTTTTAATTGCACCCCATATAATAAGATTCCACACTGATAATTCAAGTACACACCTGGTAATAATATTCAATATGATGCAACCTGAAAAAATATTTACATTGATATACAAAAATTCATGAATTACGTACATTCTTAATTTTCTATCACATGTTTCATCCCCCATTAGTTATCTGTGTATAAGGGGAATCATTTATAACAGAACAGAAAACAGTATCAAGCTGGTCTTGCTACAGCAAAACAAACAGACAGCTGGTAATAACATTCAATACAATGCACACTTTCTCTAGAGCAAAACAAGTGTTGCTATAATAGAACAGAAGAAGAAATCAACTAACCATACAACAGGCCTCAAGCTACCCAAAATGCAAAGACAAAGAAACAAAAGAATATATACAGAGAAGAGAATTTGAAGCTTGGTGATCTGCTCCGCCTTCCTTTTTGGAAATCCTCCAACGGTAAGTTCTTATCACAGCTGCTAACAGAGCCATTATCATCTACGTCAAGGAGTATGAGGTTCAGGTGGGACTGAATAACAGCTTGCTGCGTTGCCCACTTGGTGATTTCAATTTCCCTTGGAGAAAAGGTTGAGGACAGCACATACTGCTTAGTTACAATATAAATCCTTCATAGTTGAAAACTCACATTTATTTAAGTTGTGGGGTAATGCCAACTTCATTACAACAACACCTCTTTGTGGAGGCAAGCCAAAAGAAAAAGAAATTCACAATTACTCATCCTGAGTACCAATTAATGAAATTAGCTTCACAAAAAACAGAACCATACATCTAACTCATATTCATACAAAAATCACCTCATATAGATGTACAAAACCCAAAAGTATGTAACCCCAAACCCTGATAAAACCATATTAAGCATAAGCATAACCACAAAAGTACATGTCAACTATCTACATGACGCTCCGTGTAACCATTCCAGCTAATTCAAGCATACAGCCACCAATGTGTTGAGATTATATATACACCCGTGAAAATGTTCTTCCAATATCAAAAGTGGAACAGGGTTCCGACTCCATGTAATATGTTTAAATATACATTCATTATTGTTCAACTTGGCATCTGTTCTCCCATAAGGTTCCAGAAAAGAAAAAAAAAACAAAATTTCCTACAAAATCTACTTTGATATTATACAGATGTTCACCTTGTCAAAGCCAACACTATTATCTAGCTGATGACTACAAAGGACTCAAAGTAATTATGACTTTTTCAAAGTAAGTAGACAAAGTCGTAAGAGGAGTTAACAACATAATAAAAGAGAAGTCAACAGCATAATAAAAGAGCAAGAAATACCTTATGTAACAGATCTGAACATTTCAGTAGCAGCAGCAATTCAGGAGCAATAACAGTGGCACTTAGAGCTGGAAGATCAGTCAAACACAAGCAAGGGAACATTTGTCAAAGAGGAGTGCAAACCAGCTGAATTTGATCATTAAAACAGTCCACACGATGCTCAGTTTGTCACCATTTTAGATAGTGTAACAAAGCAAAAGTAGCAGTCATAAATAATGTATAATAGTGGATGTGAGGTTCTGTTTTTAGTTCATTGGTAACAGCGTAATAAAAGAGGAGTTAACAGCATAATAAAAGAACAAGAAATACGTTATGTAACATATATATGAAAATTTCAGTAGCAGCAACAATTCAGGAGCAATAATAGTGGCACTTCGAGCTGGAAAATCAGTCAAACACAAGGGAACATTTGTCAAAGAGGAGTGCAAAATAGCTGAATTTGACCATTTAAACAGTCCACACAATGCTCAGTTTGTCACCATTTTAGATTGTGTAACAGAAGCAAAAGTAGCAGCCATAAGTAATGTATAATAGTGCAAATGAGGTTCTGTTTTCAGTTAATTGGTAACAGCATAATAAAAGAGGAGTTAACAGCATAATAAAAGAGCAAGAAATACCTTATGTAACAAATCTGAAATTTTCAGTAGCAGCAGCAATTCAGGAGCAATAATAGTGGCACTTAGAGCTGGAAAATCAGTCAAGCTACAGTCAAGCAAAAGCAGCAGCCATAAAAAAATAGGATCCATATATGTCAAACAAATGTGTTGTTTTGGAACCGACACTACAAATGTATTTTTGGAAATTATACCACATATTTTGTGTTCCCAACCTGTTAATTTAACTATTTTCATTTAACTCATTCTATTCCGCAATCAATACATCCACATATACTCATTCAAGTTGATAATCACATCATTCCAAAAGACAAATTTTCATATATTTTCATCCAACCCGTTAATCTTATATTCTGTTGCATACTTACAAAGAGAAACAATAAAAAACGCCATCAGTGATGGACGACCAAACATTCAATTTCTACAAGGGTGGCGTACAATAATAAAGCAACAACTTAATAACGGCATTTTGTAAGGAAAGCATGATCTGTAGCTTTACTCACCATCTTGTTCCTGGCAAAAAAAGAAAAGAAAGACATTCATATGCATTAGATGGTAGTGATGAAGAAGTAAAAAAAAAAAGAGAATTCATCCATTGAACAGCACTATATATAAACAATTAGCTTAAGCACAAAATCAATGAAAACAAGCAATCAAGTTACCCATGCGGAAGAGAACAAAACAGAAAAATAAATGTCAAAACAATAAACAACTAAGACAGTAGAGTTGTATACCAAAGCACTAGGAAGAGAATTATTCTTTCTTATATACATTTTTGATCAGTCAATTCAAATACAGTCCAAAACCAAAGCAGAATATTAAACAAACGAGTAAACAAATCAGAACTAATTTTTAATTCAAGTTAACCTAAAGTTATCTAATAATTGAAGTAAAATAATCACTATATAAATACTTTCAATTAAACAACCAACAAAGATGATTTACCTCAAAATGATAAAAGGAACTTGAATTTAGATAGAAGATAGAGAGAAGGCGAATGAAAGGCTGAGAAAGATCATGAATTTAGAGAACGAATACCTGAATGAGAAGAGGATGCGAGTCTCTTACCAATATAATAAGGGTGGAGATCTACTTTGATAAGAAGCATCGCTTGAACATCACTGTGGGTAACAACCGAGATTAAAACTTCTTAAGAGAAAGGGCTACTTATTACGTTTTTTAGATACAATCATAAGCAAATATAAAGTATAAGGTAAATGGTTACCTTAGTTTGAAATGGTGCAGGAGGAGCTGCAACAAATCAACAGCCTGATCATCCACCAATCAACCAAACAATCAACAACACAATTAGTCACACTATCAGTCATAAATGGTGCAGCAAAAAATTTGCACATATGATATTTGTGTGGTAGTAAATAAAGACAGCAACAAATTTTCATTTTCACTTTTGTGCATACATACAAACAAATCCACTAGAAGTAATCTTCAATAGCATTGACTCTAGTTTATATAATATCTCATAGATAATTTTTATATGTAGCATAGACTAATGTTTGTACATTTGGTGGTAAATTGAGACAACAACAACACTTCGGTTTATATTGGAAATGGTTAGTTTGGTTATGGAAAACATAATAGTAACTACTGTTCTGTTTAGTTGTTAAAGCCTTTTTTGAAGCTTCTAACCCATTTCAACAATGCCAATCACACAAAAACAGTCACACAACCAGCACAATTCAATGGTAGCATGAATAACAATCAACACACTAATTAAAAAAGGTTAAGGAAGCATAAGATCGAGTACCTATAGTCAGATGACTAGAGCACAAATGGTCGGCCAAATCAACAACACAGAATCAAATACAATGTAGGTTAACCTGCAGTAAAGAATGTAACTATAGTGACTATGTTTTTTTAGCAAGTAAGCCAAATGTTGGCCAATACTATTATTTCCTTATCAGATAAGCTAACATAACAACCACATTCAGTATAAACCAAGCAAGCCAAGGATAATGAAGGATAAGCAATAAGAAACTACCAGTAAAAAAATGAAAGAGTATTAAAAGGATAGAAAACTACCTACCGCATATGAAATATTCATTCCTGACAACTCGCCTACAATATTCAAGAACTAATTTTACCATGAGAAGAATTGCAGCAAGAGAATGCAGAGCAGACTTCAAGAAACCATAGCCGACTTCAAAAGATGATTCACCACGAAACCGAAGCCAACTTCTTCATGAAGATGATTCACCTAAGCATCAACTTGACAAGCACTTCTCAGTCTTCGTAACGGCAGACCTGCTGAAACATTTCTAACAAAATACAAAATGATATTTAGTATCAACTCTAGACTAGATTCAGGCATGTTCCGATAATTTTAAAGTTTGCCATGAATATATAGATTACCTTACGTATAGCCTATATATCAATGTACTACCATGGAAGTTCAACATTTCTCAATCGTCACCCTTTGCAAGGTGTCAGTATCAATGCCAAAATTGACATTTGCGTAAATGATTTGGCTTGAACAAGGATGGATGTGTCAGAAAGAAAATTGAAGTTGAAATTACCATCTCTTTAAGATCAGAATAAATAGGTCAGACTACTAATTGAGAATTTATTCAAGCCTTAGCCGCTGGAAGAAACCCAAAAATTGATACTCAGTACCTCAGTATACGAATCTCGCCACAGGTCCCGACTTGATGTACTACATAATTGAGAGCAATCGCCATAACTACAAAGGTGCGGTCACAAGAATAGAATGAAGAGGACGTAGAGCATGTATGTCCTAATGCCAGAGAGAAAAAGGTAAGTTGAGTGTATTAACTGATTCCAGAGTGAACTATTTTCAGTTCGTCTTCAATTTTGTGTACGAGATGCAGCAGTTAGGTGAATTAGCACTGCAGAGCGCGGTCACAAGAAGAGAATGAAGAGAGTGCATAGCATGTATGTCCTAATGCCAGAGAGGAGAAGGTAAGTTCGAGGAAATTACCGGTTCCAGACGAGATGCAGCAGTTCAGTGAATTAACACTGCAGAGCGCGGTCACAAGAAGATAATGAAGAGAGCGTAGAGGATGAATGTCCTAATGCAAGGGAGAAGAAGGTAAGTTCGAGGGAATTACCGGTTCTGGAGTGAAATCGGCCCGAATTCAATCTGGTCTACGAGATGCAGCAAGAAGATAATGAAGAGAGCGCAGAGCATGGACGTCCTGCTCAATCACTACAGAATGAAGAACGGCGAACAATCGAAATAGAATGGGAAATACAGGTTTAAAAAATATAACGACAGTTTGGTGTCGGTTTTTTTTTTTAACCTACACCTTAGATTATCTATTGTCATGGCTTCTTAGGCTCCGTTCTCAAGCTAGATGCCAGAGGGAGATTATGTTGAAACGCTGGTATACCTAGCGTTATGGAAAGATAGAGTTCAGTTGTCAAATGAGATAATCTAGGGTAGATTATTCTCACTATGAGAAATGAGAACGGGGCCTTAGAAACCGTTGCTATAGCTTCGACACTAAAGCTCCATGTTCTACTAGTGTATTAGTGTTATGGAAGAATTCCAACTTTATTTTGCTGCAAACAAGAAGATCCGGAAGGATACAATTGAGTTCATGGATATCAAGCAAAAGAGGGGAGAGTCGGTGAATGAATATAGCGACTGTTTTCACAAGCAGATGGCTGAAGTGGACGATGTAGATGAAAGAATACTAGTGAAGGCTTTTGGAAATGGCTTAGCCCATTCAAGATTGGCCGCAAAGATTGCTACTAAGGTGCCACAGACTCATGGAGAGTTAGCAGAAATGCTGCATGACTTCTTAAAGTCGAGATTGTTGAGAATAAAGCAAAAGATTTGGTTAATAGCTTCAAAATCACTAATGACAAAAAACCGGGAGGAGGAGGATAGTCCAGTGGTACCAGTTACGGGGAGGCATCTACCCCAAAGTCCTGGGGGGCAAGATACAAGCCTTACGGAAAGGATCTAACCACGCCTGGCTACACCGGGAGTAAACCAACGTATGGAGCAAAAGTCATCACTATCGCACCGGGGCGATATGCGGCTGCGGTAAAAGAAGGTTATATGCCACCTCCTAGGAAGCCTGCCCCGGGGGAGAACCCGGTAGCGTAATGTGAATTTCACGGACATTATAATCACAGGTGGACGATGTAGATGAAAGAATACTAGTGAAGGCTTTTGGAAATGGCTTAGCCCATTCAAGATTGGCCGCAAAGATTGCTACTAAGGTGCCACAGACTCATGGAGAGTTAGCAGAAATGCTGCATGACTTCTTAAAGTCAAGATTGTTGAGAATAAAGCAAAAGATTTGGTTAATAGCTTCAAAATCACTAATGACAAGAAACCGGGAGGAGGAGGATAGTCCAGTGGTACCAGTTACGGGGAGGCATCTACCCCAAAGTCCTGGGGGGGGCAAGATACAAGCCTTACGGAAAGGATCTATCCACGCCTGGCTACACCGGGAGTAAACCAACGTATGGAGCAAAAGTCATCACTATCGCACCGGGGCGATATGCGGCTGCGGTAAAAGAAGGTTATTTGCCACCTCCTAGGAAGCCTGCCCCGGGGGAGAACCCGGTAGCGTAATGTGAATTTCACGGACATTATAATCACAGGACAACCAATTGCGCGACACTGTCGAAAGAATTGAATAGGATCGATGAGCAAAGAAAGAGGCAAGAAAAGTAGAAGTAGGAGGCTCCCAGGCAGCATAAAAGTAACAATGACTACCAAAATCGATCTTGGACTAGTCGAAATGAAGGGAGCTTGGCTGGACAAAGAGGTGAAAGTCATCCGGAGATAAATCACAGTAAGTCCTTCGACTTTGGGGTCATAACCAGGTTATTCTCATAAAAAGGACCATTTACCGCAAGATAAAAGAAAAGGCATGTGCATGAGGTTCACGAGGAATTACCAGAAAGAAAAATTCAGAAGAAAGAGTCTCTACCAGCGATCTATTTCACAGAGGAGGATGAGGTAGGAGTGTACTTTCCCCCACAGTGACCCCCTTGTCATTCTGGCTCAAGTCAATGACATAATGGTGGGCAACATTCTGGTTGATAGTGAAAAGGTAAGAATGTACCATCCCTCCTGTTCCTCGGTTAATCTTGCTGCGTACCTGATCCTAAACTGGTTACGTAGGGAGAGAGCTTTATGAAGAGAGAAGACGTATGTATTGTGCCAAAGTGTCAAGCCTGTCCCTCTTATGGGGGTGTTCTTTTATTTATAATGTTTACATTGTTAGATCGGGGGTTGCCAGCCTGTCTCTCTCTTTTGGTTGTCAGGCTGGCATTTGTACATAAATGAGATATTTGACTGCTTATTTGGCCGGAACGCGTTCCGGCCTGACGATATCTAGGGTACTCCTTCCAGTCCCAGGAGACCGGATGTCTTTCTTACTTTACTCTTATACTTTTCCCTCTTCATCAGTCCCACAAGTTCTACTTTTGATTCCTTGAATGTAAAAGTAGAACTTTTTCTTCCTTGTCATGCTTTTGAGAAAAATCCTTGCCTGTCTTTAGTTTTTTGATGATCTTCCGGATTGACTTTCTTCTTTCCTCAGTAGTCCCACAAGTTTTCCTTGCTTTTTTCCTTATCCTCCTTTTTTTTTAAAAGAAAGAAAACTTGCCCGTGCCTCGCGCCTTTTCGATGTAGAATTTTCGGAGGCGGTTTGTGTCAGCGTCCCTTTTCCAGGAAGGTGCAGAGTCCTTATTTTATTGTTTTTTATTAGCCGGGCGGGAACCGTTTTCTTCAAAACTCCAGGTTTTATTCTTGATACCTTCTCTCTCCTTTACCCACTTCAGACTTTGCCGCTATTTCCTTACGCTTCGTTTCCGAACCTCTTCTGTATCTTCCTTGTTTCACTGTTTTCCTCCGCTCATCTTCCCCAATGGCCTCTTCTAGCTCGAAGAAAACTAAGGCAGCAGCTAATTTTGTTCCTGCAAAAGAGGTGATTCAAGGTACCTTTTCGTCCCAGGGGTTTCGCCCTTCCCATTTGAAATCTACCACACCCTTTTCTGCCGATCGGGAGCCTTCTCCATCCTCCCTGGACACTTCCTCCCTTCTCTCCTGCTTAAAGGATGTCAAAGTCCCACAGGGTACTCGCATCTATCTTCCTTCTTCCGATTCACATCCCCACGACGATTTTGGGCTCGGATATGCCGTTTATGCGGATTTTTTCTCTCGTGGCTTGACTGTGCCCCCTCACCCATTCGTTCTGGGCTTCCTAATTCGGCGTTGCTGCGTGCTTGCTCACCTACACCCAAAGGCAATTTCTTACCTCCACGCCTATGTTCTCCTTTGTGAGGAGAACAAAATTCGGGTGGAAGCAACCGAGTTCGCCCAATTCTACTCCACAAGGGATGATCCTGATAGCCTGACCATCAAGGCGAAGGCCGGCTTTTCTCTTTTTGATTACAAGAAAGCGTCTTCCGGGTGGAACTCCCGATGGTTTGTCATTGTCCCACCACCAGGCCGATTTTTGGGAGTTCCTTACTGCTCCTCGATCCCGAAAGGCCAATTTAGCTGCCCCCTTCCCCGGCACAAGAAATGCCCATCTCGAAGATCCTGAAGATGGTAAGCAACAAGCAACCTACGGTTTCCCAATTTTTCACCCCGGCGCGCCTGGAGTCTTTGAAGAAATATCACAGTACGCTTTATTTGGCCTGTTTTTACCTAAATCTTTTACTTTTTTACCGTCTTCTTACTTTTTGCGTCGTTCTGGTAGATTTCTTTCTAGAGGAGATTAGGTGGGGCCCTTCAACAGTTGGAATTTTGTCAACTTCAAAATGGGTGACGAGCAAGTTGATTATTATGCGTCCGTTGATGCGGCTGTCGATGCGGCCACAAAACTCCTTGGGGATGCTTCTTCTTCTAAGAAGAGACAAAGAGGTGACAACGACAAGGATCGATCCGGACAGAAGAAAAAGAGAATTATTGAGTCCCCAGCCCGATCGTGCGGTGATTTGCCAGGTACTTGGCACGTGAGTCCAGGGTCTGGGCGTCGCGTCTTTCTCCCTCTTACTCCCGGTTCAGGCCTGGGGTCAGTCTCTCACCCAGGGCAGGAGTCTGGTCATCCAACTCCTATTTGTGAATTGTTTCCTGACTTGGCAGGATATTTTTCTTCTGATCCGGCCCACGGTGCTGTCTTGGAAGAGACTGACCTACATATTGCTCTTTCTTATTTGAAGGAAACTTTTGCCTTCCCCTTTTGTACATTCTTTGCTGACCCTCCCTTTCTTAGGCTCTCAAGGCGCACCCATAACCGTTACTGACAACGAGGTTGCATGAGGCCCTGCCCTCCCCACTGCTGCCGTTCCGGCTTCCGGCACTCAAAGATTCCGGAAGAAAACTGTATCAAAGCCGAAGGCTGTCTTAACGGAGGTCTCTGAAGCTGAAGGGAACAGCGAGGCTCTTGGCACCTCAACTCCATGTGATGTTCCTGGAGCCAAGGAATCAGTACACGAGAAAGTGAAAGAATACCGACCAGTGCCCGAGAACCCAGAGCTCCGAAGCAAGCAAAGGGAGGACATTACTGCCTCTTCCTCCTCTCCACCTCCTCCTGTTCAGGGGAGTTTCACCGGTCCTTCCCAGAAGGAGGGATGGTTCTACTATCTTGGGCAACCCCTGCGCAAGATCTCTTGGGATACTGCTAGATATACCGACGCTTGGAAGGAAGCGATAAAGCTGCCTGACCATCCGGACAGGATCTTTGCTCCTCCGTCCATCGTTACTGCTACCAAGGAGAAACTGAGGGCCGGGAGCGGAGGAGCCGATGCTATCATGCGTCACTCCCTTCCCATGGGGGAGGTCTTCAACTTAATGTGGCAGGGCATTTTTCGGGTTAGTGCAATCTTCCTCCCATTCTCCTATACCCTTTCGGTGCTCCCTAAACTTTTTATGTTTTGTTTCCTTTAGGTTATGTCAATGGCCCAAAGTGCTGAAGTTCAAACCCGGGACCTCCATTCTGATCTGCAACACGAGAAAAATCGGGCCAACAACATTGAAGCTGAGTTGAGGCAGACCCGCTCTTCCCATGATAGTTACATTGATCTCGTAAATTACGAGATTGACCGCAAGGTGAAAGAAAGGACGAACACTCTAAACAAAGAGTTATGGTCATCTCGCCATGAGTGTGTCTACCTTCGAGATGAGTATGAATTGAAGTTAAAGAATTTGCGAGAAGAGATGTTTGCTTTGAGAAACCTGAATCTCCGAACCGAGAGTATCCTGAAACAGGTACACAGCCAAGCTTCCGGCAAAAAGGATGTCATGATACCTCCGCATGCTTTGTCTGACTTGGAAGTTTTGTTGCGGCAGGTACAAGCTGCTCACAAAAGGGAGGTGGATTCCCTTGCTTCAGATAAGGTTTACTTTGCGGACCTGAAGGCTGCTCTTGAGAAAGAGACCGAGTCCCTTGAGATGGACAAAAAGGCTTTGACCAAACAGAATGAGGCTTTAGTGGAAGACAAAGCTAAACTCATTCATGAGCTTACCAGATTGGCCGAGGAAAGGGACGCCCTGGACGAGCAGACTCGGGCCGCCTTTGATCAAGAGAAGCAGTCCCTGATGGAAGAAAACACGGCTCTTTCCGCCGGTAAGGCTGCTCTTGCGGCCGAGAAGGTCTCTTTGGAGGAAAATGTGAAGGCTTTAGAGGAAGCCACGACCTTCCTTCAATCCGAGAATGCTAAGATCCCGGCCAAGGGTGAGTTTTATCGACCTCTTGCCAGCTGCCTTCTGTCCTTATATTTTATTCTTACCAATCTTACTCTTCTTTCTTTTTAAACCAGATTATGAAAATCTTCTAAGGCATGTTGAGAAACTCAACGACCGCGTTGACAAACTGATTGAGGAACTTTCTGCCATGGGTTCTGACCGCGATCTTTACCGGGCCCAGGTCCTACAGCTCGAGGAGGATATTGCCAAGCATTCAGCCTACGCCCGTCGGACTCAAGAGGAGCTGAAGAAGTAGGGAACCATCATTGCCCACTTGAAGAAGGCTTTCGGTTCTCAAAGCTGGAAGATTACTAATGTTTGCCGCCAGACCATTTCCAGGTACTTCTTGAAGAGGGGAGAGGTTTTGGATGACGACTTGTATAGTGAGCTGGAGTTTGACAAAGTTGCGCAAAAGAGCAACTTCCTTGAAGATTTCGAGAAGTTCGGCCGTCTCCCTGGTGAGACGGTCTTTGGACCTGGTCAGGCCTCCTTCCTTCCTCCCGACAGTGGTATGCGCCAAGGGGTTGCCGGTTCTCATCAGGCCGTTGGAAAGTCTAATTCTCAGGAGAGCGTGTCCCATCCGGTCGAAGGGTCTGCTGCAAAAAAGCCTGCTAAAGAATAGATGCTTTTTAGAGAGAGTAATTTCCTAGTGTAGGGATCTTGTGAAGTTGTATTTTGGGTTACTACTTTGGTAATGTTTTAGCGTTTCCGCCCTTGCCACTGCTTTTGTATTTCTTAGTTGATTCAAGTTACCTTCTATGGGTTGGCTTTATACATCTTTCATTTGGCTTTATCCGGAGCGACCGGATTTCCAAATGCTTTATAAGCCCCTTTTATTTACACCAAAGGTCCTTATACTTTCGCTCAGTTTTATTTTTAAGAAAATTCCTAGACATTATAGGCACGCCGGCCAGATGATACATTTCAAGGCATGATAGCCTGTAGGCACGCTTGCCGGATGGTACATTTCAAGGCATGATAGCCTGTAGGCACGCTGACCGGATGGTACATTTCAATGCATGATAGCCTGTAGGCACGCTGGCCAGCACGCTGGCCGGATGGTACATTTCAAGGCATGATAGCCTGTAGGCACGCTGGCCAGATGGTACATTTCAAGGCATGATAGCCTGTAGGCACGCTGGCCGGATGGTACATTTCAAGGCATGATAGCCTGTAGGCACGCTGGCCAGATGGTACATTTCAAGGCATGATAGCATGTAGGCACGCTGGCCGGATGGTACATTTCAAGGCATGATAGCCTGTAGGCACGCTGGCCAGATGGTACATTTCAAGGCATGATAGCCTGTAGGCACGCTGGCCGGATGGTACATTTCAAGGCATGATAGCCTGTAGGCACGCTGGCCAGATGGTACATTTCAAGGCATGATAGCCTGTAGGCACGCTGGCCGGATGGTACATTTCAAGGCATGATAGCCTGTAGGCACGCTGGCCAGATGGTACATTTCAAGGCATGATAGCCTGTAGGCACACTGGCCGGATGGTACATTTCAAGGCATGATAGCCTGTAGGCACGCTGGTCAGATGGTACATTTCAAGGCATGATAGCCTGTAGGCACGCTGGCCGGATGGTACATTTCAAGGCATGATAGCCTGTAGGCACACTGGCCGGATGGTACATTTCAAAAAACTTTGTTTCAATAGAATACCTCATTTTATTGCTCTTGTGAAAAATGTTTTTATACATAAAACTTTTTAAGGCATTCAGCGTGCCAAGAGTGAGGCAATTCGTATCCTTCACTGTTTTTTAGGCGATATGAGGCTTGCCCTGTTCGCCGTTGTATTATAAATGGTCTCTCCCACTGGGGCTCTAACTTCTTTGGCTGCTTTACCTCCCGAAGGACCAGTTCGCCCGGAACGAAACTTCTTTCCCTTGTCCTTTGGTTAAAGTATCTCTCCACCTTTGCCGTATCCCTTTCCATCCAGACTTGAGCCATGACCCTAGTTTCTTCAAGTAAATCCAGGCTGTCTTTTACCCCTTCACCGTTATTTTCCTCGTCATAGGATTCCCATCTAACTGATAGGACTACAATCTCAGCCGGAACAATTGATTCCAGACCGTAGCCCTTTTTCGGTCATTCTGTAGGACCAAAGGATCTGAGGCAGCAATTCCGCCCATCCTCCTTTCTTGCTGTCCAACCTCTTTTTTATAGCTTTGACGATTTGCCCATTTGCGTTTTCCACCTGACCGTTTGCTTGTGGATGAGCGACCGATGCGAACCTCAAATCGATCTTCCACTCCTCACAGAATGCCCGAAAGCTACCACAATTGAACTGGGCTCCATTGTCTGTCACTATTATCTTTGGGATTCCAAACCTGCAGACCACATATTTTCAAATAAAGTCCTGTGACTTTCTTGCGGTAATAGATATTGTTGGCATGGCTTCTACCCATTTGGTGAAGTAATCAAGGTCCAACAATATCTAACCCCCACATGGCGAATGGGACCGGGGATAATATAGCTTTTTGTGTGGCTGGGGGATTATGTATCTTGTGCCCGTGTTGCTGGCATTTTATGCATTTCTGTATGTACTCTTTAGAATGCTCTTTCATTTCCGGCCAATAGTATCCCAGCCTTAGGATTTTGTGAACTATTGCCCTTTTTCCTTGGTGGTTTCCGTAGGTTCCCTCGTGTAGCTCCTTCATGAGCCTTGCTCCCTCCTCTATGGTGACACACTTAAGCGCTGGTCTTGCGAATGATCTTTTGTAGAGTTGCCCGTGCTCTATGAAGAAAGATGCAGCTCTTCGCTTTATCTTTCTTGCTTCTTTCTCGTCTTGTGGCAAACTTCTGCCTTGTATGTATTCAATGATGGGTGTCATCCAAGAGTTGGCTACTGTGTCCGATTCAATGGTGCACACTCGGACCTCTTCCAAACTTGATTTCGCCTTTATTTCCATCCAGACTTTACTAGGCATTCTTTCGGCCATACTGGCCAATTTGGCCAACGCATCGGCCTCTATATTTTCCGCTCGGGGAAGATGCCTTAATTTGCACTTCTGAAAGTTCGCCTTTGTCTCCTGGACTTTGGCCAAGTACTTCCCGAGTTTCTCCTCTTTGACCTCGTAAATATTGTCGTTTTGTCGTGCCACCAACATTGAGTCTGAGTATATTTCCAATTCTGCACAAGGAATTTAAAGAGGTAAGCTCCATTTCCCCCCTTTTGGAGGTACGTGACAAGTTTATAAGGACACAAATGGAAGCTACTGTCTCATTATAAGAAAAAAAACCTGTTGCCCCTAAGGCAGTGGCGATTTCCAAACCCTGTATGAGAGCCTCATACTCTGCTTCATTATTTGCTACCTCAAATTCCAACCGGAACGCAAAGTTAAGAGTTCTTCCATCTAGTGTTTGGACCACTATTCCGACTCCCGCTCCAGTCTTACATCGAGCTCCATCAACTAAGATGACATGTGGGTTTACGGGCTCTCTTTGCTTTTGGGCAAAGGTCGTCTCGGTTATAAAGTCTGCCAAAGCCTGTGCTTTTATAGCTGTTCGAGGGAGAATGTGAATTTCGTACTGGGTGAGTTCGACCCAACTAACCATTCGTCCAGATGCATTCAGGTTGTTTGCTATCTGCTTTAGAGGCCAATTTGTTCTAACAAATATCCGATGTGACTGAAAATAAGGTCCAAGGTTTCGGAACGCAACGACTAATGCAAACAATATTTTTTTGATGTTGGTGTACCGACTTTCCGCTGGGGTTAGGATTTTTCCGGTGTAATATACTGGTATCTCTTTTTTCTCTTCCTCCGTTATTAGCACGGCCGCCACCGCCCAATCTGTGGCAGACAGATAGAGGTATAAGTCTTGACCGGGCACCGGAACACCCAATTTTGGCAATTTTCTGAGCATTTCCTTGATCCTTTAAAGGCTTCTATACATTCTTGACTCCACTGGAATCTCTTGTTTTTTCTTAGAATGTTGAAGAATGGGATTGACTTCTCTTGGAGTTTTGAACAGAATCTTCCTAAGGCCGTGAGTCTTTCATTTAATGCTTGCACATCTTTAATGTTCATTGGTGGCGATAGATCGAGGATTGCCTGGGTTTTTTCGGGATCTACCTCAATCCCTCTTTGCCCGACGATAAAGCCTAAGAACTTCCCCTTTGTAACTCCAAATACACATTTTTCCGGATTTAGCTTGATTTGGAATCTGTCCAGAGTGTCAAAAGTTTCCTTCAGGTCTTCCATGTGCTGTGTCCAAGAATTGCTTCTCACCACAATATCATCAACGTATGCCTCCACGTTTCGGGCTAATTGTTGTTTGAATACTTTGTCTATCATTCTTTGGAAGGTTGCTCCCGCATTTTTTAATCCAAAAGGCATTACCTTGTAGCAAAAGGTTCCGACCGAGGTAATAAAGGATGTTTTTCCGAATCTTCTTCATTCATCCTTATTTGATTGTATCCCGAGAATGCGTCCAAGAAACTTAAGACAGAACTTTGAGCCGTTGAGACGACCAATCTATCTATTGATGGTAATGGGTAGAAGTCTTTAGGACATGCTTTATTTAGATCTATGAAATCTACACACATTCTCCATTTGCCATTTGACTTTTTAACCATTACAACGTTGGCCAGCCACTTGGGATAAGACACTTCTCTGATGAATCCGGCCTTGAGCAGTTTTTGCACCTCAGCGCGTGCCGCAAGGTCCCTTTCTTCTCCTATTATTCTTCTTCTTTGCCGGATGGCTGGGTGCTTCGGATCCACTCGTAGGTCATGCCGGATAACGCTTGGGTCTATTCCGAGCATGTCGTCCGTACTCCAGGCGAAAGTTGTCCTTCTTTTTTCCAGGAATCTCATCAGGTGAGTTTGCTCTCTATAGCTGAATGCATTCCCTATTTTAAAAAATTTAGAAGGGTCAGTTTTTAAGTGTACCTCTCTTGGTGAGTCTTTAGAAGTTCCACAACCTTCTGTATTTTGATCCGACTCCGGTGGGAGAGGTAGTTTTCCCTTGAATTCCTTGTCTGATCCCACCGTTTTAACCATTCCTTCTTCCGGCATACCCTCCATGATACGGACTTCACAGATTCGAGCCATCTTTTGGTTCCCTTTTATGGTTACCGCTTTTCCAGTCTTGGTTAAATACTTCATTTTTAGGTGGTGAGTGCTACATATTGCTTTGAAGGCGTTTATCCCCGGTCGGCCGAGATACATATTGTATCCGGAAAGTCCTGGTACAATGAAAGCTGTAAGCCTTTCAGTTCTTCGTTCATCTCCTAGTCCCAATGTTATGGTGAAGTCTATGCTTCCTGAGGACCTAGTAGAAACGCCCCCAACAAAGCCTCCGAGGACCGCCGAGTATGGCTTGACTTTACTCTCCGGGATTTCTAGCTTCTTAACAGCCTCGGCTAATATGACATTCTCTCCAGCTCCGCTATCTATCAAGATTCCCTCCATCATTCTGTCATTTACCTGCGCCTGAATGACAAGTGGATCGTTGTGAGGATATAACACCCCTTCTTCGTCTTCATCTGTAAAGAAAATCTGGGGAAGACTTTCCCGTTTGGCGATTTTTCTTTCTGGGAGCTCTTGATGTACTGCATGAATATGTCTTTTCCTTTCGTTTGGGGTCAATGGTCCTACTTCTGAAAAGAGACCTGAGAATTTGCTTAAAGAAAAAGTTTATTAGACTTCTATTCTTTCCGGAAGTGATTTACCGGAAGGCTTGTTTTTACAATGTATGTCTTTCTTGAGATGAAAAGAAATCAATTACACTATTTTCGCCTGACTACCGGTATGACCAGACCTATCTAATGTTTAAAGAAACAAAAAAAACTTCTTCACCTTCTTACAGACCTGAGATCATACCGACCGACTTGCCGTGATTCAGTTCTGGATGGACCTCTTCCTCCTGGTGATTTCGAGAGGGGAACTGGCTTTGCTTGCTATACTGTTTCTACTGGCCCGTCATCTGTTTTCCTTTGCTTTTCTTTTCTTCTTTGATGACTCGCAACTCCTTGGCCAGAGTGGCACAATTTGCGGTTCTGTGACTCTTGCAACCATGATATTCACAGAAGGCTACTGGGATCTCTCCTGGATAAGACTTCTTTGGTGGGGGCAAATATCCTTCCTTGACTGCCGCCGCATACCTGCCTGGATCGATTTGGACAACAACCCTGGCGTTCTGATACTATGGTCCTTGGGATGGGGCTTTGTAGTAAGGTTTGTATCTTGAGCCTCCCCCGGATGAACTTCCTGACGCGTTGCCGGATGAGCCGTTCCCACTCTGTCCTCCCTTTTTATCGCCAATGGCCCTAAAGCTATTTGCCAAGTCTCTGGCCTTATTCTCCGCCACCTCCGATTTTAGAAAATCGTGAATCATCTCAGCTAGTTCCCCATGGGTTTTTGGAGCCTTTTTCGCGATCTTCCCAGCAAGCCTTGGTTGTGCTAACCCGTTTCCAAAAGCCTTAATCAGAATTGTTTCATCAATGTTGATAAGTGCAAAACATATCGACTTTTAGGGTTTAAATACCTTATGAATTGCAATATCTGAAGCACATGTTTCCCACTTATTATGCGTTTTTTCCTAAGATTTATGTTTTGATATGAACTAATGCATTTTATATGTTCAATGTAGGAAAAATCCATGTAATTAAGTAGATTTACTCATGAGGATTCCAACGCAACAAATGGGGATCAAATCGGAGCTAAATCGAGCATTTTAGAGACAATTGAACTTTGGTCCGGACCAGTGTCCGGATCAGTTGGTCCAGACCAACACATGCCCGTGCGCCAGAAGAAGAAAATCGACATGGTCCGGACCAGTGTCCGGATCACCTGGTCCGGACCAACATGCCAGCGCGCCAGAAGAAGGAAATCGACATGGTCCGGACCACACTGGTTCGGATGGTGGTCCGGACATGTCTAAATTGACAGCGTACAGAGCATGTCGATGGGTGTGAATTGGTTTAATAATATATTTACCAATTCACACCGACACCCCCTTCAATTCTACCCCATTTTCACTATAAATAAACCTATAACCCCCATTAAATCATATCTCATTCCACCCCAAACTTATGCCAATTTTCTTCCACAAAAATCACCATTTTCTCTCCCAAAAATCATACAACTACATAATCTCCATATAAATCCTCACTTCATCTCATCCCATAAAAACATTCCATTTCCCATACCGTTGTTCTGTTCAACCTCTGTCCAAATATTAGCAGTTATAAAGGAGCTGAATTAATTATCTTTCCCAGATGATTTCTTTTACTTCTTATTCTGTCTTTTTAATTATGTTGGGCTAAGAGGATTTACTCCGGGTGAAGGTGTAATTATAGTTTGTATAATTATGTAATCTATATTTCTACCAGTTTAATTAAATAAAGTTTGTTACGATTAAAGCTTATCTCTCGCCTTTTTAATAAATCTCATGAATTTATTAAAATGCTTTACAAAGTCTATTTTGATCAGAGCGGTGATAAAAAGACAGGTTAATTAATCGATAAATCTGTGGAAAACTTATTATGATTTAATAAGTTAGTATTTTCAGACGCAAATATAATTTCTCATTCCGTTTACATGTGTTTTGCTCGAATCTGGAATAGACCGAGCATGTTCTGGTAAACGAGATCTTTCAAGTCTAGGATTTAGTCTTTTAAGATAATAACAGGAATTTTGCTAAACTATTATAATTAACCGGTAGAGTTAGCATAATTAATCAGATTATATAAACCTGAACCCGGAGTCCCGTTTAATATTATCTTCCACTCAGTTAATTTAATCTGTTGTTTTACTTTACAAAAACGAGTCAATTATCCCCCCTCTTGTGACAAGCTTAGGTTCTATTTTATTTCGCTATAAGTCCCACGGTTTGACCCCGGCCGCTTCTGTTCTCTATACTACTGCGACCGGGTTTTGTTTGCAGCCCGAAGGATATTTGAGTTAATAATTTCTTTCTCAATTGTTTAAAATACACCAGTTCCAATCTATCTCATTTTCCACTCTGCAAAATGGCGCCGTTGCCGGGGACTTGATTTATTCTGGTCCCTAAGCCCCGGATAATTCACCTGTTATATTATAATATTCTGTTTATATTATATCGGACATCTAATCTCGGACATCTGACTTCTGACTTCTTAATATTATTGTCATTTAATTTCCATTGTCCTTCAAATTTCCAGTATACTAACTACTAACTTAAAATTTCTGTCATTTAATTTTCTGTCATTTTAATTTCCATTGTCTCTAACTACTAACATTAAATTTCTGTCATCTAATTCCTAACATTTAAATTTCAGTCAATTAAAATTAAAAAAAATATTAAAAAAAAATAGTCCTTAATTTTCTAATTATTTCTGTTTATCTGTTTAATTTTCCCCTTCCTATTTCTTTCTATTTTTATTTATTCACATCACGAGTTTCTTTTTTCTGTTTTGAGTGGTGAATGCCTGTTACTCGATCACACAGCCTCCCGGACGATTTTAACAATCATTCAGGTAGCTATATCGCTGAGATCGAAAGAACCTTTCTGCGCACTTTGAGGCAGAGACGAACTCAACAAAACATAACCACCACAGAGATAGAATCAAACCAGGAAGCAGATATGTCATCAACTCCAGCTACAATCCGAAACATCAACAGGCCGTCTAACCAAGGACAACAGTCCGCCATCATCCTTCCCACCCTTACCCCATCCGAGTACGATGAGTGACAGAAGCTTAAGCCATATCATCAGATCCGATGTGTAAAGGAGTTGGGCATGTTCGATGGCTCCAATCCTGACGAAGCCCTGTTGCATGTCACTAAGTTTCTGCAGCATGCAAACAGTCTGACTGCAACCGACGCAGTACTCCAGTACGCATGGCTGTCATTATTCCCTCATAGCCTGACCGGAAACGCAAGTAAATGGTATCACAGCCTTACACCAAGTACCATCGGTACTTGGGATGAAATGGCAACCAAGTTCTACGACAAATTCCTGCCCTCGAGCCGAATATTGGAAATGATTGCTGAAATCTACAATTTCAGACAGCCAGGGTCGGAAAACATTTGTGAAACTTGGGACCGTTTCAAAGGACTACTACTTACTTGTCCCCACCATGGTCTGACGAAAGAACAAGTATCACAATTGTTCTACAAAGGCTTAATCGGTCCTTGCAGAACAATGGTACTATCCTCTCTAGGGGCTGACATTCTGAAAAAGCCAGGAAAACAGTTTCTGAATCGCATAGTCTCTCTGTGAAGAGATCAGAGACTGGGCCTCGGGCGGATCAAGAGGCGGCACTCCAGGTTTATACCAAGTAGGGGAAAGTGACAACAAATTTGACCAGCTGATGAAAAGCCATGAGCAACTCATGGAGAGCAATGCCCAGCAGGCAACAAAAGTAAGCACCCTGCAGAAAGTAGTTGAGCAGATGACCATGAATTCCTACTCCCACCAAGCAAAGTCGTTGATTTCTCGATCATCTACAACCCCTCCAGGCTATGCTCCTCTATCCCTATCAACTCCTGATGCTTCTTGCACGCAATGCGGCGGTCCACACGACTACGAGCAATTCCCCGAGTTACAAAAGTTGAAGGCAGTCGAGGAAGCAAATTTTGTGAGTAATAATCAAGGTTTCCGACAACCTTGGCAGCAGAATGTACATCCTAATCTTCGATACGGTAATACCAACAACATCCAGAATCCAGGAACACTCCAGCCTTCCCAAAACTACAGGCCCCAATCGAACTTCCAAGGAGGCCAGAGGCAATTTCAACAACCTTCATACGGTAATGAAGCTTCTTCAAGTCGACCACCTCAACCTCAAACTAATCCAGAGTCTGAGATGGGTCAGATACAAGAAATGTTTAGAGTCATGATGAACAAATCTCGAGACACTCAAGAGGAGGTCTCAACTCTCAGGAAAGATCAGAAGGCATTACAATCACAGATTCAACAACTCTAGACCCAACAAAGGCCATCTGGCCAAATTCCCTCACAAACCGATCGAAATCCAAAAGAGTATGCAAGCGCAATTTATGTAGTGGACCAGCCCATCACACTAGCTCAAAGGGAGCAACAACCAGTGAGTGAAATGGTCCATGAAGAGGAACATCAGGCTGAGGAAGAATACCTCGACATGAACCAACTGAAGCTCTATGCCAAATTAGCTGAGATAAATGAAATGATGGAAGGTTCACTAAACCTTGCATCACAGCAACCGGAGAGCGAAATGGTTCATATAGTGCACAACTTTACTGAGGATTTGAGTTACTCTCTGTCACCACCCCAGTTCGAACCTGAGCAAATGACATCAAACCTTCTGCTTGAGCTTGAAGACAAGCCATCACAGGACAACTTCTACATAAACTTCATGGAGTCTTCTCCCTCTAAAGTCAATTACCGTTATTTTCCCTCCTTCTCTGTGCAATACCCAGAAAATGAGGATAGTTACATCCTCAAAAATGAAGAGGAGGAAATGCTCGCTCCCGCCAGAACATCCAAACAAAACGCCAGTATCACCTTCGAAGAATCAATTTTCTCTGAAGATGATATCGATCAGCGTTCTTTCTATGAGCCTCACCTACAGAAGGAGGATGTCTTCATCCTCCAATTTGAGGGAGAACAACAGTCAGCACCTGGTCTTCTGTTTGAGACCCGTTACCAACAATATCTCCTAAAAAAACAGGTTTTATGGAGTAACTATTTTCTTAATTTAATTGTTGAGGTAATGGTTTGTTTTTATCCAGGTAGTTCAATCCTGATTGTTAGCTATTTCATTTTCCCGTTAACGACAATGTCAACTTTCATCTTCGATCTGGGAAAATGAAGTGCATGCGTCTAGCTAAGGACGTTTAAAAAAGAGCAGCTAACTAGGAGGCAACCCAGTATTTATCAGGTTAATAAAAAAATATAATAATAATAAAAAAATATACATCATTCCAGGCTGAGATCGAGCGAAGACAGCAGCAAATGGAGCAGAGATACCAAGCTGAGATCACCCAGCTTCGGGAGCAGGAACGACGATCTCAGGATAATTACGAGGCTCTGCTCCATGACTTCCAGCAGTGGCAGGCTTAATACCCACCACCGGAGTGATTCTATGACAGTTATTTTCTCTATTGTGTTTTTCCATTCCTGCTTTACTATTTGTTTACTGTATTTCTAACGTTTGACAGTTTACTTTTTATTTGGTTTGTTTCAGTGTACGCACTATCTTTATTATTTAATATCAGCTTTCCTTTTTTATGTTGCAATAATACTTTCCTTCTCCAAAGTTGAGCACTTGCATAACGCAAGTGTGAGGAACGTTTCCCCGACAAAAGCTTAAGTGTGAGGAAGGGCTACTTCCTCAAATCCAAGGATATAAGGGGAGTTATTTGTTTTAATTTATGCAAAAGTTAAATAATGTTAAGTTCGTTTTACTTCTCTTATTTGTTTTATCTCTATTGCCATACATAACCGCTTTCCTCCATGAGTATGACACATTTTGAAACGTCTTCTTTCTTTGAAAATTTTTAACTGAACAATTGAGGACATTGTTCCTCTTAAGTGTGAGGAAGTTAATTTAGTAGAGACCTTTCCCTGAAAATGTGTCAACTGGTCTAATACATATAGACATTAGATTTACGGGTGAAAATATTTTGTAGAGAAATCAAACATGGTAAGCAACTTTAAGATTAGTTTTGCTCATAATTGTTAGCTTTCATGGTTTCATTATAAAAATTATTTTGTGTGCAAGCTAATTATTAAGTCTGAACTGGTTTAACTCGGTACCTTTGGAAATGAAAGGAAAGTTTGGAATGGAAGAATAAGACAAGGTACTCCTCTGATCTAATATTTTTGTTTAAACTGAAACGGGCCTCTTCCATTCGGTTATTAAGTCCTAGGGGTGCTTTATCACCCATTTACCTAAGATCATTTGATCTGGGGTAAAAGACCCAAAACTACTACATGAATGAAGAGAAAAGTCTGTAGGGTTTAAAATAAATTTGCAAACAGTGCTATTAAAAGTTTGTTACGAAAAAAAAAGAAAGAGCTTAAGGTTATTTAGATCATGAGTATGTGGTGTTGAAAGGTACTGCGGAATAAGGCAATACTTCACACCCCTTGTCATTTCTGGGTATTTAAGGAAAGAAATGGTGGAAAGCTCCCGAGTTAATCTGTGTTCATTCTTGATGATTTAACTTCTCCAAATTTTTGGTTTGAAGAGCTTGTTTCTACTAAAAAGAAAAGGAACATACAGTTATGAGCAAAGGTTAATCTTAGGATTGTTATTATGTTTAATTCCCTTCTACGTTTGTTTTTACCCAAAGATTTAATTCTATGGAATTCCTCAAGAGCTTAATTCTATATTTTGCTTGAGGACAAGCAAAAGCTAAGTGTGAGGAAGTTTGATAAGTGCAAAACATATCGACTTTTAGGGTTTAAATACCTTATGAATTGTAATATCTGAAGCACATGTTTCCCACTTATTATGCGTTTTTTCCTAAGATTTATGTTTTGATATGAACTAATGCATTTTATATGTTCAATGTAGGAAAAATCCATGTAATTAAGTAGATTTACTCATGAGGATTCCAACGCAACAAACGGGGATCAAATCGGTGCTAAAACGAGCATTTTAGAGACAATTGAACTTTGGTCCGGACCAGTGTCCGGATCAGCTAGTCCGGACCAACACATGCCAGTGCGCCAGAAGAAGAAAATCGACATGGTCCGGACCAGTGTCCGGATCACCTGGTCCGAACCAACATGCCAGCACGCCAGAAGAAGGAAATCGACATGGTCCGGACCACACTGGTTTGGACGGTGGTCCGGACATGTCTAAATTGACAGCGTACAGAGCATGTCGATGGGTGTGAATTGGTATAATAATATGTTTACCAATTCACACCGACACCCCCTTCAATTCTACCCCATTTTCACTATAAATAAACCTATAACCCCCATTAAATCATATCTCATTCCACCCCAAACTTATGCCAATTTTCTTCCACAAAAATCACCATTTTCTCTCCCAAAAATCATACAACTACATAATCTCCATATAAATCCTCACTTCATCTCATCCCATAAAAACATTCCATTTCCCATACCGTTGTTCTGTTCAACCTCTGTCCAAATATTAGCAGTTATAAAGGAGCTGAATTAATTATCTTTCCCAGATGATTTCTTTTACTTCTTATTCTGTCTTTTTAATTATGTTGGGCTAAGAGGATTTACTCCGGGTGAAGGTGTAATTATAGTTTGTATAATTATGTAATCTATATTTCTACCGGTTTAATTAAATAAATTTGTTACGATTAAAGCTTATCTCTCGCCTTTTTAATAAATCTCATGAATTTATTAAAATGCTTTACAAAGTCTATTTTGATCAGAGCAGTGATAAATAGACAGGTTAATTAATCGATAAATCTGTGGAAAACTTATTATGATTTAATAAGTTAGTATTTTCAGACGCAAATATAATTTCTCATTCCGTTTACATGTGTTTTGCTCGAATCTGGAATAGACCGAGCATGTTCTGGTAAACGAGATCTTTCAAGTCTAGGATTTAGTCTTTTAAGATAATAACAGGAATTTTGTCAAACTATTATAATTAACCGGTAGAGTTAGCATAATTAATCAGATTATATAAACCTGAACCCGGAGTCCCGTTTAATATTATCTTCCACTCAGTTAATTTAATCTGTTGTTTTACTTTACAAAAACGAGTCAATTATCCCCCCCTCTTGTGACAAGCTTAGGTTCTATTTTATTTTGCTATAAGTCCCACGGTTTGACCCCGGCCGCTTCTGTTCTCTATACTACTGTGACCGGGTTTTGTTTGCAGCCCGAAGGATATTTGAGTTAATAATTTCTTTCTCAATTGTTTAAAATACACCAGTTCCAACCTCTCTCATTTTCCACTTTGCAAATGTCATCGATTTCCGCCACCTGTTTATGAAATCTTTCGCTGAATTCTTTCACCGTCTCTCCTTTTCGCTGTTTGAGGTCCATTAGCTCTATTGTTTCTTTTTTGATTTTTTTGCTTGCGGCAAAATATTGCTGAAATTCCTCAGTCAATTGTTTGAAGCTTGAGATCGACTGTGGGGGTCTTGTCGAAATCCAACTGAGTGCTCTTTTAGATAACATTCCTGGAAACAAATTACAAAGAGCGAGAGAGCTTATCCCTTGTGTGTTCATTGCGAACATAAATCTTTTGATGTGAAGAGCAGGATCCCCCGTTCCATCGTATTTCTCCACTGCTGGTGCAACAAAGTGGGGAGGAAGTTTTGCCTTCCTGATTTTCTCAGAGAAGGGATACAGAGTCATATCGATTGAATCGTCCTCCTCAGCCTCCTCGTTGATGATTAGAGTTTTCCCTGGCTGCTCCTTTCGCCAGCTGTTGCTCGCTTCAGAGCCGCGATTTTTGAGTGATTCCGGCGCTTCGGTCATGTCCTCCCATTTCTTTTGGTACTCCTCATCTCGCTGCATCAGTTCTTGCTGCAAGACCTCATTCCCCTCCACTATCCTTTCATCAATGGTTCTGACTAAACTTTTTAGCATCTCCTCCAATGCTCGCTTGGAGACCACTCCTTCAGCTTCCGTTCTGTTATTTTCAGTTACTTCCCCATCGTTGACCTCGCCATTAGGTCGGGGTGTTTTCCTTGTTCTTGGAGCCATTCCTGCGCGCGCACTTTCTTCACTTGCACCTGCAAAAGACACAATCCCAAAGTTTCAGAGTTTCATTGTTTTATTCGTAATCAGACTACTTCCGGTGGACTCGTGGTTGCTAAGAAAGATCTTGAGCTGTTCTTTTCCCACAGATGGCGCCAAATGAAAAGGTAAGAATGTACCCTCCCTCCTGTTCCACGGTTAATCTTGCTGCGTACCTGATCCTAAACCGATTACGTAGGGAGAGAGCTTTATGAAGAGAGAAGACGTATGTATTGTGCCAAAGTGTCAAGCATGTCCCTCTTATGGGGGTGTTCTCTTATTTATAATGTTTACATTGTTAGATCGGGGGTTGCCAGCCTGTCTCTCTCTTTTGGTTGCCAGGCTGGCATTTGTACATAAATGAGATATTTGACTACTTATTAGGCCGGAACGCGTTCCGGCCTGACGATATCTAGGGTATTCCTTCCAGTCCCAGGAGACCGGATGTCTTTCTTACTTTACTCTTATACTTTTCCCTCTTCAGATAGCAGAGCAGGGGCTAACGTAATCTCCTTAGCAGCATTTCGGAAGCTGGAAATCCCGGATGAGAAGGTCAAGCAGTTTACTGCTAATTTCGGGGGGTTCATAGGGGGAATCAC
This sequence comes from Limonium bicolor, assembly GCA_023374045.1. Lineage (NCBI taxonomy): Eukaryota > Viridiplantae > Streptophyta > Magnoliopsida > Caryophyllales > Plumbaginaceae > Limonium > Limonium bicolor. Next base: position 445,754,543 of record CM041776.1, read on the forward strand.
AGCGTAGGCCTCCGGAAATGTTGATGTCACGATGACCCTGGGCCAGAAGAACGATCGAAGAACAGAAAAAATAACTCGGTACGTTATGCGAGATCTGTCAAGGTATAACATCTACCTGGGTAAGCCATCTATTAATGTTTTCGGAGCCATTTGCAGCACTTACTATCTCAAGCTCAAATATTTGACAAGGTCCGGAAAACTGGTATCTATTCCCGGAAGTCAGAAAACTGCAAGAGTGTGCGAAGTGCGGATCACTGAGGACTTCCTGGAAGACGATGTGGTCAAGAAGGTTGATTCAGCCCAAGAATACGAAGAAGGGGAAATCAGAGCCCAGGCACGCAAGGAAAATTCAGAAGAAGTCATAGTACCGGTAGAGCTGCCAAAAGAGGTGCCCCTAAAAACTGATCCTTCTAAATTTTTCAAAATTGGAAGTGCTTTTCACCATGATGAACAGATTTGCTTAATGAGATTTTTGGAAAAAAAGAAGAGAAACATTTGCTTGGAGCCCAAGGGACATGCCCGGGGTAGACGCCAGCATTACCCAGCATAATCTGAATGTGGACCCTAAGTTCCCGGTGATCAGACATCGGCCATTCAGATTAAAAAATGCTGGGGCAACCTTCCAACGAATGATTGATGAACTATCCCGGAACGTAGAGGCATACGTAGACGACATATGGTGAGAAGTGATTCTGTAACCCAACATATGAATGATCTCGAGGAAACCTTCAACACTTTAGATAAATATAAAATCAAGTTTAATCCTGAAAAATGTGCCTTTGGAGTTACCCGAGGAAAGTTTATGGGTTTCATAGTCGGGCAAAGGGGAATTGAGGTTGATCCGGAGAAAACTCAGGCGGTTCTCAACCTTCCACAGCCAAAAAATATCAAAGATGTGTAAGCCCTGAATGGAAGACTCCCTACTTTAAGCAATTTTGCTCCAAACTCCAAGAAAAATCCATTCCGTTCTTTAACGTGCTCCGAAAAAATAAACAATTCCGGTGGGACACGAAATGTGTGAAAGCTTTTGAGCAGATTAACAAAATTCTCTGCGAACTCCCAAAGCTTGGTGTTCCATCTCCGGGTCAAGATTTGTTCCTATATCTGTCAGTATCAGAGTGGGCTGTGGCAGCAGTTTAAGTGATGGAAGAAACACGGAAAGAAATTCCTGTTTACTACACCGGCAAAATTTTGACCTCCACAGAGACGAGGTAGACTAACATTGAAAAGGTTTTATTTTCTCTTGTTATAGCTTCCAGAAAGCTGAGACCATATTTTCAATCTCATCGAATTACTGTTCGGACTAATTGGCCTCTAAGGCAGATCACGAATAACCCAAGCGCTTCTGGTAGGATGGTAAGCTGGACAGTCGAACTTACACAGTTCAAAATCCATTATACTCTGCGAACCGCAATAAAAGCCCAGACACTAGCAGACTTCAATACCGAAATAAGCTTTTTCCATGAAAAGGAACAGGAGGTGCCAAACAAGATCTGGGTAGATGGGGCCCGGTGCAAAACTGGAGCAGGGGTTGGAATTGTGGTCCAGGCCCCCGATGAAAGAAAAATAAGTTATGTGGTAAGACTAGAGTTCGACGTAACAAACAACAAAGCAGAGTACGAGGCATTGATACAGGGGTTGGAAATAGTCTCCGCCCTGGGAGTAACAGGTTCTTCGAACACACAACAAACTATAAGTTTGGAATTCATCTCTTATTATTTCTTTCAATAAATTAGTTATGATAAAAATTACAAATCTGGAAGTACAAGCTGATTCTTTGCTTGTAACAAGGCAAAGCGAGAACATCTTTGAAGCAAAAGAAGAAAAATTATAGCACTACTTGACTAAAGTACAAAGTCAAAGAGCAAAATTCTCGAAATGCAACCTCCAGCACATACCAAGGGAGTAAAATTCAGAAGATGTTGTATTGGATAAATTGGCAAGCATAGCGGAAGGAATACCGAAGGAGGTCTTGCTGCAACTTAAAAAATCCTCCAGTATAGAGAATATAGACACAATGTTAGTAGAAGTGGTTAGCCTGAAGGGATCATGGATGGCCCCGATCGTCCGGTACATATGGGAAGGATTGCTTCCAGAAGATTCAAAAGAAGCCAGAACGATAAAAAGAAGGGCAACATCATTTTTCTTTGAAAATGATCAGCTATACAAGCGATCTTGCGGAAGGCCATCGTTAAAGTGTATAACGGAGGAGCAGGGTTTAGAACTCATTAGTGAGGTGCACAATGGAATGTGTGGAACTCACCAGGGAGAAAGAACGATAATGCATAAAATCTTGCGGATGGGCTATTTTGGCCAACAATTCAGGAGTTATGTAAGAAATATGTGAAGGAATGCACACAGTTCCAGATACATGGTCCAAAGATTGGAAACCCGCCTGCTGAAATGAATTCTATTACCTCTCTGGTCCCTTTTGCAAAATGGGGATTGGATATTGCTGGTCCATTCCCAGAAGCTTCTCCCGGGAGGTATAAATATATGTATGTCACAGTTGACTACTTCACCAAATGGACGGAAGCCCTGCCTGTGGTAAATATAACTGCGCGAAAGACAGAAGAGTTTGTTTGGAAAAACATCATATGCTGGTTTGGCCTACCGAGAGTGATTATAACAGATAACGGTGTGCAGTTCAACTGCAAGAGCTTTCGAAAGTTCTGTGAGGAATGGAAGATCGACTTGAGATTTGCATCTGTGGCACATCCACAGGCAAATGTCCAGGTGAAGAACACCAATGGTCAGATTGTAAAAGCTTTGAAGAGGAAACTAGAGGGTAAGAAAGGAAAATGGACAGAAATGTTACCGCAAGTTTTATGGGCTAACAAAGCAACTGTCAGGGTACCAACAGGGGAAACCCTATACAGGTTAACATATGGTTTGGAGGCAGCAGTGCCTGCCGAAATTATGATACCTTCGAAAAGGATTGAAGGATATTAAGAAAAAGAGAATGATGATGGCAATCGCGATGAATTAGATTTCTTGGATGAAAGGGGAATGATCGCTGATCTAAAAAATCAAAATGATAAGCTAAGGGTCGAGCGTTACTTCAACAAAAACGTAAGGGAATGGTCTTTCATTCCTGACGATTTAGTGCCCTAGGAGGTAAAGCAACCAGCTAATTATACTACAAAAAAAATGACATTTACCAACGGAAAAATTCCGTTGGTATAGGTTAAATATCCGTTGGTATAGATACGGATTGGCTATTCCAACGGACAAAATTCCGTTGGCATATGTACCGTGGGTATTGACCTGTACCAACGGAAAACACATCCGTTGTAGCAGGGTTGAAGCCTATGCCAACGGTTTTTTCCGTTAGCAAAGACGATGAAAAAACTGTTGTCAAAACCCAGTTGAACACACCTATAGTAACGATGAATCCGTAGGTAAACATTCACCCTAAGCCAACGGTTTTTCCGTTAGTAAAGAAGATGGAAAAAACTGTTGTCAAAGCCCAACTGAACACACCTATAGTAACGGACAAATCCGTGGGTAAACATTCCCCCTATGCCAACGGTTTTTCAGTTATTAAAGACAATATAAAAACTGTTGCCAAAGCCCAAAAGAACACACCTATAGTAACAGATAAATCCGTAGATAAACATTCGGCATATGCCAACGCATTTCCCGTAACATTAGCTGTACAAGACACTTTAAAACCAACTTCAATCACATCTAATATATAACATAATGTATTTTTAAATGTTTGCTACAAAGCTTAACAAACTTAAAAAGTCACAACATAGAAAAAGCTAGTTGTTTACAGCGCAACAACAAGCTGGACAAAATGTTTTGGTGCCGGCCTTCAATTCAAAATACATTGTTTTTATCCAATAATGTTTTCATTTTGAAATCCCACTTCATCTAATATGTTGTCATTCCATCCACTGCACTATCTTTCAAGTTGATCCATCTTTTTCACTATCTGGAGCACTCACTAGTGAGGATAGTTCATTTCCACTAGCACCCGTCGAAGCCTGTAAAAACAAGTAATTTAGTAAGAGATTATTAAATCCAACACTAGCACATGAGTGCAGCACTAAATAGTATAAACAGACTCTAAAAGCAAGATGAAAAATTCAAGTGAACAGGATGGACTATTGTGGTCCGCAGCAGCACATAATCAGGATGCTTCATTTCAAATACAAACGTTCAACATTCTACAAGGATATATCTGATTGGACTATTGTGGTAATGTAAAGAAATGGACTATTGTGGTCCGCAACAACACGACTAATTAGAGAAGCCAGCCTGGTGCTTTGCATTAAAATGATGTCCAATTCTTTGATACAGTCTCAACAAAATCAACCTATCTTTACACACGAAGGAGGTAAACGGTTTTGATCATTTTTCACACCAAAAATCAATGAAAATAAAATCTATACAGCAAGAAAAACAACGTTGCTAGATTCCATCACCAGAGGACAGTAGTCTACAAAGGTTTCAACAAGTATGTATCTGATTGGGAGGTTTTAGTACTGTCTGCGCTTGACTAAACAACACACCACATAATTTCAGACAATCCAAACAGTCAATTACACAATCCAAAGCTTGACTAAATAACACACCATAGAATTTCAAACAATCTAAACAGACAATTACACAATCCAAAGCTTGACTAAACAACACACCACAAAATATCAGCCAATCCAAACAGACAATTACACTATCCAAAGCTTGACTAAATAACAGACCATAAAATTTCAAACAATCCAAACAGACAATTACACAATCCTAAGCTTGACTAAACAACACACCTCAAAATTTCAAACAAGTATTGGTTCAAACAATTGAAGAGGAGGAGTCAAGTAATTAGTCTATGTGACCCGTCCAATTAACACACAAAAAAGGAACAAAATTGAATTGAAGGTCATTGTTGAATACCTGGATAATTCCACTGTCTATCATTAATTTTTCCAATGAGAATCTTGGACTGAAGTCCTTGATCACATCCGCTAAACCAAAGACCACTTTGTACAATGCATCCACTTCCGACAATTTTGAATTTGAAGAACATGCTCCATCGGACAGCGTCACCTTCCCCATACACCTCACACGACCTTTTTTCTCTGGTCCTTTATATTTTGAGTAGACATCATCTTTCCAGCTCAGCTCTTCTCCTTTGGACTGTGTAGAACCAGTTGCTTCTAGGTCACCCTTCATTGCTTCCTATAAAAATGCAAATCTACAAGTCAGTAACTTTCATCACACTAGTTATAATCAAACGACATAATAATGATCAAAATATAATACCGCAGTTGTTGCAGCCTCTGGTGTCACATACTCGCCCGTTCTTTTGCTGTAACGAGTTTTGATATAAAAAGCCGCACGAGATGAAGGATTGCCATTTTTTCTACGTTTTTTATTGACGACGATAAGAACAGTAAGTGATACACATTCATAATGAAAGCAAGCCCATCAAAATGATATTCAAGACAATTAATTAAAGAATTCACCTCCTCATGTATACATCTAGCAAATGTCTTGGAGCCCGCTGTATGAGGCTCCTGGCTCTTGCCCTTGTTTATTTTGTTTATCTCACTAATATGCTACACAACAATATAAGTTCAAAATCAATACATTAACAACACTTTGATATGCTATTACCGACACCATCATGTTAATTTAATTTAATTTTGATTTACTTATGTGTACAAGAAACGTACTACTATGTAAGAAAAGGAGTAGTAATAGCATATACCGTTTACTTTGCATAATATACTATAGAAATGTGTTATCGCATTCAATCAATCACTTGTAGTTGTATCTAAAATGCTAATACATACCTTAGCTGGATCAGTGAGCCAATACTTGACCAACGACCTGAATTGGTCTTTATCCACCCTATCTTCACTTAGCTCTTTCATTATTCGGTCCAAAGATTTGCTTGCATCAAAAAACTTGTTCTTCAAACCATTTTTCCATGCCCTCCATTTGTCATTCAAATCAGTCATTACCCATTTCTCCGTCTTCTCCGTCAAATTTGGTACAAAAGTAAACTTTGACTGTGGAAATAAAAGTTTAATTATATATTAAGAACTTATATGTCTAACATATTGAAGAAATTATTGAAAGAGAACAGAATCACATAATCTTTCCATATCAAGAACAGAAGCAAGTAAACAGTATAAGTAGTCAAAGGAAAAGAGAACAAAAGCACATAATATCAGTTATATCATGAACACAAACATGCAAAATATAATGTATACACCTGTACAAGTTCCCATATGTCATCTTTGTTTTTCTTTGGTAGTTTACGCCAATCTTCACAGTCAATTGGAGCATATGATGAGTTCCGAGAGATGGTGCCTAGGAAACGAGTGAGTGTTGCTGCCTCTTCACCAACAGGAACTCCATATTCATTCAATTCGATCTTAATCTTTTTGTTTTGTTCTAGCTCCCACACATCAACCATGACAGTGACACCTCTGATTTTCTTACAACTTTGTGCGACTTCTATTAGTGAAAAATACATATACTAAATTGTTAATAAAATAATACTATAAAACTTAATTTGTGCTTATTTATGTTTAAACTAACTAAATGGAAAAACCTTTTTGTCCACTCTCAGTTTGACGAGTTTCAGTATCTGTAGAAACAACATCATACATATACATATACCAAATTGTTTGTACAATAGTGTTGTAAAACCTTGTGCGTATTTGTGTTTAAACTAAATAAATGGTCTAACCTTTTTGCACACTCTCATTTTGATGACTTTCAGCTTCCGCAGAAGCAACATCATTCCCATGGGTAGTACACTGTGTTCCAAGAGTTGCTGGTGGTTGTTCATATACATTTGATGTGCAACCACTTTCTAGAACAGTCACAATTCAAACGTCTTTTTTCCCCATAATTCTCATGTCATTCTAAATAGGAAATAGCACACTTTAGTTGCATAAATATAAAGTTAAAAATTGATCTTGAAGTAGTAAAGCATACTATATAACCGCAACGCGAGAATTGCTTACTAGAAAGATCAGTAACAATCTATTTGAGTAGAAAGTACAACCAAAGACTAACACTTCAATGTCCAATGATTGAAATTGATGTAAGAAAGTACAAAAAAGGCAAATGAGAATCAACACACACTTAAACATATCCAAAAGTAATGTTTCCTAACAACTAGTTATTGTTAACATCAAACAAAATCTAGAACATCATCTTCTTCGTTTTCTTCAAGATGTTCTTGATGTTGATGTAGTGTATCGTCTGTGGTTACTTCTTCATCCATGTCATCTCTAACCAATGAATGTTGATCGAAATCTTCTGCACCAGCTTCTACACCCAAATCAAGTGATGGTTTCTCACCCATGTCATAGAGATCCCTTAATTTTACATGCCTTACAGCCAACCAATCAATCTGAAATGGATCTTTAATATAGTACACCTTTTTGGCTTGGTGAGCAAATATGTATGGATCATCTCCCCAATTAGATCCTCCATGGACTACATGCACAAAATTGACAAGGGTGATGCCAAACTTATCTTTTTTACAACCTCTGTTGACATCAACCCAATCACACTTAAAGAGGTCAAACTTTTTAAATCCAGAATAGTTCAATTGAATAATCTCCTTAATGGATCCGTAGTAGTTCACCTCACCACTCAATGGATGAGTATCTCTTGAACTTGCATAGCTGTCACAAGTTACTTGCACCACAACCCCGTGGTTTTGGGTTTTCAAATATCTGTCATGTTCCTTTGTGTGAAATCTATACCCATTAATGATGTATCCAGAAAAATGTCTTGCTAATTCATTAGGGCAACGAGCAAGCCACTTGAGCTCACTGGTTATTTCATCACTTTTTTCTTCTTCTAGACGTGCTACCTAAGACATATACAACACATTATTCTAGGTATAAAAATACATAAATAAGTTGCTAAAATTGGTAGTATAAGGGTATAGATGGACCCTCTCACGAAACTAGTTGGGAAAGTCCTCAGAATGAGCTTTCTCTAACTCATAAGGCCTCATCCTTCTGCCACGTACTTTTCTTTTTAGATGTTCTTTGTGTTCCCTGTATAAATGATTGAATTTACTAACTTTCAAGAGTGTACATCATGAGTCTTCTTATAGGTACCACTCACATTCGAAACTTGGTGACTGACTCAAGGTTAAAAAGCACATATCTATGTGCTTGTAGCATGAATTTTGCATCAAGCTTTACTCTTACAACTTTTCTCCTCTTCCCTGTTACAACTTCATCTATCAACTTTCCTCCTAATGGTTGACCTATGTTAACGCATGCATGTTCTTCCAACTCTTCAACATAATCATCATTTCGCACAGGTCGAGTGAACCGAGTTTCCATGCCAGAAAAGTATCTAGAGCAAAATGTCAAACATTCATTGGCTATATAACCTTCAGCAATGGAACCTTCTGGATGGGCTCTGTTTCTTACATATGACTTCAGTGTGCACAGAAACCTACAATGTGTCACCTTTTAGTATTTCAGAAAATCAACATGAAGTGGTGCTAGTTTAATTCTAAGTTTTTGAATACCTTTCAACTGAATACCTCCATCTGTAGCATATAGGACCAGCAATCTTAGCTTCTGCAGCCAAGTGGATAATCAAATGGATCATCCCAGTGAAAAATGATGGGGAGGGGGGGAATCCTTTCCATTTTGCTCAAAGTAAGAGGTATTTGAGACTCAAGAATTTCAAGATCCTGAACTGATATCACCTTCGAGCAAACATTCTTGAAATAATCGGATAACTCAATAAGGACCATGGTGACATCATATGGTAGATGGCCTCGTAAAGCCACGGGTAAAATTTCTTGCATTAGCATATGACAGTCATAACTTTTATGACCTAACAACTTTTGGGCAAGTTGCACACAACATAAGATGTTTGATGAACATTCATCTGGAACTTTTATCTCCTTCAAAACTTGCAAAAAACCAACTTTCTCCTTACTTGTCATCTGATAGCAAGCCTTTTGCAAATATATTTTATCACTACCATCTCTCTTTTTGGATGGAGAGTACTTCTTATGCTCATTGCTTCGAGATCATATCGAGCCTTAAGGTTGTCTTTCGACTTTCCAACTTGACCCAAACAAGTTTCGTTGATGTTGTCAAAAGTATTTTTTGAAGTAGGTGTTTCATCAAGACTGTGACGAAGTAGGTTGTCCTTCCAATAAGGAAGTGAAAACAAAATTGTTTTCCTTTTCCATGGATCAAGGAGAGTGATGTCTTCAAAGAACTCATAACCATCAAGTTTTTCTAATATGTCATCACCCGATAAAGGGATAAGAGGAGGCCTACACTCTTCCTCACCATCAAAATGTTGACAGTCTGTGCACGTGTTTGGTCATATCTTAGCCATCGACGACTACCCATGTAACAATATTTTCCACCATGTTGTTGCCACCTTGATGTTGTATCAAGTTCACACTGAGGACAAGCAAATTCTCCTTTGGTGCAATATCCCGAAAGAGTGGCATATCCAGGGAAATCACTGATTGTTGTCAACACTGCTGCATGCAATTGAAAATTTTCATTTTGAGAAGTGTCAAATGTTTCAACACCCACATCCCACAACTCCTTCAACTCTTGTATAAGTGGTTGCATGTATACATCAATCTTGTTACCAGGAGCTTTGGGGCCAGGGATAAGTTGAGAGAGGATAAAATTTGGTTGTTTCATAACCATCCAAGGGGGTAAATTGTACGGAATTAAGATGACAGGCCAAGTGCTATGAGTAACATTCATGGTTCTAAAGGATTAAAACCATCGGAGGCTAAAGCTGGACGAACATTCCGAGGATCTGATGAAAACTGTGAGTGTTTGGAATCAAAGTGTTTCCAAGCTCTGGAGTTGGATGTATGTCTCATTAGATCAACATGTCGAGGTGCATCACGATGCCATCTCATTAGAGATGCAGTTTTTTAAGACAAAAACAACCTTTGTAGCACTTAATATCTCAAGCTCAAATATTTGACAAGGTCCGAAAAACTGGTATCTATTCACGGAAGTCAGAAAACTGCAAGAGTGTGCGAAGTGCGGATCACTGAGGACTTCTCGGAAGACGATGTGGTCAAAGAGGTTGGTTCAGCTCAAGAATACGAAGAAGGGGAAATCAGAGCCCGGGCACGCAAGGAAAATTCAGAAGACGTCATAGTACCGGTAGAGCTGCCAAAAGAGGTACCCCTAAAAACTGATCCTTCCAAATTTTTCAAAATTGGAAGTGCTTTTCACCATGATGAACAGATTTGCTTAATGAGATTTTTGGAAAAAAGAAGTGAAAGATTTGCTTGGAGCCCAAGGGACATGCCCGGGGTAGACGCCAGCATTACCCAGCATAATCTGAACGTGGACCCTAAGTTCCCGGTGATCAGACAGAGGAAAAGTATCATGGGAAGAGAAAAGGACAAGGCGGCCTAGACAGAAGTGGAAAAACTTCTTGAAGCTGGTTTTATTAGAAAAGTCTTTTATCCAAAATGGTTGTCAAATGTAGTGCTAGTCAAGAAAGCAAATGGAAAATGGAGAATGTGTGTGGATTTTACAGATCTAAATAAAGCCTGTCCTAAAGATTTTTATCCATTACCTTCCATAAACAAACTGGTTGTGGCAACAACCCAAAGTATAATAATGAGTTTTTTAGATGCGTTCTCCGGATATAAACAGATAATGATGAATGAGGGCAATCAGGAGAAAACATCTTTTACTACTTCAACCAGGATCTTCTATTACAAGATCTTGCCATTGGGATTAAAAATTACTGGGGCAACCTTCCAACGAATGATCGATGAGGTTTTCTGGGGGCAACTATCCCGGAACGTAGAGGCATACGTAGAGGACATAATGGTGAGAAGTGATTCTGTAACCCAGCATATGAATGATCTCGAGGAAACCTTCAACACTTTGGATAAATATAAAATCAAGTTTAACCCTGAAAAATGTGCCTTTGGAGTTACCCGAGGAAAGTTTCTGGGTTTCATAGTTGGGCAAAGGGCTATTAAGGTGGATCCGGCGAAAACTCAGGCGGTTCTCAACCTTCCACAGCCAAAAAATATCAAAGATGTGTAAGCCCTGAATGGAAGACTCCCTACTTTAAGCAGATTTTGCTCCAAACTCCAAGAAAAATCCATTACGTTCTTTAACGTGCTCCGAAAAAATAAACAATTCCGGTGGGACACGGAATGTGCGAAAGCTTTTGAGCAGATTAAAAAAATGCTCCGCGAACTCCCAAAGCTTTTGAGCAGGGGTTGGAATTGTGGTCCAGGCCCCCGATGAAAGAAAAATAAGTTATGCGGTAAGACTAGAGTTCGACGTAACAAACAACAAAGCAGAGTACGAGGCATTGATACAGGGGTTGGAAATAGTCTCCGCCCTGGGAGTAACAGGTTCTTTGAACACACAACAAACTATAAGTTTGGAATTCATCTCTTATTATTTCTTTCAATAAATTAGTTATGATAAAAATTACAAATCTGGAAGTACAATCCGATTCTTTGCTTGTAACAAGGCAAAGCGAGAACATCTTCGAAGCAAAAGAAGAAAAATTAAGCACTACTTGATGAAAGTACAAAGTCTAAGAGCAAAATTCTCGAAATGTAACCTCCTGCACATACCAAGGGAGCAAAATTCAGAAGCTGATGTATTGGCTAAATTGGCAAGCATATCGGAAGGAATACCGAAGGAGGTCTTGCTGCAACTTAAAAAATCCTCCAATACAGAGAATATAGTCACAATGTCAGTAGAAGTGGTTAGCCCGAAGGGATCATGGATGGCCCCGATCTTCCGGTACATATGGGAAGGATTGCTTCCGGAAGATTCAAAAGAAGCCAGAACGAAAAAAAGAAGGGCAACATCATTTTTCTTTGAAAATGATCAGCTATACAAGCGATCTTGCGGAAGGCCATCGTTAAAGTGTATAACGGAGGAGCAGGGTTTAAAACTCATTAGTGAGGTGCACAATGGAATGTGTGGAACTCACCAGGGAGAAAGAACGATAATGCATAAAATCTTGCGGATGGGCTATTTTGGCCAACAATTCAGGAGTTATGTAAGAAATATGTGAAGGAATGCACACAGTTCCAGATAAATGTCCAAAGATTGGAAACCCGCCTGCTGAAATGAATTCTATTACCTCTCTGGTCCCATTTGCAAAATGGGGATTGGATATTATTGGTCCATTCCCAGAAGCTTCTCTCGGGAGGTATAAATATATGTATGTCACAGTTGACGACTTCACCAAATGGGCGGAAGCCCTGCCTGTGGTAAATATAACTACGCGAAAGATAGAAGAGTTTGTTAGGAAAAACATCATATGCCGGTTTGGCCTACCGAGAGTGATTATAACAGATAACGGTGCGCAGTTCAACTGCAAGAGCTTTCGAGAGTTCTGTGAGGAATGGAAGATCGACTTGAGATTTGCATCTGTGGCACATCCGTAGGCAAATGGCCAGGTGAAGAACACCAATGGTCAGATTGTAAAAGCTTTGAAGAGGAAACTGGAGGGTAAGAAAGGAAAATGGACGGAAATGTTACCGCAAGTTTTATGGGCTAACAAAACAACTATCAGGGGACCAACAGGGGAAACCCTATACAGGTTGACATATGGTTTGGAGGCAGTAGTGCCTGCCGAAATTATGATACCTTCGAAAAGGATAGAAGGATATGAAGAAAAAGAGAATGATGATCGCAATCGAGATGAATTAGATTTCTTGGATGAAAGGCGAACGATCGCTGATCTAAAAAATCAAAACAATAAGCTAAGGGTCGAGCATTACTTCAACAAAAACGTAAGGGAACGGTCTTTCATTCCTGGCGATTTAGTGCCCCGTGAGGTAAAGCAACCAACAAATTATATCACTACAAAAAAAATGACATTTACCAACGGAAAAATTCCGTTGGTATAGGTTAAATATCCGTTGGTATAGGTTAAATATCTGTTGGTATAGATACGGATTGGCTATTCCAACGGACAAAATTCCGTTGGCATATGTACCGTGGGTATTGACCTGTACCAACGGAAAACACATCCGTTGTAGCAGGGGTTGAAGCCTATGCCAACGGTTTTTTCCGTCAGCAAAGACGATGAAAAAACTGTTGTCCAAACCCAGTTGAACACACCTATAGTAACGGATGAATCCGTAGGTAAACATTCAGCCTAGGCCAATGGTTTTTCCGTTAGTAAAGAAGATGGAAAAAACTGTTGTCAAAGCCCAACTGAACACACCTATAGTAACGGATAGATCCGTGGGTAAACATTCCCCCTATGCCAACGGTTTTTCCGTCATTAAAGACAATAGAAAAACTGTTACCAAAGCCCAAAAGAACACACTTATAGTAACAGATAAATCCGTAGATAAACATTCGGCATATGCCAACGGATTTCCCGTAACATTAGCTGTACAAGACACTTTAAAACCAACTTCAATCACATCTAATATATAACATAATGTATTTTTAAATGTTTGCTACAAAGCCTAACAAACTTAAAAAGTCACAACATAGAAAAAGCTAGTTGTTTACAGCGCAACAACAAGCTGGACAAAATGTTTTGGTGCCAGCCTTCAATTCAAAATACATTGTTTTTATCCAATAATGTTTTCATTTTGAAATCCCACTTCATCTAATATGTTGTCATTCCATCCACTGCACTATCTTTCTAGTTGATCCATCTTTTTCACTATCTGGAGTACTCACTAGTGAGGATGGTTCATTTCCACTAGCACCCGTCGAAGCCTGTAAAAACAAGTAATTTAGTAAGAGATTATTAAATCCAACACTAGCACATGAGTGCAGCACTAAATAGTATAAACAGACTCTAAAAGCAAGATGAAAAATTCAAGTGAACAGGATGGACTATTGTGGTCCGCAGCAGCACATAAACAGGATGCTTCATTTCAAATACAAACGTTCAGCATTCGACAAGGATATATCTGATTGGACTATTGTGGTAATATAAAGAAATGGACTATTGTGGTCCGCAGCAACACAACTAATTAGAGAAGCCAGCCTGGTGCTTTGCATTAAAATGATTTCCAATTCTTAGATACAGTCTCAACAAAATCAACCTATCATTACACACGAAGGAGGTAAACAGTTTTGATCATTTTTCGCACCAAAAATCAATGAAAATAAAATCTATACAGCAAGAAAAACAACGTTGCTAGATTCCATCACCAGAGGATAGTAGTTTACAAAGGTTTCAACAAGTATGTATCTGATTGGGAGGTTTTAGTACTGTCTACGCTTGACTAAACAACACACCACATAATTTCAAACAATCCAAACAGACAATTACACAATCCAAAGCTTGACTAAACAACACACAATAGAATTACAAACAATCCAAATAGACAATTACACAATCCAAAGCTTGACTAAACAACACACCACAAAATATTAGACAATCCAAACAGACAATTACACTATCCAAAGCTTGACTAAACAACAGACCATAAAATTTCAAACAATCCAAACAGACAATTACACAATCCAAAGCTTGACTAAACAACACACCTCAAAATTTCAAACAAGTATTGGTTCAAACAATTGAAGACGATGAGCCAAGTTATTAGTCTATGTGACCCGTCCAATTAACACACAAAAAAGGAACAAAATTGAATTGAAGGTCATTGTTGAATACCTGGATAATTCCACTGTCTATCATTAATTTTTCCAATGAGAAGCTTGGACTGAAGTCCTTGATCACATCCGCTAAACCAAAGACCACTTTGTACAATGCATCCACTTCCGACATTTTTGAATTTGAAGAACATGCTCCATCGGACAGCGTCACCTTCCCCATACACCTCACACGACCTTTTTTCTCTGGTCCTTTATATATTGAGTAGACATCATCTTTCCAGCTCAGCTCTTCTCCTTTGGACTGTGTAGAACCAGTAGCTTCTTGGTCAGCCTTTATTTCTTCCTATAAAAATGCAAATCTACAAGTCAATAACTTTCATCACACTAGTTATAATCAAACGACATAAAAATGATCAAAATATAATACCGCAATTGTTGCAGCCTCTGGCGTCACATACTCGCCCGTTCTTTTGCTGTAACGAGTTTTGATATAAAGAGCCGCACGAGATGAAGGATTGCCATTTTTTTTCTACGTTTTTTATTGACGACGATAAGAACAGTAAGTGATACACATTCATAATGAAAGCAAGCCCATCAAAATGATATTCAAGACAATTAATTAAAGAATTCACCTCCTCATGTATACATCTAGCCAACGTCTAAGAGCCCGCTGTATGAGGCTCCTTGTTCTTGCCCTTGTTTATTTTGTTTATCTCACTAATATGCTACACAACAATATAAGTTCAAAATCAATACATTAACAACACTTTGATATGCTATTACCGACATCATCATGTTAATTTAATTTAATTTTGATTTACTTATGTGTACAAGAAACGTACTACTATGTAGGAAAAGGAGTAGTAATAGCATATACCGTTTACTTTGCATAATATACTATAGAAATGTGTTATCGCATTCAATCAATCACTTGTAGTTGTATCTAAAATGCTAATACATACCTTAGCTGGATCAGTGAGCCAATACTTGACCAACGACCTGAATTGGTCTTTATCCACCATATCGTCACTTAGCTCTTTCATCATTCGGTCCAAAGATTTGCTTGCATAAAAAAACTTGTTCTTCAAACCATTTTTCCATGCCCTCCATTTGTCATTCAAATCATTCATTACCCATTTCTCGGTCTTCTCCGTCAAATTTGGTACAAAAGTAAACGTTGACTGTGGGAAAAAAAAGTTTAATTATATATTAAGAATTTATATGTCTAACATAATAAAGAAATTATTGAAAGAGAACAGAATCACATAATCTTTCCATATCAACAACAGAAGCAAGTAAACAGTATAAGTAGTCAAAGGAAAAGAGAACAAAAGCACATAATCTCAGTTATAACATGAACACAAACATGCAAAATATAATGTATACACCTGTACAAGTTCCCACACGTCATCTTTGTTTTTCTTTGGTAGTTTGCGCCAATCTTCACAGTCAATTGGAGCATATGATGAGTTCCGAGAGATGGTGCCTAGGAAACGAGTGAGTGTTGCTGCCTCTCCACCAACAGGAACTCCATATTCATTCAATTCGATCTTAATCTTTTTGTTTGGTTCTAGCTCCCACACATCAACCATGACATGGCACCTCCGATTTTCTTACAACTTTGTGCGACTTCTATTAGTGAAAAATACATATACTAAATTGTTAATAAAATAATACTATAAAACTTACTTTGTGCTTATTTGTGTTTAAACTAACTAAATGGAAAAACCTTTTTGTCCACTCTCAGTTTGACGAGTTTCAGTATCTATAGAAACAACATCATACATATACGTATACCAAATTGTCAGTACAATAGTGTTATAAAACCTTGTGTGTATTTGTGTTTAAACTAAATAAATGGTCTAACCTTTTTGCACACTCTCATTTTGATGACTTTCAGCTTCTGCAGAAGAAACATAATTCCCATGGGTAGTACACTGTGTTCCAAGAGGTTCTGGTGGTTGTTCATATACATTTGATGCGCAACCATTGTCTTGAACAGTCACAATTCAAACGTCTTTTTTCCCCATAATTCTCCTGTCATTGTAAATAGGAACTAGCACACTTTAGTTGCATAAATAGAAAGTTAAAAATTGATCTTGAAGTAGTAAAGCATTCTATATAACCGCAACGCGAGAATTGCTTACTAGAAAGATCAGTAACAATCTATTTGAGCAGAAACTACAACCAAAGACTAACACTTCAATGTCCAATGATTGAAATTGATGTTAGAAAGTACAAAAAAGGCAAATGAGAATCAACACACACTTGAACATATCCAAAAGTAATGTTTCCTAACAACTAGTTATTGTTAACATCAAACAAAATCTAGAACATCATCTTCTTCGTTTTCTTCAAGATGGTCTTGATGTTGATGTAGTGTATCGTCTATGGTTACTTCTTCATCCATGTCATCTCTAACCAATGAATGTTGTTCGAAATCTTCTGCACCAGCTTCTACACCCAAATCAAGTGATGGTTTCTCACCCATGTCATAGAGATCCCTTAATTTTACATGCCTTACAACCAACCAATCAATCTGAAATGGATCTTTAATATAGTACACCTTTTTGGCTTGGTGAGCAAAGATGTATGGATCATCTCCCCAATTAGATCCTCCATGGACTATATGCGCAAAATTGACAAGGGTGATGCCGAACTTATTTTTTTACAACCTCTGTTGACATCAACCCACTCACACTTAAAGAGGTCAAACTTTTTAAATCCAGAATAGTTCAATTGAATAACCTCCTTAATGGATCCGTAGTAGTTCACCTCACCACTCAATGGATGAGTATCTCTTGAACTTGCATAGCTGTCACAAGTTACTTGCACCACAACCCCGTGGTTTTGGGTTTTCAAATATATGTCATGTTCCTTTGTGTGAAATCTATACCCATTAATGATGCAGCAAGAAAAACGTCTTGCTAATTCATTTGGGCCACGAGCAAGCCACTTGAGCTCACTAGTTATTTCATCACTTTTTTCTTCTTCTAGACGTGCTACCTAAGACATATACAACACATTATTCTAGGTATAAAAAAACATAAATAAGTTGCTAAAATTGGTAGTATAAGGGTATAGATGGACCCTCTCACGAAACCAGTTGGGAAAGTCCTCAGAATGAGCTTTCTCTAACTCATAAGGCCTCATCCTTCTGCCACGTACTTTTCTTTCGAGATGTTCTTTGTGTTCCCTGTATAAATGATTGAATTTAGTAACTTTCAAGAGTGTACATCATGAGTCTTCTTATAGGTACCACTTACATTCGAAACTTGGTGACTGACTCAAGGTTAAAAGGCACATATCTATGTGCTTGTAGCATGGATTTTGCATCAAGCTTTACTCTTACAACTCTCCTCCTCTTCCCTGCTACAACTTCATCTATCAACTTTCCTCCTAATGGTTGACCTGTGTTAACGCATGCATGTTCTTCTTCCAACTCTTCAACATAATCATCATTTCGCACAGGTCGAGTGAACCGAGTTTCCATGCCATAAAAGTATCTAGAGCAAAATGTCAAACATTCATTGACTATATAACCTTCAGCAATGGAACCTTCTGAATGGGCTTTGTTTCTTACATATGACTTCAGTGTGCACAGAAAAATACAATGTGTCACCTTTTAGTATTTCAAAAAATAAACATGAAGTGGTGCTAGTTTAATTCTAAGTTTTAGAATACCTTTCAACTGGATACATCCATCTGTAGCATATAGGACCAGCAATCTTAGCTTCTGCAGCCAAGTGGATAATCAAATGGATCATCACAGTGAAAAATGATGGGGGGGGGGAATCCTTTCCATTTTTCTCTAAGTAAGAGGTATTTGAGACTCAAGAATTTCTAGATCCTGAACTGATATCACCTTCGAGCAAACATTCTTGAAATAATTGGATAACTCAATAAGGACCATGGTGACATCATCTGGTAGATGGCCTCGTAAAGCCATGGGTAAAATTTCTTGCATTAGCATATGCCAATCATAACTTTTAAGACCTAACAACTTCTTTTGGGCAAGTTGCACACAACATGAGATGTTTGATGAACATTCATCTGGAACTTTAATCTCCTTCAAAACTTGCAAAAAACCAACTTTCTCCTTACTTGTCATCTGATAGCAAGCCTTTGGCAAATATATTTTATCACTAAAGTCTCTCTTTTTTGGATGGAGAGCACTTCTTATGCCCATTGCTTCGAGATCATATCAAGCCTTAAGGTTGTCTTTCGACTTTCCAACTTGACCCAAACAAGTTCCGTTGATGTTGTCAAAAGTATTTTTTTCAATGTGCATTGCATCAAGACTGTGACGAAGTACGTTGTCCTTTCAATAAGGAAGTGAAAACAAAATTGTTTTCCTTTTCCATGGATCAAGGAGAGTGATGTCTTCAAAGAACTCATAACCATCAAGTTTTTCTAATATGTCATCACCAGATAAAGGGATAGGAGGAGGCCTACACTCTTCCTCACCATCAAAATGTTGACAGTCTGCACGGTAGTTGTGATAATCTCTTAGCCATCGACGACTACCCATGTAACAATATTTTCCACCATGTTGTAGCTACCTTGATGTTGTATCAAGTTCACACTGAGGACAAGCAAATTCTCCTTTGGTGCTATATCCCGAAAGAGTGGCATATCCAGGGAAATCACTGATTGTTGTCAACACTGCTGCATGCAATTGAAAATTTTCATTTTGAGAAGTGTCAAATGTTTCAACACCCACATCCCACAACTCCTTCAACTCTTGTATAAGTGGTTGCATGTATACATCAATCTTGTTACCAGGAGCTTTGGGGCCAGGGATAAGTAGAGAGAGGATAAAATTTGGTTGTTTCATAACCATCCAAGGGGGTAAATTGTAAGGAATTAAGATGACAGGCCAAGTGCTATGAGTAACATTCATGGTTCTAAAAGGATTAAAACCATCGGAGGCTAAAGCTAAACGAACATTCCTAGGATCTGATGAAAACTGTGAGTGTTTGGAATCAAAGTGTTTCCAAGCTCTGGAGTCTGATGGATGTCTCATTAGATCAACATGTCGAGGTGCATCATGATGCCATCTCATTAGAGATGTAGTTTTTTAAGACAAAACAACCTTTGTAGCACTTACTATCTTAAGCTCAAATATTTGACAAGGTCCGGAAAACTGGTATCTATTCCCGAAAGTCAGAAAACTACAAGAGTGTGCGAAGTGCGGATCACTGAGGACTTCCAGGAAGACGATGTGGTCAAGGAGGTTGGTTCAGCCCAAGAATACGAAGAAGGGGAAATCAGAGCCCGGGCACGCAAGGAAAATTCAGAAGAAGTCATAGTACCGGTAGAGCTGCCAAAAGAGGTACCCCAAAAAACTGATCCTTCTAAATTTTTCAAAATTGGAAGTGCTTTTCACCATGATGAACAGATTTGCTTAATGAGATTTTTGGAAAAAAAGAAGAGAAACATTTGCTTGGAGCCCAAGTGACATGCCCGGGGTAGACGCCAGCATTACCCAGCATAATCTGAACGTGGACCCTAAGTTCCCGGCGATCAGACAGAGGAAAAAGATCATGGGAAGAGAAAAGGACAAGGTGGCCCGGGCAGAAGTGGAAAAACTTCTTGAAGCTGGTTTTATTAGAAAAGTCTTTTATCCAAAATGGTTGTCAAATGTAGTCTAGTAAAAAAAGCAAATGGAAAATGGAGAATGTGCGTGGATTTTACAGATCTAAATTAAGCCTGTCCTAAAGATTTTTATCCATTACCTTCCATAGACAAACTGGTTGTGGCAACAACCCAAAGTAGAGTAATAAGTTTTTTAGATGCGTTCTCCGGATGTAATCAGATAATGATGAATGAGGGCGATCAGGAGAAAACATCTTTTACTACTTCAACCAGGATCTTCTGTTACAAGGTCATGCCATTCTGATTAAAAAATGCTGGGGCAACCTTCCAACGAATGATCGATGAGGTGTTCTGGGGGCAACTATCCCGGAACGTAGAGGCATACGTAGACGACATAATGGTGAGAAGTGATTCTGTAACCCAGCATATGAATGATCCCGAGGAAACCTTCAACACTTTGGACAAATATAAAATCAAGTTTAACCCTGAAAAATGTGCCTTTGGAGTTACCCGAGGAAAGTTTCTAGGTTTCATAGTCGGGCAAAGGGGAATTGAGGTTGATCCGGAGAAAACTCAGGCGGTTCTCAACCTTCCACAGCAAAAAAATATCAAAGATGCGTAAGCCCTGAATGGAAGACTCCCTACTTTAAGCAGATTTTGCTCCAAACTCCAAGAAAAATCCATTCCGTTCTTTAACGTGCTCCGAAAAAATAAACAATTCCGGTGGGACACGGAATGTGCGAAAGCTTTTGAGCAGATTAAAAAAATGCTCCGCGAACTCCCAAAGCTTGGTGTTCCATCTCTGGGCCAAGATTTGTTCCTATATCTGTCAGTATCAGAGTGGGCTGTGGCTGCAGTTTTATTGATGGAAGAAACATGGAAAGAAATCCCTGTTTACTACACCGGCAAAATTTTGACCTCCACAGAGACGAGGTAGACTAACATTGAAAAGGTTTTATTTTCTCTTGTTATAGCTTCCAGAAAGCTGAGACCATATTTTCAATCTCATCGAATTACTGTTCGGACCAATTGGCGGCTAAGGCAGATCACGAATAACCCAAGCGCTTCTGGTAGGATGGTAAGCTGGACAGTCGAACTTACACAGTTCGAAATCCATTATACTCCGTGAACCGCAATAAAAGCCCAGACACTAGCAGACTTCATTACCGAAACAAGATTTTTCCATGAAAAGGAACAGGAGGTGCCAAACAAGATCTGGGTACGAGGCATTGATACACGGCATTGATACACGGGTTGGAAATAGTCTCCGCCCTGGGAGTAACAGGTTCTTCGAACACACAACAAACTATAAGTTTGGAATTCATCTCTTATTATTTCTTTCAATAAACTAGTTATGATAAAAATTACAAATCTGGAAGTACAATCCGATTCTTTGCTTGTAACAAGGCAAAGCGAGAACATCTTCGAAGCAAAAGAAGAAAAATTAAAACACTACTTGACGAAAGTACAAAGTCTAAGAGCAAAATTCTCAAAATGCTACCTCCGGCACATACCAAGGGAGCAAAATTCAAAAGCTGATGTATTGGCTAAATTGGCAAGCATAGCGGAAGGAATACCGAATGAGGTCTTGCTGCAACTTAAAAAATACTCCAGTATAGAGAATATAGACACAATGTCAGTAGAAGTGGTCAGCCCAAAGGGATCATGGATGGCCCTGATCGTCCGGTACATATGGGAAGGATTGCTTCCGGAAGATTCAAAAGAAGCCAGAACGATAAAAAGAAGGGCAACGTCAATTTTCTTTGAAAATGATCAGCTATACAAGCGATCTTGCGGAAGGCCATCGTTAAAGTGTATAATGGAGGAGCCGGGTTTAGAACTCATTAGTGAGGTGCACAATGGAATGTGTGGAAGTCACCAGGGAGAAAGAATGATAATGCATAAAATCTTGCCGATGGGCTATGTTGGCCAACAATTTAGGAGTTATGTAAGAAATATGTGAAGGAATGCACACAGTTCCAAATACATGGTCCAAAGATTGGAAACCCGCCTGCTGAAATGAATTCTATTACCTCTCTGGTCCCTTTTGCAAAATGGCGATTGGATATTGTTGGTCCATTCCCAGCAGCTTCTCCCGGGAGGTATAAATATATGTATGTCACAGTTGACTCCTTCACCAAATGGGCGGAAGCCCTGCCTGTGGTAAATATAACTGCGCGAAAGACAGAAGAGTTAGTTTGGAAAAACATCATATGTCGGTTTGGCCTACCGAGAGTGATTATAACAGATAACGATGCGCAGTTCAACTGCAAGAGCTTTCGAGAGTTCTGTGAGGAATGGAAGATCGACTTGAGATTTGCATCTGTGGCACATCCGCAGGCAAATGGCCAGGTGAAGAACACCAATGGTCAGATTGTAAAAGCTTTGAAGAGGAAACTGGAGGGTAAGAAAGGAAAATGAACGGAAATGTTACCGCAAGTTTTATGGCCTAACAAAACAACTGTCAGGGGACCAACAGGGGAAACCCTATACAGGTTAACATATGATTTGGAGGCTGTAGTGCCTGCCGAAATTATGATACCTTCGAAAAGGATTGAAGGATATGAAGAAAAAGAGAATGATGATGGCAATCGCGATGAATTATATTTCTTGGATGAAAGGCGAACGATCGCTGATCTAAAAAATCAAAATGATAAGCTAAGGGTCGAGTGTTACTTCAACAAAAACGTAAGGGAACGGTCTTTCATTCCTGGCGATTTAGTGCCCCGGGAGGTAAAGCAACCAGCAAATTACACTGTACCAACGGAAAACACATCCGTTGTAGCAGGAGTTGGTATAGGTTAAATATCCGTTGGTATAGATACGGATTGGCTATTCCAACGGACCAAATTCCGTTGGCATATGTACCGTGGGTATTGACCTGTACCAACGGAAAACACATCCGTTGTAGCAGGAGTTGAAGCCTATGCCAACAGTTTTTTCCGTTAGCAAAGACGATGAAAAAACTGTTGTCAAAACCCAGTTGAACACACCTATAGTAACGGATTAATCCGTAGGTAAACATTCACCCTAAGCCAACGGTTTTTTCGTTAGTAAAGAAGATGGAAAAAACTGTTGTCAAAGCCCAACTGAACACACCTATAGTAACGGACAGATCCGTGGGTAAACATTCCCCCTATGCCAACGGTTTTTCCGTTATTAAAGACAATAGAAAAATTGTTGCCAAAGCCCAAAAGAACACACCTATAGTAACGGATAAATCCGTAGATAAACATTCGGCATATGCCAACGGATTTCCCGTAACATTAGCTGTACAAGACACTTTAAAACCAACTTCAATCACATCTAATATATAACATAATGTATTTTTAAATGTTTGCTACAAAGCCTAACAAACTTAAAAAGTCACAACATAGAAAAAGCTAGTTGTTTACAGCGCAACAACAAGCTGGACAAAATGTTTTGGTGCCAGCCTTCAATTCAAAATACATTGTTTTTATCCAATAATGTTTTCATTTTGAAATCCCACTTCATCTAATATGTTGTCATTCCATCCACTGCACTATCTTTCAAGTTGATCCATCTTTTTCACTATCTGGAGTACTCACTAGTGAGGATGGTTCATTTCCACTAGCACCCGTCGAAGCCTGTAAAAACAAGTAATTTAGTAAGAGATTATTAAATCCAACACTAGCACATGAGTGCAGCACTAAATAGTATAAACAGACTCTAAAAGCAAGATGAAAAATTCAAGTGAACAGGATGGACTATTGTGGTCACCAGCAGCACATAAACAGGATGCTTCATTTCAAATACAAACGTTCAACATTCTACAAGGATATATCTGATTGGACTATTGTGGTAATGTAAAGAAATGGACTATTGTGGTCCGCAACAACACAACTAATTAGAGAAGCAAGCCTGGTGCTTTGCATTAAAATGATGTCGAGTTCTTAGATACAGTCTCAACAAAATCAACCTATCTTTACACACGAAGGAGGTAAACAGTTTTGATCATTTTTCACACCAAAAATCAATGAAAATAAAATCTATACAGCAAGAAAAACAACGTTGCTAGATTCCATCACCAGAGGACAGTAGTCTACAAAGGTTTCAACAAGTATGTATCTGATTGGGAGGTTTTAGTACTGTCTACGCTTGACTAAACAACACACCACATAATTTCAGACAATCCAAACAGACAATTACACAATCCAAAGCTTGACTAAACAACACACCATAGAATTTCAAACAATCCAAACAGACAATTACACAATCCAAAGCTTGACTAAACAACACACCAAAAATATTAGACAATCCAAACAGACAATTACACTATCCAAAGCTTGACTAAATAACAGACCATAAAATTTCAAACAATCCAAACAGACAATTACACAATCCAAAGCTTGACTAAACAACACACCTCAAAATTTCAAACAAGTATTGGTTCAAACAATTGAAGACGAGGAGTCAAGTTATTAGTCTTTGTGACCCGTCCAATTAACACACAAAAAGGAACAAAATTGAATTGAAGGTCATTGTTGATTACCTGGATAATTTCACTGTCTATCATTAATTTTTCCAATGAGAATCTTGGACTGAAGTCCTTGATCACATCCGCTAAACCAAAGACCACTTTGTACAATGCATCCACTTCCGACAATTTTGAATTTGAAGAACATGCTCCATCGGACAGCGTCACCTTCCCCATACACCTCACATGACCTTTTTTCTCTGGTCCTTTATATTTTGAGTAGACATCATCTTTCCAGCTCAGCTCTTCTCCTTTGGACTGTGTAGAATCAGTAGCATCTAGGTCACCCTTAATTACTTCCTATAAAAATGCAAATCTACAAGTCAGTAACTTTCATCACACTAGTTATAATCAAACGACATAATAATGATCAAAATATAATACCGCAATTGTTGCAGCCTCTGGTGTCACATACTCGCCCGTTCTTTTGCTGTAACGAGTTTTGATATAAAAAGTCGCACGAGATGAAGGATTGCCATTTTTTTCTACGTTTTTTATTGACGACGATAAGAACAGTAAGTGATACACATTCATAATGAAAGCAAGCCCATCAAAATGATATTCAAGACAATTAATTAAAGAATTCACCTCCTCATGTATACATCTAGCAAACGTCTTAGAGCCCGCTGTATGAGGCTCCTTGCTCTTGCCCTTGTTTATTTTGTTTATCTCACTAATATGCTACACAACAATATAAGTTCAAAATCAATACATTAACAACACTTTGATATGCTATTACCGACACCATCATGTTAATTTAATTTAATTTTGATTTACTTATGTGTACAAGAAACGTACGACTATGTAGGAAAAGGAGTAGTAATAGCATATACCGTTTACTTTGCATAATATACTATAGAAAAGTGTTATCGCATCCAATCAATCACTTGTAGTTGTATCTAAAATGCTAATACATACCTTAGCTGGATCAGTGAGCCAATACTTGACCAACGACCTGAATTGGTCTTTATCCACCCTATCGTCACTTAGCTCTTTCATCATTCGGTCCAAAGATTTGCTTGCATCAAAAAACTTGTTCTTCAAACCATTTTCCATGCCCTCCATTTGTTATTCAAATAAGTCATTACCCATTTCTCGGTCTTCTGCGTCAAATTTTGTACAAAAGTAAACTTTGACCGTGGAAAAAAAAGTTTAATCATATTAAGAATTTATATGTCTAACATAATAAAGAAATTATTGAAAGAGAACAGAATCACATAATCTTTCCATATAAGAAATAGAAGCAAATAAACAGTATAAGTAGTCAAAGGAAAAGAGAACAGAAGCACATAATCTCAGTTATATCATGAACACAAACATGCAAATATAATGTATACACCTGTACAAGTTCCCACATGTCATCTTTGTTTTTCTTTGGTAGTTTGCGTCAATCTTCACAATCAATTGGAGCATATGATGAGTTCCGAGAGATGGTGCCTAGGTAATGAGTGAGTGTTGCTGCCTCTCCACCAACAGGAACTCCATATTCATTCAATTCGATCTTAATCTTTTTGTTTGGTTCTAGCTCCCACCACATCAACCATGACAGTGGCACCTCTGATTTTCTTACAACTTTGTGCGACTTCTATTAGTGAAAAATACATATACTAAATTGTTAATAAAATAATACTATAAAACTTACTTTGTGCTTATTTGTGTTTAAACTAACTAAATGGAAAAAACCTTTTTGTCCACTCTCAGTTTGACGAGTTTCAGTATCTGTAGAAACAACATCATACATATACATATACCAAATTGTCAGTACAATAGTGTCGTAAAACCTTGTGCGTATTTGTGTTTAAACTAAATAAATGGTCTAACCTTTTTGCACACTCTCATTTTGATGACTTTCAGCTTCTGCAGAAGCAACATCATTCCCATGGGTTGTACACTGTGTTCCAAGAGTTGCTGGTGGTTGTTCATATACATTTGATGCGCAGCCACTTTCTTGAATAGTCACAATTCAAACGTCTATTTTCCCCATAATTCTCTTGTCATTGTAAATAGGAAATAACACACTTTAGTTGCATAAATATAAAGTTAAAAATTGATCTTGAAGTAGTAAAGCATACTATATAACTACAACGCGGGAATTGCTTACTAGAAAGATCAGTAACAATCTATTTGAGCAGAAACTACAACCAAAGACTAACACTTCAATGTCCAATGATTGAAATTGATGTAAGAAAGTACAAAAAAGGCAAATGAGAATCAACACACACTTGAACATATCCAAAAGTAATGTTTCCTAACAACTAGTTATTGTTAACATCAAACAAAATCTAGAACATCATCTTCTTCATTTTCTTCAAGATGGTCTTGATGTTGATGTAGTGTATCGTCTATGGTTACTTCTTCATCCATGTCATCTCTAACCAATGAATGTTGATCGAAATCTTCTGCACCAGCTTCTACACCCAAATCAAGTGATGGTTTCTCACCCATGTCATAGAGATCCCTTAATTTTACATGCCTTACAGCCAACCAATCAATCTGAAATGGATCTTTAATATAGTACACCTTTTGGCTTGGTGAGCAAAGATGTATGGATCATCTCCCCAATTAGATCCTCCATGGACTACATGCGCAAAATTGACAAGGGTGATGCCGAACTTATCTTTTTTACAACCTCTGTTGACATCAACCCAATCACACTTAAAGAGGTCAAACTTTTTAAATCCAGAATAGTTCAATTGAATAATCTCCTTAATGGATCCATAGTAGATCACCTCACCACTCGATGGATGAGTATCTCTTGAGCTTGCATAGCTGTCACAAGTTACTTGCACCACAACCCTGTGGTTTTGGGTTTTCAAATATCTGTCATGTTCCTTTGTGTGAAATCTATATCCATTAATGATGTAGCCAGAAAAATGTCTTGCTAATTCATAGGGCCACGAGCAAGCCACTTGAGCTCACTGGTTATTTCATCACTTTTTTCTTCTTCTAGACGTGCTACCTAAGACATATACAACACATTATTCTAGGTATAAAAAAACATAAATAAGTTGCTAAAATTGGTAGTATAAGGGTATAGATGGACCCTCTTACGAAACCAGTTGGGAAAGTCCTCAGAATGAGCTTTCTCTAACTCATAAGGCCTCATCCTTCTGCCACGTACTTTTCTTTTCAGATGTTCTTTGTGTTCCCTGTATAAATGATTGAATTTAGTAACTTTCAAGAGTGTACATCATGAGTCTTTTTATAGGTACCACTCACATTCGAAACTTGGTGACTGACTTAAGGTTAAAAAGCACATATCTATGTGCTTGTAGCATGGATTTCGCATCAAGATTTACTCTTACAACTCTCCTCCTCTTCCCTGCTACAACTTCATCTATCAACTTTCCTTCTAATGGTTGACCTGTGTTAACGCATGCATGTTCTTCTTCCAACTCTTCAACATAATCATCATTTCGCACAGGTCGAGTGAAATACCCCAAACCTTAATATGTTAATTAATCATGTAATTATGTTTTCTAAGGCTAATTAAGTCCTTAATATCATTAGTGAAGAGATAAAAACCTAAAAGAAAGAGAAATGCGTAAAAATCACAAAACGTGAAAATGCGTATTTAATTATTTTAGGAGGTATATAACTTTCACTGGGGTTATAAATATATATTATACCTTAACTACACATTAGGAACATGTGGGAAAAATTCGGGAAGAAAGCGGATCCAAATAACGCGTTAAAACGCTAACGGGGTCCTAAAGCGCGTTTTTCGAGAAAAACCCGAAAACGTGACTTTAAACAGTTAAACGACCCCGTAAAAATTATGGTTGATTATATAACTATAATTAAACATTAATGGGAGTTTAAGAACCATTAAAATTAAAGAAACAAGAAAATTCCGGAAAACGGGCCGGTTAGTGAATAGTGCTAAACCGGGTAAATAAACGAGCGTTTTCTGTAAAAGACGAAAAACGCTCCAGCTGGTACAGATATAATGGGCCGGTTTTAATTAATAAAGCAACTCTTACTCACACTAATAAGCTAGAAAGAAAAGCAAAGAAAGAAAAGAAAAGCGGAAAAGTAGAAAGGTAGAAAAAACTCTCTCTACTCTCATTTCTTTCCTCACCCACGTACTGCTCCCTTTCTTTCTTTCTTCTTCCTCAGCCGATACTCCTCCTCCTCTATGGTTTGCAGGCGATTTTGAAAACCACCATGGAAGCTCCACCTTCCCTTACTTGCTCTAGCCAAATACAAGCTCCAAATACAAAATAAATTACATATTCTTCATCCTCTCATCATTCTCTATCTTCCTCTCTTTTCAAAATCTGAAAATGAAGAATTTCATCTCCATGGGGTTTTCCCATTTGAAGAGTAAATCAAATCAAAAGGTAGCTAGGAGTCTCCTCTTTCAAACAAGGTAAAAAGTTTCAAGAGAAAAACATTTTCCCCATTTTCTTGCCTTGGCCGATTTTGGCTACTTCTTATACCTTGTTTTCTTCTTGTTTGGGAGCATTGGTTCAACACTCCAATGGTGGTGGAACTCCCCTTTTGATTCATGGGTGAAAACCCTTCATAAAACTCCAAAGGTAAAACCCCTAGAATTTGTGTTTTAAGCATTTCATTGAATTAACATTATTCCAAGGGTTTAGGATTTTAATTGAATGCATTTTTGTGTTCCTTGGACGTTGGGATGGAGTTTGGCAACTCCATTCCCACTTGACCGAAATTGGTGGAGAGGAGGAGCAAGAGGAGAATTAAAGAGAGCTTGTGAAATTAAGGTAAGAAAACTACCTTAAAACCTAACTTGATTGTTTGAGCATTTGGGATGGGATAAATTGAGTAATGAACCCAAAATATGCAAATAATGTGTTTAGTTGATTTTGAGAGAGAGTTTGTGATTAATGGTTTGAATTGAGGGCCTTGGAGCCAAATGTTTTGAGTTTGTGTTTATATTGTGGTTTATTGAGATTTTGGAGAGTTATTGTTGTTGATGGACTTTGAGGGTTTATTATGTGCTGGTAGGACCCTTGTAAGGGTGTGGCTAGATTATGAATGAAAAGGATGAGAATTGGTGAGAATGGATGTGTTAGGTTAATGGGGAGGTTATGGTGAAATTTTGGTAGAAAATGAGTGTTTTGATGGCTTGGTGAATGGGAGAACCTCGGTGTTTGTAGTGTTGAGTAGAGTGGTTTAATAGCCTTGAAATGGTTTTTGGAAACTAGGAAGAGAAGAATGAAAATCTGTAGCAATTTACCTATGAGGAGCTTAGAAATGCTAGAAAAGAGTTAGTGTTTATAACTTGTGAAACAAGGAGGGAAGGTGGGTTTTAGGAGTGCTTTTATGTAGGAATGATTTGTAATGGTCATTGATGGATTTAGTAAGGTTGGTGGAAGGTTGTGAAACATCTAAAGAAAGTTTTAAATGCACTGCTGTGCATAATGCAACAGAGGGAATAGAAAATTTTGTGAATTTGAACAAGAGTTGGGTAGTGAATTAGACCAACATTTTAGGAGTATTAAGGTGTGTTATAGTGTGTTTAAACATGTAGAAAACATGTGGAAAGTTTATGAAATGGTTGGAGGTGAATTAGGGGTTGAAAAGAGGTCAAAAACTGTCAATTTAATCACCTACAGACTTGGTCCGGGTTTGTAAACAAGTACACAAACCCGGACCACACTTAAAACAAGCCAGAAACATGATTTAGCTATTGGTCCGGGTTTACATCTAAGTACACAAACCCGGACCAGTGTATTTTCTTGGCAGAAAATGAATTCCGGGATTGGTCCGGGTTTGCAACCCCGGACACAAACCCGGACCAGTCTAAAAATGCTCCAGAATGTGTTTTTAAGTGTTGTTATGATGGGAAGTGAATGGTAATGGTTTTAGATGTTGTTTAGGCCCTGTTTGGTGAGTTTTAAAGGCCATTGGAAGTATAAACAAGTGTGAGAGTGAATGTGTAAGTTGTGAACTTAAAATCACATAAATAAGTTAAGGATAACGGGATAACGGGGTTAAGTACGGGAGTAATAGAAGTTACATACCGTAAGACTTGTTGTTAATAAAGCATTTGAAATACTACCAGTTGTTTGAAAACTACCCGGGGAGCGTGAGATGACGCATTGGAGCGAATCCTCGGGGACACGGTAGAGTAACCCACGGTGTAAGGTATGGTTTTTTTGCAACCTGGTCCTACCGGGTTACACCGGTTTGTATGCAAACTTGTTTTCTGTGTGTTTGCCACCTTGCAAGATAAAGCATGAAATGAGTTTATAGTAATTCATTAATGTGGCGTAAATAATTCTGATACCGTTTAACCTTAATTATGTGTTAAACCGTAGCTAACCGACTCTAGGATCACATAAGAGATCGGTATTCGGATTAAACGTCAACCCACGGAAACGTTCTAACTACGACTATCTGTGCTTTAGTTGTATATTGTGGTATGTATGTGTGTTGCCCTTGTTTAAGTATCATTGTTTAACGAATGTTGTTGTCCATGATTGTCGAATGGGATGTTACCTCCCTTGTGTTGATTAACCAAACTTGTAACACCAAAGGGTGTATGGATGTGATAAGTTCCATAAAGGAACTTCTAACTAATATGATATATTATGGGGGTTGAGGAATCCGGTCGTTCCGGTCTCACGTGTTGTTTGGGAGTTGATGTATATATTTGAATTAACTCCCACTCTGTTATGTTATGGTTGTTTTTCCTTCTTGATTACAACCACCCACAAGCTTAACAAGGCTTACCACCTCATTATTATCAGGGCTAGGGGGACTACTGTTATGTTAAGGTTGCTTTCCTTCCTTGGATTGCAACACCCACAAGCTTAACCAAGGCTTACCTACACTATTATTTAGAGCTAGGGGAAATTGTGTATGGTGTGATCGGGTCTATATTAATACCGACACATCTATGTAATGTTATGTGTATTGTGTGTGCTCGGGTCTATATTAAGACCGACACGTCCAAGTAAAGTAAATATGTACGGTGTGCGGACCCATATTTAATCCGACACACCTTAAGTAAAGTGTACATAATCTAACAAGTGATGATGTGTTGACTTTGCTGGTTGTAACCCATTGGTTGGTTGTGTGTGCTTATAAGCAAGTTATGTGTTTATTGTTTTCTTGCATGCTTTAATAAAATAAACTGCATGCTCACCCGACAATTAGTTGTGCGTGGCCCGGTAGCATGTGGGCTGCTCGATTACCATACCAACAAAGGTGCTGACCCCCCTTTGGGGGGCCCCCATACTTTTCAGGTACAATGGAGCTGGCAGCCGTTCGAGAGTAGGACGGGGTAGCTGTTTATACTTGGATAGTTATTTAGTTGTTTATGTAGTTGTAAGGGATGTAAAACCGGAGTTTGATAATCGGTAGCTGAAAGTATAGACTCGGTACAGTTGGATTATAAGTGTATTTGTTTTCAGTTTTGAAACGGGTTGTAATGTAAAATTTAGTGCTCGGTAATCTTGTCCATCAGACCGGTACATTGTGTAAGTAATAGCCTTGTTAGCCACGTGGGTGGCTAACGGCGTGTAACACCCAATGGAATAAGTTAGATGTTGAGTTGTATTTCCACTGCTAAATGTTGTTGAGTATGGTGTTTGTAGTTGGGGTGTTACAAAAAGTGGTATCAGAGCGAAGTATCGCTCTGATGACTGGAAATACCGAGCTTAGGAAGTACCGAGTTAGGAATTTAAGATTTGAGTTAAGGGATGAGTGATAGCGTGAGAAGTACGCTAGTTAGGAATTACCAGTGTGCACTGGATGCCTACAACATCCTTCCCGCCCTCCGCAACCCCCGTTTTATAGCTTGGGAAAGAACGCCAGAGAGATGGAAAGCCCTCTCATACTCCGGACCAACCCGATCTGGCTGTTATGAATTATTCCTGTAAGAACCAAAACCTGTCATGCGGTAGATTCCAAGAACTGAGAATCCCAGAGACGGAACCTGTTTGAACACCTCTACCCGCACTTAATAGCGGAAGATTAAGAATCCTATCTACAAGAGACTGAAATTTTCAGCGACCTGGGTCGACATGCCTGGCAGTCGAGGAAACCCAGCCAATAAGGAAGAAAGCACTAACCACGCACAGAAGCGGACAATAGAGAAGCAGCAACCCGAGACACATGTCTACGGGAACACAAATGTTAAATAATACCGACAATGGTATAGTAACCGACTAAGAAACTAGTCAAGGCCGGAAGATTCCAAACCTACAACGCCATAGAGGTTGTAATACCCGATTATCATAGTTTAGACCACTATGGGAGTATTTTTGAAACATACGTCAATAGGACTACGAAGTAGTACCTAAACAAAATCAAGTCTCGGTAACTACGGCAAATGGGTGGGGACGAACATTAAGGAAGAACACAAAGTTAAGTGGATGGAGAGTCACCCTAGTTAACGACTACCATGTCAAGACCAATGAGAGTCACTCGAATGTTCTATTATCAAGACTGAAAGATCAAGGAAGAGCCAACAAGGATACCAAATACGATGATGATAAAAGTAATACCGCAACCAGTATGTGTTGAACCGCTAGTCAGCCAGCATGGCGCGCCATTGCTGCTATAACGGGGCTATTCGGGAAAATTTAAATGACTATAAAGTACCTAGTAAAGTACCCTATTGTTGAAGGAAGTGATTATGGAATCAAGAATCCAAGAGTTTGAAGAGTGAAACCTGGAAGGGCTTAGTGGCCTAACCATTGTATGTGAAGATACCAGTCAGTAGGAAGCTAGACTTGGTCAAAGCATGAGGACATTTTAATACCGTGAAGAATTTCTTTTAAACCTAACTTTCCTTTCAAACTCAGATTTACCTCAAACCCTCTTTCACAACCAAATTTCCTTCCAAACGTATGCTATTTCAAACTTCTTTTAAACTCAAAGTTTCTCTCCAAATTTATATTTTCTTCTAAAACCAAAACCATAGGACCTACAACGGCCTCAGCGCCACACAGTAGGTAAGTTGTACCCGCTTGCTTTCGAGCAACTTTAGAACAATCCTACAACCCGGGGGTATTAACCCGGGGGAAGGGATCCAGTTCATACTAGATACAGACAGTGGACAAATTTCCCTTAAATATATGGTTCGGGAAGCACGGGATGCATATTATCATAGGACGATATAAGGGAGTTGACAACAGAATACTTCACCTAGGCGAGTGACGGACACTACGAGTGTACTAACTGAAATGTGGGATGACCGCACTCCGGTAGGAGCTTGTGGGCCTGACAGACCTTCTTATGGGTTAGTCGGGTAGGTGGCAATGTATCAGTAGGGTACCCCACATATGTATACGAGTGGAGTCAGGAACACGGAAAGTAGTCGACTCCACACTACGGTCAGCAGTAAAAGTTAAACAAGAGCAACGGATTTCCAAGAATGGTTGAAGTAAGGGAACCCAGTTAAGTTAACGAGACTAAAAGAATTAGTGAATCCAATTCAAGGAAATGTTTATGGGTCAGGAAGCGTGGAACGCACTGACTAGTAAGTAAAGACATCTCATATGTCTCATGAATCCCCAGGAATAAAACATGATAGCTGGAACAAATACCCAGTCTATACATAGTAAGGCCGATGCCTAATATGGACACGTTAATGTGCAACGAACGGGGTGAAACTCCCGTAATGATCACCTAGACTACCAGGGAATATCGATCTTCACAGAAGAGGATAGTAAACCTGGTAAAGAAAGCCAAGCGATGTAGTTAACTAAACGTATACAAGCCAGATGTAATGGCATAACCTAGTAACACCTAGGAGATGTTCTGAAGGGTGCTTGGGTCAACAATTGTTGAACGAAATGTCGTGATAGAAACACAAGAGTTGAAGCTAATACCCGGTTTAAACATAAGTCGTCAGGAGGTAAACGGACATTCTTAAGGGGCATCCCATATAAGGAAGCGTGATGCAACGACCTTGTCAGGGAGCCCAATACAACCTCCAAACCATGTGATGGTGTACAGAGAAGTAAAAATTTATGTGAACAGCCTATAATGAGCATAGCTCGAGGCAAGGAGGCTTATAAGGCACAAACAAAATATGTTAGGTGAATTTAATTGATTATGGAAGTTTATGTTATACAAGTAAATAGAGCGGAGAATGAACCACTGCATTAAGAGTGCGGATACCTCTCGATGTTGCAAAACCGCAGGAACGGTAGTTATGTGAACCAAGTTCAAGAAATATGTTAAGGATTGACCATATTGTTATTACCCAAGAATGATTTGAATAAGAATAATACGAATAGAAGCGTTTGTACCAATTGAGAAGAGTAGTAAGTTTAATAGCAACCACCATAGGTGTGTGATGCTAAGTGTTGAGTGAACAACGCTCAAGGAGCATAAAGCTCTAAGAATAGTGTATTCAGTAGTCATTCAAATGAATGAAGAACCATAATACAAATGATGAAGTACATGTGCGGAAGCTAATACGAAAGTGGATGCCATGTAAGTTAGTGTTGTACAAGAAGTAAGAACATGGTGCGCAGCAAGCAACCAATGCATGTGAGTAAATCACACAATAACATGGAGTTGATGAATAAAGACGGTAGACAGACCGAGCGACAAGGAAGCGATGTTCATTCCTATTGCAATCGCATAAGAGATTTACTGCCAAGAGTTTACACCTCTGCACTCTGTATGACTGAGTGTTTTGGTATTGCCCTTGCGCGGTAATGATCGAGTGAGATAGCTAGGAAGTTGGGAAGAAGTTAATTGTGAAAGAACAACAAAAGACTTATAACATTATAGGACCGAAGCATAAGAAATGCAAGGTCGTACCAATGGAAGAATACTTGTTCAGAACCAAATGTGGAGACATGATTAGCAATAAGTGACTGCAGTAACACGGAATACCAACCATCGGTATGGAATATACCTCAAGTGTGGGAATTAACCGAGAGAGCACTACACATTAGGTAGTAGCTCAACCTCAACCAACAGTAGTCGGAAGAAATCAAATTAATCATCGTGAAATACATAGCGATATACATAGTAAACTATCATAGAAGTGGATAGAAAATTTGTAACTCACCGATTTCGCTCACGGTAAGAGATACCACGCGTCGGTTGAGAAACCATTCTTCATAAGATGAAGGTGATAAATGGGAAATGTACAATACATTATGAAAAATGAATGGGGCAAACTAGCCTCCAAAGTTATCAGAGTCGCGCAGCAGAAGCTAGTGAGCCAATGACTCGAATGTTGAATATACATGGTGAATATGAGTAAATGGCTAATTATCAATGCCTAGAAGAGTGACAGGCCAGAATCGAAACCGATTATGAGTTAAATAAGCTCCAATGAGAATTCTTGGTTTAGGGACTAAACCGCCAATATGGTTAAGATCCTCTAACCAGAACGCATTGTATAACAGACCGCGTGGAAGTTAAGACACTTCACGGCGGCATAACATTTTAAACCAATGTTCAGTGATTGATTACGTGGGCATAATCCCTTTTAAGGGGGGTAGAGCCTAAAACCGCTTAGTGTGTTTTAACGTACAAGTGTACGTGAACTATGTTGTGCATAGCACAAAATAATTTGTTTCATGATTGGTGCGTATGTAATATGAACATGCGCATTCATTCATGGTTTAATTGTGGTAATTGCGCACAGAAGATGCGAATACCATTGTGATAAATGTATATACCTTGTTAACTGTTATGTGTGAGAGTACAAGTGTAAGGGAGTAAGAAACTCCCGGGGAACTAAAACCCCGACTGTGTATGTTCATATAATACTAAAATTAAAACAGTGTATTGTATTTTGATAAAAGTATAATATATATATATATATATATATATATATATATATATATGCAGTATTGTGATTTATGAAGAGGTATGACACCGACATAGAACATAGCAAGAATTAAATTCCCTAGGTAACTTGATTAAAAGTGAATGGTGTAACACCCCTAATCTTAATCCTGTAATGACGTCATAACTCGTAGCATAACAAATAGCAAATCGCAGCGGAAAATAAAACTACCTAACCTTGGTGTTACACGCCGTCACTCACCCTTGTGAGTAACAAGGCATCCTTACTCTTTCCAACATTACAACTTCTAACGCTGTGATGAACAGATACTGAGCACTTCTAATTATTACAAATCAAAACCAACTAAATGAGCAACTAACTGAATACAACATCCTCCTTAATACAATATAAAGTAAAACCGACGGTGTTTGTTGAAAACACTTCAGCTACCCCCGTGTCCCACGCTCCGGCTTGAGTCTCTTCTCAATAAACCTGGAATTTTGGCCCACTGAAGGGCTCAGCAATCGAAATGCTGGTATGCTAAATGTATTCTTAAATCATTTGGATTCCTTAAGTCGTTTTAGCCATCTTGAATTAGATTCATTACATAAAATGCTGGTTTACAATGATAACAGTAATAACTCTAAACACTTAACAAACACATAACAATCCACCTGTAAACACCAGTGTACAATAGTACACAACACCAATAACCACACAATAACCCATAGCAATAACCAATAATCACACATTAATACACCATAACAATAACCAAACAAGATACGCGTATTAAACTGTACTTGTTAGTTAGTCACTCGGCCCTTATCCTTTAAACCAATCAATTTAACCTTTCCCAATCAATTTCACCTCAAGTGTCATGTTAAGACAAACCTTAATAACTTGTGGACGAATGTCCCTTGTGTTCCATTGGAACTGTTTACCAGCTGACCCTGTGGCCCTAGTTAATTGACCGATCCGGTCGAACCTGTGCACCAACGGCAGTGCCTTCCGCCATCCCCGAATGTGGCTGATGGATTTTGAGTGACTCCCTTCTTGAGTCTCTCATAGTGATCACAATGCGCAACCAGAAAGTCGAAACGATCTGGATTCCTCTCTTATAAGTTAGCCCTTTTTGTCACTGACATAACAACCAATCCTTGAGTTAAGACTATAACAGTTGACCTTTGTTAGGTTCAATAATACCTAAAGGTCAGTTAGTCTCTTTTTTTCCAGTTTAGATGTATAAACTTTTAGTCACAAGACATTCGCGTATAAATACAACACAACTGTTTGAGTAATACCATATACAATATCATTCACATAAAATCATAGATATCGTTCTTAAACATTTAAACACATAATGTATGGACCTTAGGATAATCCTTAGGACATTCAGACCACACAATTAACATACCGTTCACCAAGTAACTGATAGCTTGACAAACTCCTGTTCAGTAGTCTTTTCCCGTACGCTGTTATTTAAACATGCAATACCGGGTAATATTAATACAACTATTCATTAAATATTACAGTACTGTCACTGTAGAGTTTATTCTCGTCGTATAATAACTCTGTATGTTATTTATTTTCCCTGTTAATTTAACGGTGGTTATAGATAACCTACCAGTTCATTATTTTATGTGAAGCTCACATGTGAAAATGAATTATCATTTATACGGTATATCTCTGCCTCATTAATTACATACTCATAATTATTTCCTCTTATCATTTACATCATATCATTTAGTTATTTATGTATATAACCACCTTTATTTCATAAACTTTATATTATATTCATATTATCCATAATACACTATATTACCTAATTTCACTTCCTTTCCTTATTAAATTACAAACCAACCTTATTAATTCGGTATTTATATATTATACCCAACAACTTAATAAATTACTAAATAAACCACATATAATTTCCGGGAACCATTTTGATCCCATTAACTTTTACCCACTTACCAAATAATCAAATATTTTTATAATTTACTAAATACCCATATCAATTTCGGAAATTGTAAAACAATTATATTATCTTCTATAAATTGTCAAATAACCTTATAACTTTTATAATTCACTAATTACTCACATTAACCTTTGTCTATTAATTAACCACCTTACTTTTACAAATCACCATATTCTTATTATTTCGGTAATTACAAATTAATACCACCAATTTTTCTAATTACCAATTAAGCCATAAGCTCTTCGGTTTAATCATAGTTTCTATATTTACACTTTTAACCCCAAACTTTATATAAGTAACTTATTAACTTATAAACTATAGTTTAAATATTTTATTTCCTTAAATAACCAAAGTAACCTATATCTTTTCTTAAATTACATTCCGCCCATATTAAATTCTATTCCTCATATATACTTCCATAAATTACATATTCACCCTTAAACTTTTATAACCTAATATTTTATGTCATAAACCATTTTAACCCAAAGTTTTTGGTCACACTTTGACCAAGACTTAATTTCATAATTAACTTTAATATCCCCATAAAATCATAAGTAATTCTCGGCCATACCTTATATTTTCCATATTACAAAATAGCCCCAAAACTTTATAAAATGTCATCTTAAACACTTAACCACTTATTTAAATTCACCAAATTCATAATATTAATTCCTACCTTATATTATATCATAATTATCCAAATCAACCTTATGTCCTCGGCATTTATTATTTGTACACCAAACTTTCAAAAATTTATATTTTAACCACATAACTTATTAAACTAGCCATACAAATACTTGTAGCTATTTTAATACTCCCAAAATTTATAATATAAGTTAATATACTTATATTTTCGAAAATCAGTAAATATTATTTCATTCTCGGCTTAAATTTTATTTTGTTATATAGTTTTAAAACTTGCTTTAAACCTTATATAAATACATATAAATGTATATAAGCCATATAAACTTCTAAAAATTTACTAATGACTTAGAATGTTTATAAACTCAAATAGAACAAATAACCCTTAGATAGTTCGGTTTACATTTATATGCATCTTAATTAAATTTTGTGACACATTTTTTACCTTAAGGTAATAATCTTACCTTATATGTTATAAATTATTTTCTTGACATTATAACCCTTATATTTTCGGCCTTAATTATTTAAAGGTCATACATAATTTTTATACCAAAGTTTGAAGCTTAAATCAAACTTAACTTAATAAACCTTACTTATATAAACTTATCCTTAAATCAAGACAATTCTTGTACTTGATTTCTTCTTAATTCCAGCTCTCCAAATGTATCTTGATGAATAATTTCGAGCTCCTTGTACATATATAGGAGATTTATTTGTTAGAATTCTAACAAAAGTTTATAAATCATATTTGTAGTAATTTTACACAGAGTTTTTCCTTAGGAATTTAACAGGTATTTTTTTGATACACCCATGGGATGATTGTAGATCCAAATTTCCTTCATGAAATAATGAAGAGAATATAGATTTAGAAGCTCTTATATTTTTTAAAATGATTTAGGTATTTACTTAGGATTTTTCAACATAAAAATATACCTTAACTTGATCTTGTTGTTCCTTGTGTTGTTGTTGAATTTAGGAACCTCCTAGGAACACATAAGCTTGGCGAAATCTTGTAGGTTTGCTAGGATGAATCTTGCTTCACTACTTGATAGAATTAACTAGGAAATCACATTGAAATGGTGTTAGGAACTAATTCACCATTAATAGAGTTTATTAACACCTAGGAATTGATTTAGGAAATGAAGAGAAAAGAAAACAAGAAGAGACACTTACCATTCGTGAATGAAATATGGCGAGGGGAAATGAACACCTACGTATGGTTTTAGTATAAGGATTTGAGAGCAATTATCACTTGATTAGTTTATTTGTCAAGATTATTATTACTTTGATTTGTTAATTAGCTACATATATCTCTTAATGGTCTAGGCATGCGGCCGTGGAGTATTATTGAGTTTAGAATCTTCCAATAATGTAAACCATCGGCTGTAGTGGAGCAATGGAAGTTCCACCTCCTAAATGTATCTTCACGGTAATGGAAGTCCATGTATTAGCACTTTGGTGACTTAATTAGTATTGCTAATTTGTCTTGTCCATGCAGGTGGTGGTGCACGTACATGCTGGAGCTAACGGGAGGCTCAATTACTAGTTGCTTTTCGGTAATGTGCTAGCTAGGTTACTAATTTTAATTTTGTTAATTATAGCAAGACAAATAAGAAGTTAGGTACTTGTCTTTCTTTCATTAATTTACAGCACTAATCCTTGTTTACTTGTGTAGGTTGATCGGCTGCAAGAAGGAAGTAGCAGCTCCCTTTGTTTGTAGACTCACGTAAATGGAGAATTTAAAGGCTAGTTAGTTTTTATTAATTGTTTGACAAAGCAATCTAGAAGTTAGGTTCATGTATTATGAGATTAAGTAATGGTCAATCAAGCTCTCTTTTCTCATATTCCAATCGGCATTCATTTGTGATAGTAAGCAACTTGCTTCATTTGTTTTCTTTGTCTAATACAAGTATGACTAGATTAGCCATTTATTTCATTTCTTTGCTTAGACTAATCTTCATTGCCTTTTTATTTTGCAGGTTGTACGGTTATGAGGCTCCATTAGCTTCAAATAATTTGTTACTTAAACATATTATACAAGGTGGCTGAATTATCATTCCAATCGACATCATTAACAAATTATACTAGCCAAATTTGACTCCTAATGTCGCATGCATTGGAGATCATTAGGGATTAATTTTTCATTAAATTATTGTCACATTATATTGTACTAGACCATACTAATATGTGTAATATGTTCCAGCATTTAATTGGTACATTTTTATTATGATAAAAGATGAAAGTTTTAAGGTAAACATGCTGATTTTAGGTACCTTTTTGACCTAAAAATCACCCCTATTTATACTATGAGTTTAGTACTGCTATCAATTGATTTAGATGGTCAATTTATCCACTTTTAAGATTACTAACTCGTGGCTCCTCAAAAGCTTCAAGGTATTTGCGTAAAACGCATTTTCATGACACCCGAAGGTGCGTTTTTGTGCTTTAAGAATTTTTCTAGGAATTAATTAGTCGCTATGAGTTCCAAGTGTTTATTGACATTGTTTATAGTCAATAATAATATATTAAGGTGTTACAT
Source organism: Limonium bicolor (assembly GCA_023374045.1). Taxonomy (NCBI): domain Eukaryota; kingdom Viridiplantae; phylum Streptophyta; class Magnoliopsida; order Caryophyllales; family Plumbaginaceae; genus Limonium; species Limonium bicolor. The sequence goes on from CM041776.1 coordinate 445,796,102, forward strand.
TAAGTTACATGGGGTTATATAAACTTGTAACTCAATTTTCGGGCTAAAGGGGGCACTCCCGAGGTAAAAGGAGCGTTAAGAAATTCCCCCCGAGCTCTTTGTTTATTTTTGAAGAAGTAGCTTGGGAATCCTCTTTAGAATAATTAATAATGATTTTAGGAACTCTAGGAATAATTTTTATAGGGGTTCGTGCCACCTTGGCACTCCTCCTAAGCATTCCCGGCCTTTATGGGGCCCACATCGGGAACTTCCGAGAACTTTGTATTTTTACTCAGTTCTAACTGAGAAATTGTATCTTAAAGATCGTAAAATGATCCTTGGTTAAATTCATGTAATGTCCATAGCTTATATAATTGTTTAACTTAAGGTCGGGCTTTTAACGCTCGTTTCTGACCTTAAGGAGTTTGAGTGCGTTTTTAATGCCCAAGTGTTTATATGCTTCCTTAGGGTTTAATAAACCCCCAAATAATATTTTAATTCCTCAAATAATATTTATTTACTTATATTTAATTATTTAAATGTTAGGGGTATTTCAGTCTACCCCCCTTAAAAGGACTTCGTCCCGAAGTCATAACTTATACTTGTTCATCCTATGGAATCAAGTTCCTTATATCTACTCCTGTCTACTTATCATCCTTGGGTGTCAATATTGTATTGACACTACTATATTCCATCTATAGTCCAAGTGTATGCAATTCATACACACATATTCTTACTCATAATAATCCATGTAATTATAGTATAAGTACTTGTTAAATACTGTATAATCATACATGTTCCAACTTCCTAGCTAACCCACTCGGTCATCACTGCACATGTGCAATACCAAATCCTCAGTCCTACAGAGTGCAGAGGTAAACCCTTGGCAGTGAATCTCTTGTGTGATTGTAGGAATAAATATAAATATACTGTGAAGTAATTAAGTGCTTCATAAACATTCAAGTGTTACACAGAGCACACAAATAATCATTCAAGTGTCACATAGGACATATCATTAATCACCAAATGTCACATAGGACATATTAATAACCAACCAAATGTCACATAGGACATATCCATCTAACTAATTGCACACATGCGCAACAAACAATCAAACACAGATAACCATACACAAAACCAATATAGACTGCAGATATGCAAGTCGCATGTGGTGCTCTACCCCCCTTAAAAAGGGTTACGCCCACGTACCCCTACAAGTATACACAAAGCGAAAGGAAAATTGTTGGATACTTGTCTCGCATGGAGTCTTCTAACTCCCATGTCGTCTCCTCAATGTCGTGGTTTTTTTTTACCACAGAGCTTTGACCATGCTAATGGTCTTGTTCCTGGTCTCCCTAGTGTTGGAGTCTAAAATGCGAACTGGGGTCTCCTCATATCTAAGTGTAGGGTTTAGCTCGAGTGTCTCGGCCTCTAAGTTATGTGATGGGTGAGGCACATATTGCTTTAACTGAGAAATGTGAAACACATTGTGCACTCTCCCTAGCTTAACGTATGAGTCTAATCTGTAAGCTAATGGGCCCACTCGCTCCGTAATAAGGTACGGTCCTACATGCTTCGGGCTAAGCTTGCCCTTCTGCCCTAATCTAAAAATTCCCTTCATAGGTGAAACTTTAAGGAAGACTTGATCGCCTACTACGAACTCGAGGTCTCTCCTATGGATGTCAGTATATGACTTCTATCCGTTTTACGAGGTATAGCCCTCAAGAATCTATGTAGTCTTTGACATGTTCTCTAGTGCATTAGTATGCTTTTATATTTGAATCCCATATGTATGGGTGAAGGTGATTTACTATCTTGTAAATTGCCAATACTATTTTATGGCTTGTTTCAACTATTTGTGTATAACACACTTTCATTAATCGCCTCTAATTGTAATCGTCGGCGCTCGTGTCTTGTATTAATATTGGGCATTCTCAAAATCCCTTTCTTTAGGTTATCCTCTTGTGATTCCGGTATTTGAGTTTACTGTCGCCATATACGGCTTTCATTTTCAATGTAAAGTATGAGCTACGGTTGAGCCGTGCATCTTATGCATATTATAGAAAGATTGCTTTATATTATTGATTCACCTATTATTGGTATATACACGATTATTATCGTCTGTTCATCAGGTATACCACAGTAGGGTTCCTGTTAAGGTTTCTAACAAGGTGTAGTGTCCTCTCAATTAAACTTGTTATTGTGGTTGTGAATCAACTCTGGTGAGTATTAGTATAGTGTTTATACTCTTTATATTCTACCATGTTTATAGGTAGGTTCCCATTTAATATATTGAGTTTTAATTTATAAAGAAAGACATGGAAGTCGATCTTTCCTTCCAGATGGCAATTTGGCCATAATTTAGAAGGTAGCTTGAGAATACTGTTATTATAAGTAATTTCCTCTTGATCTCATATTTGGTTTATTAACACGGTTCATGGGACAATAATAGTTAGTATTTCCCTCATAATTGATTATTTTTCCGACATTTTGCGGAGTTGTTTTAGCTATTTAATCTCCTTGGGGTAACCTAGACAATTTAACTCTTACCTTACACCTTTGACAACTCATATACTTCATTTATTAGGTTTTATATTAAAATTAGGAATAAATACTTACTTATCACAGAAATATTTGTGACCACTTGTAAGGAGTCTCAGGAATCATCCAACCCCGACGGGGTCAGCGTCAGTGTTGAACTATCCTTCCACACCATTTTGTGTTTGGTTTCCCATGATCTGACCAGGATCAAGTTCGACCTCCCACGTCAAATATCAAACAATCACATAATTGTCATCTTCCAAATTTTATCTTATTAACTTTGTGACGTGGTGAGTACTACATTTTTCTCCTGACCACTATACTATTAATCCAAAATCTGTTATAACCTATACTCGAATCTAGTGTATTCCCAAATCCCCGGTACCATATTTCTTTGATCAAATCATCAAGCGGGGAAGCCAGTTTTTCCTCTTGGCGTAAAAGGTAAATTCTTATTGAAGAATCTTGGCTCATTATGTCTAATAACTATATCCATCAATCATTTTAACTCTAAAATCCATCATACAAGTAATAAGTTCCGTCATGGACTTGCATACCTTAGAATACTCTCTTCTCTTTAAAAGGCTTATCTAATATTTCACTTATCAGGCTTGATTATTGCCTAGACTTTAGTTATCATCACATGGGACAAAGACAATCACAGTTAGACTTCAAGAAAAGTTTCCATAACTCCATCCACAACTACGGTTCCATAAAGTATTATTTCCTCCACCTTAAAGCTTAGCTTTTTCCTTACTCCATCTAAAATCCATAAATCAGGTGAACCACATGTTCAGCCTAGGTTAAGTATCTCTCAATATTAGTACCATCTCAAACTAAGGGTTTCCAGTTGAAATCCTACGGTTTGGTAATAGGACAATCAAGGCTTATAGTTTGTTTCTATCTCTTAGAAACGTGGTTAATCCACAAACTCAATAGCTTCCTCAAATAGGTCAATTAGGTGTATCAAATAAAGGATTTAGAATCACAGGGTTTAGCATATAACGTTAGGATGGTTTACGTGTAAAACAAGGGTTACAAACCAAGGGGTATGTTCTCCCTACTTTTAAATATAACTTCCACTCACTCTCAGTGTATGTATTAATTCAAGCTCTTGGTGTCACTGAGATTACATTCACTGTAAGTGTCAAGGAGAGTCATTTGTTACCATGTTTATACTAAAGTTTATATTACATGTGTTTTAACCTTAGTTGATTTACTGCGATCTTTATTCGCATTCACAAATTGAGCTGTCATAGCAGGTATATGCTCGTATAGATTCATAAGGTTAATATAGGACATATGTCTCAAAATAAGGTAGGTATATTTAATGGTACTCAACCCTCTGAAACGTATCAATACTCCTCGATGTTTTTGGTTTACTACCTCCAAATTATATGTATGTATGTAGCATTTGGTATTGCTAATTAGGTAGTTCACCCGACTTCAGAAAATATAAATTCAACATTTGTTCTCTCCCTTTCATTAATTAGGAGTCCAGCACTTTTATATATTGGTATTAGCTGAGACCCTTGGTATTTGCTCAGGTATTTTAAAACCCGTGTTTGAACGTTAAGGATGTTTAGTTATATTTTTTAGATTCTGTTTCTCAATTGTCATATTTCAAGGTTTCTCACTATCTTCTCTCGAAGTTTATAAGAGATTGTAAGATTTCCTAGACTCGCACTGAGTGGTAAGCTCGGTGCCCGGGTATCCCATAAAATTTCAGTGTTTGCTCTTTAAGTGAGCTCTTTTGACAGTTCCTTTAGTCTTAAGTATTTTATATTAATTAATGTATTCCTCCACATGATCTGCTCGTCATTTAGGCAGGTCATAATTTGTAGTTACTGTAAGTTTGGACAGTTGATAATGCTCTGCGGCAGTCCAAGTAAATATTAACTTACTATTCCTCACTGTACTATCTCACATACTGTATCCCAAGGTTAATCTCGGTTTAATACTTTTAATACTCTTATCCCTATGGTACATTAATCTGGTTTCTCCACTATATATCAATACATCTCCTGACTTTAAAATAATCTTGTTCGCCTTTTCATCCTCTTCTTATCACCATGTGAAACTCAGCATCATCTCCCTGTGGAGAATGCTACAATAGATATCTCAATCCTTATCCATACACATCGTATATAATTTAAGTTTTGATCCACTCCTATATCTTGGAATGTAAAATCCTTCAAGGCTTATCCCCAAGTCCTACGTTCATTCATAATAGTTATTTGTTCATTTATAGTTAAGTATTTCTTGAGTAGGATCATACCGGGTCAAAGTACTTGGCATTATGCCTCGGGATATTCCCGACCTTCGCTCATAGGCTCAGGTAACCACGGTCTCTTAGGTAAGGGAAAACAAATATCAAAGTATCCTATTATGTGAGAGGTTACCTAATTTAGGTCTCTCTAAAGTTGATACTTACTAGTCATATATCAGTCTCATTGACTAAAATTATAAACACACATTTATGCATCATGCATTAGATTTAAGTTCTAGGCTTACCGGTTTCGCGCTGAGCGCTAGCCTCAGCGCCTGAAGTTCCCACTGTGTACTGGGTGTTTCCTCATGGGACTATCTCTTTTCCCTTCTGACTTCCGGATGAGGATGGTTGTCCTGCCGGTCCTCCAATATAGGTGTTGTTCTGCGGTGCCTGGCCTCCTCTAGGTCCGCCCGCCTCATTAGCTGGTGTTCTCTGTGAACGTCTAGCTCCTTTGTATACTCGACTCCCTGGATTAGAAAAAACATTCATACTCCCTGTGACCTTCCTTTTTGCAATAACGACACTCCACCTTTCTTCCTGCACAATCTACGCGTGGGAGATCCTTTCCATAACGTTTACAGTAATAGTGTGGTCGGGTTGGCTTGTTGCCTCTAGGTGGTGCTGTTCCTAGTGGCTGAGCATCAATAGCTGGGCCGGTCAGACGAGGGATCTGCTTCTTCGCCTTCTGACCATGGAAATCCTTCCGCCCCATCTTCTTTTCAAAGAATTTCTTCTGCTTCTTGCAGTAACCGCCCGAGGTTGTTCCATCATCATCTCCTTCAGTACTCTTCATTTTCTTTCTTCCCGCGTCGGAGTAGTCGACTCCTGGTATATTGTCCAATAAACTGGTGATCCGCGCGTAGTGCTGGTCAACTGTTTGACTCCCTTGGATTAAGGACTTGATTTCCTGCCTTTTTCTCTGTTTTATGTGTTCGGGGTAGAATTTCTCCCGCAACACTTCTACAAACGCTGTCCATCCAAATTCCGGTGTAGCTCTACGGTGGCCCTCAATAGTCTGCCACCAAATGTCAGCTGCGTCCTTCAGGTTGTATGCGGCGATGTTGACTTGCTGGTCTTCTAGAACTCTGACAGTCTTGAACGCCTTCTGGTGCTCTGTAATGAACTTCTCCAGTGCGGCGGGGTCCAGTTTCCCTGAGTAAGTTGGTACACTCGCGTCTGCAACACTCTTCAACCAGTTGGTTTCTCCGGGCCGCGGCGGGTGGGGTATGGCTCCAGTAAATTGAGTTCCTAGCTGTAGCGTGAAAGTTGCCATGGCTGCTGTAAGGTCTTGTACAGTTGGAACATCCGCCGGTGTCTCGCCACTGTGTTCACTGCCGTCTCCACGTGGTCCTTCTCTTGTCGACATCTACTATAGTATATTATTATTCCTACTCGGTTGCTACACCGCATCACATACACAATCACAAACATATAAGTAAGCTAACTACTAGCAATAAAATGTCCCTAGGGTTTTCTTTCTAGGTCACGAATCCTCACAGACGTTTCCCGTAACCCAATATTCCTATGCTCATTGTCCTAGACTCAGTATCTTTCATCAGAGCGGTACTCCGCTCTGATACCACTTTTTGTAACACCCCTAATCTTAATCCTGTAATGACGTCATAACTCGTAGCATAACAAATAGCAAATCGCAGCGGAAAACAAAACTACCTAACCTTGGTGTTACACGCCGTCACTCACCCTTGTGAGTAACAAGGCATCCTTACTCTTTCCAACATTACAACTTCTAACGTTGTGATGAACAGATACTGAGCACTTCTAATTATTACAAATCAAAACCAACTAAATGAGCAACTAACTGAATACAACATCCTCCTTAATACAATACAAAGTAAAACCGATGGTGTTTGTTGAAAACACTTCAGCTACCCCCGTGTCCCACGCTCCGGCTTGAGTCTTCTTCAATAACCTGGAATTTTTGGCCCACTGAAGGGCTCAACAATCGAAATGCTGGTATGCTAAATGTAGTCTTAAATCATTTGGATTCCTTAAGTCGTTTTAGCCATCTTGATATTAGATTCATTACATAAAATGCCAGTTTACAATGATAACAGTAATAACTGTAAACACTTAACAAACACATAACAATCCACCTGTAAACACCAGTGTACAATAGTACACAACACCAATAACCACACAACAATAACCCATAGCAATAACCAATAATCACACATTAATACACCATAACAATAACCAAACAAGATACGCGTATTAAACTGTACTTGTTAGTTAGTCACTCGGCTCTTATCCTTTAAACCAATCATTTAACCTTTCCCAATCAATTTCACCTCAAGTGTCATGTTAAGACAAACCTTAATAACTTGTGGACGAATGTCCCTTGTGTTCCATTGGAACTGTTTACCAGCTGACCCTGTGGCCCTGGTTAATTGACCGATCCGGTCGAACCTGTGCACCAACGGCAGTGCCTTCCGCCATCCCCGAATGTGGCTGATGGATTTTGAGTGACTCCCTTCTTGAGTCTCTCATAGTGATCACAATGCGCAACCAGAAAGTCGAAACGATCTGGATTCCTCTCTTATAAGTTAGCCCTTTTTGTCACTGACATAACAACCAATCCTTGAGTTAAGACTATAACAGTTGACCTTTGTTAGGTTCAATAATACCTAAAGGTCAGTTAGTCTCTTTTTTTCCAGTTTAGATGTATAAACTTTTAGTCACAAGACATTCGCGTATAAAATACAACGCAACTGTTTGAGTAATACCATATACAATATCATTCACATAAAATCATAGATATCGTTCTTAAACATTTAAACACATAATGTATGGACCTTAGGATAATCCTTAGGACATTCAGACCACACAATTAACATACCGTTCACCAAGTAACTGATAGCTTGACAAACTCCTGTTCAGTAGTCTTTTCCCGTACGCTGTTATTTAAACATGCAATACCGGGTAATATTAATACAACTATTCATTAAATATTACAGTACTGTCACTGTAGAGTTTATTCTCGTCGTATAATAACTCTGTATGTTATTTATTTTCCCCTGTTAATTTAACGGTGGTTCTAGATAACCTACCAGTTCATTATTTTATGTGAAGCTCACATGTGAAAATGAATTATCATTTATACGGTATATCTCTGCCTCATTAATTACATACTCATAATTATTTCCTCTTATCATTTATATCATATCATTTTGTTATTTATGTTATAACCACCTTTATTTCATAAACTTTATATTATATTTCATAATATTCCATAATACACTATATTACCTAATTTCACTTCCTTTCCTTATTAAATTACAAAACCAACCTTATTAATTCGGTATTTATATATTATACCCAACAACTTAATAAATTACTAAATAACCACATATAATTTCCGGTAACCATATTTGATCCCATTAACTTTTACCACTTACCAAATAACCATATATTTTTATAATTTACTAAATACCCATATCAATTTCGGAAATTGTAAAACAATTATATTATCTTCTATAAATTGTCAAATAACCTTATAACTTTTATAATTCACTAATTACTCACATTAACCTTTGTAACTATTAATTAACCACCTTACTTTTACAAATCACCAAGTACTCTTATTATTTCGGTAATTACAAATTAATACCACCAATTTTTCTAAATTACCAATTAAGCCCATAAGCTCTTCGGTTTAATCATATAGTCTCTATATTTACACTTTTAACCCCAAAACTTTATATAAGTAACTTATTAACTTATAAACTATAGTTTAAATATTTTATTTCCTTAAATAACCAAAGTAACCTATATCTTTTCTTAAATTACATTTCCGCCCATATTAAATTCTATTCTTCATATATACTTCCATAAATTACATATTCACCCTTAAACTTTTATAAACTTAATATTTTATGTCATAAACCATTTTAACCCAAAGTTTTTGGTCAACACTTTGACCAAGACTTAATTTCATAATTAATACTTTAATATCCCCATAAAATCATAAGTAATTCTCGGCCATACCTTATATTTTCCAATAATTACAAAATAGCCCCAAAACTTTATAAAATGTCATCTTAACACTTAACCACTTATTTAAATTCACCAAAATTCATAATATTAATTCCTACCTTATATTATATCATAATTATACCAAATCAACCCTTATGTCCTCGGCATTTATTATTTGTACACCAAACTTTACAAAATTTATATTTTAACCACATAACTTATTAAACTAGCCATATAAATACTTGTAGCTATTTTTAATACTCCCAAAATTTATAATATAAGTTAATATACTTATATATTTTCAAAAATCAGTAAATAGTATATTTCATTCTCGGCTTTAATTTTATTTTGTTATATAGTTTTAAAACTTGCTTTAAACCTTATAATAAATACATATAAATGTATATAAGCCATATAACACTTCTAAAAATTATACTAATGACTTAGAATGTTTATAAACTCAAAATAGAACAAATAACCCTTAGATAATTCGGTTTACATTTATATGCATCTTAATTAAATTTTGTGACACATTTTATACCAAGGTAATAATCTTACCTTATAGTTATAAATTATTTTCTTGACATTATAACCCTTATATTTTTGGCCTTAATTATTTAAAGGTCATACATAATTTTTATACCAAAGTTTGAAGCTTAAATTAAACTTAAACTTAATAAACCTTACTTATATAAACTTACTCCTTAAATCAAGACAATTCTTGTACTTGATTTTCTTCTTAATTCCAAGCTCTCCAAATGTTATCTTGATGAATAATTTCGAACTCCTTGTACATATATAGGAGATTTATTTGTTAGACTTCTAACAAGAGTTTATAAATAATATTTGTAGTAATTTTACAAGAGTTTACCTTAGGAATTTAACAAGGTATTTTTGTGATACACCTTGGGATGATTGTAGATCCAAATTTCCTTCATGAAATAATGAAGAGAATATAGATTTAGAAGCTCTTATATTTTTGAAAATGATTTAGGTATTTACTTAGGATTTTTCAACATAAAAATATACCTTAACTTGATCTTGTTGTTCCTTGTGTTGTTGTTGAATTTAGGAACCTCCTAGGAACACATAAGCTTGGCGAAATCTTGTAGGTTTGCTAGGATGAATCTTGCTTCACTACTTGATAGAATTAACTAGGAAATCACATTGAAATGGTGTTAGGAACTAATTCACAATTAATAGAGTTTATTAACACCTAGGAATTGATTTAGGAAATGAAGAGAAAAGAAAACAAGAAGAGACACTTACCATTCGTGAATGAAATATGGCAAGGGGAAATGAACACCTACGTATGGTTTTAGTAGAAGGATTTGAGAGCAATTATCACTTGATTAGTTTATTTGTCAAGATTATTATTACTTTGATTTGTTAATTAGCTACATATATCTCTTAATGGTCTAGGCTTGTGGCTGTGGAGTATTATTGAGTTTGGAATCTTCCAATAATGTAAACCATCGGCTGTAGTGGAGCAATGGAAGTTCTACCTCCTAAATGTATCTTCACGGTAATGGAAGTCCATGTATTAGCACTTTGGTGACTTAATTAGTATTGCTAATTTGTCTTGTCCATGCAGGTGGTGGTGCACGTACATGCTGGAGCAAATGGGAGGCTCAATTACTAGTTGCTTTTAGGTAATGTGCTAGCTAGGTTACTAATTTTAATTTTGTTAATTATAGCAAGACAAATAAGAAGTTAGGTACTTGTCTTTCTTTCATTAGTTTACAGCACTAATCCTTGTTTACTTGTGTAGGTTGATCGGCTGCAAGAAGGAAGTAGTAGCTCCATTTGTTTGTAGACTCACGTAAATGGAGAATTTAAAGGCTAGTTAGTTTTTGTTAATTGTTTGACAAAGCAATCTAGAAGTTAGGTTCATGTATTATGATATTAATTAATGGTCAATCAAGCTCTCTTTTCTCATATTCCAATCGGCATTCATTTGTGATAGTAAGCAACTTGCTTCATTTGTTTTCTTTGTCTAATACAAGTATGACTAGATTAGCCATTTATTTCATTTCTTTGCTTAGACTAATCTTCATTGCCTTTTTCTTTTGCAGGTTGTACGTTTGTGAGGCTCCATTAGCTTCAAATAATTTGTTACTTAAACATATTATACAAGGTGGCTGAATCATCATTCCAATCGACATCATTAACAAATTATACTAGCCAAATTTGACTCCTAATGTCGCATGCATTGGAGATCATTAGGGATTAATTTTTCATTAAATTCTTGTCACATTATATTGTACTAAGACCATACTAATATGTGTAATATGTTCCAGCATTTAATTGGTACATTTTTATTATGATAAAAGATGAAAGTTTTAAGGTAAACATGCTGATTTTAGGTACCTTTTTGACCTAAAAATCGCCCCTATTTATACTATGAGTTTAGTACTGACATCAATTGATTTAGGTCAATTTATCCACTTTTAAGATTACTAACTCGTGGCTCCTCAAAAGCTTCAAGGTATTTGCGTAAAACGCATTTTCATGACACCCGAAGGTGCGTTTTTGTGCTTTAAGAATTTTTCTAGGAATTAATTAGTCGCTATGAGTTCCAAGTGTTTATTGACATTGTTTATAGTCAATAATAATATATTAAGGTGTTACATTAAGTTACATGGGGTTATATAAACTTGTAACTCAATTTTCGGGCTAAAGGGGGCACTCCCGAGGTACAAGGAGCGTTAAGAAATTCCCCCGAGCTCTTTGTTTATTTTTGAAGAAGTAGCTTGGGAATCCTCTTTAGAATAATTAATAATGATTTTAGGAACTCTAGGAATAATTTTTATATGGGTTCGTGCCACCTTGGCACTCCTCCTAAGCATTCCCGGCCTTTATGGGGCCCACATCGGGAACTTCCGAGAACTTTGTATTTTTACTCAGTTCTAACTGAGAACTTGTATCTTAAAGATCGTAAAATGATCCTTGGTTAAATTCATGTAATGTCCATAGCTTATATAATTGTTTAACTTAAGGTCGGGCTTTTAACGCTCGTTTCTGACCTTAAGGAGTTTGAGTGCGTTTTTAACGCCCAAGTGTTTATATGCTTCCTTAGGGTTTAATAAACCCCCAAATAATATTTATAATTCCTCAAATAATATTTATTTACTTATATTTAATTATTTAAATGTTAGGGGTATTTCAAATGGAGATAATTGATGGACGGAGTTCCATCCCTTGGAGATGTGATGATTATGACTAGAAGGATTGAACGATAGAAAATGGTAAATGCTTGACTTAGTTGTTGTGTGAAATTGACGTGGGAGGTGAAACTTGATGTTCATGAGATCAAGGGAAGCCGAACACAAATTGGGGTGGAAGGATAGTTCAACACTGATGCTGATCACATCAGGGTTGGATGATTCTTGAAGCTCCCTATAAGTGGTCACAAATAATCACGCTAAGGAACGACACAAAGAGCATAAATTGGACTTGGAGTTGTATTGCATTTTCAAAAGAATTTTAAATTGGTGTTTTCAAACTTTCAATTAGTACTTTCAAGACTTCAATAAATATTCCCAAAATTATTAAATGGTATTTTTCAAAGGAAGAATTTCTTTTACTTGACCTCGTAGAGGATTTTCAATTAGTATCCTTCCAATAAAGGATTTGTCTACTTAACCCCATAAAGAATATTTTTGTATTACTTGCTCACGAGCTGAGGACGTATGAGCCTTTGGCTTCAGACCGGTGACATGAGAAGTCTATTTTAAAAATGTATGTGATTGTTTTGATCACCCAAAGGAACGGGGACCAGAAGGTGTCCATCGCGACCGGGTTCTGCGGGATCACAGTGTATATGTACTCGACATGGGACTCGAGCCCATGAAGAGATGGAAAAGGTATTTCTGATTGTTATACATGCTAATACATGTTGTGTGGTATGTGTAATAGATATCATCCAGACCTATGAGTCTGAATGTTGCTATGTTACCCGGACCGCTGAGTCCGAGGTTATTATGTAAGTATGTCATGTATGTATGTGGATATGTTACCCGGACTGTTAAGTCCGAGGTTGTTATGTAAAAGTGCGTTTCATTATGGAAGTTGTATCTTGCAAGTAAACCCGGTATTCTAATTAAAGGATGCATGGGAAGTTGTGAACTTTGAGGACAAAGTTCTTTTAAGGGGGGTAGATTGAAATACCCCAAACCTTAATATGTTAATTAATCATGTAATTATGATTTTCTAAGGCTAATTAAGTCCTTAAGATCATTAGTGAAGAGATAAAAACCTAAAAAAAAAAAGAAAATGCGTAAAAATCACAAAACGTGAAAATGTGTATTTAATTATTTTAGGAGGTATATAACTTTCACTGGGGTTATAAATATATTATTATACCCTAAATACACATTAGGAACATGTGGGAAAATTTCGGGAAGACCAAATAACGCGTTAAAACGCTAACGGAGTTCTAAAGCGTGTTTTTTGAGAAAAACCCGAAACGTGACTTTAAACAGTTAAACAACCCTGTAAAAATTATAGTTGATTATATAACTATAATTAAACATTAATGGGAGTTTAAGAACCATTAAAATTAAAGAAACGAGAAAATTCCAGAAAACGGGCCGGTTAGTGAATAGTGCTAAACCGGGTAAATAAACGAGTGTTTTCTTAAAAGACGAAAAACGCTCCAGCTGGTACAGATATAATGGGCCGGTTTTAATTAATAAAGCAACTCCCACTCACACTAATAAGCTAGAAAGAAAAGCAAAGAAAGAAAAGAAAAGTAGAAAAGGTAGAAAAAACTCTCTCTCCTCTTATTTCTTTCCTCACCCACATACTGCTCCCTTTCTTTCTTTCTTCTTCCTCAGCCGATACTCCCTCCTCCTCTATGGTTTGCAGGCGATTTTGAAAACCACCATGGAAGCTCCACCTTCCCTTACTTGCTCTAGCCAAATACAAGCTTCAAATACAAAATAAATTACATATTCTTCATCCTCTCATCATTCTCTATCTTCCTCTCTTTTCAAAATCTGAAAATGAATAATTTCATCTCCATGGGTTTTTCCCATTTGAAGAGTAAATCACATCAAAATGTAGCTTGGAGTCTCCTCTTTCAAACAAGGTAAAAAGTTTCAAGAGAAAAACTCATTTTCCCTATTTTCTTGCCTTGGCCGATTTTGGCTACTTCTTATACCTTGTTTTCTTCTTGTTTTGGAGCATTGGTTCAACACTCCAATGGTGGTGGAACTCCCCTTTTGATTCACGGGTGAAAACCCTTCCTAAAACTCCAAAGGTAAAACCCCTAGAATTTATGTTTTAAGCATTTCATTGAATTAACATTATTCCAAGGGTTTAGGATTTTAATTGAATGCATTTTTGTGTTCCTTGGACGTTGGGATGGAGTTTGGCATCTCCATTCCCACTTGACCGAAATTGGTGGAGAGGAGGAGCAAGAGGAGAATTAAAGAGAGCTTGTGAAATTAAGGTCAGAAAACTACCTTAAAACCTAACTTGATTGTTTGAGCATTTGGGATGGGATAAATTGAGTAATGAACCCAAAATATGCAAATAATGTTTTTAGTTGATTTTGAGAGAGAGTTTGTGAATTAATGGTTTGAATTGAGGGCCTTGGAGCCAAATGTTTTCAGTTTATGTTTATATTGTGGTTTATTGAGATTTTGGAATTATGTTGTTGTTGATGGACTTTGAGGGTTTATTATGTGCTGGTAGGACCCTTGTAAGGGTGTGGCTAGATTATGAATGAAAAGGATGAGAATTGGTGAGAGTGGATGTGTTAGGTTTATGGGGAGGTTATGGTGAAATTTTGGTAGAAAATGAGTGTTTTGATGATGGCTTGGTGAATGGGAGAACCTCGGTGTTTGTAGTGTTGAGTAGAGTGGTTTAATAGCCTTGAAATGGTATTTGGGAAACTAGGAAGAGAAGGATGAAAATCTGTAGCAATTTACCTATGAGGAGCTTAGAAATGCTAGAAAAGAGTTAGTGTTTATAACTTGTGAAACAAAAAGGGAAGGTGGGTTTTAGGAGTGCTTTTATGTAGGAATGATTTGTAATGGTCATTGATGGATTTAGTAAGGTTGGTGGAAGGTTGTGAAACATCTAAAGAAAGTTTTAAATGCACTGCTGTGCATAATGCAACAGAGGGAATAGAAAATTTTGTGAATTTGAACAAGAGTTGGGTAGTGAATTGGACCAGCGTTTTAGGAGTATGTAAGATGTGTTATAGTGTGTTTAAACATGTAGAAAACATGTGGAAAGTTTAGGAAATGGTTGGAGGTGAATTAAGGGTTGAAAAGAGGTCAAAAACTGTCAATTTAATCACCTACAGACTTGGTCTGGGTTTGTAAACAAGTACACAAACCCGAACCACACTTAAAACACGCCAGAAACATGATTTAGCTATTGGTCTGGGTTTACATCTAAGTACACAAACCCGGACCAGTGTATTTTCTTGGCAGAAACTGAATTCCGGGATTGGCCCGGGTTTGCGACCCCGGACACAAACCCGAACCAGTCTAAAAATGCTCTAGAATGTGTTTTTAAGTGTTGTTATGATGGGGAAGTGAATGGTAATGGTTTTAGATGTTGTTTAGGCCTTGTTTGGTGAGTTTTAAAGGCCATTGGAAGTATAAACAAGTGTGAGAGTGAATGTGTAAGTTGTGAACTTAAAATCACATAAATAAGTTACGGATAACGGGACAACGGGGTTAAGTACGAGAGTAATAGAAGTTACATACCGTAAGACTTGTTGTTAATAAAGCATTTGAAATACTACCAGTTGTTCGAAAACTACCTGGGGAGCGTGAGATGACGCATTGGAGTGAATCCTCGGGGACACTGTAGAGTAACCCACGGTGTAAGGTATGGTTTTCTTTCAACCTAAAATACCCCGTAATTAAAAATAGTGATTGATTAGGCTAATAAATAATTTAGAAGCTTAATTAAGTATGAATAATTATAAGGGAATAAATCCCGAAGAAAACGAATCCTAAAACGTGCTTTTCAAGGAAACCGAAGATGATGTGCTTGGGAAAGGATTGGAATCCTTATACCAAGACATACCAAGAGACACGAACACATGACGGAACGACGCCACCGACAATACCTCCAGAATTTCAGACACTTGTCACAAGCAGTAGAGATTGCACGACAATGTGAGTATGATCCGATCCCCGGGGCCCGACAAGGATCGACGGTCATCCCCCTCTCCGTTCTCCTCTCCACTCACATTCTTGAGATCCAACGTTCCCCGCACTTGAAGCGGACCTTTGTATTGTCAACTTTTATGAGAAAGAAGGAAGACTTGGGTTACACCAAGACAAGGACGAGACAGCGGAATCTCTTGAACAAGGAGTGCCCGTAGTGTCTTGGTCCATTGGTGATGACGCTGTATTTTTGTATAGCGAGCAGAAGCGTGTGGACCTCGCACAGAAATTGGTATTGAGATCAGGAGATGTCCTCATCATGGGTGGAAACTCTAGGATGCTGTATCACGGTATCAACAAGATCAAGCTGAATACGGCACCACCGGCAATAATCAATGCCACACACATGAAACCAGGACGCCTGAACCTTACCTTTAGAAAGTATTAAATTCATAATATCATGTAATGTATTAGTAACGTGTATTAGAGACATGGCATGTATGATGGTTGGTTTATCAATAAAGAGCAGTGTTGATTTAAATTCCACTTGTGTCCACCATCATTACTTAACCACTTGTGAATTCAATAGGTTGTGAACTCGGTACCGAAGGTATCCTGAGCATTCTCACCGAAGCACAAGCCGGCAAAAGCGGCACCATCTTGACGGGAACCTTTCCAGTGAATGGCATTGAAGCCAATGTGTTATTCGACTCCGGCGCCTCTCACACCTTTGTATCACCATCTTTTGTGAAGAGGTTGAAGCTAGATGCGGATGAGCTACCTAATTTCCTGGTTACTCTCCCATCGAAGGAGCGAGTACAGTGCACCAAGTATTACAAATCAGCCACAATCCAAATCAAAATGAAGTGTTTCCCATCTCCTTCATCGAGTTCAATGGGTTGGGATTCGACTTGATCATCGGAATGAATTGGTTGGAGCGGCACAAGGGTAGAATCCTCTGCGCCGAGCACCGTTTGCTGCTCAAGAGTCCTTCTGGGGTTACAGTATCTTACCGCCAGAGACCTAGAGAGCCTTCGACCACAGTCATATCCGCCATGGCCATGTACCGGGAACTCAGGAAGGGTAAGGAAGTATATTTGTGTTATGCAAGACCTGGAGCGAGATCCAGAGTTCAGTGATAATGTACCGGTTGTATCTGAGTATCCTGATGTGTTTCCTAAGGAGTTACCCGGCATGCCACCTTCTAGACCGGTAGAGTTTGAGATTGACCTATTGCCAGGTACCGGTCCCATTGCTAGGGCACCGTACCGCATGGCACCTGCTGAAATGACAGAGCTGAAAGAGCAGTTGCGTGAGTTACTTGACAAAGGGTTTATACGCCCGAGCGTATCACCCTGGGGAGCACCGGTCCTCTTTGTGAAGAAGAAGGACGGTAGCCTCCGCCTTTGTATTGACTACCGAGAGCTGAATGCAGTCACAGTAAAGAATAAATACCCATTGCCACGCATCGACGACCTATTTGATCAGCTGAAAGGAGCCTCAGTCTTCTCCAAGATCGACCTTCGTTCTGGGTACCATCAGATTGCTATCAGAGAGCAGGATATAGAGAAAACGGCATTCCGTACCAGATATGGCCACTATGAATTCACAGTCATGCCATTCGGTTTGTCAAATGCACCAGCTAAATTCATGGACCTCATGAATCGACTATTCAGTGAGCAGTTGGATACTTCAGTTGTGGTATTTATTGATGACATCCTTGTGTACTCCAAATCAGCAGAAGAGCATGAATTTCATTTGAGGAAAGTACTTGAGACTGCGCGAGAACCAGCTGTATGCGAAGTTCTCCAAGTGCGAGTTCTGGCTAGATCAGGTATCATTCCTTGGTCATGTCATCTCGAGCGCAGGTATTTCAGTTGACCCTTCTAAGATTGAAGCTGTACGATCATGGCCTAGGCCCAAGACTGTTACCGACATTAGGAGCTTTCTTGGCCTAGCCGGTTACTACCGGAGATTTGTAAAGGACTTCTCAAAAGTTGCTAAGCCCATGACTACACTGATGAAGAAAGATGCACCGTTTGTGTGGACAGACGACTGCGAGTTATCATTTAGAAGCTAAAGGACTCATTGACCTCAGCGCCCATCCTTACTCTTCCAGAGGGCACAGAGGGATTTGAGGTATATTGTGATGCATCAGGCAAGGGAATGGGATGCGTGCTCATGCAGCATGGCAAGGTTGTAGCTTATGCCTCCCGCCAGCTGAAAAAGCATGAGGAGAATTACCCGACACATGACTTAGAGTTAGGAGCCATTGTCTTCGCCTTGAAGATATGGCGACACTATCTCTATGGGGTAAGCATCACCATCTACTCCGATCATAAGAGCTTACAGTATGTATTCACTCAGAAAGAACTCAACTTGAGACAGAGAAGATGGATGGAATTTCTTTCAGATTATGACATCGACTTACAGTATAAGGAAGGGAAGGCAAATGTTGTAGCCGACGCCCTGAGTCGTCGAGCACACTCGCTCCATTCGCTACTCGCTTCTTCTAGCTTGGTTGACGAGGTGCGAGACGCTCAGTTGAGCGACCCTTACATGACCGAAATCAGACAGAAGATCACAGATGGTACATTTGAGAAGAAGAAATATGATTTTCAGTTACATGAAGATGGTCTGATTCGGCTGAATGGCAGGTTATGCGTTCCCCGAAGCAATGCTGAGCTAAAGGATCGCATCCTGCGAGAGTCACACAGTTCCACATTATCAGTCCATCCAGGAGCCTCCAAGATGTACAAAGACATGAAGAGGTACTTCTGGTGGTCTGGGATGAAGTCAGATGTGACAGAGTTTGTATTGAGATGCTTGACATGCCAGAAAGTAAAGTTTGAACATCGTAGACCGGGCGGAATGGTACAATCGATGCCAGTTCCGGAGTGGAAGTTTCATGATATCTCCATGGATTTTGTTGTAGGACTCCCACCTGCCAGGGGAGGACTCAACATGATCTGGGTTGTAGTCGATCGCCTTACCAAGGTTGCCAGATTCATACCGATGAAGGACACCTGGAAGGTAGTGAAGCTAGCTGAGCTATTCGACAGGGAGATTATCAGACATCATGGAGTCCCTAAGACTATAGTATCTGATCGCGACACCAGATTTCTTTCGAGATACTGGAGAGCTACACGGGAAGCATTGGGTACAGAATTGAAGCTGAGTACCGCCTTCCATCCTCAGACCGACGGTCAGACAGAGAGGACCATCCAGACACTGGAGGACATGCTTAGGGCATGTGCCTTGGACTTTCAGGGGAGTTGGTTAGATAAGCTTCATCTTATCGAGTTTTCTTATAATAATAGCTATCATGCTTCGATTAAGATGTCGCCTTTCCAAGCTCTATACGGTAGACCTTGCCGTACACCTTTGTGTTGGGATGAGTCGAGTGAAGCGGTCATCATAGGACCGGAGTATCTTGAGCAAGTGCAAGCTGAAGTTCAGCAGATTAGAGCGAATATGAAGGCAGCCCAAGATAGACAGAAATCCTATGCGGATGTGAGACGGCGCGACCTTGAGTTCGCCGTGGGCGACCAAGTGTTCTTGCGCGTTTCACCTATGAAGGGTGTCTTCCGTTTTGGCCAGAAGGGCAAGTTGAGCCCAAAGTTTGTAGGGCCGTATGCTATCACCGAGAGAGTTGGAGCTGTAGCCTACAGGTTAGCATTACCTGAGGACTTGGGACGTGTCCATGATGTATTTCATGTGTCACAACTCAAGAAGTACATTGCTGATCCTTCTCATGTTCTAGAGCCCGAGCACTTATCCATTGAGCCGACCATGAGATATGTTGAGACCCCTGTGAGAATTTGGATAGAAAGACCAGAGACACTCGCCATAAGTCTATACGAATGGTGAAGGTCCTATGGTCTAACCATGATGTCGAGGAAGCGACATGGGAGTTGGAAGATGCCATGAAGGCTAAGTACCCACAGTTATTATAGACTAGTTAGTCTAGTATTTAGTATACGGGTACGGGGCGTACCCTTTTTAAGGGGGGTAGAGCCTTTTTGCTTTAGCATTGCTTCGGCATTTTGTATGGCACATGTAGTGCAAGTGAATTCGGTATGATGTGTATGTGTTGTATGTGTGTAGTGATGATGTCTATGTGCAATGTATGTGTGTGTATGGTGTAATGTGTATTGTGATTGTAATGTGTATTGTATTGTGGAATGGTATGAATGGAGATGATGATTGAGTATGTGAATTGTGTATGATGCTTGAATGTGTATGTTTGCAATGTGAAAGAAGTAAACACCTCATAGGTGTAAACACATTAGGCAATTGGTTTGCCTAATGAGTAGAATTACAACCTTAGCCTTGAGCAACTTTGAGGGCAAAGTTTCTTAAGGGGGGTAGATTGAAATACCCCGTAATTAAAATAGTGATTAATTAGGCTAATAAATAATTTAGAAGCTTAATTAAGTAAATAATTATAAGGGAATAAATCCCGAAGAAAACGAATCCTAAAACGCGCTTTTAGGAAACCGAGAAAACGCGATTTCAACCGGGTTAAATAGACCCGTAATAATTATAAGTAGTTAAATAATCATTAATAAATATTAGTGAACTTTAGAACCAATAAAATCAATAAAACGAGAGATTAGTAAAAACTGTCAAAAACGGGAAGTTGTGGGGTAGAAACACAAATAACACAAACCTATGTGTCCAATAATGTAAAAGAAATTCAAACCCACATGGGTTCTGTATGCTATCCGATTTTGTCCCCTCTCTCACACTAGTAATTCCTTTTTCATTTGCAAGATGACAAAAACAATAAAAAGGAAAGCATAAAGTAACATACCTTATTTACTCTCACAAGTCTCTCTCCTATCTTCATTTCTTCCTCACGTAACAGCAGCCTCACTTTCTCCTTTCTCTGAATTTTTCTTCCTGCGACAGCCATGGAGGCATAAGAAAACTCACACAAACTACCACTTCTCTCCTTTGTAACTATTCAAAACTCTTCCAAAAATCATAAAAATTACACCATTGTAATCTCCCATAAAGAGCAACAATCCTCTCTTTTCAAAATCCAGAAAAGAGCATTTTCGTTTCTATGGGTATACCCCATTTGGAGCTTCAAGACTACCACTAGGAGGCCCTCCTTCTCCTTGTTCTTGTAAGGTAAAAACGTTCTCAAAAACTTCATCTTTTTCTAGCCTCAAAGGCAAAACGAAATCTGAGCTAGAAACCCTTGTTTACTCCTTGTGTTCCAGCCGATTTGGGCTCATTGGTGGAGTTGGAATCTTGTACTTGAACCACTCCAAGCTTTGTTTGCACTCTTGAGAGGTAGAGGAAATTCTAAACCTAAACCTTATATTCGACCGTAAATAATGTTAGGTTAGTTTTGGTATTGAATTTGTGGGTTATGATATTAGACTTGTGGAGTAACCGGTGGAGAAAGAAAGGAAGGCAGAAGAAAGAAGGGAGGAAAGAAAACAAACAGAAGCAAAAACAAGGTAAAAACTTACCTCTGTTCATCCGTGAGAAAGTGTGTATGTATATGTTGTTTAACCAATGAAGAACCCACTGTAACCATATAAACAGATGAGCATAATGGTATTGTTAACATTAGTTGTGAAGATAAGTGGAAATTGTCAAAACGAAATATGTAAACTGCTGCTGTATAAATGTGAACTGATGCACATATATATATATAAACCGTCTGCATATATGTATAGTTGAACAGGTGGTGATCTTTGATGAGTGAACAAACTAGTGTGGTGAAACCTTAAGTTTTAGGGGATACCATGTCAAAATTTAGAGAGAAAACTATGTCACTTAGGAGCTGTTAGCAATTGTAGAAGAAGAATGAGAATGAATCAGAAGCAGCAGCAGCAATTCGGTAGAAATGCAACAGGAAGAAGGAGTGAAATAGTGGAAATGGTGAGATAGCAGTAGGTTGAGAGAATTGATTTTGGTGAGGAATCTAGGTGAGTTAGATGCTTGGATAAGTAGTTAAACATGTAAGATGAACATTAGAAACCATTAGGAATTGGTTAGAGGAAGAAGAGGATGAAACAGAGCATGGAAAATAATTTCCGTTCGTAGCAGACAGTTGTTGGTCCGGGACCTAGGTCCTGCATTAAGACCCGGACCAACCCTTCAAAACTACCCGAGATTTCAAAACATTAAGGGTCCGGGACTTGACCCAGTTGCAAGGACCCGGACCACTAGACTGAAACAACCCGAGGTTTAATTACATTTGGTCCGGGACTAGCTTATGTATGAGGTCCCGGACCATAACAAAAATCAGTCCGAGAGTTTAACCACAAATGGTCCGGGACTACCTTAAGTATAAGGACCCGGACCACAACACAAATTAAGCCGAGAGTTCTGAAATGTGTAGGTCCGGGACTTAGGACCTAGACAATGTCCCGGACCAACACCCAAATTCACCCGAGAGGAATTTTAATGGGGTGTAAGGTAAGGTATTGTTTGGATATGGGTACATAAGTTACTTAAGACTTAAGTAATCATAAATAAGAGTCGTTAGGAGTATAAACAAGCTAGAATAAGAATGTGAAGTAAGTAAAGAGTGGGAATGAAATTGTACAAGTAAGAATTAGTAAGAATGTAAAATGTATGAACTTGTATAACTCGAATTAGTAAGTATGAACCGGGAAAATTTAAGAAGCGAAGTAAGGTTTGAGAATCTTCGCTGATTTCTTGTGTAATGATATGTATATGATAGGACTTGATTTGTGACACCGGAGGACGTTCGGAAACACGTACAACGGTGAACGGTATGAATTCCTCATGCCCCGTATGCTACCTTGGTTACTCTGATTTGTGTGTTGTGTGCTAGTTGATCACCAAATAAGATAAATACACGAATCGGAGTTATATTTCTTACTTGTGAATATGTAGTGCTGTATGTTGCTGATATTGCCTTTAAACTCAGTTTGTATAATTCATGAAATGTATGGATGATAATGAATGTGTGTATGTATGTGTTGACGTATTGTGACCGATATTAATTTGTTATTGGACTTTTAACTTATTCCTAACAAGCTAACCAATCTAACTTAAATTAGTAATTAAATTGGAATGAGTAGAAGTCCGATATAGTTTCGGCCACGCGTGAGGATGAGGAGACACAAGAGGTTGGATCCGATTCCTGACTCTTAAACTGGTCCGCGGCCCAAACCCCTTAAATGGGTAGCATCCCGGATTGGTGAGTCAAGTAAATCCCGGTGGTGGGACGGTGTAGTCCCGGGCCGGAGGTCATACGACTTAACTTGAGTATAAGCAAGTAAGTAAGAATGAGTAAGTAAGTAAAGGAAAATAAGCAAGTGTAAGTGCAGACGTTCTATTTGTGAGTGGTTAGAACAGGTATAATTAACATAAAAGAAAGAAATTAAAACCCAAAAATAAACGTCGGGCTGCAAATAAATCCCGGTCGCAGTAGTATAGTGAAAATGTAAGCAACCGGATGTCGAACCGTGGGACTAATATACATATAATAGTACCTAAGCGTGTCACAAGAGGGGGGATTAATTGACTTGTAAAATAAATAAAAAGAAAAGATAAAATAAACTAAGTTAACAGATAAATAAAATGGAACTCTGGGTCAGGTTAATATAATCTGCATAATTAAGCTATCTCTACTGGTTTAATAATTTGGCAAGGTTCCTGTAATTATCCTAAGGACTAAATCATAGCCTCATAAGAACTCGTTCACCTGTAATGCAAGGTTCTAATCAAGGTTCAAGCAAAAGCCTGCGAACGGCAGAGGAGTATTGAGGAATTACATTTGCAACTGAATACTAACTTATTAAATCATAACAAGTTTCCTCCAGTTTTACGCTTTAATTAACCTGTCTATTTATCACCTGGTCTGATCAAAATAGACTTAGTAGAGCAATTTAATAAATTCGCGAGATTTATAAAAAAGGGTGCGAGATAACCTTTAAGCGTAACAAACTGTATATAAATAAACCAGTAAAAATATAGCATAATTAATACAAACATATAATAACCATTCCCAGAGCGCACGTAAACTAGCCTAACATATTAAATAGAATAACAGGAACAAGAATGATAGAAATCATCCGTAATCACTCCGTCTCGCTCTGCTATTTTGTATACGAAAGGCTAGAGGTGGATTTGGTGGACTGTAAAAATAAATAAAGCGGAGAAGGCGGAAGAAGAGAAATGAAAATGGCGTGAGGTGAAGTGGTCGTGGATGATTTTATTGTGTTGAAGGGGTGAGTTTATATAGAGGTTTGGATCCGTACGAATTTGATTGCAGATGTAGAAGAGCATTGATTGCTTCATTGATTGCCAGGGGACAGAGCTGAATACGCGTGCGGAGTAGATGGATAAGTTTGTTGCAGACAGTCGGCGAAGGCAAGTTGCAGACGGCGCGAAGAAGAAGATAAGCTCGCGTTAATTTCTGGACATTTACACGCGTCCGCGTGGTGTCCTCTGCTGTCCTCCTGCTGTCCTCCTTATATTAGGCGGACACAAGTGAATTTGCGTACACAAATTCTGTCCGCTTAGTGTCCTCGTGTGTGTCCTCCTAATACTGGGCGGACACAAGTGAGGTACCATACGGACAAACTTTGACCGGCTCTAGATTCTTCGTTTGGACTCCGTTTTTCGAGCCGTCTGCGCCTATGCGTTCGTCTCTTCGTGTACTTTGATCCTAGCTTGGTGTTTCCTCATGTTTAAACCAATAAATTTGTGAGATAATCAATAAAACATAAACTAGAGGAAAAACATACGATAAGTGAGAAATGAGCAGAAAAGTGCTGATATAATATATGAAATACACCTATTAACATGCTCATTTGGGACACTTATCAGTAAGTAAGAGTAAGTAAGTGAAATGAGTAAAAGAGTAAATAGCATACCGATTAACCCGGATGCTCAATTTGGCTAACCTTTGAGAAGGTAAGTATGGAGTATGAATTGTATTGTTGCCTTGGATTGATAATGTATTGTATGACATGTATGTTGTATGCAAAGCATGTATGTATGTAATAAACGAAAAGCATGTTTAGTGGACGTCAAATAGTCGGCGTGCCCTTGTTAGCACTCGGTATATGCGGAGTTTATGCGCAGCTTTTTGCTGAGCCCCTTGGGGCACCATTTTTACCACAATGCAGGTACTCGTGAAGGATGAAGACTAGGAGAATTGAAGTTTAATTTCCTCTTCTTTTTTTGATTGTAAACATTGATATGATTGGTGTACTAAGTAGTACATGGCTTAGGATTTTGATAGCCGGTGTACCATGGGGTACACCTTTTTATATTGGAAAGGCCTATGATTGGTATAGATGAGTAAGGTAGAAACTCATTCTTTTGGGAAAGTTGAAAGGATGTAATTGAATACACTTAAATACTCGGTGATCCTTAAGTAAGCGAATGGTATTTTGTATTCAGTAAGATTTTTAGTAGCTCGGTATACTTAGGCATCAGACCGTCACTGTATTGTAGAGTAAGCCTTGCTAGCTGTATGGGCGGTTAGCGGCATTGTTTCACCCGCCGTAGTAAGTAGTAATATTTCCGCTGCAAACTCGTAGGATTACCAGGACGATTAGACGGTAAGCATAGGATTAACGGTTGGGGTGTTACAAAAAGTGGTATCAGAGCGAAGTGTCGCTCTGATGTCCATAGTTACCGAGCATAGGGGATTACCGAGTTAGGATTTCAACCGTCTTAAGACGAATACTTAGAAACCTAACTAGGAACTACCGTTGTTACCAACGGATACCCTTGACGTTCTTAGGAACGATATCTTGTTTAAATTCCATGACCTTTAAGTCATATCTTGCGAGCCTAATGTAACTGTTGATTATTCAGATGTCAGGAAGAGGCCGAGGCCGACCTAGAGGCGAAGCCTCAGATGGAACCGGCGCGCAGACGATAGCTGAGATCGTCGCCGCCACAGTAGCACAGATGCTACCACAAGTAATCCAGGCTGTACAACAAACTCAGCAGAACCAAACTCAAGCGGGGCCAATCCCTCCCCCTCCACCCAGAGAAGTGAACTGGGTAAAAGCTATCGCAGATCTCCGTCCTCCCTGCTTTAGAGGCGAGAGCGATCCTGCTAAGTTGGAGGCCTACATCTCCGAGATGGAGACGGCGTTTGAGACCCTCGAGGCTCCTGCTGGAGTTCGAGTGAGAGTAGCTGCTTACTATCTGAAGGATGCTGCTATGGATTGGTGGAAACTAGTCAAACATGAGTATGTCGACGACCCCACCTTTGATTGGGAGTCCTTTGCCTCTCTCCTCCGATCCAAATACTACCCCGAGCATGTAAAGACAAAGAAAAGGCTAGAGCTGGATGCCTTGAGGATGACAGAGAAGATGTCTGTCGATGAGTACTACCGCACCTTCACTTCTATCCTCCGTCTTCTACCCGACCTTGGGTACACCGGCCAGGTGTTGGTCGATCGCTTCTATGGCGGTCTGAGCCATCGCCTTAGGTACGGTATGGGCTATACACGGTTTACCTCCCTTCAGGTAAACATCAGTTTGACCCTTAGTATCATTTCAATTCCTTAAATTCCTTGAATTCCTTGAATCTTTTCCTTATCTTCTCTTAAATAAGAATCCCGGCTAATACCTGAAATTTCAGGAGTGTTATCACGCGGCTTCTCGCGTTGAGATCACTTGCCAGCTAAGGGATGAAGAGACCGCGCTGAAGCGCAAGGCTAATAACACGAACACCAGTTCTGAGGAGCAGAACCAGGGTAGAGCTGGAAAAAAAGAAGGGGTTTCTTTCAACATCCCAGAAGAATTCCCCATGAGAGCAGTGCCCATACTGAGAAGGGCAGCCCGGTTGAGCTTCTTCAGCTAGGCTCATCTGCACCGGTGGCTGCGAAGCCACTGAGATCACACCCACCTAAGGGTAAACTTCTAAATCTATTTGTATTCATATAAGTATCATATCTAGTATATCCACGCACACATGTGCTAACCCTCTAAACCTTAGGTTCTGGCTCCGGATTCACCAAAACCTTCTCCGATGGCCGCACATATGTGTGCAGAAAGTGCAACCAGGACCATCCTGGTAAAGACTGCTTTGGGAGAGACATCAAGTGCTACAACTGCCAGAAGCTGGGACATACAGCTAATAGATGCCCAGAGAATGGGAAGCCAAAGGGGAACTTCCAGAATTTCAAGCAGAGGGAAGGCAAGGAGGTTGCATCTGGCGATGCACCGGCCCAGCAGGCACCACAGGACCGGGATCCCGGGACCTCAGAGGGGTGCACCTCAGAGGCAGCCTGTCCTTCATGTCATAGACCGTGATGGGTCCGGTTCTAAGTCCGGCCCAGGTAAATATCTGAACCCTTAATCCTTGAAGTAGTATGAATAAGTAGTAGAGTAACTACCTGAATGAATGCATGATTGAATGAAGTGAAGTATGTAATGAGCATGAAATGAAGTAGTTGAAACTAGTACTCAATGTAAATGAATTTATAACCATAGGAAGCTTTAGTATCTGTTATCCGATACCGGTAACCCTGAATCACAAGGAGATCGACATCACCAACACTACTACACCAGCGAGCAGTGTCAGGTCATCCGACCAGGTATGATTTTATTAAAGGGATACCTGACACCTGAAGCACAGATTTCGATCATACGACGATGCAATGAACTAGGAGCGGTCAAGGAGGATTTTATACACCCTTTCCCGGTGGAGCGAAGATGAAGCTGAAGATGATGTGCTTGGGAAAGGATTGGAATCCTTACCAAGACATACCAAGAGACACGAACACATGACGGAACGACGCCACCGACAATACCTCCAGAATTTCAGACACTTGTCACACAAGCAGTAGAGATTGCACACAATGTGAGTATATCCGATCCCCGCACTTGAAGCGGACCTTTGTATTGTCAACTTTTATGAGAAAGAAGGAAGACTTGGTTACACCAAGACAAGGACGAGACAGCGGAATCTCTTGAACAAGGAGTGCCCGTAGTGTCTTGGTCCATTGGTGATGACGCTGTATTTTTTGTATAGCAAGCAGAAGCGTGTGACCTCGCACAGAAATTGGTATTGAGATCAGGAGATGTCCTCATCATGGGTGGAAACTCTAGGATGCTGTATCACGGTATCAACAAGATCAAGCTGAATACGGCACCATCGGCAATAATCAATGCCACACACATGAAACCAGGACGCCTGAACCTTACCTTTAGAAAGTATTAAATTCATAATATCATGTAATGTAATAGTAACGTGTATTAGAGACATGGCATGTATGATGGTTGGTTTATCAATAAAGAGCAGTGTTGATTTAAATTCCACTTGTGTCCACCACCATTACTTAACCACTTGTGAATTCAATAGGTTGTGAACTCGGTACCGAAGGTATCCTGAGCATTCTCACCGAAGCACAAGCCGGCAAAAGCGGCACCATCTTGACGGGAACCTTTCCAGTGAATGGCATTGAAGCCAATGTGTTATTCGACTCCGGCGCCTCTCACACCTTCGTATCACCATCTTTTGTGAAGAGGTTGAAGCTAGATGCGGATGAGCTACCTAATTTCCTGGTTACTCTCCCATCGAAGGAGCGAGTACGGTGCACCAAGTATTACAAATCAGCCACGATCCAAATCAAAAATGAAGTGTTTCCCATCTCCTTCATCGAGTTCAATGGGTTGGGATTCGACTTGATCATCGGAATGAATTGGTTGGAGCGGCACAAGGGTAGAATCCTCTGCGCCGAGCACCGTTTGCTGCTCAAGAGTCCTTCTGGGGTTACAGTATCTTACCGCCAGAGACCTAGAGAGCCTTCGACCACAGTTATATCCGCCATGGCCATGTACCGGGAACTCAGGAAGGGTAAGGAAGTATATTTGTGTTATGTGCAAGACCTGGAGCGAGATCCAGAGTTCAGTGATGATGTACCGCTGTATCTGAGTATCCTGATGTGTTTCCTAAGGAGTTACCCGGCATGCCACCTTGTAGACCGGTAGAGTTTGAGATTGACCTATTGCCAGGTACCGGTCCCATTGCTAGGGCACCGTACCGCATGGCACCTGCTGAAATGACAGAGCTGAAAGAGCAGTTGCGTGAGTTACTTGACAAAGGGTTTATACGCCCGAGCGTATCACCCTGGGGAGCACCGGTCCTCTTTGTGAAGAAGAAGGACGGTAGCCTCCGCCTTTGTATTGACTACCGAGAGCTGAATGCAGTCACAGTAAAGAATAAATACCCATTGCCTCGCATCGACGACCTATTTGATCAGCTGAAAGGAGCCTCAGTCTTCTCAAAGATCGACCTTCGTTCTGGGTACCATCAGATTGCTATCAGAGAGCAGGATATAGAGAAAACGGCATTCCGTACCAGATATGGCCACTATGAATTCACAGTCATGCCATTCGGTTGTCAAATGCACCAGCTAAATTCATGGACCTCATGAATCGACTATTCAGTGAGCAGTTGGATACTTCAGTTGTGGTATTTATTGACATCCTTGTGTACTCCAAATCAGCAGAAGAGCATGATTTCATTTGAGGAAAGTACTTGAGACACTGCGCGAGAACCAGCTGTATGCGAAGTTCTCCAAGTGCGAGTTCTGGCTAGATCAGGTATCATTCCTTGGTCATGTCATCTCGAGCGCAGGTATTTCAGTTTGACCCTTCTAGATTGAGCTGTACGATCATGGCCTAGGCCCAAGACTGTTACCGACATTAGGAGCTTTCTTGGCCTAGCCGGTTACTACCGGAGATTTGTAAAGGACTTCTCAAAAGTTGCTAAGCCCATGACTACATTGATGAAGAAATGCACCGTTTGTGTGGACAGACGACTGCGAGATATCATTTAGAAGCTAAAGGACTCATTGACCTCAGCGCCCATCCTTACTCTTCCAGAGGGCACAGAGGGTTTGAGGTATATTGTGATGCATCAGGCAAGGGAATGGGATGCGTGCTCATGCAGCATGGCAAGGTTTGTAGCTTATGCCTCACGCCAGCTGAAAAAGCATGAGGAGAATTACCCGACACATGTTAGAGTTAGGAGCCATTGTCTTCGCCTTGAAGATATGGCGACACTATCTCTATGGGGTAAGCATCACCATCTACTCCCGATCATAAGAGCTTACAGTATGTATTCACTCAGAAAGAACTCAACTTGAGACAGAGAAGATGGATGGAATTTCTTTCAGATTATGACATCGACTTA